>OY730194.1:48505858-49705858 GCA_963422505.1 Pseudognaphalium luteoalbum
AGTCACTATTTTACAAAGAAAATTAGCTCAACAACAACTACTCTTTCTCCTCATCTCATTTCCATCAAAATCTTTGTAAGGAAACTCTTTCTTACTTTCATATTTTTTAATTACATGTTATAAAGCTCATCTAACAATATTATGTCCAAATTTAAGCTCAAAATACGTTTTTATGAATATACAAAGAGCACACAATCTGTCCAGAAAATCACAGCTTACTAAAAACGTCATATCTTGAGTTCTAGGAAGAGTTAGAAGATGCATTTTTTTAAAATTTGCGTATTGAAAATATCTACAACTTTCATGTTTTACGTTTTTACCAGATCCGAACGTATTTTTGTCTATAAGTCAATTTGTGGGACTGGTCTGGGTGAAATCAGAAACTGAGCTATGCATCACTATTTATTTTGTTTCTCTATAAAGATGGGACTAAAAACTCTTAGAAAACATATGTTAGAAACTAAACACATAGAAGATCGGTTGGTATAAATTGTGAGACTTGATTTAGACCAGAAGTTAGTAGGACCCATGGCGAAACAAACAGACAAAAGTCGAAAATATAAAATCTTGTAGTTTGGGACTTTTATAAAAACCGACACTTTTGGTGAACTCCGACATGAACCGACAATTTATTTGGACTCTATATACTGATATATGGGTTGGGTGAAAGTTTCGGGTCAAACCGAGTAAATTTGACCAAGTCAACAAAAGTGGCTCGATTTCGAAAAACTTACTATATTTGGAAAATGGTAACAAAAACGAGTTTGGGTGACTTAGTAATAACTTGGACCAAAAACTAATTTTGGAAAGTTTCCCGAATGAAAAACCGACACTTGGATACACTTGGGCTAAAAATGGAAAATTGGCCAGACGCTAGTGTCGCATGACCTGCGACACTACCTGCGACATTACCTGCGACATTACCTGCTACACTATCATAGTGTCGCTATTAGTGTCGCTACTTATTGAAAATTTGATTGAACCTGCGAAACTGACCCTAATGTCGCATAAACTCACTGCGACATTGACCTTAGTGTCGCATGACCTGCGACACTCGCATACACTGCGACACTTACCCTAGTGTCGCATGACTTGCGACACTGACACTAGTGTCGCTACTAGTGTCGCTAAAGACAGAATGTATGGGACTTGTTTTCACTAAGTATTGAACATGGATAACAACTTATAACCACACATGATACATACTGTAACAATATATACGATGACACAAACTTAATAATAATGTCTTAAAAAATTATTATTACAAACTTTCACCAACGGGTCGTACACGTTTTTAATAAACAAAGTTGAACAATCAAACATTTGGACATAACTAATTGTTGGACAACAAACATAGATGGTCTGTTGAGACATCTACTCACTCATATAACCTTGCGCGTTTTGAACGCACGACAGGTTACAAGTCTTCGGACATCAATTCACAGCTAATCAATTCAAGTTTATTTTGATAAACACTCAAGGCTCAGGAGAGTTTCATGGCCCCTATTTTACTGCTTTTCAATCAGGGGTGTGATTACATTGCTCGTTTTATTTTACAATATGAACGCAAGTACAATACAAATCAAATACTACATGAGTTGTTTTCACTAATCATTTCAAAGCCCTCCACAACATAGTTTGGTAATATATCTGTAGCGTGAATGTTAGTATATGATATCATATAAGATTGACAATCCTCGTCCAGGTTAGCACGCACTAACTGGTCAAACGGACGTATTAGCATTTGGGAAGACGAGTGTAGATTAGGCACTCGTAGGAGGCAACTCAGTTGGGTTTCCTTAATTGGACCTGACACTCAAGTTAAGCTCAGACTATGTGCTCATGGTTGTATAACTTTTATTTTGCTTAATTGCATTTTAAATTCAATTATATTATAAAATCTCGCGGTTCATACAAATATGCGTTGACATACAAACCTGTGAGCTCACCAGCGTTTCGCTGACCCATTTTAGCATGTATCATAGGTGACCAGCAGTAGGTTGGACAGCTCAATCAAGAACTATTAGCTCGAGTCAGCATGAAAACAATCAGAGATTTAGCTGCATTATTACATTTTGTATAGGTTAATTATGTACTTAAATCTCTCAATTTTAAACCGGGCTAATGTAAACAATATTTTGATGTAAACTTTTGTTTTATCAATATCAATGTAAAACGACGCATGTAGTGGTCGTTCATTATATCTTTAGTGCTGTGTAAATTGATTAGTCGCGCGCCGACCCGATTCGCTTCCGCAACACGAATTTGGGGGTGCGACATTTAGTATATGGATCCATATGGGGCTGACAATCCCCGCCCGGGGTGGTAGCGCCACCACGAACCGTACCGTAGAAACGGGCATTTCTTACTCGTTACACTTGAGTGTTTTTGGATTAACACTCTTAGGGGTACTTACCTGGTACTTAATTGTACCTTATAGACTGGTTAAGCTTCGACTATGATGCTCATGGCAATGTATATCAACCCGATTGCATACGTGCAATCATTACTCCCTACTTGGTATAAACTGTACAAATACTTTCACTACATGATGTGTCCGAACTTATTACTTACTATAAACCTGTGAGATTCACCAACCTTTTGGTTGACCTTTTTAGTGATGCATTCTCAGGTACACAGCTATTGTAGAGTCGCCCAGCAGGATTCGCTTACTAGCTAGAGTCGCACGATTTTCCACACTGCATCTAACGGAGATTCATAGCATTATCTTTTGTATGTTGTGATTATGTAATAGAATCTCCCGCTACACGCGTGGACTCTAGGGAACTACATTTTGTAACCGAAAACACTATGTTTTCAAACTCTGTATCTATAAATTGTAACTATTTTTAAAAACGTTGCATATAGATGTCGTTTGCTTTATCTTTGTGCTGTTGATATTGGATTAGTAGCACCCCAAAGCTCGCTTCCGCTAACCACATAAAATTGGGGGTGTTACAGATTGGTATCAGAGCCTAAGGTTATAGCGAACTAGGTTGCATTTAGTGGGCTTAGACTATGACCGTTAGGCAGTATTTCCTCATTAGGTATGACTGGTTCGGGAATTGCATCATACAACGTTAATTTAACATAGCCTGATCAACTATGTACAATTAAGGAAAGATGATGTGAAGCCTGGAAGGGGTTATATTGAACAGGAATACACTAGTTAACTCTGACCACGAGAGAAACGGGACCAAATGCTACTTGCTACGCTGTTAGACTATTATACGTACTGTGTATATAAATAAATAGGCCTCACATACGTACTATCTCATCGGCTGTAATAAGCATAATATGACCTACGACCATAGAATTGGGAAATCGACGTCCTGTTAAAATGACTCACTATTTCGACAGCAAAATCTAACACTACCGACAACAGTAGTGGCACCCACAGTATAAACATGCCCATGCGTTTATAGCAACGGCGACCCAACCGATTCCACGAAATCTCTCCAATATCTTAGAATAAAACTTCGTCATTCACATGAACGGAACACCTAGTGCCAGCCAGGAATATAACCACTGAGACATTCTTTATCCTCTTTGCGCTTTATAGGATCTCTTCAGCAAGAGGTCAAGCACAGCTATGGAAGATTACCCGTCTGACTCTGACCAGATTCAGGAGGAACAAGTACAATACACTTACCTCGACGGAGAGTACGCACCTGTAGAGGAATTCGAGGACGAGGACCAAAACTTCGGGATAATCGACGTAGAGGCTTATGAACGAGTCATGGAGCAGACAATCAACTGAACAATCGTACGTGGGAGCTGAAATACAAGTGTCAGGAGTATGAGAAGGAGCTGAGGATCATGAAAAGATCCATCGCTCAAAAGGTTAAGGACAAATTACACCACTGGAAGAGAGTGGCTGCAAACTTCACTAGGAAAACGAAAAAGTGGGTCAAACGGCTAGGAGGAAAGCCGGTGGAAGGGGATGCACTCTACCGTGCACCGCCGCGTTACCAGGACCTGCTCACCGAACGCTATTACCCATGCGACATATACGTGGAATGAAATTCCAAGTAATCGGAAGCCTACTTAGGACTAGCTAGATAACGACTATAACCATTTTGTCAAGTCTGCGAAAAGCAGCGTTGTAGGAACCATAAAACGTATTGAAAACTTATAAATAGATGATTGTACTATCTCATTCTGTAAAATGTAATGGCATTCATTCGGGTTGCCCGACAAATTTTGTAAACGAACGATTGGATGTAATGACTACGAACCACCCTGATTATAAGATTTACTATCTGTACTAAAACATCCGCCATGTGCGATACTAAAACCACCCTGACCTCAATTGGTATACAGGATCCCCATCTCGTCCAGCATAAAGCTTTTGGAAATCGTTCGAATGTTAACGAACACTCGACACCTCCCTGAGAATTCAAAATCTGAGGACTTTCGAACTCATGCCTTTAAGGGCCTTTGATTATATCGTTCCCCAATATGACCATCACTTAGTGCTGTTGCAGACTACCTCATTATATACACATACGTAATGCGCCGTAACCTCTTTCAAACCATCCACTTATCTCACTTATTAAATCATTCTAGCACGACGCCTCCATGACGACACGCTTACAATGACATCGCTGGATATACCACTAGGTTTTGACAAATTCGCCTATCTCCGCCTTGCTATGGTAAGGCCCATAACACAAACGTATCTAGAAATACATTCGTGGACTTCACGAGAATGTCCCGGAAATCGTCACCTCTTCAAAAACCCTGACGACTCGGAGGTGTACAAGGGGAGCAGGCCATACTACTCTAAAATGTAATCTTTTTCGTGATGGTTCATGTCCTTGCACTAAACGCAAACGACTTGGACATCTAGCCAAGGATTTCCAAAACAGTCGCTACTGATACCAACGTTAATGCACCCAAAACCTGCTGCGAGTGCAACGGTACCGGGCAATTATGGAAAGCCTGCCCAAAACCGAAGAACCAAAACAACAATGCACGGGGCAGAGCTTATACCCTCAACGCTGGAAACAATCATCAATACCCAAACCTAGATGCGATCACGATTCACTCCTAATCAACCTGATTGCTCTACACTACTTGACTGATAAATCTTGCCGACTGCTTAATGATCCACTATTATAGATCTTAGGCACGCCCTAGGATAAGAAAACCCCAGATAGGCTGACAGGTGTGACACTTAATTACATTATAAACTTACCAAACAGACTCTTTCCCATATGTCTCACACTGGTTGAGGCCGGGACCCACGGAACCATTACCTTTATGTGTTAGGCTGACGTGATAACCAACCACATCCCAAAACCTTTTTATACTCGCAAACCTTTATGTGTTGTCTGTCCGAACTCTGCGCCATAAATCGTCTGTTCGAAGAAAACCATTTGTACTTTAATTGGCTTCGATAGAATTCGATTTTTATACTCGCAACCCCATAATTGCTATTATACGATGCTTAATGCCCATATCAAAACAATGTTTTGATGAAACACCCATTTCGTAGGAAATGACAGGCTACTCCACTAGCAGCCACATGTCGAATGATGACCAACACGGTGAGGATCAGTCAATGTTTCCTTACCTACTTACTCTCGAAGGTGACACCGAGCCAGTGAGTAAAGAACCGTTGGAAGAAAGGGCACACCCAGGAGGACTCCGAGACTTTCCACCTCAAACAGTAGTTATAGAAGCTACTCGAATAACCCGAGCAAATTCTCTTTCTCCTGCTACTAATAACCATATCACGACCACTACTATCACCACTCCTCCTACTGTTACTGCTCCGATCATTGTCAATGTAAACACTGACAACTCTAAGCATACCGACGAAACAATTAAGGCATTACGCAATCAACTAGCTACTGTTCAGAAGGAAATCACCGATCTACGCCAACTCACCCGCGAGCAAGGATTGCACCTGCAAACCTTAGAATTCTATTGGGAACAATTAAGACACTTGTGCCCAACTCTGGGAGATGTGCTTCAGTTAGTTTCTAACTCGGTATCAGAAAAAGCTCAAGCTAATATTCCTGTGGAAAAGGATACCGAAGCTCAACTGACAAACCTCAAAGGGAACCCGGGAGGGAGCTCCAACACAAACTTTACTCAGCCCCGAACAAAAAGGGCAAAAATAACTCCAACTCCCACTACTGGATCTAAGGGGAAAACATATAAAGGGAATCTACCCTACTGCACCTTATGCAAACACCATCATAATGGACTGTGCATCCCTCCTTGCAGCAGATGCAACACGTTTGGACACCAGGTCCAAAATTGCAAATTCCCTCAAAAGGACACCAACTCAGAAGCATCGAGATTATGCTTCAAGTGCGGAAATGCTGGGCATAAGAAGATAAATTGTCCACTACTAACCACTACAGACGGCATCCATGAGGCCAAGCATGACACGAACACTACTGCGGGTACGTTATACCTTTAGAAATAACTCACTCTCTGACGCTACAGACTGTCATCACTGTTACGAACGTAGTATAAGTTACAAGCCACTTTGGGCTACTAGCACAAATTATAGATATACCCCACTGATTTACCGAAGTCCATTGGACGTAACGGTCAGCACACATTAGTAGCTCTCTCTCCTACTAACATGGGGGAGGAAGGCAACCAGAGACATTTATGACAACGCTTAGTATACGTCAAGGCCTTCTTAGAAAACGTACATACTATTACCTCGAACAAATTTCGAGACGAAATTCCCCCAACAGGTGGAGAATGTAACACCTGGCATTTTAGGCTATCATTACTGTGCCTAATCGCAAGATTTTTACGTGTATTTAGACACATTGGGCCAAACGTACATGGGACTTAGTGAAAATTCATACGCGTGTACACGATTCGTTTAAATCGTGCTAACAATGTACCGGATTGAACCCGACACAAACATGGTTTACTATAATATATTACAGTAATATATTACGCAATATCATATTGTTTAAAACATATCCTACGCGACGAAACCGCACGAAGCGCACCCCTACGAGATATTAGTAACAAAAATTTAGTTTTTATAATCTTACAACTTGAAATAATGAATGTTGATAAAAATACTTCGGTTAAATAAATAATGCGGGTAAACTTGACATATTTACAAATCTTACGAAGACGTCGCAATTTAATAACTACGGAGCATAACACGACATTCGGAAACAAATACGGGAAACCGAGACCCAAGTGGGTCGACCCAAACCCACGAACCCAACCCACAAACCCGCGAACCCAACCCTTTTAATCCCTTCCCCTTCGCACTTCACCTCACTTTACACACACTCTTCCACCTAAAACTCACTTTCTCCACTCAAAACCCTCTCTTCCATTCCCCTTGAAATCGGCAGCTGCAACATCAACAACATCTCCACCGAATCGCTCATCATCATCATCATCTTCAAGATCGAGCACCGAGACCTCCTCCATCTCCACCATACCTCAATTTCGATTTTTGTGGTAATAAGCCTCAACACTCTTCTAAATTACTTAAAAAGCTTAGATTCTCATGCTAAAACATTTACCCAACAAGATTATGTCCAAAAATCAAGTCGTTATGCGTTTTAAAAACCGATTGGAAATTTCAGCAGCGTCTGCGAACTGAGATGCGTCTCAGCTCGCAGATCGAGCTGCGAACCGAGATTGAATTCGCGAACCCAAAATTTGCAAACCGAAATGACTTGCGAGTCGACCTGCGGGCCGACCTGCGAGTCGACGTTTGCGAACCGAACCTTATGCTGCGAATCGAACTCAGTTCGCAGCCTATTGCCTTGCGAGCCGAACTCAACTCGCATCGCTAAATCAGTTCGCAGTTCGCTGCCCTGCGAGCCGAACTCAGCTCGCATCGCGAACTCAGTTCGCAACCCAATCTCAGTCCACAGCCCGACTAGGTCAACTTTCCCCCGATT
Organism: Pseudognaphalium luteoalbum; assembly: GCA_963422505.1. Classification (NCBI taxonomy): domain Eukaryota; kingdom Viridiplantae; phylum Streptophyta; class Magnoliopsida; order Asterales; family Asteraceae; genus Pseudognaphalium; species Pseudognaphalium luteoalbum. Next base: position 48,513,766 of record OY730194.1, read on the forward strand.
ATTAAATTACAAATACGATTTCCGATAAGACGATGTAGTAAGTGACAGTGTTGTCCTAACTCATAATTGATAATACCTTCGCATCCCAATACGAATGACCAACATATAAATACACCTTACAAAGAAATGACTTAACGAGATACAAAACAATGATAATACTTGAATTATTGTTACAAACCGTCACCAACGGGCCATAATAGATTTCCAACCCACACAATTACAAACATACAAACAACCACTTGGACATTTTCTATTTGAGTGGGCAACTAGCATGGGTGACCTTTTAGAACACCAACTTAATTACTTATTTACTCACAACCTTGTGCGTTTCGGACGCCAGAAGGATTCAGGGTATTGAGAACCAATACACGGACTTACAACCGCTTTACTTACTTGATTTCGCCTACAGACTTGCTTAACACAGGTGAAACTCGCAGCCCCATTTTTACTGTTTTACTCTGGGGTGAGATGCATTACTTCTTTTACATGGACATATGTACAGATTTGCTGTTTTACAGACTTACAGACTTACCGATATATTGATTGCATGGGTTACGTTTAATCCAATGAAGTCCTCTGAATCATAGTTGTTAATTATGGGATAAGCGCGAGTTTTAGTATATGGATCCATATGGGGCTGACAATCCCCGCCCGGGGTGGTAGCGCCACCACGAACCGTACCATAGAAACGGGCATTTCTTACTCGTTACACTTGAGTGTTTTTGGATTAACACTCTTAGGGGTACTTACCTGGTACTTAATTGTACCTTATAGACTGGTTAAGCTTCGACTATGATGCTCATGGCAATGTATATCAACCCGATTGCATACGTGCAATCATTACTCCCTACTTGGTTAAAACTGTACAAATACTTTCACTACATGATGTGTCCGAACTTATTACTTACTATAAACCTGTGAGATTCACCAACCTTTTGGTTGACCTTTTTAGTGATGCATTCTCAGGTACACAGCTATTGTAGAGTCGCCCAGCAGGATTCGCTTACCAGCTAGAGTCGCACGATTTTCCACACTACATCTAACGGAGATTCATAGCATTATCTTTTGTATGTTGTGATTATGTAATAGAATCTCCCGCTACACGCGTGGACTCTAGGGAACTACATTTTGTAACCGAAAACACTATGTTTTCAAACTCTATATCTATGAATTGTAACTATTTTTAAAAATGTTGCATATAGATGTCGTTTGCTTTATCTTTGTGCTGTTGATATTGGATTAGTAGCACCCCAAAGCTCGCTTCCGCTAACCACATAAAATTGGGGGTGTTACACTTTTCACGTTTGCAATCTCAAAAAGTGTCTTTCCAACGAAACACTTATCATTCCTCCTGACGAAGTCTTCGTTGACTCAAAACTCAACTTTGTTGAGGAACATATAAAAGTTATGGATTCGTAACCGCAAAAACTTCGACACAAACGAATCAAACTTGTTAAAGTTCGTTGGAACTCGAAACAAGGCCCAAAATTTACTTTGGAACGCGAGGATGAAATGCGAAAGAAATACCCTCAACTGTTCGAGAGCGTGACTAAGACTCACGCCTCAACTTAAATCTTGGGATGAGATTTCACTAACGGGGGGAGATTGTGATACTCCTCCAAATTAGGTATATACTTATACTTAATTTCATGCATACTTAGAGATAATTCCCTGATTAGTGAATTCAAACTGTTTTTAAGAGTTAAGTTTGACAAAACTTACTGTTTTAATACGTGATATATTACTAGTTACTTAGTCATGTATAACTACGTGCAAAATAAACGGAACGAGTCCGACAAATAGACACATACAATAGTTGGTGATAAAAATAATCAATAATATGAAAATTATTAATTACAAATACTATTAATTTATATTATTGTGATATAATATAAAACATTATACATTTTATTTAATACGTATCCTACAAGACTGCGACGATACGGAAGTGTACCCTACAACTAAAAATAATAAAAAATTTATTTTTATTATTCATTATAAAGTATTTGGATAAATACCTCAAAATGAATTTACATATATTAAATGTATATTTACACTTAATTATACCCGTACATGAAATTTACGAGCTAAATACACAAACAAATACCACTTTTAAAATATCTGGGAGACACAACTCTTACGAGCCATGCCTCCCGTTTGACAAAATAAACTAGATACAATTTTATATATATGATTTCCCTCCCACTCTCACTCCTATCTTCAATAATACACTCCCACTGTTCTTGTTCTCTCTGGTTTTGATCGGCATAGAAGAAGCAGCGGCAGTAGAAGTAAGAACATAGCAGGAGATCAACAACTTTCTTCTTCACCCCTGTTATCATCTTCTTCACCATAATCAACACCACTATCCAAACAACAAAAACATATACACTATAATTATCATCATCATCATCCGAGATCATCATCACCACCGAATCATCATTCAACCGAATCATCATCTAACTCATTGTAAGGAAACGTTTCACTAGAAAATTCTTTACTTACATTTCGTTATATATAATGTTTTAACATTATAATCTATGTTTATATCATAAAAAGATGATGATTAATCGATTATTTCTCGAAATAAGCTATTAAGAAACCCAACCTTTGGATGAGAATTTGACATATAAAATGAGTTATCATGTATTATCATTGTTGTATAAATGATATAAACTGTGAGACAAATGATTGGAACCAAAACGAAGTGTATATATATAATCTGTTAGGAACAGGGGGCTGTAAAACGACTGGATCTAGCAGATCACCTACGAATCCCCTAAGGATCCGGCGGATCACCTACGGATCACCCATGAATTACCCACAGATCCCCTACGGATCCGGCGGATCCTTAATAAAACTAGATGCATAATGATTAAATGAAGTGCATAACACAAAGTAATAACCTATGATCTGGCGGATCCCTTACGGATCCTGCGGATCCTCAAACTTTTGACATGATCCAGAGTATTTGGTTTGATCCGGCGAGCATAAAGATTTTTGCCATTGATCCGGCAGATCCTCCATGGATCCAGCGGATCCCAGCTTATTCCCAGACACTGACTTTATAAGATTTAAATAAAACAAACCCATTTGGACATGACGATTTCTAGAACGATAACATATATTGGACATAAAAAATTTGAGTTAACGGACATGTATATATATACACACACAACAAATAGGTATATTTCTATACACACAATGGGAACTATTTGGACATATATATACATGTACATATGTACGAAAAACTTTTTACGTATATACACAACGAACGAATAAACATTTATGTAACTAGAATTTGTGTTCTACCAACGTATGACGACAATTTATATATGTATATGTATACACGACAATGACAAATTGTATAGGTAAGTACTTATATATATACAACTAATAAGTATGTATATATATATATATATACTTAGACGATTCGAACAATTCGACAATGAACATGACTGGAAAATAGTAAATTATTTTCAACGTTTATCACCAACGACTTGTACAAAATTTAGAAAGTAGCAAATTCGACAAAACAAACGAATTGATCACATAATTTGATAAACTATCAAAATACTTATGTTAATACATTATTGTGTATAGGTTGAATGTATTTTGGGAGACAACACTACTACTTGCTAGCTCTCACATCCACGGCATCTACTATGAGTTCACAACCCCTTTTCACTATTTTAATGTTATAAAACTCGGGGTGAAAACATAGAAACTATTTGCTACTGCATGCATATACTGAATATAAATACTATTTGTTTTATAAATACTAAATGTATTTTTACTCAACTGTTTATGAAATGGTATTTCATTTAACAACCTGAACTGCTATTTTTGAAATGTTTTCCATACTATTTTGGGAATTTAGACAACGAATCTTGGTACGGACCTAGGCTTACGATGTAGTGCATAAAGTCCTTATGGCTACAGACTATAACCAATAGCTAGGTTACTCTAGCCACTGAGTATACGGATAGTACTATCGCCGTGATGACCCTCTTGCAATTTTGGAGAGTATAGTTACATGTCCTATTTGGCAAACAACTACAACGGGTCATGGTTTGGTTATAGGGTTAGGTTGTGTTACTTTAAATCATAAGGTCTAGCTAACCGAGGGATCACCGTCTAAGTATTCCCACAAAACTACTATTTAGGAAGTGATTTCCTATGACAACTACGTTGGAAATGTTGATCCTTAGTTGTATCGGCCTGTGTTTCCTACTATTACTTATTTGGGAAATGTTAATCCTTAATTGAATTAACCTGTGTTTCCTACGATTATTATTTAGGAAATGTTAATCCTTAAATGAATTAACTTGTGTTTCCTACAAACTACTACAATAGGAAATGTTTCTCTTAATTGATAAACCTGTGTTTCCTACACAACAAACTACTATGATTATTAGGAAATGTTTTCCCTTAATCGGTAAAACTTGTGTTTCCTACACTAAAACTGTTTGACGACTTATAAACAACTTGGTTTATAACATCACATACAAACCTGTGAATTCACTCAACAATTTTATTGACGATTTCTCTATGTTTTTCGGGGAATTAGCAGCGTAAGTAAGATCTGCATGCATATCAGGATGGATAACCCTGGACTTGTTAGGATGCCACTACTTTTGGGACACCTGGATTTCCTTCGTATAACTGCAATCACAACGGTCATAAGATAAACGCTCAAAAGTACTATATTTTAGTAGTATTTTACCCCTATTCTTGGATGTTTCTATTGCAGTTATTTAAGAATAGATATTGATTTCGTTCATATTTGCAATTAGATGTGGAAATGGAGCGTTACGAAGAAAGGAACGGAAAACAGTCAATAAACGAGTTAAATGATGCATTTTTGAAAAATAAAGCAAAGACGAAGGATGAAGAAAAAGTTAAAGAAGAAAAATATAAATTCGGCTGAAAAGTCAATCCATACGCCGTATGGATTATCCATACGCCGTATGGATTGAGGCGGTGGAAGCCCAAGTCACGTGGACTTGGGCTGGGCTTGTTTTTCATCCATACGCCGTATGGAAAATCCATACGCCGTATGGATGGTTTTGCCAAAAAGTATAAAACGCGTTTTTCATACCCTAAAAAGGGAGTTCGGCTGGAATTTTGCTCCAGACGATTTTAGTCGACTTTAGGGGTATATTTATGAATTTCTTAGGCTTTTTGGAGGTACGAAGAGTCAAGATTGAGGATAGTTCGGTTTAAATCTTCGTGATTCGTCTTTTTGATTTGGTATAACTTTCTTTAACTTAATGTCATTGATGATTTTGATGTTATTTAATCTGAGTTTTCTGTTTCGTATGATGAATTGAATATTAAGGTGATTGTATGATTGATTTAGCTTAGATGATGATTATTGAATGATTATAATTGCGTATTGAATAAGTTATTTGATTGAAAACGGTTATATTACTCGTGGATCCTTATTTATTGGTAACTGGTAATTATTAATTCTCAACGTGGTTGATAATGTTAACGAGATTGAGTTCCTTTAATGTTATTAATTATTGATAGTTAAAATTCTAGGGTTTTGACTATTGCTAAATATGTTGAGTCTGATAGGTTGAGAAAGTAATAATTATGCACTTTAAAATGAATGAGACAATAAGTTAATTATTGGGTATTGTTAATTCATACCACTAGAGATAATTATAACGAGTTGTGAATGTTTAATGCATGATTTAAGGTAAAACACACAATTGACTGATCATCTTGTGACAACGGACCGTTGTTTTATGTTGGACCTTGAATTATAGGAATTAGTTGGACCCGGAAAGTTGGCTAGTTCACATTCAATTTATGATCTTTGATTAGTGACTAAGTTGATATAAAAGAAATCACAATTAGATAATCAATACGTGATAAATCAGGATATATGAATCCGAGTGACATTAATGATACAATTACTTATTCCTTCCTATTGTTTCTTATTTAATTGTTTTAATTTCAGTTTAATTTAATTTAGTTATTTTAATTTATTATTTTATAAACAATTGTTTGAACGGAACTAAAACGTCCCCCCTGTTTACTGTTTTCTAGTTAATTAGTATTTCTTATTTTTATAAACAACCACCGTTCCTGAGATCGACTCGGTCTTACCGATTCTATAATTACATTCGATCAGGTATTCTTGCCTGGTTGTGTGAAAAGTATTAATTAGGTATTTCCATTTATAAATTATAAAACAAGACGCGCTTTCACACGCATCAAGTTTTTGGCGCCGCTGCCTGGGAACGGTTGCGTTGTTTATTTAAATAGGAATTATTAATTGTAAAAGTTTTTGTGTTTAAAAAGTTTTTAATTACATTTTTGTGAAGTTGTTTCATTAGTTACTTATTTGTAGCAATAAGTTTTTGTTAATAAAATTGGTTGAAACAAATTACTTTTTATTTGGTTAAACCTTTTGGTAATTAATTTCAACCGGCGGATGGATTTGGTTGGAGTTCTTTTGTAAAAATTGTGTATATGTTATTATTTTTATTTATTTTGTGTGATCTAACTTGTTTTTCGTTAGTGGTGTTTTGTATTTCAGAGTTAATTTTTATTTAGGTGTTATCCAATGGTTCAAAGTTACGAGAGTGACGCCAATAATTATCATATGTTTGAACACAAGGTTGTCCCCATCACCTCATCTTGTAAGGAACTTTTGGGTGCTATTAAGGAATTTGTATGGAATATCCCTTTTACCGCTAAGGTGCTACGGAAGTCTACTATTTATTGGACTGATCCGCAACTAGCGTTGGTTCAGAACTTGTTAGATAGTGCAGAAGTGGAAAATCAGTTCGGGTACAAGAAGCAGTTCTAGGATGACCTTGTCGACTTTGAGGAATCATTGAACTCGAGGATTAAAGAGGAAAAGATATTCTTCACTCAACAGAAGAGGAAATTCACGGAAATTTATGAGATTATGAGACAATACTCATTTCCGTATTCAGCGAAGCAGGGCGAGTGTCTTCACCGTATGATAAAGGCGCTGTATGTGATTACTGGTCATCCAAGTTCCGACACAGATAAGGAGTTCGTATCTGGTTTAGAGGAGTTGGTCTGACTGATGTAGTTAGATAACCATCTTAGGGATGAGTCACCTCATCGCTTTGTGGTGACTAGCACTATTCACTATTACCTGCAAAAGATGGTTACGCAATTTGATCGACTTGCTAAGGAAGAAGGAGGAAGACCACATCTAGATTTTATTCGTTCGGATAGTAAGATTGATTTAGCTATCTATTTAGTGGTGAATTTGGGAGCATTAGTGGATACAACTAAGGTATTAACCCAGAGAGAGCATTTCCACTATGGGATGGTGGAAGTCTACATGAGGTTTGTAGAGATATTTAAGAGCTCGGGGTTAGAGTTTAGTGTAGTCCAGGATGAGATCATCAGGCAGATTGAAGATAGAGTTAAGTATTTGAAGGAAGAGGCACTGATGATTAACCATGTTGGGATTGTTAATGCTTGTCGTGAGTTTATGAGCAAGTTAGAGGAGGATAACCCCGACCGTGAATACAAGTTGGACGGTGATAAATTGGTGTTGGCACTTGAAGGAGTGAATAATAGAGCGATAAATGAAATCAGTTGGGACTTGGTTTATCTTCAACCCGTGGCTACTGAACACTTAGCAAATTTTCCGAGTTTTGGTCATGGAGTTGAAAATGTCATTGCACAAGTCATGGAGCGTTTCTTGGTTCTATACCCCTTTCATTAGTTCTCATTTTATTATATAACTCTTATTTCATTGGATTATGTTAGACATTGGTTATTTTAGATTTTATTATTGCGTGGTTTGAATATTTATTTCTAGCTGATTTATGTATGCAAAAAAAATTTTAGATTGTTAATTTTTTGTTACTTATTTTTATAGTTTGGAATTAAGAAGCTATGAAGTTATTTTACCCCTCTAGGTATGTCTTAATTGTTTAAAATTGGTGTTGAGCTAGTGGCTAAGTGGTGGCATTCGATTTTATAAGTTTCTGTTTTTCACATCCATTCGCCGTATGGAAAATCCATACGCCGTATGGATTGGTTTGGGCCACTTGGCCGTTGTTGACTGTGCTTAATTGGTTGACCTGAGCCTGTTTAATCCATACGCCGTATGGAAAATCCATACGCCTTATGGATCAAAAATGCATAACCCGGTTGCAGCCCCTTTTCTTCTTCATTTTCAAAACAAAAACCTACCACCACCACCACTGGTGCGGCTGCCACCATCCAACCACCACCTTCCGGCCACGCACTCTCCCCCATCTTCTTATTTTCTTGTACTACGAAATCTCCTCTACAAGGTATAGCTTCTGATTTTTATTTTCGTTGGTTAAATCATTTGTTTGAAGGTTAGGGTTTGTGATTGCGATGTGGGTATTTTGAATTTGAGTATGTTTTAGGCATGTATTGGTTGACCTATGCATAGTTTGAATAATGTGATGTAATACCCTGCTCATTTTTAATGATGTATTGCTTATCATGGTTTATTCGTTCATATACGTATAATGCGGTTATAATGTTTACTTAATTGCTATGGTTTTTGGTTCAAGCTTGTTGGTTTTATGACCACATGATGATTAATGCAATTATTTGATTGGTACTCAAGTATTTGTGGTTACGGTGTGATACATTGTTATTTATGTTGAATGTATTTTATAATAATTCATTATGAGATTGTATGAATGATTGTTAGTTGCTATTGCTCGAGTTTGGTAATTATACACGTTCGTATGTTCATAGTGGTACCAAGTTATTATATTGCATTTGATCCAACAATTTGTCATGAAATTTTAACAAGTGTATACAATTGAGCAATTTGAGTAAAGTTTGGTTCGTAATGCAGTAGGGTAGTTGAAATTGTGGTTGTTGCGGTAGTTTAGGCTAAACCTTAATGGTGGACTATTCCATATTAAGCCGAAGTGCTGCCGAAATTTCTTTTGAAACCTTATTTGCATTTCCTGTTTTGTTGATGATTGTTTTTCTTAGCAGTAAAATTGCTAGCAGGAGAACCAGAGGCGGGCAGGCATTGGGTAACCCTCTGATCAGAACCCACATATATCTTACTTTTCATGATTCATACTCGGAGACTTTGAGATACCAGTTCAGGGAGCGTTTGGCTAAGAATATTGACCAGCCAATTGAGGTCTTTCATGTTGTTGATTGGCATGCTCTCGAGCATGGGGTTGAGAGAAATGGGTTTGCCACTGGGCATGAGACGATTAGGAACTTACTTTCTGCCCCATATAGACTACAGGATGGTAACGTCGGGTTTGTTTCTTACGCTTGGTATAGGATGTTCAGCATTCGGGAACAAATATATAGAGAGTTGGTGGTGGAGTTTTACAGTACATTTCGATTTGATCATAGGTCGACCGAGTGGACTGATGAGACTATTTCATTCCAGCTTGGGGGACAGCCAAGAAGTATGTATCTTGTTGAGTTTGCTCTTGGACTTGGATTATATGAGCCTAATGAGATGCACAACCTAGATTTTCTGAGTCATATTTCAGCGGGTATAGTGACGAAGCTTACTGATCCGGACATTGCGGAGGAGTGGTAGTCTATTGCTCAGGGTAGTTATGGTGATTCAGCCCCTTCTTATCGAGCTATTCGAGATCCTCGCCACCGTTTGATTCACCGATTATTGACATTCACTATCTTGGGTCATCGAGAGGGACCATAAAAGGTTTCTAAACCTGATCTTTTCTATCTTAGTGCAATTTTGAGGAAGAGGCTGCTTAATGTGCCGTGGAGATTAGCTAGGTAGATGTCTAAGAGAGCCACTGGTACTAGGAGTTCGAGTGGTTTATGTGGTGGTCATTTCATTACGCGATTGGCTAGGCATTTTGGGTTGGAGACTCCGACTGAGATAGGTTCGTGTACTGTTGTGCAGCCTGGTATGGATTGGTTGACTACACGGAGACTAGAGGCTTTGGATATTATTGAGCCCTGCAGTATATATGGTGGTGATCCGGAGATGTACTATTGGGTTGCGACTACTGCAGTTGGGCAGGTTTTACAGCCTAGACAGGTTAGGGCTGCAGCTGCAGGTAGAGGAGCGGCACGAGGCCGTAGTAGAGGATATGCTGGGGAGTTTGAGCGATTATCGCAGCAGTTAGATCAGATGAGCATCCAGCACACTCAGAGGTTTGATCAGATTGAGCTTATGCAGAGGCAGTATTTTCATCAGACCAGTGCTCATTTGGACTATCAGGATGGCCTTTTCTCGCAGCTGTTTGATTGTAGCCATTTGCCGTACCAGCCATTCCAGTATCAGATGCCCAGGAGTTCATGCCACCACCACCACCAGCAGAGCAGCCAGGACCCTCTCATCATTATCGGAGCATGGACGAGGAGTATGACAACGATTAGGATGTTGTTCATCCTATGTGGTTTATGATTCCAGACACTATTTCTATTTTTATTATTATAACTGATTTTATTCGTAGGATTTTTAGTTATGTTGGATTTGTAGCCATTAGGTTTGGTTGTTTTTATTTTTATTTAGGATGTTTAATTTGGTATTGTTAAATCTTGTTTGTTGATTGATCCCTCAGAATTGTGTGTGAGTATGTGTTATGCTGGCAGTAAGTTCAGCACAAGAAATTGATCCGAGAGGATGTGGGAATTTCATACCATCCTTGTCATGACCGTTAAGCACATTTTTCCAGGGGAGTTTTTCTGTCTTATTTCTTTTCTCTTTTTCCCGTTTTAGCAATTCATTATTTGTACAATGAGGGAATTATACAGTTTTAAGTGGGGGATGGGAGAGAAAAGAGTTGAGTTTCCACATTTTTGTCCTGTTAAGTAAGTAGAGAATGTGTAAGTTGGATAAATAGTTATCTCATTAAGATACGTAACTAGGAGGTTATAAGTTGCCCATTCTTCAACAAAAATTTTAAATTTAAATTTTTGTTTTTCTAAAGATAATTATTTTGTAACAATGTAGGTTAATTTAAAAATTTTCTACACTTTTAATTAAATATTAAATTGTGGAAAATGTTATTTAGTTTCAGTATATGATGTATTGATAGGTGATCTATGTGAGAGTTCTTGAGCTTTTAAGAAATGAAAATAAAGGAGTGGATGACACTTTTAGATGAACTTTAGTTATGTATGACGTATGTCTTAATTTTCCTATTATTAGCGTGCAATATGTCATATTTTTGGAATTTTAATTAATATCATTTGGGGATATACTGGGTGTTGTTTCCTCTGTTGTACGTAAGTACAGACCTGTTCTCCGTCAGTATATCTAATGAAAAGGAGCAAAAGAGTTTAACAACTCATGATTTTAGAATGTAGTCAAATTAAGTCGCTTTGTTGTACTAAGGTACAGACCTGCCACCAATGGTTTGACTAAAAATTTTATATTGCTAAACCAAAATCAAGTTATGTCGCTTTGTTGTGTTGAGGCACAGACCTGTCACCTATGTCTTGATTTGAAAAATGATTGTTTTGAATGGAACTTCAAAATATGTAATGTTGGCACGTTATGAGTAGAGAGTATATAGCTTTTGGGAGTTTAAGGGAACATCTATGTAAACAATAATGGTTAAAGCTCAATTATTTAAATATAGATTGTTTAAGTGGATAACAATATCAGTAATCATTGTGAATTATTTAATTTTTCAAGAAGAGTAACATTATGTGTAGATTATTTTTGTAAATCTCATAGTTTCTTAATAATTGTTTTTAGAATTAACAGATTTTTAAATTTAAATGTTTCAGTTGAAAAAGGGTAATGTTGTGTAATTCCTTTGATAGTTATTTAGATTAATGGAGATGACTGTTTTCTTAAGAATTTGATTTTTGAATCGATTGTCTACTTGAGGATAAGTAGGATTCAAGTGGGGGATATTTGATAAACGCTCAAAAGTACTATATTTTAGTAGTATTTTACCCCTATTCTTGGATGTTTCTATTGCATTTCTTTAAGAATAGATATTGATTTCGTTCATATTTGCATTTAGATGTGGAAATGGAGAGTTACGAAGAAAGGAACAGAAAACAGTCAATAAACGAGTTAAATGATGCATTTTTGAAGAATAAAGCAAAGCCGAAGGATGAAAAAAAAGTTAAAGAAGAAAAATATAAATTCGGCTGAAAAGTCAATCCATACGCCGTATGGATTGAGGCGGTGGAAGCCCAGGTCACGCGGACTTGGGCTGGGACTGTTTTTCATCCATACGCCGTATGGAAAATCCATACGCCGTATGGATGGTTTTCCTAGAAAGTATAAAACGCGTTTTTCATACCCTAAAAAGGGAGTTCGGCTGGAATTATTCTCCAGACGATTTTAGTCGACTTTAGGGGTTTATTTACGAATTTCTTAGGCTTTTTGGAGGTACGAAGAGTCAAGATTGTGACAACCGTCAAAAAAAAAAAAAAAAAATATCTCAGGTCATTACCGCACTCGAATCTCAAATTACGCTTACAGCATTCCTTAAATCCTAGTGAAAATCCTAGGTTATGACTCCGTAGGCTTATCAAAGTCATAAAACGTCTTAGAGACTGCTTGGTGAACTGTAAATTCCCTCTAACATGCCAAATTAGGTTACTAAGTGCCAATAAAATAAAGAAAAACCTATCTCTTTATGTCTTCACAAAATCCTCATCGAATCACAAAAACTGAATTTTCGGTGACACTACAAGTAAATTCAATCGGACGGTACCCGACTTAACACGAACATTAGTGAAAATATTTCAATTAATAACTTAAATCTATTTTTAGAAGTTATTTATCATATATTATTATTTTGTTTAAATAATACACGAAAAACTTAGACGTTTTGGCTAAAACGTCTCAAACGCAAAGAAAATGCGTGAATCGAATTCGGCAACCAAACGAACATCAATAAATATTTTGACAACTTAAAATAAAGTATTTTAATAATACTTAAATAAAAAATAATCCCAAACATATCGTGAATTTAAACGACAAAAGAAAACGTTACGTGATTTAACGTATTAACGAATTTACGAGTAAACGAACACAGAACGCAACACAGTCTGGAAACCAATTTTTTTAAAACATTTCCAGCCCTATGGGGCCCCAAAAATTCGTTCACCCCACCACCTACCCTCTTTTCCAATTCAAAATCATTTTTATTCCCTATACACCTCATTACTACTTCCATTTTCCCAAAACACACACACACACTCTTCACTTTTCTCTCTCAAAAACACACACAAACCCTCTCCAAATCCTCTCTAATTCTCAGCCATTTTCAAAGATAAATCCAAGTGTTTGAAGGTCTTAGTCCATCAAACAAATCCTAAAAGGTAAGCAACATCATTTACATATGTTAGGCTACTACTTTCTTGCTTATTTTCTTCAAAAATTCGGATTTTATGCCTCTCTCATGGCTAAAATTCTCATGCAAACCTTGATGTTTGTAGATTAACTCTTTTCACATCTTAATGTGTTAAAAGAAAGAGTAATCCATGATCAAACCGAAAATCAAGTGAAAAATCATGTTATTACTTGTAAACTAGTTAGATCTTGTTCATCTTGTGTAAAAAGCTTGTTTATATGTTAATAATCATCTCTAACACATCAAGGATGTATGTCAACACCATGTATGTGTTAGAACATGGATTTAAATGTCAAAAGATCAAAAGTTCATTTATTTCCATGGTGGTGTTCTTGTTTAAGCTCAAACATTCATCATGGACTTTCAAATATTCTGTCCAGAAACTTTCATCTACTTCAACGATTTTTGTAAAACTCATTTGTTCATGAAAATGGACATTTTTATAGTCTAGGATCAAGTTCTGGAAGTTAACTTTCCAACCACATAAGCCTCATATTTTTATGAGTTCATTTGATATTTTTTATAATTTTTGTGAATAAAGATGTATAATCTGTTAGATTAAGTCAGAAACTTTTCTCTCAATATTTTAATCATAACTGGAGCATTAAAACTCCAAATGACTTGAAACCAATGCCAAAAGTTTAAAAATTTCATTGGCTACAACTTTCAAGAAGACCATTTTTATTGGTTCCATGTACATTTTGCCCAAAAATAATGATTGCATGCATGTGTTTAGATCTGATCTCAAATGGTAAAAGTAAAAATAATAAATACTTGACTTCTCTATAATCCCTGGAAAAATTACAGTACATAGATAACATATTGAAGATGATCCTTGATTTTTGCATCATTTTATTTCGGACCATAAGTATTTTTTATAAATTCAATAAACTGATGTAATTTTCTAGATATAAGAAGGTGGACTGATTTTTGGTAAAAGTTGGAAACCGACACTTGTGGATTTGTTATTTAAGGAAAGACTAACTCCTTATGACTCATGAACATGTTTAAGGTTTGGGTAAAAGTTTCGGGTCAAACCGAGAAGGTTTGACTGAGTCAACAATAATCTGTCTCGATTTCGAAAACACGAAACTTACTATTTTTGGAATGAATGATAACCAAAAGGGGTTCGGGTGTCTTATGATGTATTTATCGATTTGTGTGTTGTTAATCATAATTTGGAAGGAACCAAAGTTCCAACACTCAAAACACTATGAAATTTGGACATAAACAATTACGAGACATTATATACTTGGATATTCATTATTATACTCAACGCGATTATTGGACATTAACAAACTTCAAAGCAAACAAACCATTTTGGCACTTTGTAATCTAAATATTTAGCTAAGCAATCCTATCAAACCTAAATTACCAAGAAACTAATTAGAAACCTCATGTTCATAGGTCTTGGATAGGAGTCATACCCGACAAGCACGCGCGCTACATTCATCGTTTACTCTTACACTCAATTGTGAGTTTTCACAGCCCCTTTTTACTTGTTTATTATTTTGGGGTGAAAAGCATGATCTCAAACTTTAACTAAATTGGTTGTACTCTTAATGAACTTGCTGAACTTTTGTTATACTATTTATGCGAATTGGTATATACTATTGTTATGCTTGAGTACTATCGTGCTAAAGTCCCCGGAAATACAGTTTACACTACTTATTAACTCGTCCGAGAGCCAGATGAGCCGTTGATATTTATGGATAGCGCTATTTAGGTGGAAACCACTCCTCACTCACACTGTTCGTGAGTGCATAGTATCACCTTACTCATGTTAGCGATAGAACATGGAGCTTGGGGCATGTGTCGGTTGAATTGGTTTAGTAGTGGCCTCAATTGCATTAACACTCTTGTATATTACCTTTCATATTCGCAACAATTACAACCAATCATTTTTATACATGTATTTATGGACAAAAGCTTTTAGTTCATTTATGTGTAACATTAAACCTGTGAACTCACCAACTATGTCCATAGTTGACCTGTTGTTTTATCATGCTTTTTAGGAGAACGACAGTAAGATGCACTCTAGGAGTACATTAGCATGGATGCATGTTCACACGCGTTTGCTTTATTTTGAAACTATGACTCTCTTTTGGAAACTTTAAGAGCTTATTATAATTTCTTTTCGAACTGTGGTTGAAACTTGTAGTAATGTGTAATATTTTCTCTAAATTATGTATGGTATTGCTACTATATCTTATGCATTGTTACCCAGTGCTGTTACATCTCGTGTTTCCGCTTTAGCGGGGTGTGACAGGTTTGGTATCAGAGCATAAGGTTATAGAGAATGCCGGTTTTTCAAATAAAAACCCCAACTATAACCAACACTTTTAAATAATATTTTCTTAAAACACCAAAATTTTACAAGTTCAACTAAATTGAACGTATTAGTAGTATAGCTAACCCGTGTGTTGCATTATTAGACCTCAATTAGACATAGCCTGATCACCTATGTTTAATTTAGGTAAGATTATGCGAGATACGGAGTAGGTATACTACGATTATGTTCAATTTTCTTTTCTACTCAAATCCTTGAAAGCAGATTTTGCTGCATATCGTAGGCATCCATATTAGCATCGCTAGTAACTAAGAATACCTCCAATTTAGTCATATCATTTTGAGGTTAACATGTTAGTGCATAATGTCAAAGTAGCTTGTTTAAGGTGTTAGTCAAATCTTATGATCTTTGTAACCGACACTAAGTACAGGATAGCAACACTTGGGGTGTTGCTATAGCTACTGTAACAGTGGTTGTGTCTTGATTTGTGACTGTTCGTTCTGTCTATGTTCAACAAAGATTCGATGATATAGTAATCGTTCCTAAGTGATAGTAAAGTAATAGTTTTACTTACTCTTGCTTAGATTATATCACATTCTACTACCGCATACATAAATTCGTTAGACAATATTATGCACGTTTAACTTGTGATTCGAACCTAAAGATCCGAAGATTGGGAACTACACATCATTTTCCCACACTGCTTATCGGCAGTCGCGCCAGGACACGTCACTAATCATCCTAGGAACTAAATCTTCTACTTGTAGTCTTACCTTGTTGCAATCCTCATTCCACGCTGCCATATCAACCGATGATTATGGTTACATCACCATGTCGCCCTTGCGACAACCCACCCAGTACCGAGGAGGAGAATCTATCCAATAAAAAGGAACCACTTGAGGAGGTTCCGCTTGAGGATGAACCAACAAAACTGGACCAACACGAGAACTCGTCACCTAGGCACGTTACATCTACTTCTTCTATTTCACACTCTTCCTCCCACTCTTTTCGAAGACCTATGAATCGCGTGAGTTATACACGACTAGATTACTGACAGTTCACCTTGAACTAGACCTTACACTATCTACACTATTACTGATACTCCAACCACTTGGACCCATCGTCGGTCAGATGTCCGTCAATGGAATTAATTACCCGCAACTCTTGAGGCTTGGAGAATAGAAGAAGGAATATAGATTCTTACAGAGGACGAAGAAGCTTTCTACACGCAAATCTCTCTACACGCACATGAACTCACTCACCATACCTTCCCGGTACTAGCTGCTAGGCTACGCCACCACGAGAATAGAATAGATACTAAGAAGTTAGAACAACATGAAACCCGTTTAGGCTAGGTGTGACTGGCACAAGGCCGAGATGTACAGATCTATGAGGACCAACATGGTCTTAGTGAAACCATAGAAACTACCCATCTTCCGGTGATGGAGACCAGAGGCAAAGTCGTTGCCTTGCGATTAAAACTAGTGTGCAAAATAGAACTCACTTAAGATTAGTAGAAATTCTACTAAACATGTACAATGTGTTGGAAACGGTTTCAACCAAATCTTCATCGGACATTTTCCATGGATTTTTCACAAACATAAATCTTTCAACAAATTTTTAATAAAACATAACTTTCAACACTTTTCAATGACCATGAACGTATTTTATTGACTCAAGCCTTCAATGGATTTTCATCAGACATTTAATCAAAAAATTTCACAACTTCAATTTTTTCGAACGGATTTCGTTAAACAAAATTTTCAAACGATTTGTCAGTAATAAGAGTTTTCAACGTATTTTGATTGACTCAAAAAAAAAATTTTTTTAACCAACTCTAAGTTGTAAAACAAATTATCAACAAGATTTTACAACAACCTATTCACGAAATATTTTATAAAACTTTCAAAATTCTTAAGTATATAAACTAATTTATATAAAACATATCCTTTGGTCAAGGTTTTATCACTATATATACCTACAGCAACTGATTTACAAACAAGTTTACCAAGTGTTTTATCAACTCTTTAGTCACGATTAGACTACTTTGTAAACGACTACTCTATAACGTTTTTGACTACGATTTGAACAATGAAATGATCATGAATTGACTGCTTTTAAACATGACTTAGACATTGTTATGTCTACTTTTTAAATCAATGATTTGATTTCCAACTAATTTCTAATGCAAGACGTACTTGCAATGAACTTATCCCCATAGACTTCATACCCGTCGAAATCGAAAGCATTGATATCATAGTAGGCATGGATTGCTTATCCAAGCACCATGCCGAAATTACTTGTTTTGAGAAAATCATTCGTATTCCCCTTGTTACTGGTAGAACTTTGATCCTACAAGGAGAGACGTAAGCTGAGCTTGAACATTGTTTCCTTTATAAAAACCCGAAAATACCTAAGAAAAGAGTACCATGTAATCCTCGCACCCATAACCGAGTAGAAGCCGGAGGCGAACCAACTTGAGGATGTACCCCTTTATGTAGAATTTTCTGGAAGTCTTTCCGCGAAGACTTGCCTGGCCTTCCCCGCCCAGACAAGTCAAATTCCAAATCGATCTTGTGCCCCGAACTGCACCCGTGGCACGAGCCCCATATAGAATATCCCCTTTAGAGTTGCAGGAGTTGTCTAACTAACTCCAAGAACTCTCCGATAAGGGATTTATTCGCCCCAGCTCATCACCATGGGTTGCTCCTGTTCTATCGTTAATAAAAAGGACGGATCCTCATGAATGTACATTGATTATAGAGTACTGAACAAATTAACAACTAAGAATAGGTACCCGCTTCCTTGAATCGACGATATATTCGATCAGCTGCAAGGTGCCTCCTATTTCTCTAAACTCGACCTACAGTCAGGTTATCACCAATTATGGATTCACAAAGAAGTTATACCTAAAACGGTGTTCCAAACACGATATGGACATTATGAGTTTATGCTTATGCCCTTCAGCCTAACCAATGCTCTTGCGGCATTCATGAACTTAATGAACAAAGTTTGCAGAGCATACTTGGATAAATTTGTGATTTTTATCGATGACATACTAGTCTACTCGCGTAGTAAAGAGGATAACGAGCAACATTTAGGGCAAGTGTTGCAACCACTCAAGGAAGAGAAGTTGTACTCCAAATTCTCTAAGTGTGAGTTTTGGAACAGAGAAGTACACTTTCTCGGTCTTATGGTGAACATAGAAGGGATCCATGTGGATCCAACTAAAATCGAGACGATTGAGAAATGGAAAGTCCCGAGGACCCCTACGGAAATCCGTCAATTTCTAGGATTTGCTGTATACAATCAAAGGTCCATAGAAAATTTCTTAAAGATCGCCAAGCCCTTGACAGAACTGACCCAAAAGATGAAGGAATTCATTTGGGATATTGAAAAGGAGAAGGCATCCCAAATGCTGAAGGAGAAAATGTGCAATGCGCCAATCATATCATTGCCTGAAGGAACAGATTATGGTATATTGTGATGCGTCACACTAGGGATTGGGCTGCCATCTGATGCAGAAGAATAAAGTAATTACGAATGCTTCCACACAGCTCAAGAAAAATGAGGCGAACTGTACTACGCATAACTTGGAACTAGGAGAATTGGTCTTCATACTTAAAACCCTGAGACATTACCTATACGGTTCCAGATGTTCTGTGTGTTTACTGATCATAAGAGTCTCCAGGACATACTCGAGTAGAAAATGCTCTACATGAGGCAAAAAAACGGTGGATGGAGTTACTTAACGACTATGATTGTGAAATTATGTACCAAAAGCCGTTAGGATTATTACAACAACCCAAAATACCCCAATGGAAGTGGGAACAGATAACAATGGACTTCGTCACTAAGTCACCTCGAACTTCCAAAGGTCATAACTCCATTTGAGTTATCGTCGACCAACTAACAAGATCCGTGCGTTTTCTACCTATCCGAGAGGATTACATAATGGAGAGACTTGCTCAAAGCTATATTGAAGAACTTGTGTCTCGTCACGGAATGCCCATTTCAATTATCTATGACAGAGATTGTCATTTTACATCACAGTTTTGGCTATCAATGCAGAAGGTGTTGGATACCCAACTAAACCTGAGTACAGCTTATCACCCTCAAACAGACGGGCAAGTGAGCGAACAATTCAAACCTTAGACGATATGCTACGAGTCTGTGTACTAGACTTTGGAGGAAGTTGGGATGTACACTTACCCCTCATAGAGTTCACTTACAACAACAGTTACCACACTAGCATCTAGTGTGCACCATTTGAGGCCTTGTATAGACAAAAATGCCGATCACCGTTGTGTTGGCACGAAGTCGGTGAGAAGCACTTGACAAGGCCAGACATCATTCAGAAAAGCTACGTTCACAGTCGCAGAAAGCCGCTAGAATTCCAAACGGGTGATAAAATGTTCCTGATAGTATCACCTCAGAAGGACTTGTACTCTTCGACAAGAAAGGAAAGCTAAACCCACGCTAAATTGGACCATACAAAATCTTGAAACAAATAGGCCCGGTGGCTTACGAACTAGAGTCGCCCAAAGAGTTGGATGGCATTAATGACATATATCATGTCTAAAACTTAAGAAGTGTCTAGTTGACAACTCTCAGACATTGCCCTTAGAAGATTCGAATCGATCGATTACTTTCTTTTAGTGAAGCACCAACATAAATCCTTAATAAAGGTAACAAACAGTTGAGACGTGACAAGATTCCCTTAGTTAAATCTCAGTGGAATTCTAAACATGGATCTGAGTTCACATAGGAACAGGAATATTTAATAACACGAAAGTACCCGCATCTATTCTCGAGTGCTTCGTCACCTAATAGGATCAGTTGAATTTCGGGACGAAATTCATTTCAACGGTGGGATAATGTGACAACCGTCAAAAAAAAAAAAAAAATATCTCAGGTCATTACCGCACTCGAATCTCAAATTACGCTTACAGCATTCCTTAAATCCTAGTGAAAATCCTAGGTTATGACTCCGTAGGCTTATCAAAGTCATAAAACGTCTTAGAGACTGCTTGGTGAACTGTAAATTCCCTCTAACATGCCAAATTAGGTTACTAAGTGCCAATAAAATAAAGAAAAACCTATCTCTTTATGTCTTCACAAAATCCTCATCGAATCACAAAAACTGAATTTTCGGTGACACTACAAGTAAATTCAATCGGACGGTACCCGACTTAACACGAACATTAGTGAAAATATTTCAATTAATAACTTAAATCTATTTTTAGAAGTTATTTATCATATATTATTATTTTGTTTAAATAATACACGAAAAACTTAGACGTTTTGGCTAAAACGTCTCAAACGCAAAGAAAATGCGTGAATCGAATTCGGCAACCAAACGAACATCAATAAATATTTTGACAACTTAAAATAAAGTATTTTAATAATACTTAAATAAAAAATAATCCCAAACATATCGTGAATTTAAACGACAAAAGAAAACGTTACGTGATTTAACGTATTAACGAATTTACGAGTAAACGAACACAGAACGCAACACAGTCTGGAAACCAATTTTTTTAAAACATTTCCAGCCCTATGGGGCCCCAAAAATTCGTTCACCCCACCACCTACCCTCTTTTCCAATTCAAAATCATTTTTATTCCCTATACACCTCATTACTACTTCCATTTTCCCAAAACACACACACACACTCTTCACTTTTCTCTCTCAAAAACACACACAAACCCTCTCCAAATCCTCTCTAATTCTCAGCCATTTTCAAAGATAAATCCAAGTGTTTGAAGGTCTTAGTCCATCGAACAAATCCTAAAAGGTAAGCAACATCATTTACATATGTTAGGCTACTACTTTCTTGCTTATTTTCTTCAAAAATTCGGATTTTATGCCTCTCTCATGGCTAAAATTCTCATGCAAACCTTGATGTTTGTAGATTAACTCTTTTCACATCTTAATGTGTTAAAAGAAAGAGTAATCCATGATCAAACCGAAAATCAAGTGAAAAATCATGTTATTACTTGTAAACTAGTTAGATCTTGTTCATCTTGTGTAAAAAGCTTGTTTATATGTTAATAATCATCTCTAACACATCAAGGATGTATGTCAACACCATGTATGTGTTAGAACATGGATTTAAATGTCAAAAGATCAAAAGTTCATTTATTTCCATGGTGGTGTTCTTGTTTAAGCTCAAACATTCATCATGGACTTTCAAATATTCTGTCCAGAAACTTTCATCTACTTCAACGATTTTTGTAAAACTCATTTCTTCATGAAAATGGACATTTTTATAGTCTAGGATCAAGTTCTGGAAGTTACCTTTCCAACCACATAAGCCTCATATTTTTATGAGTTAATTTGATATTTTTTATAATTTTTGTGAATAAAGATGTATAATCTGTTAGATTAAGTCAGAAACTTTTCTCTCAATGTTTTAATCATAACTGGAGCATTAAAACTCCAAATGACTTGAAACCAATGCCAAAAGTTTAAAAATTTCATTGGCTACAACTTTCAAGAAGACCATTTTTATTGGTTCCATGTACATTTTGCCCAAAAATAATGATTGCATGCATGTGTTTAGATCTGATCTCAAATGGTAAAAGTAAAAATAATAAATACTTGACTTCTCTATAATCCCTGGAAAAATTACAGTACATAGATAACATATTGAAGATGATCCTTGATTTTTGCATCATTTTATTTCGGACCATAAGTATTTTTTATAAATTCAATAAACTGATGTAATTTTCTAGATATAAGAAGGTGGACTGATTTTTGGTAAAAGTTGGAAACCGACACTTGTGGATTTGTTATTTAAGGAAAGACTAACTCCTTATGACTCATGAACATGTTTAAGGTTTGGGTAAAAGTTTCGGGTCAAACCGAGAAGGTTTGACTGAGTCAACAATAATCGGTCTCGATTTCGAAAATACGAAACTTACTATTTTTGGAATGAATGATAACCAAAAGGGGTTCGGGTGTCTTATGATGTATTTATCGATTTGTGTGTTGTTAATCATAATTTGGAAGGAACCAAAGTTCCAACACTCAAAACACTATGAAATTTGGACATAAACAATTACGAGACATTATATACTTGGATATTCATTATTATACTCAACGCGATTATTGGACATTAACAAACTTCAAAGCAAACAAACCATTTTGGCACTTTGTAATCTAAATATTTAGCTAAGCAATCCTATCAAACCTAAATTACCAAGAAACTAATTAGAAACCTCATGTTCATAGGTCTTGGATAGGAGTCATACCCGACAAGCACGCGCGCTACATTCATCGTTTACTCTTACACTCAATTGTGAGTTTTCACAGCCCCTTTTTACTTGTTTATTATTTTGGGGTGAAAAGCATGATCTCAAACTTTAACTAAATTGGTTGTACTCTTAATGAACTTGTTGAACTTTTGCTATACTATTTATGCGAATTGGTATATACTATTGTTATGCTTGAGTACTATCGTGCTAAAGTCCCCGGAAATACAGTTTACACTACTTATTAACTCGTCCGAGAGCCAGACGAGCCGTTGATATTTATGGATAGCGCTATTTAGGGGGAAACCACTCCTCACTCACACTGTTCGTGAGTGCATAGTATCACCTTACTCATGTTAGCGATAGAACATGGAGCTTGGGGCATGTGTCGGTTGAATCGGTTTAGTAGTGGCCTCAATTGCATTAACACTCTTGTATATTACCTTTCATATTCGCAACAATTACAACCAATCATTTTTATTCATGTATTTATGGACAAAAGCTTTTAGTTCATTTATGTGTAACATTAAACCTGTGAACTCACCAACTATGTCCATAGTTGACCTGTTGTTTTATCATGCTTTTCAGGAGAACGACAGTAAGATGCACTCTAGGAGTACATTAGCATGGATGCATGTTCACACGCGTTTGCTTTATTTTGAAACTATGACTCTCTTTTGGAAACTTTAAGAGCTTATTATAATTTCTTTTCGAACTGTGGTTGAAACTTGTAGTAATGTGTAATATTTTCTCTAAATTATGTATGGTGTTGCTACTATATCTTATGCATTGTTACCCAGTGCTGTTACATCTCGTGTTTCCGCTTTAGCGGGGTGTGACAAAGATTGAGGATAGTTCGGTTTAAATCTTCGTGATTCGTCTTTTTGATTCGGTGTAACTTTCTTTAACTTAATGTCATTGATGATTTTGATGTTATTTAATCTGAGTTTTCTGTTTCGTATGATGAATTGAATATTAAGGTGATTGTATGATTGATTTAGCTTAGATGATGATTAATGAATGATTATAATTGCGTATTGAATAAGTTATTTAATTGAAAACGGTTATATTACTCGTGGATTCTTATTTATTGCTAACTGGTAATTATTAATTCTCAACGTGGATGAGAATGTTAACGAGATTGAGTTCCTTTAATGTTATTAAATATTGATAGTTAAAATTCTAGGGTTTTGACTATTGCAAAATATGTTGAGTCTGATAGGTTGAGAAATTAATAATTATGCACTTTAAAATGAATGAGACAATAAGTTAATTATTGGGTATTGTTAATTCATACCACTAGAGATAATTATAACGAGTTGTGAATGTTTAATGCATGATTTAAGGTAAAACACGCAATTGACTGATCATCTTGTGACAACGGACCATTGTTTTATGTTGGACCTTGAATTATAGGAATTAGTTGGACCCGGAAAGTTGGCTAGTTCACATTCAATTTATGATCTTTGATTAGTGACTAAGTTGATATAAAAGAAATCACAATTAGATAATCAATACGTGATAAATCAGGATATATGAATCTGAGTGACATTAATGATACAATTACTTATTCCTTCCTATTGTTTCTTATTTAATTGTTTTAATTTCAGTTTTATTTAATTTAGTTATTTTAATTTATTATTTTATAAACAATTGTTCAAACGGAACTAAAACGTCTAGTTAATTAGTATTTCTTATTTTTATAAACAACCACCATTCCTGAGATCGACTCGGTCTTACCGATTCTATACTTACATTCGATCAGGTATTCTTACCTGGTTGTGTGAAAAGTATTAATTAGGTATTTCCATTTATAAATTATAAAACAAGACGCGCTTTCACACGTATCATCATACCTATGAAATCTACTTTTGAAATTGTGTATTTATATGATATATTATTTCGAACTCTACTACTACTACTGCTGCAACTTTTTAAGTTGTAACCCTTTTGTAAAATTTGATAATTAATGGCATCTTAATCTATTTCGTTCTGCAATAACCATATCCTCTGGATGTATGTATCTATCGGTTGTATTACTAGGTTACATGTAACACCCGCCAAATTAGGACTAGTGATTAGTACCAAATCAGTTGTTAATACATATAATTAGTTGGTTTTAGGCTAATTAATATACCGATATATATATTGTTGAATATATATGAATATGCGATTTGATTAAATCGTGCAAGCTTCAAATCGAATGTAATTCGGTTCAAGTAAATACGGACGTTGGTGAATCAATTTTATTAAATAATATAAAATTATTTAATAACGATATCATACCCAAAATATTATTTTGATAATATTACAACTACATTTCGTATCGTATAATAAACGTCAACGCGACTTAGACATTTAACACACAAATAAACGAAATTATTTAAGTTATTAAGTAATTCGTAAATACTTCAACAAAAATATTGAATAAACATTTGTATTTTAAAACATATATTTAAATGTATAAAATAATTATTTAACGTTTAAACGAACGTCGCACGGAGCGCGAATACACGGAATTAAAAAGTGGAGACCCACACTCCGGTGGGCCCCCACTGAAAATCTGCCCAAATGGGGGAAAACCCCTCCCCCTTTTCCTTTTCCCTCACTTTCTCATCCTCTCCCCTTCTTTCTTCTTCCTTTTCCTCTTAACTTTCACCACACCTCCACCACAAACAATCACTAAAAACCACCACCAAACCACCTCGAATTCTCTCACCCGTTTGAAGGAAAAGATACACCGCGTCACGATCTACACTCCTACCTTTCCGGAATTTCGATTCATCACTTCGTAAGTTTCTGGCGAACTCTTGAAATTCATCGTTTTCATTTATTTTTACATGTTTATAGTTTGTTTAAGCTTAAAATGTCCAAATATGGGTTGGGTAAAAGTCTCAGCTCGAACGGAGGTCGGAAAACACCTTTTTGGCTCATTTTCCAGCCAACAGCTCGTTGTGTCGCAGAGGCTCCAGGCCACCTGCGACACAAGCCCTTATGTCGCTAAACTCTCACTTATGTCGCATATAGCGACACAAGTGAATATGTCGCAAAACCTAATTCCGTCGCATATAGCGACACAACATTTTATGTCGCATAAATTGCGGATGTCGCACTTAGCGACACAAGCCCTTATGTCGCAGAGATGATCTGCGACACAATAGACTATGTCGCATCTAGCGACACAAGCTTTATGTCGCACGTTATGTCGCATAAAGCAGAACCAATAAAACACAAATTTTACTAAGTGTCGAGACCTAAAATTTTATCACTCGATTTCACCCAAATTCAAGTCCAGCTCGACCCCAGCCAGGGGCTCTGCCCCTTGGACCCCGCCAGGGGCTGCCGCCCCTTGGACCCCGCTACCAGGGGCGCTGCCCCCGGACCCCCGTCATTAACGGGCTTCGCCCTTACCCTAGGGTCACGAGTAACAGTGTTACATCTAAACTTTCACACAAAGTGTTAAACTTGTATAACATCAAACACGAATGCGACATGACTTCTAAAACACTTTGGAATGCGTTTTTCAAGAATAATGATAAGATTATTATTAGCAACAATCACCAATGGGTCGTACACATTTTCAAACACTTAAACAAACAACCAAATCGTGGTAATTTGGACATGCTAGTTGGACAAACAACTACAAGGGTGATCTTTGAGATACCCAATCATGTTATAACCATCGCGTGTCGTGGACACCCTTAGGTTACAAGTTGTTGGACTTCGATTCTTGGCTAATCAATCTCAGTTTATTAAGATAAACTCTTCAGGCTCAGGTGAGTCTCATGGCCCCTCTTTTACTGTTTTACTAGGGGTGTGATACATTGCTCTGGTTTTTAACACGTGAACGTGAGTACATATTTCAATATACTACATGAGTTGTTTTCAACTAATCAAATCAAAGTCCTCCGTCATTATAGTCTGGTAATACGAAAGTAGCGTGAATATTAGTATATGGTACCATATAGGATTGACCCACCTCGTCCGGGTTAGTCGCGCTAACCTCTGCAACGGACTTACTAATATTTGGGAAAACGAGTGTAGATTAGGCACTCGTGGAGGCACCTCGCTCGGAATTCTCTATATGGGACCCGACCCCTCGAGTTAAGCTCAGACTATGCGCTCATGGCTGTATACATAACTATTATCATTTGCTGGATGCAAATCAACGATTAAATCTTGCGGTTCACACTCAATTTATTTGATATCTAAACCTGTGAGCTCACCAGCGTTAGCTGACCCATTTTAGCATGTATCACATGTACACAGCAGTAGAACTGGACTGCCCAATAGCATGCATATTAGCTCGAGTCTTCATGCAAACATTCAAGAGATTTTACTTCATTATTAGATTTTGTACAACTAATTATGTATTCAAATCTCTTCATACTACGAACACGAGCTATGTATGGGATGATTATTGTAAACCTTTTAATATTAATATATTTTGTTAAAACGACGCATATAGAGTCGTTCATTATATACCTTGTGTGTTTTGATTACTGATTAGTAGCACCCCAAAGTATGCTTCCGCGAAACTGTAAATTTGGGGGTGTTACATTATAGTTTATTAAATTTGGAAATCTTTGGAGCATTACCTTGCAGGGGAAGAAATGGTGCTTTTAGACAGATATATGATTTCTAGTTTTCTATGACTAGTTCATCGAGGAGAGGACTTCACTCTTCTAGTATCCGGAGGACGCCATCACTTCGCTTTATTTTCTACAATCTATCCAAGTTGAGCTCTCGACTATAATAGCAGCGCTTCTCGGGAGGCAACCCGTGCAATAAAAGATGTGTTGATTGTGTGTTAATAAGTGAAGATAAATCTCTGAATATCCTTCACACTTGGATATACCTCAAAAATATTTTAAAAATATTTTAAAGCCATAACTCATCTTTTGCAAAAAATAACTTGTCTCAGATAAATAGGAAACACTTTTCAAAAATTAGTTCATATGTTTCGAGCATTTGAGGTACTTGCATACTACTTTTATACATTATGCTCGAACTCGTTTAAAAATATATGTTCTACAAAATGATTTGTAATAGAAAACATCTTTTCATTCTGAGACAGTGAATCCTTTTGATTGCAAAAATATGAAGTTGAATAGAAAGGTATATCCAACATGTTCACACCTACGAGATTACTTCACAAATGTTTTAAAATGAAATGAAAGGCGAAGCCCGTATTTATAAGCAAACCCCTAGAGCTAATGGAGCTGCCACCTAACGAAGATTTCAAGGAAATTCTTCTCGCAGCATAATTAGACCTTCAACTTTAGCTACTTGGGGAGTTTCTTTATCCTTTCTCCGCTTTTATCATTTTGCTTTACTTAGTACTGTTAATTAATCTAAGTAATCTATACCATATCCTAAGCTAATCACTAAGTGTGGGATTCCAGCCCAAAACAAACACTTGAGAAACATTATCTTATATGTTTAAACTCTAAGTGTGGGATTTTACTTCCAGCATAATCTCCATTAAAAAGAACATTAGGGACAATGTTCCTCTAAGTGTGGGATAGCGGTATAGAATACCTTAGATAGATTTTTATGTCCAAATAGCAACTCAAAAAAATGTTCCCCACTTTAAAAATTGATCAAGTTTTTTAAATTTTTTGCATAAAACAAAGAAAAGCATGAGCTTAACTTCGACAGTAGATAGCTACTCATTCAGTTAGCTCTGCTATTTATTTGAATTTTAATATTTCTAAGAGGAGCCATTTTGAATATGAGTAAGTTATTTTGGGAAGTAGCGTATATAAGGTATAAATTTCTCAAATTAAGAAATGATAATCTTAGGGGCAGCGCATGACTAAGCACATACAACCCATATTAATTGCAGTGAGGTATCTTGAGCCTATATAAGCATTCATTTTAAATGCTTCACTATTCATTTGTTGTGTGTGCCGATGTATGCATTTCTGGATTAGAACTTGCTCCTGGTATGCATTTCGAGACCATATTGGTGAGTACCGTACGCGGTATAGGTGCAATTAGATGACCTTGACATTCCCTAGGAAATAAAGCCACTTTTCTCATATCTCTTCAAGAAAAAACCCGGCTGATACTCATTTTTAGTATCGATGATCTGCTTAGTAAACCCTGTTGAGCCTTAGCCTTTTTGTTTCTTGAAAACCCAAGTTTTTAAACCCACTCACTTTCATACCCACAAAACCTTATCTTGGAATTTTTAAATATACGAAAAATGCTATTTAGATATTCTTTTTGCTTTCACTATAAAAATCACAAATTTCGTGTTTTACTCAAAACTTCTCGTGTGCGTTTACATAATCAAAATCTCAAAAGATCGAGAATTCTGAGGTGCAAAAAATTGACACCAAGTAAAATTCGAAATATCAAGAGATTGAAAAAAATGAAAGTAAGAAAGGATCTTAAAAGGCAAAAAAAAAATAATCTCTTAGAATCTCCTTGGCAAAGAAAATTCTAAGCCAAAAATAGGTCATAGAAATAAAGCTAAGAGTTTCAAATCTCTCGAAAACTCCGATCTTTGAAAAATATTTATTCCGTGTGTTTTCAAAGGTAGAAGTCAGCTATCTTTACTTCCTTACCGTTATCCGTTTCCGTTTTCATTAAAAAGCGTATCTAAATAAAGTTTTTCATAAGTTTAAAAGTCCTGAGATAAGCATACCCCTTTAAAATCTTAAAAATATCCACTATCCATACACTTTAACCCTCACCTCACACAAAACCCCGATGAATGTCTTGGGATAATTAGCACCGTCCTCACCTAAGTGGTGAAGATTTGATTCTCGATTAAGCAAATGACGATGAATGCTGCATGCCTTGCTTTTGAGCGATTTCGTTTGTTTAGAATGATAGGAAACCCGATCACTTATGAGTGAATTGAGTGACCACCTGGTGAGATTGCCTAAGTCATGTGAATGCCAAAGATCACGAGAATCAGAAGCATGCCCAGAGATATTCATTTCTTATTTCTGGAACAAATATCTTATTTGTCTCGATTTTCTGAAACAAGTTACTTGTATGAAGAATGGTTGTTTTTAGAAATATTTTAATTCGCAAAAATCGGACCTAAAACATCATTTTTTTAGTAAGGATAGTTGAAGTATTGCTAGAGGATAAGCAATGTGAAATCATTCAATATCATTTTTGAAGTGTGGGATATTTGATTTGACGTAAAAAGTCACATTTTTGCGTACATAATTTCCACCTTTTTAGCCCCAAAAATGATGAAATCATTCAATATCAATACTTTTTCACCAAAATTCATTATTAAGGCTAAATATAAGGCACTGCTTCAAAAATCAAGTAAAATGGCTAAATAACGTAAAAACAAAGCATAAACGATACGGTCACATTCTACGAGCACTTTTTAGCATATTACCTTCAAATTATTCTTTGATTAGTTCATAATGATCTTCAGGTAATTACGATCACGTGGATATAAGAACGCTTAAAACGGATCAAGAATGAAGAAGTTACGGCCAAACGAAGTTCGACCAGTGCACAAGACATACGATCCAACACACAAGACCACGGACCAAGGGGATACCACCCCACAGGGTCCGTATACACCCCCTTAGGGGCCGTATACCCCCCTTATGGGGCCGTATACCCACTATTTAGGGCCGTATACCCCCTGTAGGGGTGGTATACCCCCTCTATAGTGCCGGATACACCCCGTTTGCTACCGAATACGCCCTATTTGCTACCGAATACGCCCCTGTTGGTGTCAAATTTCATAGCTCAGGGGTGTATTTCAGTGTTAAACTGGAGCGAGGGTGTTAAGTGTAAAATCGTATCTTGGAAGCCTATAAATAGGGGCTTAAACCTCCTCATTTCAAATCAACCAATCCATCAATCAACCATTCAACAAATCAATCCATTCAATTCGCTTGTATTTTTCTTTCTTAGTTAGTTTCTCTCTCTAACTTCTCTCGCTAGAGAAGTTATAGAGTAATTAGTGGGCAGCTAGTAGATTAGAGTAGAGATTAGCTTTTGTAATCAAGGATTATTGGTGTTCAAGCTTTTATTCAAGGACTGCAAGTTTTATTCTCTTGTTACGCTACCCTATTATCCGGTGATATCTATTCCCTCATACTGTTATTATGTCTGATTTATCCATGCGTAATATTATGGTATGTGCTTTACTTATTGCCATGTTTGTTGAGTAGTGTAATATTGTGATTATTGAAATGTAGATATTTAGGAGTAGGGATGATGTTAAATTAATCTTTAATTAAATATGTGATGGGAAGTTGTTATGCTATGTATCGGGTTAAACATTTCAAGCGGTAGATCTAAACCACCCAATCCACCCTTTCCAAGCTTTCACGTGGCTATTACTTTAGTATTAGGACTTAGCTAACCCTAGGAACTGCTAAAAAATGTAGTATACACCGTGAAACGAACCTAGGGATGAACGTTTGATGGCAAAGGAGGGTCTACACCTTAACAGAAGTATTTGTGCTCCTCGATTAAATCTAAGGGATCTTAAAAAGAAATCAAACATTCAGTTGTGGTGTAGGATGCTTAAACCCCTTGATCCAACATAACTAATAGTTTAACATACATTAGCATGCAATAGTACGACCCTTAATAAAATCAATTAGAATTAGGTGTTAAGAAAGGTCAGAAATTAAATATCGGTTTGTTGCCTTATTCATGCGCCCAGGAGTTAACTCCAAGATGGGTCACTAGTCCTCATCGGACAGTGTTGGGGGACTGAGCAGCTTGATCTGATCAGACTTATGATAACCTAGTATTCAGTGACATGCGACTTATGGTTTCCACTTAAATCGTAGGATGCTAGTGTTGACACCAAACCTCTGTTAATTTTATTAAAGGAAAGTCTCCAATTATCTTTTATAATGAACATCTTCCCGAAACCTGATTATTGAAACTTCAGCAATCACAGTCTCTATCTATCTGCTTACCCTATCCGTAGTTTAGTATTTACAAGTCATTACTGTATTTAATTTAGAAAATACCAAAAACAAATACCTATCCAACTATCCAAAACCTCAGCTTAAGTACTAAGTTATCCTTACCGCATACTAATATCAGGTATTCGTACCCAATAATAGTAGGTAGTTCGGAAGGTTTTGGCTCCCCCCCGACTATTATAAATTTAAAACCACCCTACGATCGCCGGCCTCGAGCTTGAGGTCCGCAACGACAGGGAAGCGATTTCCTGACCGACCGTTCGGGGCGCGATAAGTCCTTCCTGAGGTTTTGTGCCGGCGATCAACCTTGATCAAGGGCTTTCCTCGTACATCAACGTGTCAATAGTCTTTCATTTTTACTTTTATTCTATTTGATAGATTCTTTGATTGTTATCCTTAATTTGTCCACGTTATTCATATAAATCTTTTCATAGAACCCGTCCTTAACACTTATTTTCATCATTAATCTTATTTTTAACAAGGATCAACATATAAAAATATACAAAGTACATTTTTCTTTCAAAATTGTTATTTACTAATATAGATAATCGTGTTTCTATGTAATTATCTTGAAAGTAACTTCAAGCACTAAACCTTACTTTTCTAAATTTGATCACTTAATTGCTTAGTGTAATTTTTGACGAAAACAATTTGGCGCCCACCGTGGGGAAATTGGTGCTTTGTTTGATTAAACTCTTGTTAAAATCCTTGTTGAGTCATCTTTTTCAAAAATTTTTGTTGAAAATGTCAAGCCAAGGACGGTGTACATCATCTACCATGCCATCATCATCATCATCATCTTTACCATCCACTCTTCCTCCTGCTCCGCCCCTTACATCATCTCAGCAACGGTCACAAAATGTCTATGGAAGACTCTCGTCGGCCGGATCCACTTTCTCAGGGGCTGGATTTTTAGCGAATCCAAGCCCTGTTATGATTTCTAACCAGAATATTGTGTCCATGTTTACACACGTTAAGGAGCAGCTTCAACGAGTGGAAAGGAGCAATGAAATCCTGAAGAAGGATATGGAGAATTTGAGGACAAGGAACGATACCCCTACTACTCAAGTTACTACTCCTATCCGGAGAAGGATCCTTGATTTTGATACCCCGCAATCTGTGGGACATCGAGGAGATTTCGTATCTATGCAAGGGAGCACTAGGATCCCAAATCCAGTATATGCTACATGAGCCTCGACTTCAAGGGGTCAACAATCTGTAACATCCGCCAAATTAGGGCTAGTACTTAGTTCCTAATCATTGTATTAATACAGGTAATTACTTGTGTTTAGGGCTAATTATGTGTATCATTTTGTATATTGTTATATATACACACGTATGCGAGTTATTTAAATCGTGCATTCCATTATCGGATGGAGTCCGAAACAATCAAAAATACGAATGTTGGTGAACAAAATTATTAAATAATGGGAAATTATATAATTAACTCATTTTATTTATATATTATTTGAATAATATATACAAACGCATTTCGTATCGTCTAAAACTAACCGTACGCAACAGAAACGCGCGAAACATACCCGACAAACGAAATAAACCCAAATTATATTTTTATAATTCATTATTAAGTATCTTGATACAATACTTCAAGTAAAAATATTATGATTATACGCGTACAAACATAACGTTTAAAAACGTTACCCGAGTTAAACAAACGTACAAATATGCAACGAACGCGCAAACCGAGACCCGCAACATTTTAGTAAATTAAAGAAAAGTATTTAGGATAATGCTTTCATTAATAATGTTACAATTTAAATTGTTATTTAAACACGCGTACTAAACGTTTAACGTCTAAATAAATGCCAAAACGATCGGGTAAACGAGCACCGCACGGAACATAAACTTAGGGAACAAAAAACGGTGAAGTCCACACCTTGTGGACCCCACCAAAACCGGCCCTATGGCCAAGCATAGCATGCCATACCTCTTTGATCAAAAACATATTCAACCCCCCACGATACCTCATTCTTCACCTACACTTCACCTCCATATCCTCCACCTTCTCTCTTCCTTCCCCTCTCTCTCTAAAACTCGGCCACCCAAACACAACATAAAACCACCACCAAATCACCTTGGATCACCAAGCCCATTTGGAAGAAAACGATCTGTAACACCCCCTAAATTTCGGGTTGCGGAAGCGGTCAGGTCGGGTGTTACCAAATCAAATATCACAAGCGCAAAGGTACATAATGAATGACTCTAAATGAGATGTTTGAATGTAGTTATACATTTCCAAAATAAAAGTGTATACAAGTTGCAAGTTCATAAAATAATTTCAATACATAATTTGTAATACAAAAGTTATGCAGAGAAATCTAGTTGTTTGAAAACATGCGACTTGAGCTAGCATATCTTGTAGCAATCCTAATCCTGTTGGGCACCTGAGAACACATGCTAAATTGAGTCAGCTATAAAGCTGGTGAGTTCATAGGATTTATAATTGAAACATAAAGTATATATCTTGTATGTTTTGAAAGATGGATTCAAAATCCACGATTTTGATTTGTTTTGTTATGTTATTGTAATACCAGTGTGTGTAAGCATCTGACGGGGTATTTCATACCCATGTAGTGGTGACGTGTACCTAAGTACATAAAGATTGTGGCTTACCATGTCTCGATACCTATCAGGTATAATTGAGTCTACAGACGTGAGGCAATACAGGCCTAAGTATGAATCGGTTAATTTTATGAACGCGTCATATGATAACAAGTAATAATGTTACTTATGTTGTAGTAAAGCGTTAAGATGCCCGTGTGGCAAAATATGTTATGTCCAGCAAAAATATATTGTAGTCCCGCAGAACTATGATCGAATGTTTATTGTGTTGCATCCAGCAATAGCTGATTATAGTCCCGCAGAACTATGATTGAGTGTTTATTGTGTGTCCGTTTGACCGGTTAGTGCATGCTAACCCGGACATGATTGAGTATTTATTGTGTCCGTTTGACCAGTTAGTGTGTGCTAACCCGGACATGATTGAGCTAACAGCCTCGCGTGGAAACTCCACCGACCCGTTTACTTGTTGCGGATCATGAGCATAAGCTCGCCCATCCATGAATGAGTGTGGATTACGAGCATAAGCTCGCCCATCCATTGATTGTATCGCTTTACCGTGATATCGGACTTGTGCCCACTGCAATACCGTGGCATCATTTTGTGCCCACTTTACCGTAGCATCGTTGTGTGCCCAACTGGCATCGACCGAATTGCTCGCAAGAAAAGTTTGAAATTGAGCCGACAGTACTACGACATGCCCGACTTGAGTAATTGAGCCGACAGTACAACGACATGCCTGACTAGTTTGTATATATATACATATATATGCATAACTAAATTGTAGGTGGCACTAAGTGCTCGAGATGAAGTACAAACATGTGTGTGTATATATATACATATATATATATATAAGTCAAATTAACAAATACCTCAGATAGAGTATCATGTAGCACATAAAATTGATTTATTGTAGCTAAGTATGTATATATAGTACTTAACTATTTTGTTGTGTTACAATAAGCCTAGGTATGATTAATCATCACCTAGTTGTTTTGGTATTAGTATATGAAATCCATACTATCGTATATTTCTAACGTATACTCTTAGCCTCGGCCTAGAAAGTATATTGAGATCCTCGATTGTTGTTTACTTGAGTTCAATTCCAATTTAAAAGTCGTGGAATATATATGAGCAGTTTTAGTTCCTAAAAGGAAGACTAATCCTGTAAAATTCTAGATGTTGTCCAATGTGGGTAAAACTAACTAGTTCTAATGTATTCCATGATATTGTCTCGCGACAATATGACCAAAGTATAATTATAACCTAACTAGGTTAAGTAGTGGTTTTATTCAATAGCGTTATTATGGGTGTAATTTCTAAGTATTACACATTTGTATTACATAACAGTAATTTGATTAAGTGTGAATTATAAAGGTTTATTATTATAATTCAAAAACAGTAATTGAGCATGCGTCTCACCCCAAAAACGATTAAACAGTTGAAAGAGTGGGGCTATGAGCTCACTTGTGAGTTGTCAGCGATCCTAAAATACACGTGTCATCCGATGGGTAACCTCCTAGTGTCCTAAACACATGAGGTTATATAAGTAAGAGACAAATCAATTTGTCTAAGCAAGTTGTGCAAATATTCGTTCTCGCTCAGGTTTGAAAACGGTGTACGGGGGTCCGGGGTCAGCGCCCCTGGTAGCGGGGTCCAAGGGGTGGCAACCCCTGGTGGGGTCCAAGGGGCAGAGGCCCTGGCTGGGGTGGCAACCCTTGAAAATTTTTATTTCTATTAGGTTGCTGTAGTGAAAAACGCTCCAAAATTCCATTTTGGAGTAAAATTGAGTGGCAAAATCTTAGTTTCGACACTTAGTGAAAATCATGTATTTTCAAGGTTCTGTGTTTTGCGACACAAAGATTGTGTCGCTAAAAGGGTTCTGCGACACAAGGGTTTGTGTCGCCAAGTGCGACATCCGCAATTTAATGCGACATAAGGCTTTGTGTCGCTACATGCGACATTGGTGATTTTAGTACGACACAAGGATTTGTGTCACAGTGATGCGACATAAGCAGCGACATCCATCCTTCGACATAACCTGCGACATAGGCTATGTCGCAACACTGTTTTTGGTCCCCTGCGACATAACGGACTGTTTGACGATTTTTCACCCAAAACCAAGATCTAACCCATTTTTAGGCCGAATCCTGTTGATATAATGTTCATACATGATATATTAAGTGTTTTTAACAAGGAATATCAAGAAAAAGTGAAGAAATTCTTACGATTTGAAGATTCAAGGGTTTGGATGGTGATGGTGTTCTTGATGATGAAGATGGAGGTGGTGATTATGATGAATGTTCGTTGATGATGATGATGATTCCGTAGATGATGATGATGATGGGGGTGGTGGTGGTCGTCGGTGGTGAAGGTGGTCGGTGGTGGTGGTTGGTGTGGATGGAGAGGAAGAGATTGAGAGAGTTTTAGAGAGATGTGTGGTGTGTGTGTTTTTTATAAAATAGAAATGAAAGAAAAAGGGAAGGTGGATGTGGATGTGGTTTTATCCATTCTCAGATTCCCCACTCTGGGGACTATGGTCTCCAACCAAAGTACAAAATGCCCGTATTTTTGTACCCGGTCATAATTTAAAATAGTATTTTAAATTCTAAAATTCGTTTATATTAATTTGAAATGTTTTCTAGTTGAAGTATTTTATAAAAATACTATTTTGAAACTAAAATTTAATAGATTGTTTTCGCGCGGTTTTTTTTTTTTCATTACTAGGATGCGTTTTAAATTAAAACGACTTACATTTTTTTGAACACTTTGTTATAATCGCATATAAAAATACCATTATTTAAAGTTTAAATTTGGCATGAAAATTGACTTTTTGACCAGGTGTTACACGATCATCGCGACGAGCTCTACGTTCCTACCTTTTTGGTTTCTTTACGCGGTTACCTTGTAAGAACACGACAATTTCAAAAACTCTTGTATTTTACTCTCTTACATGTTATGTTTTTTATCAAGATTGATTATGTCCATATAAAGTAATAAAACTCATTTTCTAAACATTTGTCGAAAATGTCGGTTTTGACCATTTTATAGATCCAACACTTCGGGTTACTCCCGACACAAACTAATAATTTCTGCAAGCTTTATAAACTCATCTAAGACTTGTATAAAATATTCGGGTCAAACCGAAGTCGTTTGACCACAAACCCAACACTTTCTAATCTTAAGAAATGCTTGTCTGATGAGACACTCATTATCCCTCTTGTAGAAATCATGGACCGTGAAATCATGGACCGTGAGGTCAAACAGTTGAATCAAAGTTGTATTCCCATTGTTAAAGTCTAGTGGAATTCACGGCGTGGTCCGGAATTCACTTAGGAACGGGAAGACCAAATGCGACTCAAGTACCCGCAGTTATTCACAAACTCCACTCCATCTACGACTCGGAGCTAAATTTCAGGATGAAATTCTCTTAACAAGGGGAGAATGTGACATCCGCCAAATTAGGGCTAGTACTTAGTGCCTAATCATTGTATTAATACATGTAATTTGTTGTGTTTAGGTCTAATAATGTGTATCATTTTGTATATTGTTATATATACACACGTACGAGATTTATTTAAATCGTGCATTCCATTATCGGATGGAGTCCGACACAATCACAAATACGGATGTTGGTGAACAAAATTATTAAATAATGAGAAATTATTTAATTAACTCATTTTATATATATATTATTTGGATAATATATACAAACGTATTTTGTATCGTCTAAAACTAACCGTACACAACGGAAATGCGCGAAACGTGTCCGATAAATGAAATAAACCCAAATTATATTTTTATAATTCATTATTAAGTATTTTGATACAATACTTCAAATAAAAATACTACGATTATACGTGTACG
This sequence comes from Pseudognaphalium luteoalbum, assembly GCA_963422505.1. Lineage (NCBI taxonomy): Eukaryota > Viridiplantae > Streptophyta > Magnoliopsida > Asterales > Asteraceae > Pseudognaphalium > Pseudognaphalium luteoalbum. The sequence continues at coordinate 48,552,011 of OY730194.1, forward strand.
AACATAACGTTTAAAAACGTTACCCGAGTTAAACAAACGTACAAATATGCAACGAACGCGCAAACCGAGACCTAACAACATTTTAGTAAATTAAGGAAAAATATTTAGGATAATACTTTCATTAAATTTATTACGATCTAAATTGTTATTTAAACACGCATACTAAACGTTTAACGTCTAAATAAACACCGAAACGATCGGGTAAACGAGCACCGCACAGAACACAAACTTAGGGAACAAAAATTGGTGAAGTCCACACCTTGTGGACCCCACCAAAACCGGCCCTATGGCCAAGCATGGCATGCCATACCTCTTTGATCAAAAACATATCCAACCCCCCACCATACCTCATTCTTCACCTACACTTCACCTTCATATCCTCCACCTTCTCTCTTCCTTCCCCTCTCTCTCTAAAATTTGGCCACCCAAACACACCATAAAACCACCACCAAATCACCTTGAATCACCAAGCCCATTTGGAAGAAAACGATCACCACGATGAGCTCTACGTTCCTACCTTTCCGGTTTCTTCACGCGATCACTTTGTAAGAACCCGACACTTTTGAAAACTCTTGTATTTTACTCTTTTACATGTTATGTTTTTTATCTAGATTGATTATTTCCATATAAAGTAATAAAACTCATTTTCTAAACATTTGTCGAAAATGTCGGTTTTGACCATTTTATAGATCCAACACTTATGTAAGACTTGTGTAAAAGTTTCAGGTCAAACCGAAGTCGTTTGACCACAAAACCGACACTTTCTGTTTTGGACAGCCTGTTATGTCGCTAAGAATAGGCTACATCGCACATAGCGACACAAGTCACTATGTCACCAAAATTTGAATACGTCGCACATAGCGACACAAGCCACTATGTTGCATCAAATTACGAATGTCGCAGTAGCGACACAACACCTTATGTCGCATTAAATTGCGGACGTAACACATAGCGACACAAAGACCTATGTCGCAGTCCTGACCTGTGACACATCATCCTATGTCGCACTTGGTGTCGTAGCCAGTGTCGCTGTCACACCCCGCTAAAGCGGAAACACGAGATGTAACAGTACCGGGTAACAATGCATAAGATATAGAAGCAACCCCATACATAATTTGTAGAAAGTATTACAAGTTATTACAAGTTCAACCCATAGTTTCAAAAGAGATTACACCAAGTTCCTAAAAGTTTCTAAAAGATAATCATAATTCAAAATAAAGCAAACGCATATGAGTATGCATCCATGCAAAGTACTCCTAGAATGCACCTTACAGTCGTTCTCCTGAAAAGCATGATAAAACAAAAAGGTCAACTATGGTCATAGTTGGTGAGTTCACAGGTTTAATGTCACAAACAATTGAACTAAAAGTTTTGTTCATAAGAGACATAAATAAAAATGATTGGTTGTAATAGTTGCGAATATGAAAGGTAATATACAAGAGTGTTAATGCAATTGAGGCCACTACTAAACCGATTCAACCGACACATGCCCCAAGCTCCATGTTCTATCGCTAACATGAGTAAGGTGATACTATGCACTCATGACCAGTGTGAGTGAGGAGTGTTTTCCCCCTAAATAGTGCTATCCATAAATATCAACGGCTCGTCTGGCTCTCGGACGAGTTAATAAGTAGTGTAAACTGTATTTCCGGGGACTTTAGCACGATAGTACTCAAGCATAACAATAGTATATACCAATTCACATAAATAGTATAGCAAAAGTTCAACAAGTTCATAAATAGTACAAACAATTTAGTTAAAGTTCGAGATCATGCTTTTCACCCCAAAATAATAAACAAGTAAAAAGTGGCTGTGAATACTCACAATTGAGCGTAAGAGTAAACGATGGATGTAGCGCGCGTGCTTGTTGGGTATGACTCCTATCCAAGTCCTATGAACATGAGGTTTCTAATTAGTTTCTTGGTAAGTTAGGTTTGATAGGATTGCTTAGCCAAATATTTAGATTACAAACAGCCAAAATGATTTGTTTGCTTTTGAAGTTTGTTAATGTCCAATAATCGCATTGAATATAATAATGATTATACTAGTGTATAATATCTCACAATTGTTAGTGTCTAAAAATCGTAATGTTTTGAGCTTTGAAACTTTGGTTCCTTCCAAATAATGATTAATCAACACGAAAATCAATAAATACATCATAAGACACCCGAACCCCTTTTGGTTATCATTCATTCCAAATATAGTAAGTTTCTCGTTTTCGAAATCGAGACCGATTATTGTTGACTCAGTCAAACCTTCTCGGTTTGACCCGATACTTTTACCCAATCCTTAAACATGTTTATAAGTCATAAAAAGTTAGTCTTTCTCAAAATAGCAAGTCCGTAAGTGTCGGCTTCCAACTTTTACCAAAATCAGTCCATAATCTTAATTCCAGAAATCTTACACCTATTTGTTGGATTTATTAAAACTACTTCTGTTCTAAATTAAAATAAGGGAAAAATCACAAAAGTTCTACAATATATTATATACTTTGTGTAATTTTTACAGAACCAATAAAGAAGCCCAAGTATTTTTAGATTTTACTTTTATCTTCTGGAGTCGGATTTAAACACATGCATGCAATCATTGTTTCTGAGCAAAATGTACATGGAATCAATAAAAATGGTATTCTTGAAAGTTGTAGCCAATAAAATTTGTAAACCTTTGGTGTTTGTTTCAAGTCATTTGGAGTTGTAATGCTCGAGTTATGATTAAAACACTGAGAGAGAAGTTTCTGACTTACTCTAACAGTTTATACATCTTTACTCCCAAAATTTTTTAAGAATATCATATGAACTCATAAGAAGATGAGGCTTATATGGTTGGAAAGATTATTTCCATAGGTTGTTTTTAGACTATAAAATCGTCAATTTTCATGTAGAAATGAATTTTAGAAAAATCATAGGAGTAGATGAAAGTTTCTGGACAGGAAACTTGCAAGTCCATGATGGATGTTTTGAGCTTAAACAAGAACACCACCATGGAAATAAATGAACTCTTGATCTTTTGACATTTAAATCCATGTTCTAACACATGCATGGTGTTGGATTACATCCAAGATGTGTTTGAAATGATTTTTAGCATAAAAAGGAAGACATGCACAAAGATGAACAAGATCTAACAAGAAATCAAACAATAATTAAATTTTTCACTTGAGTTTCGGTTTGATCATGGGTTATCCTTTCTTTAACACATAAAGGTGTTTAAAGGTATAACCTACAAACATCAAGAGTTTATATGGGGATTTTAGCCATGGAAGAGACATAAAGTTCCGAATTTTATGAAGAAATATACTAGAAATTGGAAGAATACAAGCATGGATGATTATGTTTACCTTTATTTTCTTGCTTAAGCTTCTTAACACCTTTGAAATACTTGATTTGAGGTGATTATACACTGATTTTTGAGAGGGTTTTGGAGAGAAGAAGTGTGTGTATTTGAGAGAGAATTGAAGAGAGTGAAAGTAGGTGTTTTGGGAAAATGAAGTGGTAATGAAAGGTTTATGGAAAAGAGAGTATTTTGAATGGAAAAGGAGGGGGGGGGGGGGGTTTAATTCTTTTTTTTTTGTTAAATAATGAGTATTATGTATAATTTAAATTATGTATTAATTTGGTATAAGTATTTGTATGTAATAAGGTTTATTTGGAGGTAGTTTAGTGCTTAATACTTGAGTTCTAAAAGTTGGTAATTTTAAGTTCTTGAATTAATTTAATAGACATTTAATTTTTCTAAGTTAGATGTTCATGTATTATTTATCCGATTAAGTTTACGTTGTCGAGTCATGGAAATTTTGGTTTGCGATTCGATAAAGATTTTTCTTAGTTTAAATTGGCACTTAGTAATCTAATTTAACATGTTTGTATGAACTTATGGTTCACTAAGAAATCTCTAAGACGTTCTACGACTTTAGTAGACCTAAGGAGTCATGACCTCAAGTTTCACTAGGATTGAAGAAATGCTGTAAATTTAAAATCTGAGTGTGGTAATGACCTGAGATTTTGACAGTTGTCACATTATCCCACCGTTGAAATGAATTTCGTCCCGAAATTCAATTCGTCCCGAAATTCAATTCGTCCCATGGGGTGATGATGCACTCGAGAATAGATGCGGATAATTGCGTCGAAATTGATCCTCTCGCTCCCATGTGAAATCAGGACCTCGTCGCGAATTCCACCGAAACTTAATGATGGGAATTCGTCTTTGCTTCAACCTTTTGATCTCGTGGTCCATGATTTCGAGTGGTTCTTCTATGAAGTGGAGTTTATCGTTAATTTGAATTTCCTCGAGAGGGACGACGAGTGTTTCATCGGACAAGCATTTCTTCAGGTTAGAAACATGGAATGTGTCGTGAATGCCACAGAGCTCTTGCGGCAGTTTGAGTCGGTAAGCTACCAGACTAATCCTTTGTAGTACCTCGAAGGGTCCAATGTATCTCGGGCTTAGTTTTCCTCGCTTTCCAAAGCGGACTACGCCCTTCCACGGTGACACCTTTAGAAGTACTTTATCACCGATTTGAAACTCTAGAGGTTTCCTACGGTTATCTGCATAGCTTTTCTGACGACTTCTGGCTGTCTTTAGCCTTTCCCTGATAGTCGTGATCTTGTCAGTTGTTTCTTGTATGAGGTCGAGTCTCGTCAATTGTCTATCACCTGCCTCTAACCAGCAAAGTGGTGAAAGACATTTACGCCCATATAAGGCTTCAAATGGCGCACACTTAATGCTAGTGTGGTAGCTGTTGTTATAGGAGAATTCCACCAAAGGCAAATGAGTATCCCAACTTCCTCCAAAGTCGATAACGCAAGCTCGCAACATGTCTTCCAAAGTTTGTATGGTCCGCTCACTTTGTCCGTCAGTTTGGGGGTGATAGGCAGTACTTAGATCCAATTAAGTACCCAGAGTCTTCTGGAATATTTTCCAAAAGCGCGATGTGAAACAACTATCCCTATCTGAAATAATGGAAAGAGGTATTCCGTGACGTGCAACAATTTCATCTATATAGATCCGTGCGAGCTTTTCCATCTTGTAATCTTCTCGGATCAGGATAAAATGCGCAGACTTCGTCAACCGATCCACTATGACCCAAATCGAGTCATGTCCCCTTGCCGTCCTGGGCAACTTGGTTATAAAATCCATTGATAGCTGCACCCACTTCCACTTGGGAATTTTCAGTTGTTGTAACAAACCGGATGGTTTCTGATACTCTGCTTTGACTTTAGAACATGTCAAACATTTCCTAACATACAGAGCAATATCTTTCTTCATCCCTGGCCACCAATAATATTCCGTTAAATGCATGTACATCTTATCAGCTCCTGGGTGGATCGAATATCTTGATCTATGGGCTTCATCCATAATGACATCCCTTCGGTTGTCGATTCTCGGAATCCATGCCCTCTCCTTGAAGTAACGAATTCCATCAGTCTTAATCTCAAATTTCTGCTCTAGGTTATGCAGAGTCTCATTCTTTATATTTTCAAATCTCAATGCTTCCCTTTGGGCGTCAAGAATTTGAGTTTTCAAACTTGTCTGAACCAACATTCCTAATGCTCGTACCCGTGAGGGTCGTAATCTTTCCTTCCTACTTAAAGCATCAGCTACTACGTTTGCCTTGCCCGGATGATACTTGATCTCACAATCGTAATCACTAAGCAATTCTACCCACCTTCTCTTTCTCATGTTGAGCATTTTCTGGTCAAAGATATGCTGAAGACTCTTATGGTCAGTAAACACAGTGCACTTTGTACCATATAGATAGTGTCTCCAGATCTTAAGGGCAAAGACTACAACTCCTAGCTCCAAGTCATGTGTTGTATAATTCTTCTCATGCTCCTTGAGCTACCTTGATGCATAAGTGATGACTTTGTCCTTTTGCATCAGCACACATCCCAATCCCTGGTGTGACGCATCACAATATACGACAAAATCCTCTGTTCCTTCGGGTAACACCAAAATAGGTGCGTTGCATAGCCTATGCTTCAGTGTTTGGAATGCTTCCTCCTGCATTTTACCCCAAACAAACTCCTTCGCCTTTTGGATCAATTCTGTTAATGGCTTAGCGATTTTTGAAAAGTTCTCAATGAATCTTCGGTAGTAACCAGCCAATCCCAGAAATTGACAAATTTCCGTAGGGGGTCCTCGGGGGCTCCCACTTCTTAATCGCCTCAATCTTTGCTGGGTCCACCTGGATTCCATTTTCATTGACCACGTGACCAAGAAAGTGTACCTCCCGAAGCCAAAACTCGCATTTTGAGAACTTAGCGTACAATTTCTGGTCCTTGAGTAGTTCCAGTATCAACTTCAAATGATGTTCGTGTTCTCTCTTACTTCGTGAGTAAATCAATATGTCGTCGATGAACACAATCATGAACTTATCTAGGTATGGTCTGCATACCCTATTCATCAAGTCCATGAAAACTGCCGGCGCGTTTGTTAGTGCGAAGGGCATTACTAGGAATTCGTAGTGCCCATAACGCGTTCTAAAGGCTGTCTTAGGGATGACTTCCTCGCGCACACTCACTTGATGGTATCCCGACCATAGATCAACTTTTGAAAAATAGGATGCGCCTTGTAGCTGATCAAATAGTTCATCGATTCGGGGAAGAGGATACCGATTCTTAATAGTCAACTTGTTTAGTTCCCTGTAATCAACACACATCCGAAATGACCCATCTTTCTTTTTGACAAAGAGGATGGGAGCTCCCCAGGGCGATGAGCTTGGCCGAATCAATCCTTTGCTCAAGAGTCCTTGTAATTGTTCTGACAGCTCCTGCATCTCAGCCGGTGCCAAACGATATGGTGCTTTTGCTACCGGTGCTGCCCCGGGAATTAGATCAATTTGAAATTCGACTTGCCTTGGCGGGGGAAGTCCAGGAAATTCTTCCGGGAAAACTTCAGGGTGATCTCTAACCACAGGGATATCTTGGATACGCTTCTCCTTCGATTTCTTTTCCACCACGTGAGCCAGAAACGCATGGCACTCTTTCTTCAAATACTTACGCATCTTTATGGTCGACACAATTTTTAGTTCTCGGCCGGGTTTATCCCCTTGCACAACAAGAGTTTCTCCGTCTTGGAGAGGTATTCGGATAATCTTTTCAAAACAGACAATCTCTGCTCGAACCTTAGTGAGCCAGTCCATACCCACCACTACATCGAAACGTTTCAGCTTAATCGGAATTAGGTTGATATTAAATGACTTATCAGTTAGGTCCAACGTACAACCTGAAATTATGTCCCTAGCCTCAAATTCATGACCATTAGCACTCTCGATAATATAGATCTCCTTTAGTTTGTTTGATCTTAAGTTAATCAGTGGCCTAAACTCTAGTGAGACAAAACTTCTTTCTGCTCCAGAGTTAAATAGTACAGACGCATAGTGATTGTTTAAGAGGAATGTACCTGTCACTGCGTTCGGATCCTGCCTCGCTTCCTCAGTTCCAATGACAAACGCCCATCGTCGTGCTGACCCTCTTTGATTTCCAGCATTGTTATTAGGAGCCCTATTCAGTCTTGGGCAAGTGTTATTGAGATGGTCCTGGCTTCCACACTCAAAGCATGCTGCTTTTTGCCCATTATTCCCATTACCATTCTTACAATACTTGGCATAGTGGCCTGCCCGTTTACACTTCTCGCACACCGGACAATTTCCTGAGTGGTGAAAGTTGCACTTGTTGCATTTTGGATGCGGACCGTTGTATTGCTTCGGTCCTTGGGCAACTAAACCATAGTTTTTCGCCACCACTTGCTTCTTATCCGGGTTACCACCGCCCCTGTTCCTTTGTTGGTTTTCCAGCTTCCATTTTCCACCATCTTTCCCTTTCGACGATCCGCCTGATCTAATCACATCATTGGTTAGGCGGTTAGCCAAGACCACAGCTGACTGAATGGTTGATGGATTTGCCGAGGTAACCATTCCTCGAATTTCTGGGGCCAAACCCCATATGTACCGGTCCACTCTTTTCTCCTCTGGGGTAACCATGTGGGGTACTAGCCTTGCAAGCTCATGAAATCGGGCAGTGTACTTATCGATGTCAGTCCCAACCATGGCATGGTTCCATAATTCAGATTCCAATTTCTGGAGCGCATCTTTTGGACAGTACTCTTCTATCAACAACTTCTTCAATTCCTCCCATGAAAGGTTACACGCAGCTACGCGACCACAGGTCTGAATCTGGTTATTCCAGCATGTCAAAGCTCTTCCTTGAAACATGCACGACGCATATTCAATTTGGTTTCCAGGTGAGCATTTGATGATGTGGAGCACCGACTCTATGCTTTCAATCCAGGATAACAGCCCAACAGCACCTTCTGTCCCGAAGAATTCCTTGGGACGACATGACATGAAAGATTTGTAGATGCATCCTTGATTGTTGTTGGTAGGTTGTCCTCCCTGGTTCCCTTGAGCTGCATTGATACCCGCGGCGATTTGAGCAACGAGGTTAGGTAGTGCAACGTTGAGTTCTCGAGTTACTTGTTCAGCTACGTTTACTGTGTTTCTCCTTGGAGGCATGATTCTAAGTCAGGTAAAGGTTATTGGTTAGTGCTTGTATTGCATATTTGTATAGTTACAACTTTAATATTTTAGTAATTATTCAAAACTAAGCTACAGTAAAAGTTTTACATTCAAGTAAGTGTGTAAGTAATTGCCAAACTACCCTAAACCAAACTACCCAACCAAGCCTCGCAGCCAAAAGATACGTAAGCCCTGCTAACACTCTGCACCAAAATATCGCCGTACTCGCTGTGTCCCGAGCATCGGTCACACGATAAACTAACCGCTCGGTTAGGTCTACAGTATCACCCAACATCTGTCCATGATGGGCAATGCTAGCCCTATGAGCCTGAAGCTCGTGAGTCATACCGTCTACCCTACGTGCTAACCAGAAAGTCATGTTGGGATCTCGTGAAATCGGGATCCCAGAAACAGTCTCAGGAGGTACATTTCCTGAAGGTCGGGAAGGTCCTATTCCTGGAGGGAAATCTCTGACTGCAAACCTAACAGGAGGGGCAATGCTCATACAAGTAGTGGCCCTCGAGCGCACACCATTCTGAGGTGGCTGGGGTGAGACGGGTGTCTGGGTCATCCTAGTATTTACCCTGGTGACCTCTCGGCTACTAACTTCATTTTCTGACTCTGGATCCTCAGAGGGGTCCTCCTTGGAGGGTTCCTCCTTAGAGGGGTCCTCCTCTGGCTCGTTTCTCGGTGGGTTGTCGCGGGGGCGACCAGTGTAGTAACCAGAATCATCAGCTGATCCTAGAGCGTGCAGTGAGGAGTGTGACATGGTAAGCCTGTAAAAAAAGAGGACTTAGTTCCTAAAGATGTACTAAGGTTTATTTGTTAAATAATGAGTATTATGTATAGTTTAAATTATGTATTAATTTGGTATAAGTATTTGTATGTAATAAGGTTTATTTGGAGGTAGTTTAGTGCTTAATACTTGAGTTCTAAAAGTTGGTAATTTTAAGTTCTTGAATTAATTTAATAGACATTTAATTTGTCTAAGTTAGATGTTCATGTATTATTTATCCGATTAAGTTTACGTTGTCGAGTCATGGAAATTTTTGTTTGCGATTCGATAAACATTTTGTTAATGTATAAATAGGTAAATTTTTCTTAGTTTAAATTGGCACTTAGTAATCTAATTAAACATGTTTGTATGAACTTATGGTTCACTAAGAAATCTCTAAGACGTTCTACGACTTTAGTAGATCTAAGGAGTCATAACCTCAAGTTTCACTAGGATTGAAGGAATGCTGTAAATTTAAAATTTGAGTGTGGTAATGACCTGAGATTTTGACGGTTGTCACAGTCGCACCCAGTGTCGCACAAATCAGAACCTAAGTGTCAACACATGAGATTTTATCACTTACAATACCCAAATTCAAATTTTAAATGTGTTTTTCTCTAAAAAAATACAGTAGAAATAAAAAAATTTCGAGCTGACCTGGCACCTCGACCCCAGCCAGGGGCTCTGCCCCTTAGACCCCATCAGGGGTTGCCACCCCTAGAACCCCGCTAATCAGGGGCGTTGCCCCCGAACCCCCGTCATTAAAGTTTGGAAATACTTTATACACTGCGTGTCAAACATTTACAACCTTTGAACCATATACGATGTACTCATACATGATACATATATGCTTCAACACTTATATACAATACAACACACGAAACATATACTTTAACAATATACAATGAAACAACACATAATGTAGATCCCTTGTGCAGAACAAATCAGATCGTTTAATCAACCAAACGTGCGGAATCCGTTTAGTTAGCGATTATAGAACAAATAAACAAACACACGATTTCTATGACGTTTTCTTTATATTCACAATTGAGTATAAACGTTTACAATCTTTTTCTCTTCCTCTCTCACTCTCTCCATGCCTCACAAATTCTCACCATGTCTAACCTACAAATGAACCCTAACATGCATATTTATAGGTTGTCCAAACCCTATAGCGACACTAGCCAAGTGTCGCCATATGCGACACTAGCTAAGTGCCGCATAAACACTAATTTGTGTATATTTTATATTTCACTATTCGTTTACTAGCTCGCATATACACACTAAACACTATACATACACAGACTAATTGACTTGACAAGTACAAACGTTTGACCAACTGACTGACACACAAAATGCACCAACAAACTCTCCCATGTCAGCAACTTTGTCAAATAAGTTTCAATTAGTCTTCACCATCAAAATCCTCCATGTCTTCAACAATCAGAAACTCCCCCATTGAGATAGCATGGTCTTCAAGAAAAATCTTGATGTCATGATTCATCTGACTGACACACATTTATCATACAATAAGATCCTCAAGCTCTGTGACCATCTCTCAATCATCATCAGCTTCTCCAATAGAATTTATCGTCACAGTCTTTGGAGAATAACCAACATCCTCTACATCTATTTGACTTGAACAAGATATGTGATATTGAAGAAAATAATATAAAAATAAAATCTTTTTGTATTTTTCTTTATAAAGGAAAACTGAAGATTAAAATAAATTTGGGGATAGGATTGTTTTACGTCTGCTTAGAGATCATATCAGGCCAACATGTAATTAATAGGAAATAGTAAGTGTTATTCGATTATTAGTATATTTGTGCACTTTAAATTTACTTAACATACTTAAAGCACCTTCTATAAAAATTATTTCAAGACGATTACTGGTATTGTTTGTCCACTTAAACACGTTACATCCGGGTCTGTGAGTTAACCTTCTATTGTTAGTATGGATATTTCTCCATGGTCCCCACCAATGACATACCCCTGTAACCTAGACATGAGCATAGCTTCCAAATCTAGAGAGAATATAAGAGTATCATTTTTAAGAATCAAGTCAGCGATGACAGGTCTGTACAAATGTACAATAAAGCGACATTACTTGATTAGGGTTTAAGCAAAACTAGACTTTAAGCATATACTAATTGAGACCAGGTCTGTACTTACGTACAATAGAGGAAACAATCAGTATAGACCCCCAAATGATTTCAGATAAACCTCAGTATAGAAATATGTCATGCTACATTAAGGAATTATGACATTTAGTCGTACATCATATGGTGTTTACCACAAGATAATAGACACATAATAGAATTACTTCTTAAGAACCCAGAAACCGGTGTGTATCATGTCTACCAGTACATCATATGATAAAGCTAATGTTTATAAAAGTTATTTTAAACATGCCAGATAAACCTACTGACACATAAAACACAAACCTTAAAATTTCCATTTTGTGCATGTCATCTGATGTACAATCATTTCCCATGTTGTTTACAGACACAATCCAATATCTTTTTGAGGAAAAAGAATCTTGCTGTTTAAATTTCTGATCCACATAATCAGAATTTTAATTACTCCCCCTGAACAATAAATTCTTTTTTTTTTTAAATCCAATTCAAAGGTAATCCCCTCAAACATTAAACAAATTTTTGTAATTTTTTGATTTAAGATATTTCGCAACATTGCATTTTTTTGATCTTAAAAAGTATAAAGAATGGCCGTTGCATAAATAATAAATTTTAAAGAAAAGTATCAAAATTACATATCAAGTCAAATCAAATGCATTTTTGCATTTGTATCACCTCGTAACATCGAAAGTCTCATCCATCCAATCAAAATCATCACACATGAGCACCTTGAAAACAATCTTCCAACAATATCCGCATCAATGTAATCACTAAAAAATATTAGTTTACAAGAAACTGGCTGCATCACCACAAACAATCAAATGTTAGTACTTATGGGTCACCCAAGCCTTGATAGACTTGGGTTGTCCATGGCTATCCATAATCATCACATCAATGAGTTTATAATATTTTAAAAACTCAGAAAATTTCATTGATGTGTTGTTTGTGAATTTGGGTTTCCAAACCTGTTTAGGTTCAGATGATTTGTTTTCAGCAATGTTGTGCTGTTGAACTTGAGGTCTACTAGGCACAAATTTGTTTACTCTTTCCATAGGTTTTGGAGAGTTTAATGCACAACTAGATACAGGCGTATACGAACGACGCCTTGAAAAAGATTTTGAAAAAGAATTCCCGGAAAAGGAAGTTCTTGGCATCCCTCTACCAAACCTTTCTAGGGATAATAACTTACAATCCCTAATAATATAGCCCTGTTGACCACAACGATAACAAGAACGACGCTCCACAAAAGATGTATTCCAATGAGTTCCCTCAAATCGTTTCGGTGGAGGACAATACACAGAAGGTCTATGAACAGGAACATTTGTTGAACATGTACTTTTTGGTGTATATGTTGAAGTAGATGTTCCTGAGGCTGAGTTGGTTGATGTTGAGCATTTATTATTTTCAGATTTATCAACCATTTTATCTTTCTTTGTATCCCTTTTAACATTTGTAACTTTAATGGTAGACTCTTCAGGTATATCTTCTACCTCAACGACCTCCTCAACACTAACTGAAGGAGAATTATCAGACTTGACAAAAGTAGGCAATGGATACTCTGACCGTTTGGTTTTCTCCTTTGCCTGCCTTTTGGGATTAGCTTTAGCTTCTTTAGATTTTGTAGATGGCCATGTTGAGTAGTCAGCTACAAGATCTTCAATGCCCTCCTCAACAGGCAAAGGATAGTAGTTAGTAGGAGGAGGGAAGTAACTCAGTCCAGATTTACTATTCTTATTAGTCCTTTTCTTGCTAACGATTTCATCGAAGACATCTTGAGACTGTGAAAAAGTTGAGATTTTTCTATCAAAATACCAAGATTTAGACTTTAACTTATCAAGTTCTTTATTTAAAAGTTCAATTTTTTTTAAGATAGCTATTAATATCATCTTGTTGGCTAAAGACTTTTGATTTATCAGTTTGAGTGTCTAATTTATAAGCCTCAATTTTCGTATCATAAAGTATCTCATTAGCTTTTAGGAATTTATTTGACTCGGTGAGTTTAACAACTTTTTCTCTCAAGTCTTCATTATATAATTGAGAGCATTTTAAAGAAGCATCAAGCTTAATACATGATATACAATTAACGGGTTCCTCAGGTTCATTATGTACCTCATGTGCATTAGAGTCAACCTCTTTTATTTGAGCCACCATTGCAGTGTGTTGATCCTCTTCTTCGTTTATCAAACTTTTCTTTTGATCATAAGCCTCTATAAGAGCGTCCCATAAATCTGTAGAAGTTGCTTGATTTTTGAATTTATTTATCACAACTTCTGGCAAGCATATGGTAATCATCTCATATGCTCTATTGTCTTTGTAAAACTCTTCCCGTTCGTTGACTGACATTTGTGCTCTTGACTTAAGGACCCTGTCGAGTCTTGGTTGCTCATATCGATCAATAGCATTAAACCAGTTCCACAACTTTGGATCTTTGTGTTCAATGAAATTCCATAACTTTATCTTCCAGTTAGCAAAATTACTATAGAATAAAGATGTAGAAGGAGTCATTTTCGTACCGAAAGCCATTTCTAAATTTTCCCTTCAAAATTAAATTCGAAAATTTCGAAAACTTTCCGAGTATAGCGAAACTTTTCCGACACTAAAATTAAGTTATTTTAAGCTTAAAAACAAAATTTTGAAAAAACAATTTTTTCGCGTTTTTCCCGCCAAAATTTCGTTCGAAAACGTTAAAAAAACGGTCGTGTAAAATCAATTTTTTTGCAGGCTAAAATTGAACACTTTTAAGCCTATAGGAAAATTTTGAAAAAACAATTTATTTTTTTTGAATCTAGAACGACACTAGATTAGTGTCGCTAAGAAGTGTCGCTTAACAGGTAGTGTCGCTATATAAGTGTCGCTATCAACTGACGCACTGAAGTGACGCTAAGAGTGGCGCAAAAACGGCGGTGAACCCAAAAAAACCCTAAAAATCGAAATTTTTGAAACCCTAACGAATATTGACGAATAGCAGACGAACTAGCACCAAAGATCAACCGAAAAATCGATATAATCAACACAAATAACCCAGAAACTAATGATAATCAATTAATACCTTTGTGAATCAATCGAAAACGTTCTAAACACGATCCGAAACCGTCGAATCCTTGATTCACGGCTCTGATACCACTTGTAGATCCCTTGTGCGGAACAAATCAGATCGTTTAATCAACCAAATGTGCGGAATCCGTTTAGTTAGCGATTATAGAACAAATAAACAAACACACGATTTCTATAACGTTTTCTTTATATTCACAATTGAGTATAAACGCTTACAAGCTTTTTCTCTTCCTCTCTCACTCTCTCCACGCCTCACAAATGCTCACAATGTCTAACCTACAAATGAACCCTAACATGCCTATTTATAGGCTGTCCAAACCCTATAGCGACACTAGCCAAGTGTCGCCATATGCGACACTAGCTAAGTGTCGCATAAACACTAATTTGTGTATATTTTCTATTTCACTATTCGTTTACCAGCTCGCATATACACACTAAACACTATACATACACAGACTAATTGACTTTGACAAGTACAAACGTTTGATCAACTGACTGTAACACTCCCAAAATCACTGTTTAGCGGAAGCAAGCTTTGGGGTGCTACTAATCAAATATCACAACACAAAAGTAAAGCAAACGACATCTATATGCAACGTTTGTAAAATAGTTACATTTCCATACATAAAATGTTTGAAACATAGAGTTTCGGGTTACAAAATGAAGTTCCCTAGAGTCCGCGCGTAAAGCGGGAGATTCTATTACATAATCATAATAAATACAAAAGATAATGCTAAGAATCTCCGTTAAATGCAATTGTAGATATCATGCGACTATAGCTAGTATCCTGAGGGAATCCTACTCCGTATGTGTACCTGAGATACAAAGCTAAAAAGGTCAACACGAATGTTGGTGAATCTCACAGGTTTGTAAATAGTATTAGTATTTGAACACAAGATTTCATTAGTAATGCCCGCAGGCGTGAATCAGGTATTTGCAATCCCGCAAACGTAAAGTAAGTAAGTTATACCGTTGCCATGAGGCTCATAATCGAAGCTTAACCCGTAAGTAATAAGTTGCTCCCGTGACATGCTCGTAACTGAGCAAGCATAAGTAACGAATAATAGTCGCCCGTTCATACAGAACGGTTCGTGGTAGCGCTACTACCCCGGGCGGGGAGGGTCATTTCCCTAATGGATCCATTAACTAGTGTTCGCGCTTAAGTCCATAACTAACGATATATGATGGAGAGACTTCAGTAAAAGTAAGTAACTCATGCAATCCCATATAGTAAAATAAGTTGTTCGTACTTGTGTTCAATAAAAGTAAGCAATGTATCTCACCCCGTAAGTAAAACAGTAAAAGTGGGGCTGTAAGACTCACCTGAGCCTGAAGAGTTTATCTAGATAAACTGGAATAGATTTTTCCAAGAATTGAAGTCCAACGACTTGTAACCTGAGGGTGTCCACGACACGCGATGGTTATAAACGGGAGTCGATATCTCAAAGGACTACCTTTGTAGTTGTTACACAACTATATATGTCCAAGTTACTATGATTTGGTTGATTATTTGGTTTGTGTTTTGAAAACGTGTACGGCCCGTTGGTGACAAATTTATAATAATAACCTTAACTATTATTATTATTCTTTGATTTATCAATTTTTGCGTATTAATCGTATCGTATTTGGTTTGGTTATTGAAAAGTGATTTTTAAACACTTAGAATGTTTTTGGCTTCTGTTTTTGGGTTTCTGCGACATAATATGCAACATAACCCTTGTGTTTCGCAACACAAGACTTGTGTTCTGCAACACAAGGCTTGTGTCTCATCTCTGCGACACAATGCTTGTTTTCCGCAACACAAGGCTTGTGTCTTATGATATGCAACTTAATGTGACACTAAATGCGACACAATGCTTGTGTCTTATGTTTTGCGACACTAAATGCGACACAATGCTTGTGTTCCGCAACACAAGGCTTGTGTTCCGCAACACAAGGCTTGTGTCATAAAGATGAACACCAGCCCAGAACCCAGTGGCTGTCGTGATTTTTCAACCCAAAACCCAAATCTAACTCATTTTGAGGCTGCAAAATCGTGTTTTTCTCATACATTTGGACAATACTAAGTTGTGTAAACATTATAACACCGAAATAATACACCAAAATGAGTAGATCTAAATATTTAGAGAATTTCTTACAATTGCAAATCGAGACAAACGAGGAAGAAAACGAGGGTGGTGCCTTTGTTAATCTTGTTCCTCTCTTGATGGTGATTCCAAAAATGTAACTTTTGTTGTAGGTTATGCTAGATCCGAAAATTTGGTGGTGATGGGTTTGAGAGTGTTTAGTGGTGTGTGTGTGTTTTTGTTGAAATGGAAATGAAAGAAAGAGGGAAAGAGAGGTGGGGTGTAGGTGAAAGCCTCACCTTTTTCAGTCCCCGCAATCGCGCTCCGTGCGGTGTTCGTTCTCCCGTTCGTTTAAACGTTAAATGTTTATTTTATACGTTTAAATATATGTTTTAAAATACGAATAATTACCCAATATTTTTGTTGAAGTATTTTTACCAAATACTTAATGGTTGCGTTATAAAATATAACTTTAACTTGTTCCGATTTGTTAGCGCGTTTAATAATCTAATCGTGTAGTCCTTGTTTGTACGATACGAATTTGAATTGAAATATTATCTAAATAATATTTTGGATATAATTGCGTTATTAAATAATATTATATTATTTAATAAAATAGTTCACCAACATCCGTATTAATTGAACCGAATTACATTCGATGTGAAACTTGTACGATTTACTCAAATCGCATAATTGTATATATTCAACAATATATATTACTTGATACATTAATTAGCCTAACACAGAACTAATTACATGTATTATAACTGATTAGGTACTAATCACTAGTCCTAATTTGGCGGGTGTCACATTCTCCCCCTGTTAGAAGAATTTCATCCCGAAATTTAGTTCGTAGTCGTGTTTGAAGTAGCTTCAGTGAATAACTGAGGGTACTTGAGTCGCATTTAGTCTTCCCGTTCCCAGGTGAATTCCGGTCCACGCCGTGAATTCCACCTGACCTTGACAATGGGAATACGACTTTGTTTGAGTTGTTTGACCTCACGGTCCATTATTTCGGCGGGTTCTTCAACAAAATGGAGCTTGTCGTCAACCCAGATTTCATCGAGTGGAATGATAAGTGTCTCGTCAGACAGACACTTTTTCAAATTTGAAATGTGGAAAGTGGGATGCACACTGCTGAGCTCGGATGACAGCTGCAATCGATATGCCACTGGACCTATCCTCTTGAGGATCTCGAATGGTCTAATGTATCTGGGATTCAACTTCCCGCGTTTACCGAATCGGATAACACCTTTCCAAGGTGAAACTTTGAGTAGCACTCGATCCCCAACCTGGAACTCGAGTGGTTTGCATCTCACATCAGCATAACTTTTCTGACGATCACGTGCGGCTTTGAGTTTGTTTTGGATACCAACGATCTTCTCGGTGGTTTCGTGAAAGATTTCTGGACCAGTGAGTTGGGTATCTCCCACCTCGGTCCAGCAGATAGGTGATCGACACTTACGTCCGTAGAGTGCCTCGAAAGGTGTAGTCTTAATGCTGGTATGGTAGCTGTTATTGTACGAGAACTCACACAGTGGTAAATGGTTTTCCCAAGAATTACCAAAGTCAATTGCGCATGCACGTAACATATCCTCCAGTGTTTGAATAGTTTGTTCACTCTGGCCATCAGTTTGCAGGTGGTAAGCAGTACTCATATCCAGACGAGTACCGAGAGATTTTTGTAATGATTGCCAGAAGTTGGAAGTAAAATGACTGTCCCTATCTGAGATAATCGAGATAGGTACACTGTGTCGTGAAACAATTTCTTTGATGTAGATGCGAGCCAGACGCTCCATCTTGTCAGTTTCTTTGATGGCGAGGAAATGGGCAGATTTCGTGAGACGGTCCACAATCACCCAAATGGTGTCGCAACCGTTTGAAGTTTTCGGTAGTTTGGTAATAAAGTCCATGGAGATTTGCTCCCATTTCCATTGAGGAATTTCAGGTTGTTGGAGCAATCCCGAAGGTCTTTGGTGTTCGGCCTTGACCTTGGAACAAGTTAAGCATTTACTGACGTACAAGGCGATGTCAGCTTTCATGTTAGGCCACCAATACAATCCTTTGATGTCGTGATACATCTTGTCAGAACCAGGATGTATAGAGTATCGAGATTTGTGAGCTTCAACCATCACCAAATCTCGCAAGTTTTCGAATTTGGGTAACCATACCCGGTTAGAGAAGTACCGAGTTTCGTTAGGTTTGATTTCAAATTGTTTATCCATGCCCCGCAAGGCTTCATGGATGATGTTTTCAGGTTTGAGTGCTTCGAGTTGAGCGGCAAGAACTTAGGTGATGAGATCGTTATGGATGGTAATACTGAGAGCTCGGACTCGAAGGGGTTTCACTCGATCTTTTCGGCTCAAGGCATCGGCAACTACGTTCGCCTTGCCTGGATGGTATTTGATTTCATAGTCGTAGTCACTAAGTAACTTGACCCAACGACGTTGCCTCATGTTTAGATCCTTCTGATCGAATATGTGTTGGAGGCTTTTGTGATCGATAAAGATAGTACTTTTCGTACCGTAGAGGTAATGTCTCCAGATTTTCAACGCGAATACCACGACACCTAATTCTAGGTTGCGTATCGTATAGTTTTTCTCATGAATTTTCAGTTGTCGTGAGGCATAGGCAATGACTTTTTCTCGTTGCATTAACACACAACCAAGTCCTTGGTGTGAGGCATCGCAGTAAACTACGAATTCATCGGTACCCTCGGGTAAGGACAGGATCGGTGCACTGCAGAGTTTGTGTTTCAGTAGTTGGAAGGCTGACTCTTGTTTGTCGGTCCAATCGAATTTCTTATTTTTCTGAGTCAGTGTCGTTAAAGGGACAGCTATTTTTGAGAAGTTCTCAATGAATCGACGGTAATATCCAGCGAGACCTAAGAATTGTCTCACTTCGGTTGGAGTGGTCGGTGACTCCCAGCCCTTGATTGCTTCAACCTTGGCGGGATCAACATGGATTCCCTGGCGGTCAATGACGTGCCCAAGGAATTGAACGGTTTGGATCCAGAACTCACACTTAGAGAATTTGGAATATAACTCTTCGTGTTTGAGAAGTTCCATAACGGTTTTCAGATGCTGAGCTTGTTCCTGCTCATTGCGCGAGTAGATCAGGATGTCATCAATGAACACAATGACAAACTTGTCAAGATATGGTTTGCACACCCGATTCATAAGGTCCATGAATACTGCCGGTGCGTTGGTTAAGCCGAATGGCATCACTTGGAATTCATAATGCCCATAGCGTGTTCGAAAAGCTATTTTTGGAATGTCATCGTCACGAACTCGGAGTTGGTGGTAACTTGACCGTAGGTCAATTTTTGAATAAACACTCGATCCCTGAAGTTGATCGAATAGGTCATCGATTCTAGGAAGTGGATACCGATTCTTTATGGTTAGCTTATTCAGCTCTCGGTAATCGATACATATGCGGAATGATCCATCTTTCTTTTTCACAAATAAGACCGGAGCTCCCCAAGGTGAGGAACTTGGTCGAATAAATCCCTTGTCCAGGAGTTCCTGTAACTAAGTAGACAACTCCTGAAGTTCGGATGGGGCTAGTCGGTAAGGTGCTCGTGCCACAGGTGCTGCACCGGGCACAAGATCAATAGAAAATTCGACTTGTCTAGGTGGTGGGAGGCCAGGCAAGTCTTCAGGAAAGACTTCTGGGAAATCTCGAACAATAGGCACATCCTCAAGTCGCTTCTCCTCCGACTTTTTCTCCATAACATGTGCGAGGATTGCTTGGTAGCCTTTTCTCAAGTATTTTCGGGTTTTCATGCAAGAAATGATGTTTAGGCTCGTCCCACCGGTCTCCCCTTGTATGACTAAAGTTCCACCGGTGACGAGGGGGATGCGGACGATTTTCTCAAAACAAACTATTTCGGCTCGGTGCTTGGATAACCAATCCATACCGACGATGATGTCAAAGCTGCCGATCTCGATGGGTATCAAATCAATGGAAAAGAGCTCATTAGCTAAGTTTATAGTGCAATTAGGTATCACACTGTCGGCCTCAATAAGTTTTCCGTTTGCCAATTCTACTGTGTACTTAAAATCCAAGGCTATAGGTGGAGTGTCAAGTAGTGGATAAAATTGATCAGACATAAAGCTCTTATCAGCAACAGTATCAAATAGAACAGTGGCAGTTAAGTTGTTGAGAAGGAACGTACCCGTGACCACATTAGGGTCTTGACGGGCTTCCCCTGATTTCAGCACAAAAGCTCTTCCCCGAGCATTGTTGTTGTTCTTGTTGTTGTTGTTTTTCAGTTTGGGACAGTCGCTCTTGAAATGCCCTGGATTTCCGCACCCAAAGCAAGTCTTCGGCGCGTTAGTGTTGGGGGTAGGGATGTTGGCTCGGCAATCCTTGGCTAGGTGTCCGAACCATTTGCAATTGGAACACGGGCAAGAACCGTCATGATGGCGGTTGCATTTGGGACAGTAGGGTTTGTTCCCGATATACCCTTTCTTTTCTGCAGATCCTGATGAATATGCCCTAACAGACTCAGGCTTTTTGTTGGTGATTTGATTGAATGAGTTGGGATTTCCTTCCCACTTGCGTTTATTGTTTGTTGTTGGGGTTGAAGTTGTGCCACGGCGGACAGAGTTGGCCGTTAGTTCCTGAGCCATACGAATGGCGCTCTGAATAGTACCCGGTTTGGATGAAGTCAACAGGTCTTGAAGTTTGTCAGGGAGTCCATCTACGTATTTCTCGATCCTCTTATACTCGGGATCGACCATGGATGGGCACAGAAGTGCCAGTTGGTGAAAACGGTTGGTGTAACCCATGATGTCATCACCCTGCATTTTGTGGTTCCAGAACTCTACCTCCAACTGTTTCAATTCATCTATGGGGCAGTACTCGCCCCTCAACATCTGCTTTAACTCATCCCATGAGAGTTTGTAAGCATTTGCAATACCCATAGTCTGGGCATAGGTGTTCCACCAGGTGAGGGCGGTGTCAGAAAATGTACTGGCGGAGAATTTGACCTTGTCTCCCTCTGTGCAGTTGCAAATAAGGAATACAGATTCGATTTTCTCGATCCAGCGTACTAGACTGATTGCTCCTTTGGTACCTGCAAAGCTCAAGGGTTTGCAGTTCTGAAAGTCTTTGTAAGAGCAGGGTTTGGGTTGTGGCCCATTGGTAGCTGTATCTTCGCTACTAGGAATAGGTGTCCGGGTAGCCAAGGCTTGGGCCACACTACGGGCAATTAGATCCACTATTTCGATTTCGCTGAGGGTGACCTGGCGTCGGGGAGGCATGATGCTGAACAAGGAGAACAAGAAAAAGAAATAAGAGATTTGTACGAATTTATGATATATCTCATGTGTATATGATGGAATATATGAGGACAGAGTGACGTGATAACCATATTTCCTTAGATAACTAGATTAGATACAAGACATGAGTTCTAGAGGGTTACATAATATAATGAGTACAAAAGATGCCGGGAATTGTTTCATCCGGTCGAATTACATAGGTCCTACGAAGGCATAATAGAATACAGATTCAGCCTAAGCTAATTACGGCGTAGATTGAGTTGTGGCAGCAGTGCGTTGAGGTGGTCCACAAATTCTGCGAGTCTGTTGGCCATTCGGAGGGCGTCCTCAGTTTCCCTTAGACGTGTCTCGCACTGATGTAGTCTTGATTGTAAGACGGAGATTTCATTTCGGTTGCTAATCACTTGGTTGTGGACAACCTCCATGGTTTCGACTGTTTCTCCCACCTGATTCTGAAGAGTGTTCATGGTGGTAACCGTGTGATTGTGATCTTCGGAGACTTGCTCGATTCGCTCCATTGCTGTGAGTCTCCAGTTCTCGCGAGTTTCTTGGAGTTCGATATCCATCTCGTGGAGTTGTTGATCGTGATGGTGCACCCTAGCGGCTAAGTCCGGTAGAGTGAGGTGAGTGGGATATGGGATGGCTCGAGGCGAACGGGCGTCCCTCCTAGCCACCCTTGGGTTTCGTGTTCCATGTGGATAAGAGCGTGACGAACTTGGTGGTGTGTTTCCCATTCTGAGACAAAGTGTTAGAAAGAATGAGGCCTACTTATATATAACATATAATATAGCCTAGTGTGTCTAGCACAAGCAAGTATCGGTCCCGTTTCTCTAGTAGTCAAAGTCAACTAGTGTATTCCCGATCAACATCACCATTTCAGTTCTTATATCATCTTTATTTAATTGTACATAGTTGATCAGGCTATGTTAAATTAAATTCGTATGATGTAATCCCTGAATCAGTCATACCTAATAAGGAATACTGCCTAACGGTCATAGTCTAGGCCCACTAAATGCAACCTAGTTCGCTATAACCTTAGGCTCTGATACCAATCTGTAACACTCCCAAAATCACTGTTTAGCGGAAGCAAGCTTTGGGGTGCTACTAATCAAATATCACAACACAAAAGTAAAGCAAACGACATCTATATGCAACGTTTGTAAAATAGTTACATTTCCATACATAAAATGTTTGAAACATAGAGTTTCGGGTTACAAAATGAAGTTCCCTAGAGTCCGCGCGTAAAGCGGGAGATTCTATTACATAATCATAATAAATACAAAAGATAATGCTAAGAATCTCCGTTAAATGCAATTGTAGATATCATGCGACTATAGCTAGTATCCTGAGGGAATCCTACTCCGTATGTGTACCTGAGATACAAAGCTAAACAGGTCAACACGAATGTTGGTGAATCTCACAGGTTTGTAAATAGTATTAGTATTTGAACACAAGATTTCATCAGTAATGCCCGCAGGCGTGAATCAGGTATTTGCAATCCCGCAAACGTAAAGTAAGTAAGTTATACCGTTGCCATGAGGCTCATAATCGAAGCTTAACCCGTAAGTAATAAGTTGCTCCCGTGACATGCTCGTAACTGAGCAAGCATAAGTAACGAATAATAGTCGCCCGTTTATACAGAACGGTTCGTGGTAGCGCTACTACCCCAGGCGAGGAGGGTCATTTCCCTAATGGATCCATTAACTAGTGTTCGCGCTTAAGTCCATAACTAACGATATATGATGGAGAGACTTCAGTAAAAGTAAGTAACTAATGCAATCCCGTATAGTAAAATAAGTTGTTCGTACTTGTGTTCAATAAAAGTAAGCAATGTATCTCACCCCATAAGTAAAACAGTAAAAGTGGGGCTGTAAGACTCACCTGAGCCTGAAGAGTTTATCTAGATAAACTGGAATAGATTTTTCCAAGAATTGAAGTCCAACGACTTGTAAACTGAGGGTGTCCACGACACGCGATGGTTATAAACAGGAGTCGGTATCTCAAAGGACTACCTTTGTAGTTGTTACACAACTATATATGTCCAAGTTACTACGATTTGGTTGATTATTTGGTTTGTGTTTTGAAAACATGTACGGCCCGTTGGTGACAGATTTATAATAATAACCTTAACTATTATTATTATACTTTGATTTATCCATTTTTGCGTATTAATCGTATCGTATTTGGTTTGGTTATTGAAAAGTGATTTTTAAACACTTAGAATGTTTTTGGCTTCTGTTTTTGGGTTTCTGCGACATAATATGCGACATAACCCTTGTGTTTCGCAACACAAGGCTTGTGTTCTGCAACACAAGGCTTGTGTCTCATGTCTGCGACACAATATGCGACACAATGCTTGTGTTCCGCAACACAAGGCTTGTGTCTTATGATATGCAACTTAATGCGACACTAAATGCAACACAATGCTTTTGTCTTATGTTTTGAGACACTAAATGCGACACAATGCTTGTGTTCCGCAACACAAGGCTTGTGTCGTAAAGATGAACACCAGCCAAGAACCTAGCGGCTGTCGCGATTTTTCAACCCAAAACCCAAATCTAACTCATTTTTAGGCTGCAAAATCGTGTTTTCCTCATACATTTGGACAATACTAAGTTGTGTAAACATTATAACACCGAAATAATACACCAAAATGAGTAGATCTAAATATTTAGAGAATTTTTTACAATTGCAAATCGAGGCAAACGAGGAAGAAAACGAGGGTGGTGCCTTTGTTAATCTTGTTCCTCTCTTAATGGTGATTCCAAAAATGTAACTTTTGTTGTCGGTTATGCTAGATCCGAAAATTTGGTGGTGATGGGTTTGAGAGTGTTTAGTGGTGTGTGTGTGTTTTTGGTGAAATGGAAATGAAAAAAAGAGGGAAAGAGAGGTGGGGTGTAGGTGAAAACCTCACCTTTTTCAGTCCCCGCAATCGCGCTCCGTGCGGTGTTCGTTCTCCCGTTCGTTTAAACGTTAAATGTTTATTTTATACGTTTAAATATACGTTTTAAAATACGAATAATTACCCAATATTTTTGTTGAAGTATTTTACCAAATACTTAATGGTTGCGTTATAAAATATAACTTTAACTTGTTCCGATTTGTTTGCGCGTTTAATAATCTAATCGTGTAGTCCTTGTTTGTACGATACGAATTTGAATTGAAATATTATCTAAATAATATTTTGGATATAATTGCGTTATTAAATAATATTATTTTATTTAATAAAATAGTTCACCAACGTCCGTATTAATTGAACCGAATTACATTCGATGTGAAACTTGTACGATTTAATCAAATTGCATGATTGTATATATTCAACAATATATATTACTTGATACATTAATTAGCCTAACACAGAACTAATTACATGTATTATAACTGATTAGGTACTAATCACTAGTCCTAATTTGGCGGGTGTCACACTGACTGACACACAAAATGCACCAACACATAATAATAATGATGTAAGATTATTATTACAAACCGTCACCAATGGGTCGTACACATTTTCAAAACACAAACAAATAATCAAACGAATCAATGTATTTGGACATAACTAGTTAGATGAACAACTAGCATAGGTAATCTTTTGAGATACCTACTCACGTATTAACCAACGCGCGTCTTGGACGCCCTCAGGTTACAGTCTTCGGACATGATTGCTTGGTTTAGCAACGCATGTTTATTGAGATAAACGCATGAGACTCAGGTGAGTCTCATAGCCCTACATTTTACTGTTTTTACTCCCGGGGTGAGAATACATGCTCAGATTTGTTTTACATGTGAACGCAAGTACAAAACACAATATATTGATTGCATGAGTTGTTTTACTAATCATAAAGTCCTCCACCACATAGTTTGTTAGTATGGATTTAGCGTGAATGTTAGTGTATGGTACCATTTGGGATTGACAATCCCTGTCCGGGGTAGTCGCGTTACCATGACTGTGATGTCAAATGGACACATTATTATATGTTCACACGAGTGTAGATTAGGCACTCGCTCGGAGGCACCTCGCTCAGGTCCTTAATGGCGGATCCTGACCCCTCAGTTAAGCTCAAACTATGGATTCATGACAGTAATATTCACATTTATTTGATTAATTTCAAATACATTATTAATTCTTGTGGTTCACACATTATGTTTATCATTTATACCTGTGAGCTCACCATCTTTTAGCTGACCTTTAGCATGTATTCTCAGGTACACAACTGTAGTAGGACTACTCGGGATTTATATAGCTCAAGTCGCATGCAAACACGAACATCAAAAGATTTTTTTGCATTATTATATTCTGTATAAGTAGTAATGCCATAGAATCTTTCAGATCAGGATACCGAGCTTATGTAATCCTTATAACTATGGTAAAATTTTATTACAATCAATGTATTTTGTTAAAAGGACGCATATAGAGTCGTTCACTTTATCATATGTGCTTGTGATTATGGATTAGTAGCACCCCAAATATGCATCCGCCAAACAATAAATTCGGGGGTGTTACACAATCTCACCCAGGATCCTTAAATAGGACTCCTGACAGTGGTAACGTGTTTAACAATTATACTTCTAATAACACTGTTGGAACTAACGATTTTCAGGATCCCAGGGTTAGCCCCATAATGGCGAGAGAATAACAAAAGTTAAAGGATATGAAATCGAGTGTTCATGGAGTTGTGCAACCTATTCCCGAGGTTGCTCCAACAGTGCATAGGATCTCAAGTATCTGTGACGCTAAGATCTTGAAAAGATTTCAAACTCCAAATATGAAATTGTATGATGGAACGACGGATCCTGAGGAGCATATTGCACAATATAGAGAGATGATAGAGATCATTCCAATTCCTTCTGATCTTAAAGAAGCATGCTTATGCAAGGGATTTGGCTATATTGTCATAGGATCCGCACTAAAATGGCTATTAAACGTTCCCCCTTACTCTATTACTTCATTTGCCTATATGGTTAATTTATTTAATAATCAATTCTCTTGCAGTAGAACATTTGAAAAGCTAACCACTGATTTATACAGAATTGTTCAAAGGGCTAATGAATCTCTTCGAGATTTTGTAGGGAGATTTGGAAGAGAATCCTTGAATATATCTAATTTAGATATGGCTACTGCTGTACAAGCCTTTAAGATGGGGATCAAAAAGGATTCCCTATTCTATGAGGATCTTGTTATGAATCCATGCAGGAACCTTGATGATGTCAGGAATAGAGCTTTAAGATTCATCAGGCTAGAAGAGGATGCTATGATACAAAAAAAGGTGGATACTTCATCAATATATGATAGGCCTAATAGAAAGTCAGATTCATCCTTGTTCAGATCGAACAGAAGCAAACCTTATGCAAGAAATGAGGATCGTCGCGTAAATACTATTGATGAGGATGATGAAGAATATCCTATAATAGCTGACTATAATTTTTCTGTAGATACAACATGTATATTATGTGCCATGCAGGATCTTGGAGATAAAGTAAGGTGGCTGAAGAAGAATAATAAATCCTTCATGTGGAAAGACAAATCTAAGTAGTGTGCATATCACGAAGATTTTGGTCATTAACTGAGAATTGCATAGCTCTCCAGAAGGAGATCAGCCATCTGCTCAGCAAAGGACACCTGAAAGAACTGTTTGGAAAAAAGAAGGATCACGGGAAGAATCATGATAGAGCTTAGGATCCTGAAGTTCAGGATAATCACAGGATCCCTATCAGAGAAGGATCCTCACCATCAGATGCCAAGGTAATCAATTTCATTTCTGGTGGCTCTGATATATGTGGTACTTCTTATTCTGCAGCAAAGAAGCACGCAAGGGAGTCCAAGTCAGAAAAGCAATATAAACCAACAAGGACTTCCACGAAAAGAGATGAGAAAGTTATAGAATTTGATGAGAATGATTTAGATAATGTTCAGGATCCTCACCATAATGGTTTGGTCATCATTCTGTATGTTGCCAATCATTTTGTGCGTAGGATCCTGATCGATGGAGGAAGCTCAGTTAACATTATTCGTTTGCAAACCTTGAAAAAGTTGGGTATTCCATAATCAGAGATTACCACCAGATCTACTGTATTGGTAGGATTCGTTGGGGAGGCAAAACATACGGTTGGTGATATCAAGTTACCGGTCACATTGAAGGGGTAAACTCGATCCAAAATTTTGGTGTTATGGATTGTTTGTCAAGCTATGATGTGACGTAAAAAGTCATGTTTTTAAGGGCAATATTCCACACTTTTTCAGCACATCCTTTGTGAAAACATTCCAAATTGATCATTATTTACTAAATTTCACCGAAGGGGTCCAAATATAGGCATTGCTGCAAAAACCATCAAAAATTTCACAATAACGAGCAAATCAGGACAAATATACGTGCACAAATTCTTCCGGTCTCATCTATATTATGAGGCACATATTCTAACCTCATTATACGATAATACAGGTAAAAACCAGACTGGAAAATCAAGAATCATGAAAATTAGGTAAAGAACGGAGAAGACACGCCGATTACAAACACCTATAAAGTCATTCCGGCAACGCCTGAGCTCAACTCATCGACTTTTGGTGAAATTTGTACCATTAGAAGCGTAACAGAATTATGAAGCCACGGGCGAAAAAATCAAGTCAAGCGGACACATAACGAAGGAGATACGCGCATTTTAAGCAACGAATGAAATCAGACGGAGCCCGTATGCGTGCCAGATAGACCGTATACGGCCCTGTGCACCATATACAGTCCCACAAAGACCGTATACGGCCCCCTCACACGCCGTATACGGCCCCTGCTCCCCCCGTATCTTCTTCGTTTGCTTGTACGTGTTGTTTTGTGAAGTTTACGTATGGTTTGAGGATTTCACTATAAATAGGGGTCATCACCTCCCCATTTTCACACACCAAAACCCCACAACATTCTTCATTTCTTCATTTTCACTTTCTCTCTCACTCCCTCTCTCTCTACTTTCTCTCTCTATTCTCTATTTAGAGTTCTAAATGAGAAAGGTTAGGGTTGAGCTTACTGTTCGAGTCTAGAGGAAGGTTTAGCTTGGTAATCTGTTGTAACGAGTTTTTCAAGTCAGACTATTTGTAATCCTCAGTATTAAGCTGTTGTATTCCCGGTGATATCTAAACTTTTACTTACTTTTATAATGCTTGCACTTTATGTTATTTCAGTTTGTACTTTGTTTATTGCCATGATTATAGAGTAGTTTAATATTGTGATTGTTGAAATGTAGATATTAGGAATAGGGATGATGTTATATTAATATTTTATTCATATGATTGGAGATTGTTATGCTGTGTGTTTAGATTAAACTTATCCTGTTATAGATCTAGTTTCTCGACACCCTTTCAAGAGTATCACGTGACTGTTGCCCTTAGGATAGAATCTGATCAACCCTAATACTGTGTAAATATAGTTATCTTCAGTCACAGTATGAAGCTATGAACTTTCCTTAAAATAGCATAGTACTTAGTATAGCGTTGGAATCACCTCGTGTGGAGTACAAATACATGGAAGCTAAGGAAATGCCGTAGGACTGTTTCATCGTGGATTACCTAGAAGTGATCCTTCTAGAACTCGGGTCTAGGAATCAAAGCTGTGGAAATGCTTCCCTGCCCTGTACACCGTTGGTACACCATGGTTTAAATACAGCTGTGGAAATGTTCGATGCACCTTACACCATTAGTACACCAGGGTTTAAATACAAGATGTGGAAGTACTTAACGTATTGTACACCGTGAGGATGCCTTGAGTCAGGAACACTGTGGAAATGCCAATTCGCCCTGTACACCGTGATTATTCCTAGGGATGAACGCCTGAATGTAAAGGAGGGTCTATAATAATGATGGTAGAATAAATGCTTAATAAATATTAATACATAGTTTGGTTCAAGTGACCTTATTGCTCCACAACATTGCTTAACATTACTGGACCGATAGCTTAACACACATAGGATACAATTAGTACCTACCATGATAAAACTTAATTGTTGATTAGGTGTTAAGAAAGGTCAGTAAATACAATTGCGGTATGTTGTATCTTGCCTGATCCCTAAATACTCAAGGGTTACTGAGGTCTTACTAAAGACTAGTTCAGGGGGGTTTGAAAGCAGCCCGATCTGATCAGAATCATGATAGCCTAGGATTCCAGTGATATATGCTTTTAGGGTTTTAATCCTGAGACATAGGGTCCTAGTGTTTACACCGAAAGTTTATCTGTCGTTTATCCGGTGAGTCTCTAATGTAATCTATAATGAACATCATCATGAAACCTTAATTATCGAAGTTTCAGTAATCACATCTCTACTCGCTTCTTAAACCCTATCTTTTATTTTCCGTTATTTACTTTTCTGCACTTTGGATAATTAGAAAACCAAACCTATCAAAAATTCAATCTACCTACCCTCATCCTATTAGTGAAAATAATCTTAGGTGAATCCGCTTCATTTCAATTCGCTCCAACTTAAGAACGACCTCGAGTTATACTTACTGCTTGCTCCCAAGGTAGGTAGTACTTATAGTTGGAGCAAACCTTATGCTAGAAATGAGGATCATCGCGTAAATACTATTGGTGAGGATGATGAAGAATATCCTAAAATAGCTTACTATAATTTTTCTGTAGATACAACATTATATTATGTGCCATGCAGGATCTTGGAGATAAAGAAAGGTGGCCGAAGAAGAATAATAAATCCTTCATGTGGAAAGACAAATCTAAGTAGTTTGCATATCACGAAGATTTTGGTCATATAACTGAGAATTTCATAGCTCTCCAGAAGGAGATAAGCCATCTGCTTAGTAAAGAACACATGAAGAATTGTTTGGAAAAAAGAAGGATCACGGGAAGAATCATGATAGAGCTTAGGATCCTGAAGCTCAGGATAATCACAGGATCCTCATCAGAGCAGGATCCTCACCATCAGATGCCAAGGTAATCAATTTCATTTCTGGTGGCTCTGATATATGTGGTACTTCTTATTCTGCAGCAAAGAAGCACGCAAGGGAGTCCAAGTCAGAAAAGCAATATAAACCAACAAGGACTTCCACGAAAAGAGATGAGAAAGTTATAGAATTTGATGAGAATGATTTAGATAATGTTCAGGATCCTCACCATAATGGTTTGGTCATCATTCTGTATGTTGCCAATCATTTTGTGCGTAGGATCCTGATCGATGGAGGAAGCTCAGTTAACATTATTCGTTTGCAAACCTTGAAAAAGTTGGGTATTCCATAATCAGAGATTACCACCAGATCTACTGTATTGGTAGGATTCGTTGGGGAGGCAAAACATACGGTTGGTGATATCAAGTTACCGGTCACATTGAAGGGGTAAACTCGATCCAAAATTTTGGTGTTATGGATTGTTTGTCAAGCTATGATGTGACGTAAAAAGTCATGTTTTTAAGGGCAATATTCCACACTTTTTCAGCACATCCTTTGTGAAAACATTCCAAATTGATCATTATTTACTAAATTTCACCGAAGGGGTCCAAATATAGGCATTGCTGCAAAAACCATCAAAAATTTCACAATAACGAGCAAATCAGGACAAATATACGTGCACAAATTCTTCCGGTCTCATCTATCTTATGAGGCACATATTCTAACCTCATTATACGATAATACAGGTAAAAACCAGATTGGAAAATCAAGAATCATGAAAATCGGGTAAAGAACGGAGAAGACACGACGATTACAAACACCTATAAAGTCATTCTGGCAAACGCCTGAGCTCAACTCATCCAATTTTGGTGAAATTTGTACCATTAGAAGCGTAACAGAATTATGAAGCCACGGGCGAAAAAATCAAGTCAAGCGGACACATAACGAAGGAGATACGCGCATTTTAAGCAACGAACGAAATCAGACGAAGCCCGTATACGTCCCTGGGCACCGAATACAGCCCCAGATAGACCGTATACGGCCCTGTGCACCATATACAGTCCCACAAAGACCGTATACAGCCCCCTCACACCGCGTATACGGCCCCTGCTCCCCCCGTATCTTCTTCGTTTGCTTGTACGTGTTGTTTTGTGAAGTTTACGTATGGTTTGAGGCTTTCACTATAAATAGGGGTCATCACCTCCCCATTTTCACACACCAACACCCCACAACATTCTTCATTTTCACTTTCTCTCTCACTCCCTCTCTCTCTACTTTCTCTCTCTATTCTCTATTTAGAGTTCTAAAGGAGAAAGGTTAGGGTTGAGCAGACTGTTCGAGTCTCTTCGTTTAGCTTGGTAATATGTTGTAACGAGTTTTTCAAGTCAGACTATTTGTAATCCTCGGTATTACGCTGTTGTATTCCCGGTGATATCTAAACTTTTACTTACTGTTATAATGCTTGCACTTTATATTATTTCTGTCTGTACTTTGTCTATTGCGATGATTATATAGTAGTTTAATATTATGATTGTTGAAATGTAGATATTAGGAATATGGATGATGTTATATTAATATATTATTCATATGATTGGAGATTGTTATGATGTGTGTTTAGGTTAAACTTATCCTGATTATAGATCTAGTTTCTCGACACCCTTTCCAGACTATCACGTGACTGTTGCCCTTAGGATAGAATCTGATCAACCCTAATACTGCGTAAATACAGTTATCTCCAGTTACAGTATGAAGCTATGAACTTTGCTTAAAACAACATAGTACTTAGTATAGCGTTGGAATCACCTCGTGATGAGTACAAATACACGGAAGCTAAGAAAATGCCGTACGACTGTTTCATCGTGGATTACCTAGAAGTGATCCTTCTAGAACTCGGGTCTAGGAATCAAAGCTGTGGAAATGCTTCCCTGCCCTGTACACCGTTGGTACACAATGGTTTAAATGCAGCTGTGGAAATGTTCGATGCACCTTACACCATTAGTACACCAGGGTTTAAATACAAGATGTGGAAGTACTTAACGTATTGTACACCGTGAGGATGCCTTGAGTCAGGAACACTGTGGAAATGCCAATTCGCCCTGTACACCGTGATTATTCCTAGGGATGAACGCCTGAATGTAAAGGAGGGTCTATAATTATGACGGTAGAATAAATGCTTAATAAAGATTAATACATAGTTTTGTTCAAGTGACCTTATTGCTCCACAACATTGCTTAACATTACTGGACCGATAGCTTAACACACAGAGGATACAATTAGTACCTGCCATGATAAAACTAAATTGATGATTAGGTGTTAAGAAAGGTCAGTAAATACAATTGCGGTATGTTGTGTCTTGCCTGATCCCTAAATACTCAAGGGTTACTGAGGTCTTACTCAAGACTAGTTCAGGGGGGTTTGAAAGCAGCCCGATCTGATCAAAATCATGATAGCCTAGGATTCCAGTGACATATGCTTTTAGGGTTTTAATCCTGAGACATAGGGTCCTAGTGTTTACACCGAAAGTTTATCTGTCTGTTATCCGGTGAGTCTCTAATCTAATCTATAATGAACATCACCCCGAAACCTTAAGTATCGAAGTTTTAGCAATCACATCTCTACTGGTCTGCTTAAACCCTATCTTTTATTTTCCGTTATTTACTTTTCTGCACTTTGGATAATTAGAAAACCAAACCTATCAAAAATTCAATCTACCTACCCTCATCCTATTAGTGAAAATAATCTTTGGTGAATCCGCTTCATTTCAATTCGCTTCAATTTAAGAACGACCTCGAGTTATACTTACTGCTTGCTCCCAAGGTAGGTACTACTTATAGTTTGAGCAAACCTTTTGCTAGAAATGAGGATCGTCGCGTAAATACTATTGATGAGGATGATGAAGAATATCCTAAAATAGCTTACTATAATTTTTCTGTAGATACAACATGTATATTATTTGCCGTGCAGGATCTTGGAGATAAAGTAAGGTGGCCGAAGAAGAATAATAAATCCTTCATGTGGAAAGACAAATCTAAGTAGTGTGCATATCACGAAGATGTTGGTCATATAGCTGAGAATTGCATAGCTCTCCAGAAGGAGATCAGCCATATTCTCAGCAAAGGACACCTGAAAGAATTGTTTGGAAAAAAGAAGGATAACGGAAAGAATCATGATAGAGCTTAGGATCCTGAAGCTCAGGATTATCACAGGATCCCTATCAGAGCAGGATCCCCACCATCAGATGCCAAGGTAATCAATTTCATTTCTGGTGGCTCTGATATATGTGGTACTTCTTATTCTGCAGCAAAGAAGCACGCAAGGGAGTCCAAGTCAGAAAAGCAATATAAACCAACAAGGACTTCCACGAAAAGAGATGAGAAAGTTATAGAATTTGATGAGAATGATTTGGATAATGTTCGGGATCCTCACCATAATGGTTTGGTCATCACTCAGTATGTTGCCAATCATTTTGTGCGTAACTTCCTGATCGATGGAGGAAGCTCAGTTAACACTATTCGTTT
This sequence comes from Pseudognaphalium luteoalbum, assembly GCA_963422505.1. NCBI lineage: Eukaryota > Viridiplantae > Streptophyta > Magnoliopsida > Asterales > Asteraceae > Pseudognaphalium > Pseudognaphalium luteoalbum. Next base: position 48,586,237 of record OY730194.1, read on the forward strand.
GGAAACCTTGAAAAAGATGGGTATTCCAAAATTAGAGATTACCTCCAGATACTGTATTGGTATGATTCAGTGGGAGGCAAAAAATACGGTTGGTGATATCAAGTTACCGATCTACATTGAAGGGGTAAACTCGATTCAAAATTTTTGTGTTATGGATTGTTTGTCAATCTCTGATGTGACGTACAAAGTCATATTTTTAAGGGTAATATTCCACACTTTTTCGGCACATCTTTTGTGAAAACATTCCAAAATGATCATTATTTACTAAATTTCACTAAAGGGGTCCAGATATAGGCATTGCTGCAAAAACCACAAAAAACTTGCAAATAACGAGCAAATCAGGACAAATATACGTGCACAAATTCTTCCGGTCTCATCTATCTTATGAGGCACATATTCTAACCTCATCTTATGAAAATACAGGTAAAAACAAGACGGGAAAATCAAGAATCATGAAAATCAGGTAAAGAACGGAGAAGACACGACGATTACAAACACCTATAAAGTCATTCCGACGATGCCTGAGCTCAACTCATCCAATTTTGGTGAAATTTATACCATTAGAAGCGTAACAGAATTATGAAGCCACGGGCGAAAAATTCAAGTCAAGCGGACACATAACGAAGGAGATACGTGCATTTTAAGCAACGAACGAAATCAGACGGAGCCCGTATACGTCCCTGGGCACCGTATACAGCCCCAGATAGACCGTATACGGCCCTGTGCACCATATACAGCCCCACAAAGACCGTATACGGCCCCCTCACACCCCGTATACGGCCCCTGCTCCCCCCATATCTTCTTTGTTTGCTTGTACGTGTTGTTTTGCGAGTTTTACGTATGGTTTGAGCCTTTCACTATAAATAGGGGTCATCACCTCCCCATTTTCACACACCAACAGACCACAACATTCTTCATTTCTTCATTTTCACTTTCTCTCTCACTCACTCTCTCTCTACTTTCTCTCTCTAGTCTCTATTTAGAGTTCTAGAGGAGAAAGGTTAGGGTTGAGCTTACTGTTCGAGTCTAAAGGAAGGTTTTGCTTGGTACTCTGTTAAAACGAGTTTTTCGAGTCAGACTATTTGTAATCCTCAGTATTACGGTGTTGTATTACCGGTGATATCTAAACTTTTACTTACTATTACAGTATGAAGCTATGAACTTTCCTTAAAACAGCATAGTACTTAGTATAGCGTTGGAAACACCTCGTGTGGAGTACAAATACGTGGAAGCTAAGGAAATGCCGTAGGACTGTTTCATCGTGGATTACCTAGAAGTGATCCTTCTAGAACTCGGGTCTAGGAATCAAAGCTGTGGAAATGCTTCCCTGTCCTGTACACCGTTGGTACACCATGGTTTAAATACAGCTGTGGAAATGTTCGATTCACCGTACACCATTAGTACACTAGGGTTTAAATACAAGATGCGGAAATACTTAACGTATTGTACACCGTGAGGAGGCCTTGATTCAGGAACACTGTGGAAATGCCAATTCGCACTGTACACCGTGATTATTCCTAGGGATGAACGCCTGAATGTAAAGGAGGGTCTATAATTATGACGGTAGAATAAATGCTTAAATAAGATTAATACAGAGTTTTGTCAAGTGACCTTATTGCTCCACAACATTGCTTAACTTTACGAGACTGATAGTATAACACACATAGGATACAATTAGTACCTGCCATGATAAAACCAAATAGATGATTAGGTGTTAAGAATGGTTAGTAAATACAATTGCGGTATGTTGCCTCTTACCTGATCCCTAAATACTCAAGGGTTACTGAGGTCTTACTCAAGACTAGTTCAGGGGGGTTTGAAAGCAGCCCGATCTGATCATAATCATGATAGCCTAGGATTCTAGTGAAATATGCTTTTAGGGTTTTAATCCTGAGACATAGGGTCCTAGTGTTTACACCGAAAGTTTATCTGTCTGTTATCCGGTGAGTCTCTAATCTAATCTATAATGAACATCACCCCGAAACCTTAATTATCGAAGTTTTAGCAATCACATCTCTACCGGTCTGCTTAAACCCTATCTTTTATTTTCCGTTATTTACTTTTCTGCACTTTGGATAATTAGAAAACCAAACCTATCAAAAATTCAATCTACATACCCTCATCCTATTAGTGAAAATAATCTTTGGTGAATCCGCTTCATTTCAATTCGCTCCAATTTAAGAACGACCTCGAGTTATACTTACTGCTTGCTCCCAAGGTAGGTACTACTTATAGTTTGAGCAAACCTTTTGCTAGAAATGAGGATCGTCGCGTAAATACTATTGATGAGGATGATGAAGAATATCCTAAAATAGCTTACTATAATTTTTCTGTAGATACAACATGTATATTATGTGCCATGCAGGATCTTGGAGATAAAGTAAGGTGGCCGAAGAAGAATAATAAATCCTTCATGTGGAAAGACAAATCTAAGTAGTGTGCATATCACGAAGATGTTGGTCATATAGCTGAGAATTGCATAGCTCTCTAGAAGGAGATCAGCCATCTGCTCAGCAAAGGAAACCTAAAAGAATTGTTTGGAAAAAAGAAGGATCACGGGAAGAATCATGATAGAGCTTAGGATCCTGAAGCTCAGGATAATCACAGGATCCCTATCAGAACAGGATCCCCACCATCAGATGCCAAGGTAATCAATTTCATTTCTGGTGGCTCTGATATATGTGGTACTTCTTATTCTGCAGCAAAGAAGCACGCAAGGGAGTCCAAGTCAGAAAAGCAATATAAACCAACAAGGACTTCCACGAAAAGAGATGAGAAAGTTATAGAATTTGATGAGAATGATTTGGATAATGTTCGGGATCCTCACCATAATGGTTTGGTCATCACACTGTATGTTGCCAATCATTTTGTGCATAGGATCCTGATCGATGGAGGAATCTTAGTTAACATTATTCGTTTGGAAACCTTGAAAAAGATGGGTATTCCAGAATCAGAGATAACCTCCAGATCTACTGTATTGGTAGGATTCAGTGGGGAGGCAAAAAATACGGTTGGTGATATCAAGTTACCGATCTACATTAAAGGGGTAAACTCGATTCAAAATTTTGGTGTTATGGATTGTTTGTGAAGCTGTGATGTGACGTAAAAAGTCATGTTTTTAAGGGCAATATTCCACACTTTTTCGGCACATCTTTTGTGAATACATTCCAAAATGATCATTATTTACTAAATTTTACTAAAGTGGTCCTAATATAGGCGTTGCTGCAAAAACCACTGAAAACTTCCAAATAACGAGCAATACAAGACAAACGTGCACAAATTCATTCCGGTCTCATCTATATTATGAGGCACATATTCTAACCTCATCATATGATAATACAGGTAAAAACAACAAGGGAAAATCGAGAATCATGAAAATCGGGTAAAGAACGGAGAAGACACGATGATTACAAACAACTTTAAAGTCATTCCGGCAACTCATCCAATTTTGGTGAAATTTGTACCATTAGAAGCGTAACAGAATTACGAAGCCATGGGCGAAAAAATCAAGACAAGCGGACACATAACGAAGGAGTTACACACATTATAAGCAACGAACGAAATCAGACGCAGCCTGTATACGGCCCTGGGCACCCTATACGGTCCCAGATAGACCGCATACGGCCCCTCACACCCCGTATATGGCCCTGTGCACCATATACGGCCCCACAAAGACCTTATACGGCTCCCTCACACCCCGTATACGGCCCCTGCTCCCCCCGTATCTTCGTTGTTTGCTTCTACGTGTTGTTTTGCGAGTTGCATGTATGGTTTGAGGCTTTCACTATAAATAAGGGTCATCACCTCCCCATTTTCACACACAACAACATTCTTCATTTCTTCCTTTTCACTTTCTCTCTCACTTACTCTCTCTACTTTCTCTCTCTAGTCTCTCTCTAGAGTTCTAGAGGAGAAAGGTTAGGGTTGAGCTTACTGTTCGAGTCTAGAGGAAGGTTTAGCTTGGTAATCTGTTGTAACGAGTTTTTCAATTCAGACTATTTGTAATCCTCAGTATTACGCTATTGTTTTCCCCGTGATATCTAAATTTTTACTTACTGTTATAATGCTTGCACTTTATGTTATTTCAGTTTGTACTTTCTTTATTGCCATGATTTTAGAGTAGTTTGATATTGTGATTGTTGAAATATAGATATTAGGAATAGGGATGCTGTTATATTAATATTTTATTCATATGATTGGAGATTGTTATGCTGTGTGTCTAGGTTAAACTTATCCTGATTATAGATCGATGTTGGGACATGTATGTGTGACAACAGATCTAGCTTGTAATAGTACTAGTGATTATTGTAATCAAGTTTGTACAGTTGATTTGGATTTGTAAATGATATTAGTTTAGTATTAATATTCGTTATATATATTAGTATATTAAAGTGTTAGACGAATATCGAATACGAAGTTACAAACTAAAGTCTGCGAGATGAGATCTCAAGTCGTAGAACTTTGTCTTGCTAGATGAGATCTGGGCTCGCAGAGCAGCGAAGCGAGTTCAGTTTCTGGGCTTTGACTGGGCTGCGAGATGACTCGACTCGCAGAGTCCATAGACCTGCGAGGTGAGATCAGATGGATACCTATATATACAATAATAGGTTAAATTGAAAAAGACTTTTGGCAATTCATTTTTCCAGAGAACTAAAACGATTTTAAGCATTCATAAGGTTAGGTATTGATCGATTAACATTAATTAATTGATACAAAACCTTGTTGATAAACTAATTCGCTATTATCTTGCGAAACAAATTGTTCACATGTTGTGAACCAAGTATTGAGGAATTCCGCACCTTAATACCTAAGATAACCTCGTTATCGATCCACCTACTCGGGACTTACAATTGGTATCAGAGCTTTCGGGCTAAATACTTAGTTAGTTCGAGGTTATTTGGATAATAACGATAGATTTAGGGTTGTTGTTACGATTAATCTTCGTAAAAACGGCCAAAATCAGTCTCTGGAAGTTTTTGGTTTCGTAATCGACCGAAATCTTAGGGTTTAATCGATTAGAAAACTAAAATTTTTGTTTTAGGGTTTTTCAGCCGATTCTGCGAACTGAGTTCCCCTCTGCGAACTGAGTTCCCCCTGCGAACCGAGTTCCCCTGCAAACTGAGTTCCCCTCTGCGAACCGAGTTCCCCTGCGAACTGAGTTCCCCTCTGCGAACCGAGTTCCTGTCATGCGAGTTGAGTTTCTGCGAAGTGAACTTTCTAATTTTTCTGATTGTTAATTCCCGAAACTCTTAAAATGTCTGACATTAGCAAAATGATTGAGATGGAGCACGAGGTTGGAAAATCTAATACTCCACCTAAGTTGTTACGTGTTGAATACTATTACAGTTGGAGAGATAGGTTTGAATCTTACTGTAGATTCCATAATCTCTCAATCTGGATGTGTATCAAAGGAGGATACACGGCACCCACCCAAACTGTTCAAAATGTTGTTGTTGTGGTATCCTATAATCTGATGAGTGAACAACAAAAGAAAGACTATGGGAATGAGAATAAAGCTCATTCTTGTATAAAGATGTGCTTATCTATGGAAATTAATCATCAGTTAAAATCTTTTCATACTGCTAAAGCACTCTGGGAAGCGCTTGAGAAAAGATGTGAGGGAAGTCCACAAGTGCAAGCAAGCAAGAAGAAGCTTCTGAAAAAGCAGTTTACTTTGTTTAAAGCTTTTAAAGGAGAAACTCTTGATGCTTATGTTACTCGTTTCTACCATTTGTTATCTGAGATTGAAAACCATGAAATCACTATTGAGGAGGTAGAGAAAACCGACACGTTTCTTGAGGGTTTACTATCTAAATGGGAGATGTATGGTGTGATGATTACAGACAATGAAACCAGATATGAAACCATGACTCTTGAGCAGGTCATTGACAAGCTCAAAGGATATGATTTCACTAAAAAGTCGAAAGATACTGATTCTGATCATGTTCAGGATCCAGGACTGTATCATGGAAAAACTTCTATCTCGACCGCTTCATCCAGCTCGACCACTGCTTTGTTTGTTGGTAATGCTGATGGAAAGGGTGAAATGATAACTGATGAAGTGTGTTTCATTACATCATCTGGAAATGAAGCTAAAGGGAAACCTTCTGAGAAGTCACCTCAAGAACATCAAAAGATGCCTACGAGTGTGAAATCTGCTGAGCAGCAACTGTCTGTTCTTGCTTCATTTGTAGCTTCATATGAGAATTATATTGATTGTAAGATTAATGATCCAATTCTTTTTGATGAAGACTATGATCAGATAGATCCTGATTATCTTGAAGAAATAGATCTCCAGGACCAACTTGCTTTGTTGTCAAGGAGAGTTAAAAATTTCGTAAAGAAAAATGGAAGAAAGGTTGTTGGCAACAGATCAGGGTTTGATAAAACCAAGGTCAAGTGTTATAACTGTAAAAGTTACGGACATTTTGCTAGAGAATGCCAAAGACCTAAGGTAGAGACTGGTGAAGGGAAACAAGGCTCGGGAAATACTTTGCATTCCAAAGCCTTAGTAGTGAAACAGCTAGATGGGTCTTATGATTGGAAAACTCAGTCAGAGGAAGCTTTGATGGCTGAGATTGACGATCAAGAGATTGTAGTTGAGTCATTATCCTATATGCCCACTGATCCAGCTTTTGAAATAAAGGTGCCTGAGACTCCTGTTAAAGCTAATGTTGATGATCTGTTAGACTTGGGTTCAACTGAAGATTTGGATCCTGTAGATTTTGTAGCTAAGATGTCTGAACTGCAAACTGATAAAAAACGGGTATGCCTAGATCTTGTCTCTGTTGTTGATCTTTGTCAGGTAGTTTCTAGTTTACAGTCCCAAGTTAGTGCTTATGTTGATTCCTATAAGACTTTCACTGAAACTAATAATACCCCATCGTCTCAACTTAGCACACTTAGTAAATCCAATGAGGCTGTAAGATATGAACTTGACCTAGCTAAGTTAGATATATGTAGGTTAAGTGATGATAAACAAGCCTTAAAGGATAAGATTAAGGCAGATGCGGCTGACAAGACAGCTTTTAGAGATACAGTGAATGAGAAATTAATTATCATAGACGGTCTCTATATGAACATAAATGACTTGAATCTGTCCATTGCTAATAAGGATAAGGAGTTAGCTGATTGCAAAACAAAACTTGTAACTCAGAATCGTAAGCTTGAGAGCTATAGAACATCTGAAATGGAGAAAATGTTAGGTGCTCAGCGTAGTGTGAAGGATATGTCTGGTTTAGGTTATAATGATATGCCTCACCCATTCAATTCAAATTACACTAAAACTCCTGTAGATATTGAGATGGCGGATGTTAAACCTGAGACGAAAGAAACTAATAAACCGGAAAAGTTAGAGGCACAAAAGAGTGTTATTAAGAACCCTTCATCTGATGATAGTAAGAAAATTCCTCACACCAAAGTACATTTTGTACCGGGTGGAGTAATTAATGATACTAAGACTGATGAAGTGGTTAATAAAGAACATGTTATTGAACCTTTAGTTCCTAAAACTCCGGTAGCGGATGCAAAAGTTAGTAAGTCACGTAAACAGATGTCTTGCTTCAAGTGTCACCAAAAAGGACACGTAGCTTCTTGTTGCCCAAATAAGAAGCTGGAAGCATTACATAAGTTAGTGAATACTGAAAAGACACCGACTATTTCTAGTTCGATTGTAGATAGGTTAGGCTCCAAACCGGGATTAGGAAGCAAACCTGTAAACATTCTGAAAAGAGATAGTACTCATAGTGTCTCTCCACCTAAACCTAAAAGGGCTTATACTCTAAACGAATAAACTTTCAATAAGCCAAGAGATAAGACACTTTCGAGGTTTAGGACCCCAAGTAGAAACCATAGTCAATTTGAGAATGGTTCTACTTCGAGTGTACAGGGAACTAAATATGTGCCTAGGAGGTTTTCTACTCACTCTCCTCATAGGCCTAAGACTACAGAGCATCAACAATCTCAAACTCTTGTGAAGGTTATCAAGACTCCTGATGGGAATAGTTATGGTTACTTTAAGGAGGTTCAGATTGTAGATGATCAGGGACAATCCAAGACCGTAATGGCTTGGGTCACTCTTGATAACTAACTGTGTACAACTTGTTATGTGTAGGAGTAGACTGTGAACAAGGATAGCTGGTGGTATGTAGACAGTGGATGCTCAAGACACATGACAGGTGAAAGAAGTCTACTGAAGGACTTCAGAGAAGGTTTCAAGCAAAAAGTAAATTTTGCAGGAGACAAAGGAGGAGTAATTACTGGGAAAGGAAAAGTTTCAAATGGAACTTTGACTCTAGAGGATGTGAATTATGTTGAAGAACTAACTCATAACCTAGTGAGTGTTTCCCAAGTCTGCGATAAAGGTCATCCAGTTCATTTTAATGAAAAGGAGGCTTTAGTCCTGAAGCCAGGCTTCACAATCCCTGAAGAATGGATATTGATGAGGGCACCAAGGAAGAAGGACATCTATGCGACAAACATGGGTATTCCTAATTCTTCAATGGTATCTACATGTTTATTATCCAAGGCTTCTGAAGCAGACGCGCTACTATGGCATAGGAGAATGGCACACCTAAACTGGAGAAAAATAAACTACATAACCAAAAATGGTTTAGTTTTGGGTATACCGCAAAAACGTTTCGATTCTGAGGATAAGTGTGTTCCTTGTATGAAAGGAAAGCAGCATAAGAAACCACACAGATCTAAGACTGAGAACTCAATCTCCTCTCCATTTGATTTTCTACATATGGATCTCTTCGGCCCAATAAGCAAAAGAAGCATAGGTGGCAAATGGTACTGTCTAGTTGTCACAGATGACTACTCTAGATTCTCGTGGGTATTTTTCTTAGGATCTAAGGATGAAACTCCAGGTATTCTAATTGAGTTTTTAGATCAAATTGAGAATGTATACAAAACGAGAGTTAAGCGTATTCGTAGTGATAACAGAACAGAGTTCAAGAATTCGACGTTCGATATCTATTGCTTAAGCAAAGGGTTAATTCATCAATTCAGTGCACCATATGAACCTCAATAGAATGGTGTGGCTGAAAGGAAGAACAGAACGTTGATTGAAGCTGCTAGAACAATGCTTGCAGATTCAAAGCTTCCAGTCATCTTTTGGGTAGAAGCAGTGAATACATCATGTCATGTTCTGAATAGAGTTCTTACGGTTAAAAAGCATAATAAGACTTGTTATGAGCTTTTGAACAATAAGAAACCAAACTTAAAAGGATTTGAACCCTTTGGAGTTGCTTGTACAATATTGAAAACCGGGAATCAAGCTAAATTTGGTGAAAAGGCTGACGAAGGATTTTTCTTGGGTTATATGTCTAATTCTCCAAATAAAAGGGTTTTCAATAAGGTCACTAGTCGTCTGGAGATAGTTTATAACATTGAAGTTACAAGCTATACACCGGATGTGCACAAGGGATTAGATTGGAAATTTGACTATTCCGATCTCTTTAAGTCATTTAAAGTTCCCATAAGTGACTTTGTCAGTGATTCAGAGATTTCACAACATTTATTGACTGGAGACTTGGACAATGGTTCGTCTTCAACATCGAGTGTTCCGAATTCTGGAATCAGGACAACAGATGACTCAAATGAACCTTCTTCAAGTGGGTCTCAACAATTTTCAAAGGATAAGTATCAAGAAACAGAAGATTCTGAAAAGGATCTTCAAACGACGTTTGATGATGTGCTTACTTCTTTGAACCATTTAAAGATCTCTTCAGCAAGTTCAGAAGAAATGCCTTCATTAGAAGAGATTGGTACTAACTTAGGAGATGAGTTAATAGTTGACCCTATACCGGTTACAAGAATGAGTAAGAATCATCCCGTTGAAAACATAATCGGTGATATTAATACTCCTGTTCAAACTAGGACTCAATCTAAAGCTAGTACTTCTGAAAATATAGAAAGCTTGTATACTGCTATGAAACAGACAGGGATTCCTAATCAATGTCTATATTCATGCTTTATCTCACAAGTTGAGCCTAAAAATGTGCAAATGGCTCTCAAAGAAAGCTCGTGGGTTGAAGCTATGCAAGAAGAACTGCAACAGTTCTCAAAATTACAAGTTTGGGAGTTGGTTGACCTTCCAAAGGGAGAATATCCAATTGGAACTAGATGGGTATTTAAATGTAAGAGAGATGACCAGGGAGTCATTACTCGCAATAAAGCACGTCTAGTGGTTCAAGGTTTTAATCAACAAGAAGGCATAGATTACAACGAAGTGTTTGCACCAGTTGCTAGGCTAGAAGCAATTAGAGTATTCTTAGCATTCGCATCTTTCTATGATATAAAGGTTTATCAGTTGGATGTTAAGAGTGCCTTTTTGTATGGCAAAGTGGAAGAATTGGTGTATGTTGCTCAACCTCCAGGGTTTGCTGATCATGAGTATCCAGATAGAGTATATCGTTTGAATAAGGCTCTATATGGATTACATCAAGCACTGAGGATGTGGTATGCAACACTATCAACGTTTCTACTTGATAATAGATTTACAAGAGGAGCAATTGATAGTACAGTGTTTGTAAAATGGAATAATAAAGACTTTCTATTAGTACAAGTTTATGTTGATGACATTATCTTTGGATCTTCTGATGAAAAGATGTGTCAAGAATTTGAGAAAGTCATGAGAAAAAGGTTTGAGATGTCTGCAATGGGAGAGTTGAAATTCTTCTTAGGGTTACATGTTGACCAAAAGAAGGATGGATTCTTTGTTCATCAATCTAAATATGTTTATGAGTTATTAGAACGATTTAAGATGGATGACAGTAAAGTCTACAATATTACGATTCCAGTTAATCACAAACTAGGTCCGGATACATCGAGTGATCAGGATGTGGATCCTACTCTATATAGGGCCATGATTGGATCACTAATGTATTTGACTGCCTCTAGACCTGACATTATGTTTGTTGTTTGTCTATGCGCAAGATATCAGGCCAATCCGAAAGAGTCACATATGCATGCTGTTAAACGGATCTTCTGTTACCTCAAAGGGCAACCGAAGCTGGGACTTTGGTATCCAATTGATGGAGACTTAGATCTAGTAGCATATACCGATTCGGATTATGGAGGATGCAATCAAAATAGGAAATCTACGACCGGAGGATGTCAGTTCTTAGGAGGTAGATTAGTATCTTGGTAGTGCAAGAAGCAAAGCTCAGTAGCCATCTCTACATGTGAAGCTGAGTATGTTGAAGCTGGCAGTTGTTGTTCTCAAGTTCTTTGGATACAACAGCAACTGCGGGATTACGGGTTAAATATAACCAATACTCCTATGATGATTGACAACGAATCTACTATGTCGATCACCAACAATCCTGTGAAGCACAGTAAAACTAAGCACATTGATATTCGACATAATTTTATTAGAGACTGTGCTGAAAAGAAAATGATAAGGTTAGTTAAGGTTCCGACTGCAGATAAATTAGCAGACCTCTACACGAAGGCGTTCGACAGAGCAAGATTTGAGACATTAGTTCAACTGAATGGAATGAGAAATCCAGAGTGATTAGTCTTCCAAGGGTATTTTAGTAATAGTTAGTAGTTATTTTTAGTACTTATTAAAAAAAAGGGGGGGCGTATAACATTCAATTGCTTGTTACCTGCGGGGAATCGCCTCCAATAAAAGAACAAAAGAAGTTCTTTTAGAAAAAGCTTTAAGTTTTTAGCTGTAAAAACTTGGGAAATGATAGTACATTAGGAGAATAAGGCTAAGAATAATAACCTTAAGTATTAAGTATGATGTGTTAGTAGATTCTTATAAGTTGCACTAAAATAACGATTTTTAACTAGGATTACACTTATATTTATTTATTATACACCTATATCCACTGATTATAACTTGTCTTTTTACTTAACAAGTGGGAAGAATAACTTAGGCCTAGTCAGCTTCATCATACGATTTATTGGTAGGCAGGTTATGCTAAGATTTCCGAGCAGTTAAGAAGTATAAATTTCATGTGTGATATCTTATGTGCTCTGTTATATAACGTATGAAATATGTCTTAATTGTTGAATGATAGTACTGTCGTGCACTGTGGTCTAAAATAAAAATTTTTTTTGAAATGATACAAAGTATCATAATGTCAAAAGGTGAGTTATATGTTTCGAAAGAGTATCATTTAGTAACCTCTACTTTACATATGAAAGATACAATGTATCTCGTGTCAAGTGTATGTTATATGCTTCTAAAGAACATCATTTAGTAATCTCTACCTTGCTAATACAAGATACAGTGTTATGTGTTGTACTTGAATTTTTCAGTATGTTGTATAGTAGAAAACACTAGATATTGTGCACATTAACAATAAAAGTTTGGCTCAGAAATCTGTGTGTAATCTGTTTATGTGGATCATAATATCGGTAATCATCTTGAACTGTCAATGATATTTGAATATTCACTTTTGTGAATTATAAGAAATAATAAGTTATTTTTTGAAGTGTTATATCATGTGGATAAAGGTACATAAGATATAATTTTATAAATATAAGTTTATTACTGATTAAAGTTGTGATTTTATTGTGCTTATATGAATTTCATGAGGTATGTATACTAACAATCGTCTTAGGCTTATTACAATCTATTAAGTACAACTTATTCTTTCTAATATGATCCCTAAGCAGTTAAAACTTTAAGTGTTTACTATTAAGTTAAAACTCTTGTAATTATTTCTTAGAATTAATGAAAGTTTTATTTTGTATTTTTGTTTTATTTAGTGTTTACCCTTTGGAATTAAATTAAACTAGTTCTCTTATATTTGTGTTGAATAAATGTCTCAAATTCAAGTGAAAAACGACTTATTTATTTTTGACTTGAATTTGGACTTAAGGCCATTTTAATAGTGGTATAAGTTGACTATGCAAAAACATTTATTGTTTTGGCTACATAATTACGAAGATAATTATTTAATTAAGTTTTAATTTATACTTTTTATTTAATTTGTGTTTTAAACTAACATTGCCAGTTTGACCAATCCAACTTGGCGAGTCGAGTTGAAATATGCGAATCGAGTAAATAGTATAAAAGAAACAAATCACACGAACCGAACCACACTTTCCTATTCACTCTGCGAACCGAATCCACACACCTCTGCGACTCGAATTTTGGCGAAACGAACCGAATTCATTTTTTTGGTTGATTTTCTGTTTTACGTACAAGGAAGAAGTTTTTCAATCCGTGAACCTTTTACAACTTTTCATTATGCATCTATTGAAGTAAGATTCATGGTTTTTCATCGTGTTTTTTGTGAGAAATCAATTGGTTTATGTTTTTGAATGTTTTGGTTTAGTTTATCACGGATTTTGACCAATTAGTGATTTAGAAAATCTAAAACATGCTTACAATGTTTAATCGATGGTTAATGAACATGTTATAATCGATTAATTGCTTCGAAACATATTAGATTGAAAATTTGATGTTTGAATTCGTTGAGCAGATGGTCCTGCGAACCGAGATCTATTTCGCTTCGCAGCCCGCTCCAACGAACTGAGATGATGAGTTGAACGAAGCGAGATGACTTCAACTCGTTTGACTTCAGTTGACCGAAGCAAGACGAGTTCACCTCGTTTGACTTCAGTTGACCGAAGCGAGACTAGTTCACCTCGTTTGACTAGGGTTGACCGAAGCGACTCGAATTCAACTAGCAGGGTTTCTGCGAAACGAGTTGAAAAATTTGATTAATTTTTTTAAAAAAAATTTGACTTAATTTGACTTTGCGAACTGAATTAACTTTGTTAACTTCAGTTGACTATGTAAAATTAAGTAAATTTTATAATTTTTCAATTATAACTTATTATCGATTTGAGAATCGTTTGGTTACAAATAATTAACAAGTTATCCGTTTTTATACATATAGACTTAAGAACTTTTGTTTATAAGTTAAAATATGTGTAATATCTTAACAATTTAAGTTATTTCATATCGAAAGTCTTCCGACTCATAGCGTGGTCGTGCAGCGTGTTTTGATATTTATCGGCGGTATTATAACTCGAATTGTTTGTTATAGCTAACGGGCTTTATATATAATTTATAGAATATAACTGAACAAGTTAATTCAATTAAGTTTCAGTGAATTATGTTATTAGTTGATAGTATACTTAGACGTTTGATGATTTTTTTTTTATCATAATACGTTAAAGTGTAAATTATCTAATGCTCGTTAACTTAACTTTTTTGCTATTTGTGTAATTTTGAATTACAGATATGGCTAACAGATCTTTTGAGAAGGGTCACAACATCTTGGTGAATTTAGATGTCAATGAGTGTGGTGCTGAGCGCTTTGAGCAGATTTTGACATATTTAGCACGTTCGAGAATTCGATTTGCTATCACTGAGTCACCTCCACTGAACAAAGATCTTCTTACGCAGTTTTGGATGAACATTGTCTATGATGGTGCTGCTAATCCGCCTACAATACGTACGATGGTAAATCAGCATCCGATTTCTTTTACTGCTGATGATTTACGACAGCTACTGCAGCTAGGAACTTCTGACCAAGAAGCTGGTCCAGCTGCTTATTCAGCTGATTTTATAGAAGGAGCTCTAGGTCGTACAGGTTATTCAGGACCTAGGAGAGGACGCCAGTTTGTCAAGGCATTCGTACTAGGATAGTGGAGATTTCTTTTTACTGTTATAGTATCTATTTTTGGAAATAAGAAGTCAGGAATAGATGAGCTTAGTCCTAAGTTGATGTCAGCTGTACTGTCACTGGTTTATAATAAACCATACAGTTTTTCTTTGTATATCTTTCAGTCTTTCAGAGGACAGATCACCGGAGCTGCTAGGACGTTGTTTATTCTTTATCCTAGATTCTGCATGCTCCTGATTCGAGCTCAAGTTCCACACTTGCCAGCTTATGTAGCTGATTTTCAAGTTGTGACCATCGGATTGCGTGGTTACAACGCTTGCTTTTTGCTATCCAAGCGTAAAGATGAGATTAAGCCTGAGGCTGCTGATCTTTTTGGGCATCTTCTTGATGCTGATTATGTTGCTCCACCAAACAATGGTTGGATGGATGCCGGAGCTCACGGTCAAGCTCAACCTCAACCTCAACAAGCTCAACCTCAATCTTAACAAGCAGCAGAGTCACAGGAACTCATTGAGGATGTTTTACATCAGGCTGAACATCAAGGCCAACAAGTTGTGCCTGAGCTAGCTGCTGAGGTTCTACATGAGGTTTTGATACAGATTGATGATGCTACAGATACCTTGCTACGGGATATTGATAGTTATGTTGCACAATCTAAGGTAATATAGTAATATTTGGTACTTTGCTGATATATTATTATAACTTTATTATATAATGCATATGTTATAGATATTTCGTTAATTAGATATTATTTTTGATTATAAAATATAAATATCATTATCATCAAGGAGCTGAGACTGCAGACCCAGAGGTCACTCGACCTGAGGGTGAGCAGGGACATCTTGATAGATCTGAGGGTTTACCTTCTTAGGTATTTATCAGATTAATCATAAATATATAGAACTTGTATGATAGAGCTTTTAGCTAATCATAAATGTTTAATATATTTCATATTTAGGATTCTGATGTTGGTCCATCTGGAGGCCGTGATGGTCAATCGTCTTCAGATGATGATGATAGTACTCCTTCTTCACCTCCAGATGCTGGTTACATTAGATACCGATCTCGGATGTTTCCAGATCCAGCACTGAAGGAAAAGAGAAAGGCTAAGGAAGTCGACCCAGACTTCAGACTTCAGTATTATTGATGAAGGTTCTGAGGAAGAGGATCTACCTCTTATTCCTCAACGCCGTAAGCGTTCCAGGACATTGATCATTCAGGATGGTATGTTTTATTTAGAGTTAGATAATCTTAACTTGTTGTTTATCAGGAGTTAAACTGAGACAGTTAATTCTGTGACAGTTGCTCAAGATACATCCCAGGTAGAGATGATGATACCGGTGGTTACTGAACCAGTATCTGTACCATCTAAGGTATGAGATAAACGTTTAGTACTACGAGTATTATAGATATTTAATTAGAGATTGAGACAGTGTTATCTGTAAAAATTACTTATTTAATTATATCTAACTCTATAGGCTGAGAAACTGCTTGATTCAGTGGAACCAGAAATGGTTTCCAAGACTGTTGAGGAGGGAGTTGCAAAACTGGTGCATGATGCTCAGTTTCCGACTAATAAAGCTAGTAGATTTGCAGCTAGTCTTCTCAAGGAAGCGTTATCCCAAGCTATTCCACCACTCACACGTGAATCATACATTGCTTCAGTGACACCGCCTGGACCATCAACAATATCTGTCATTCCGACGACTGATGCTGAAAGGATTACATCCTTAGAGTCACGAGTTAAGGAATTGGAACAGAGTACTTCTAGGATTCCAGGGTTTTTAGCTGAGAATGTTTCTCTTGCTCAGCAGATGGTTCATATCAGCGAATCACATTTGACACTGTTGAAGACTCATGATACTTTGCTTGCTGATTTTACTGCCCAGCGACTGAAGCTTGAACACTTAGAACGTTTGGTGTTGAGAGTGCATTCAGGATAGTCTGCTCAGGGGGAGATAATGATATATCATGAAGCTTGCAAAGAGGATGAGTTAGCTAAGAAGAGAAGAGATGATAAAGATGATGATCCCGATGTTCAGAAAGATGGTGAGCCGACTGGTCCTTCAAAGACTGGTGAGCAAGCTATTATTCAGGGGTGTCTGCATGTGTTGGTGTTAGTGGTGATGGTACTGGTACAAGTGTTGCGGGTTCAAGTGAAGCTGATAAGATAGCTTAGACTTGTGTAGATATTTGTACTTAGAATTTAGTTGAATTATAATTGTAATTTATAATTGTAACTGAATAATTGTAACTTAATAGTTTTTGTAATATATTCGGCTTGAGATTATTATTATTACAAGTAAGATATATTATAAATTGTTTAAGTTATTTGATTTTGAAAAGTTAAATAAATTAGTGATCGAAAGTCTTTCGACTCATTGAGAAGTCGAGCGGCGTGTTCTGATTTATTTCAGCGGTCAAAGTTTATTTTAACTTAGACATTTTAGACTTGAGAGTTTTTATAACTGACAAGTTAAATATGTATGATTTATAACTAGACAAATGATATATAATTTAAAGATATAGTTGAAAGTTATGTTGTTGTGATATAACAATTCAATTAAGTCTTGAAAATTATATAAGGTAATTAACAGTGAATTTAAATGCTTGGTGATTATTCACAACGCATTAGAATTTAAAGTTAATTAATATTTGTTAAGTGTTTATAAGACTTAAGAATTCTTTGATTGATTCAAGGTAATTAATAAAAGAATTATAAGTTATATAAATTGGTTATATAAACACAATTGAAATGAATAATGAAATTTTTAGATTGATTCAGAGAAATCAATAAAAGAATTTATATTATTAATTTGATTTGTGTAGATATTGAAATGCTAGAATTGAGTGACTCTGGAAGTGATATGCTTGATAAAATCGATGAAGAAATTGATTTTGATCTTGAAGAAGGAGAATTTTTACTACCTGAGGATTGGACTGCTGTTTCTGAGAATGAGCAAGACATTGGTGTAGATCCAGATGCAAATATTGATGAACACCATGTGAGCCCATCTAGGACAGAAGTTATTATTGAAAATAATCAAGGTCCAACAGTTGTCGATGTAGATGAAGAAATCGATGACTCAACTGATTCTGAAAATGATGAAATCTTGATTCCTACCAAGAATCTAGCAGTTTTTCTTAGAAAACTTCCTAAACAGAAAAATGTTGGAGTTTCTGAAGTTGATATAACTGGGAAACGGGAACCTAAAAGAGGGATTATTGGTTGGTACTTTGACTCTGAGCTGAAGCTGTTTGCTATTAAAAGGTTTGACGGAGTTCAATATTGTAGGTTCCGTACACGGACCAAATCGAGAAGCCTAAAACTTGTATGTAGATGCGGAATTAAACACACAAGTTATGCTAGATATTTAACAAGTAAATGACCAAAACACAAAGTGTAAGTTTATATAAACAATCAACAAGTGAGATTACATACACTTTAACTAGACACACAAGGATCTAAGCAACACAATATATGAGTTTTTCTACAGAGAGTTTCGTAGTGTTGTGTGTGAGTGTTTGTTGGTGACTAAAACAGAAGCTGATAAGCTCTATTTATAGTCTGATCCAAACTTCATGCGACACAATCCTTGTGTCGCATAGATTGTCACTTCGACACAATTATTGTGTCGCATACATTGACTCTGCGACACAATCCTTGTGTCGCATATACAGACACTGCGACACAATGCTTGTGTCGCAAGATTACAGAAAATTGTAATTAATCTAAATCTAAAACTGTTTTAATACGTAATTATAATATCGACACAATTACAGACTGAGACCAACTGACAGACATACATTGATGTATCAACAAACTCCCCCGTGTCTTCAGCTTGGTCTTCAAAAAGTTCTTCAATTTGCTTCAGTCTTCAAACCCATCCGGGTGGAAAGTTTCCACCAGCATGTACACCAAAAGAGAAGCATATATCAATGATTTTCTGAAATCGCTTCGCCAGAATTGTGTTGAACTCGTTGTCAGGATTGTAGCGAATACGACTGTTGAACAGTTTCTTCATGTCATCCTTTGACAAGTTTATCATGCTCATCGGGTCAAATATTTTGAATTCTACTTTTGGTAAACCCCACAAAGAAGTAGATCCAGTTTGAGGCACAGAATCAGGCACATAGACAAGAACGGCTTCGCCGGTGTGAGCATCCAGTTCCCAGTAGTGAAAACGTTTAAGAAGATTGAAGGGAACAGATTCCAGCGAGATCTCATGCAGACACTTAGCCGGAGGATAGTGATTTCTGACGATTGGCTGATTTGTCTTTGGATCAAGCTTTTTCTTGAAAGTAAAACGTGTACCCAGCACAGGTTTGACATAATGATATTTCTTTGATCGAATCTCTGCCCGCATGACTTTCTGAATAACTTCAGCTACTCCATCTTTATGAGGATTGATCAACTGAAGCCGAGTAAGACGAACGAGATCATGCTTTGGCAACGTACTCAATTTCTTCAGAGATCGACGAAAATACTGAATACCATCACGTCTCTTAATCATCAATCTTCCCTTGCTTACCTTCCAACTTTTTATAAGTCCGGTATAATCACCGCCAACCTTGTACTTCTTGCAGGTAACAGGAACAGGTGCAGGATTTTTTCCTTTCGGAAACCAGTTATCTCTGATAGATGTTTCCTTGTCAACAGAAGTACCTTCAGATGTATCCTGTGGAAAGATGTCATCGTAAGTTGCACGAACAAGAATCTGTGATGAACTGGAAGGCATAGGCGATTCATGAGCAGGGGCAGCTTGAGCAGTAGATCCAGGTACGTAATTAAAAGCAGGCCCTGACTCGTCGTCTGAAGAATCGGAAACCACAACACCTTCTTGAGGATAAACAGGCTGATCAGCATATTCTTCATCTGGTCCAAGCTCTTCTTCCTTAACATCAATATCATCATCAGCATTAGCAGCCTCAAAGTCAAAGGACTCTTCAGGCACAACATCGTCTTCGTCAACCACAGCTTGAAAGTATGTCAAATTACAGAACGTGTAATCTACAGCTAACGGTTTCGGTTGTCCTGGTAACTCAAGAATATAATCCAAAGAAAGTGGAGTTTCATTAATATTGGAATCATTTACATTATCAGGATTTACATTTTCATCGCCCTCGGCGGAAACCCTAGGTGTTGATTCTAAAGTCGGTTGGCTTGTCTCCCCCGAAGCAATAGCTTGGGTTTCCAGCTGCAGAATCTTTGACTTCAGCTCTACGTTCTCTTTCTCCAGGTGAGAGATTCTGGCATCCTGAGCTTCAAACACTGTCAATTGAGCATCCATATCATGCTACATTTTATCAAGTCTGCGCAGGAGCTCTTGAATAACTGCTGGATGAGGGGTGATTGGAGTTTCAGTCCTTGAGGGCTCAGAGGATGTGGAAGTGGAAGTGCGAGAACGCCTGACTAGAGGATCCAAAATACCAGTATCAGAGGAATCACGAGGCCTTTTACCTCGGCCGAAGGAATCAGGAGGTGGAGAAGGTGGCTGATAGGCATCGATTTCACGATCCAGATCCACAAACTCCTGATCCATAGGATCTGGCAAAACCGGCGGTTGCTGAACTGCTGGTTGTTGAGCTGGTGGTGGTTGTTGGACCGGAGGTTGAACTGGGGTTGGTGGAACAGTAGGCCGAGGAGCTGGATCATTGAACTGCTCACCAGGAGGACCAACATACGCAGGGTCGATAATATGTCCGAACAAGGCAACCTCCCTTTCCGGTGCCTGACCCTGCCTGGCAAAAGTGGTACAAATGGTGTAGATCCTGGTGTTCATCGGGGTCTGCTTGAAGGTAAACGATGCAATCACTGGAAGATCAGGATGCAAGTGATTGAGCAGCAGTTGAGTAAACCGAGGATATAAAGCCCATTTATCCTTTGTATCCAAGGCATTGTCGACGAAACCCCTCCAGATATAACTAGAAAAGTTATAGGGTTTGTTGTAGATCAGCGCGAGAATAGCAGAGGCAGTCGAGTAGCTCATCCCTTCCAGACCTGCCCTGCGACTGGATAAACAAACGATGACAATATGAGCCAGATATCTCCAGACCTTTGTCAAGTAGGTCTTCTTGTACTGGTCAACAGGAATATCCTGATATCCAATCGATCGCATTCCTTGAGCAATAGCAGCAGCAGCAAACTGAGTAACCATATCCGAGTTGTCCCCGAACTCGAAGAAATCCCGAATAAGTTGCTCAGAAAAGATAAACTGACGCCCACAGACAGTAGAAATAAGACGAGTATCAGGTTCATCTTTGTTGACGACAGCATTGTCCCAAAACTCAGTAATTTGATTCCTCAAAATCCGAGTGTCAGCAGTGATAGCTTTGTGGATTCTGGAGCGACGAAGAAAAGCTATCATCGGACGATACGGTCGCGAAGTCTCAACCGTAGTATTCATAAAAGCCACGATGTTGTGTCGCGGTTCCCAGAAATATTTGGTGACATCGATCTCAGCGGGTTGAGCAGCGGGTTGATCAGCCATTACTGCAGAAATAGCAATAATACAACAAAGCTTGAACTGCGTTAGCGTTAGTACAAAAAAAAATAAACCGCATTTTGTTTCACAGAAGTGTCTGCGACACAGCAGTTGTGTCGCACAGGGACAATACGACACAATGAGTGTGTCGTAGAAGGGTACTACGACACAAGGCTTGTGTCGCATGACACGTGTCACGCGGACAGAATTTCCCTTGCATTTAGCATTATTTGAGAAATTAATCTCAGATGCGACACAAAGGTTGTGTCGTATGTAGTGTCGTATAAAATGATACGACACAAGTAATGTGTCGTATGTTGTGTCGTACACAAATGTGACATAAGCAGATGAGATCAATACGACATAAAACCTAAGTCTATGCGACACAACGACGGTGTCGTATGTTGTGTCGCAAAGATGAACAGCAAACCAAACCCAGTGTCAATCGATTAAAAAAAAATTTGTTTTTCAAAACTACGTATACCCTAGGGTTCACCAACAATAGGGGATCAATAATATCAAGTTTTCTAACCCTAGAAACCCCTAAACCCTAAATAATTTAAGAAAAAAACGTAACCCTAAAAGTTTAAAAATATACAAACTATGGTACGGGTAAATAAGCAATGGAATTGTGAAATAATTATACCGAGAGGTGCACGGAAGGATGAGGAGCAAGAATCGAGCAAAGAATCGAGGTGAAAGTATGTCGAACCAACGAATCCGAACGAAAACACGACTGTGTCGCAAGATCGCTTTTGTGTCGCAGAATCGCCTTTGTGTCGTATATGTTGTGTCGTGAAAAACTTTGGAAGCGTAAATGATTATGTCGCATGTTGGGAATAGTTAACCCCGACATGCATACGACATAATATACGACACAACAGTTGTGTCGTATAGAATCCGACACAATGTATAACATGGATACGACACAATGTACGACACAATTCTTGTGTCGTATAATGGAAATACGACACCATGTACGACACAATTCTTGTGTCGTATAAAGTAAATACGACACAATGCTTGTGTCGCACGGAACACAAAACAGAATTTTGGAGGACAAAAAGAATGTGAAATCGAACCCCGATTTTGATTTGGATTAAAGAATTTTCGCAAAGAAGACGATTTGTGACTTAAAAATAAAGATAAAGTAAAAATAAATACAAAGATAAAAAAAATATAACATAGACATCTAAAAGCATAATATTTTTGGTGACGGAGTTGTGATTATTCTGGTTAGGGATCATATCGACATAACATGCAATAATTAGGAACAGTAAGTGTTATTTCGATCATCAGTATATTTGTCCTCTTTAAATTTACTTGTCATGTTAGAAACAGTTTTTATAAAAATTATTTCAAGACGATTATTAGTATATTTGTCCACTTTAAACGTGTTATACGCACATCTAGGAACTAATTTTTTTTTTTTTTTTTTTATTATTCGCATGCATATTTCTCTGTGGTCACCACCATAGATATACATCTTAACTTAAGACATAGACCATGTTTCCATTTTACAGAGAGAATATTAGAATATCAAATTTAAGAATCAAGTCAGCGGTGACAGGTCTGTACTTGCGTACAACAGAGCGACATAGCTTGATTCAGGTTTAAGCAAAACCAGACTTGGTCAAACCATTTTGGCGACCTTGTAAGGTATCTCAATTTTAAAGACTTTGCAAGTACTTTGACTTGTGTTTGCTTAATTTTAAGTATATATAAACGGAAACCAGGTCTATACTTACGTATAACAGAGGAGACTGTCAATATATACCCCCAAATGATATCAAATAAACTTCTTTCAACGAACACATGTCTAGTATAAGTAAGAAATTAAGACACTTGTCATACATCTAATGATGTTGTACCATTTGAAATAGACATTTAATTGTTAAGCTTCTTAAGCAGTTTCAAGAAGTGTAGTATAACAAGCCTACTAATATATCGTATGATGAAGACAACGTTTATAGAAACTGTTTTCAGCACGTCAGATAAATCTACTGACACATCCAAGATAAATCTTAAAATTCCACTCAATGCAAGTTACCCGATGTACTATCATATCCCTAGTTGTTTACAGACACAACTTCAACGTCTATTTAAAAATATAGCAATCATTGCATTTCTTATATACTAAAGAGTATAAAGAGTGGCGATTGCGTTTTTTTTTTTTTTTTTTTTTTTTTTTTTTTTTAAGTAAGAGAAAAACAGATAAACTGTACAAAAATCGAGTCACAAATCATTTCTTGAGGTCAAAGGAAGTTATCCCTATCATTGCTACTAATTCATCAAAGCGAGCATGCGAGAATGCTTTTGTGAATAGGTCAGCTTTTTGCTTAAGGGTGTTTACATGAGAGAGGTCAATTAAGTGTTTCTCATAACAATCTCGTATGAAGTGAAACCTAATCTCTATGTGTTTGGTCTTAGAGTGTTGAACGGGATTGCGAATAATAGATATAGCGGCAGTATTATCAATATGAATAGGAGTCAAGGTAAGAAGTAACCCATAATCACGCAATTGATGTTGAATCCACAGAATCTGGGAACAACAGCTTGCAGCAGCAATGTATTCAGCTTCCGCTGTTGAGGTGGAGACTGTGGTTTGCTTTTTACACTGCCAAGATACCAATCGTGAACCGAGATATTGGCACCCTCCTGTAGTTGACTTTTTATCCGAATTGCAACCGCCATAATCAGAATCAGAATAGGCAGTGAGAGAGAACTCTTTTTCATTTGAGTACCATAGACCAAGTGATGGTCTATATTTGAGGTAACCAAAAATTCGCTTCACAGCCTTCATGTGAGAAACCTTGGGCTTTGCTTGATATCTGGAACAGATAGACACAGCAAACACAATATCTGGTCTAGATGCAGAAAGATACATCAGCGATCCTATCATAGAACGATAATCTCGCTCCTTGCAGTCGTCTTCGTGTTCAGCTGGCCCGAGCTTGTGATCGGTTTCAATAGGAGTACCATATGGTTTACAGTCATGGAGCTCATACCGAGTCAACATGTCATTGACATATTTGGACTGATGAATGTAGAGACCTTTATCAGACTGTTCAACCTGGACACCGAGAAAAAATTTAAGTTCTCCCATGGCACTCATCTCAAACTCGGACTTCATGATCTTCTCGAAATCTCTGCACAAAGAATCATTGGTTGAACCAAAAATTATGTCATCCACGTAAACCTGTACCAGTAACAAATCCTTTCCTGCCCTTTTTATGAAGAGAGTGCTATCAATTTGGCCTCGTGAAAAGCCATTTTTCGTGAGATGATTTGCCAACCTCGCGTACCAAGCTCTAGGAGCTTGATGAAGACCATATAAAGCTTTGCCTAACTTGCAAACATAATCAGGATGATTTGGATCTTCAAAACCAGGAGGTTGCTTGACATACACATCCTTCAGAACCTCTCCATATAGAAATGCGCTCTTGACATCGAGTTGATAGACCCGAAAACCTTTAAATGTCGCATAAGCCAGAAAGATGCGAATGGATTCCAATCGAGCAACTGGAGCAAACACATCATCGTAGTCCAAACCCTCAATTTGAGTGAAACCTTGAACAACTAACCGAGCCTTATTCCGAATAACTACACCTCGGTCATCCTTCTTCACGCGATATACCCAACGAGTACCTATTGGATCAACATCTTTGGGTAAAGGAACCAAATCCCAAACTCCAAGCTTTTTGAACTGATTTAACTCTTCTTGCATAGCCTCAACCCAGTACGGGTCTTTCAAAGCTTCAGTGATTTTCTTCGGTTCAAGCTGGGATAAGAAACATTCTTCTATTTCTTCTTCAATACAGGCAAAAGAGGCAGTTGAAGATTCTTCACGAGATTCATTAGCAGCTACTTGACCTCTAGTTAAAACGCCTTGTTGAAGTTCACCAATGATGTTATCAGTGGGGTGGGAAGAATGAATTCGAAGCTGAGGAATCGGATCAGGCACAATGATCGAATCCAGATTAGAAGGAGCGGCTTCTGAATGTTCAATAGCAACTGAGTTATCAGTGGCACAACTTTCATGTTCAACTGGTAAGATGATATCAGTTTCAATTAGAGGATTGGATTCAGTAGCCATCTGGTCAGCGTCGGAGGGAATATCATCATTGACAATATTCTCAGGTGGTTCAGCTCTAGAGGTTGAAGTAGAAACTTCAGAAGAAAGATCTAAACCATGAAGTAGAGATACCACCTGATCTTCTTCACTAAATTTGGGAAGATTAAAAGAATCTACCAACTTGTCATACTCAAACAAGGATTCCGGTCCCTTGCCCTTTGGAGAATCAGTATACTTCATGAACCTTACTTCAAAGTGTTCCTCTATTCTCCCAGTAGACTTGTTGAAAACTCTTTTATTTGGCGAGTTCACAGAATATCCCAAAAATAGACCATCGATCGCTTTTTCATCAAATTTCCCAACAGAGTCCTTGGTAATTAAGATCGTGCAAGGACACCCAAAAGGTTCAAGAAACTTCAAGTTTGGCTTGCGATTATTCAGCAATTCATAACATGTTTTGTTTCGCTTTTTAACTATGGAGACCCGATTTAACACATAGCAAGCAGTGTTAACAGCTTCTGCCCAAAAAGTAGTAGGCAGATGCGCGTCAGACAACATGGTTCTTGCTGTCTCAATGATTGTCCTATTCTTCCTTTCGGCTACTCCATTTTGCTGAGGAGTACGAGCAGCGCTGAACTGATGAAAGATTCCCTTTCGAAGAAAATACATTTCCAACGTTCTGTTCTTGAATTCTGTTCCATTATCGCTGCGAAGTTTCTTGATTTTCAGATTACACAGATTTTCCAGTCTGTCGAACAAATAGGTTAAAGTATCAGGCGTTTCATCCTTTCCCGCCAAGAAATATACCCAAGAAAATCTTGAGTAATCATCAGTAACAACTAGACAATACGACTTTCCTCCAATACTTTTCTTATTCACAGGACCGAACAAATCCATGTGAAGCAACTCCAATGGAGATTCAATAGAATTCACCTGCTTAGACTTATGGAACTTCTTGTGTTGTTTCCCTTTGAGACAGGAAATGCATTCATCATCTATTACAAATGACTTTTTAGGCACACCTAACACAAGATCATTATTAATAAGATAATTCATTCTCCGAAAATGAATATGTCCCATTCGTCTGTGCCAAAGCAGTGAATCTTTAGAAGATGCTTTTGATAGCAAACACGTATGTTCCTTGGTAACCACAGTATGCATATCCAAAATGTACGAGTTACGTACACGGGGTGCTCTCAGCAACACCCATTCCTCGGGAATGACAAATCCCCGCTTCAAAATTAAGCACTCAACATCTGTAAATGCGGTAGTGAACTTCTTGTCGCAGACTTGAGAAACACTGATCAAATTGTGTTGCAGTTCCTCGACATAATTCACTTTATCAAAAGTCACTTGCCCGTTAGAAAGAGTACCCTGACCAGTTATGTTACCACCTGTATCTCCCGCAAAAGCAACATGTCCTTCACGATATGGTTTAACATTTGACAGAAGAGACATGTCACCAGTCATGTGCCGTGAGCAGCCACTATCCACGTACCATTTGCTGCTTTGTACATGTCCTGACTGCTACAGCACAACATAGGGAATAGGTTAGATAGAAATGGAGACCCAGGCCTTTACAGACTTGGGTACTCCAGAGACCTCATCAATAATAACTACATCAGCTAAAACTTTGTTTTTCAAGAGATCAGATGCATTTTCTGATGCAGTATTACTTGATGATGAGACATTTGGTGACTCTTTAGGTCTCCAAACTTTCACAGGAACAGTATTGGGTTGCTTGTTAACAGTGTTAGGCTGTTTGACCAGTGGTTTACTGAGCCTAGCGGCATTGACTTTCGGGATAGAAGTTTGAGCAAGTGAACTCTTCTTTGAAAATGATTTAACGGTTGAATTTCTATAAGTAGACATTTTGGGAACACCTTTTGCAAACTTCTTTCTTAAAAGCAATGGGCATTGATTAATCAGGTGACCCTGTTTCTTGCAGTAGAAACATGATCGTCTTTCCCTAAAGGTTTGGTCGTTACAGTCTAGAAATTGGGGTGAGATAGACAACTTATGTGAGCATGTGAAAGTGGATGTCTCAGAATGTGAAACAGAAGATTTAACAGAATTCTTGATTGATTTGTCATTAGTATTCTTTAAACCTTTTCCTTTAAGTTCAGCCTGAGTCTTAGCATTTCTTTGAAAACTTTCATCAGTTAACCCAGAATTAATAGTGTGATGTTCGGGCTTAATATTTTTCTTTTAACATTGAGACACACACTTACAAGGAATATACCTAATCTCAACCTCTTCTTCAATAGTTTGTAAGGGAGCAGGCTGAAAACTACCAAAGGGGGTGAACTTGACAGTTCCTGAGGGTGCAAACTTAACAGGCTCAAAAGGCTTCACTGGTTTAGCCTTGATTATTTTAGTTTTCTTTCTATCATGTCTGACCTCTATGTCAGCTTGATAAAATTCAGGCAGCTTAACAGCAGGCAAACTAACAGATTCAACTACAGGCATCTCTACTTGCTTAACAACAGGTTCATTAACTGGCAGTTCAACAGGCTTTGTATCTACTAAAGTAGTGGGCACAAAATCTTTAATTTCATCCTTAGATGGTCTACACAAATTTACATCTAAAGATGGAGGCGGTTGATTATGATAACCCAAACCGGACTTGTCTTTGGCGTTAGACCTACCCGTCTGCAGAATCTCGGTAAAGACCATGGATGAAGTGTTGATATTCTTGAGTTTTCGTTTGTAATCAACTACTTCGGCTTGGGAGGCAGCCAATTCTTTTTTTAAATGAGCAATCATCTTTAGGTAACTGTCAATTTCATCTTGATTACTTAAAATAAGAGCTTTTAACTCTTTTTTATCTTCTATAAATTGATTAATGTTACTTTCAAAATGTTTCTCATTATTTTTCAAAACTTTGTTTGCCTCCATCAAGTTCAAGATATCAGACTTCAAGTTGTTATTATGTTCCATAAGCCCATTTACTTTACCAGTTAAACTAATACAAGAATCACAAGAAAATGATGCAAATTGTACCTCATTGTTGATGGCCATGAAGCATTGCTCTTGAGCCTCATGAGCAGAGAAATCATAAGCATCACCATCTTCAATCAATAATGCAGCCTTAGTAGTAGTATTCTCAATTTGTTTTGGAGCAACAGATGGCTTTGTGAAACCAGTGGCAGGCTGTCGACCTTTCTCACATTCTCGGGCAAAGTGTCCAAGATTCTGACACTTATAGCACTTGACTTTGCTTTTGTCGAATCCCATAGATGTTCGGTCAGCAGCATCTTCAAGAGATCTCTTTCCAGTTCTTCTTAGATAGTTCTTGGCTCTGAAAGTAAGCATAGCCATATTCCATCTAATGTCTATTCTTTCTAACTCATCTGGATCGACCTGATTGAAATCTTCATCAGTCAGTTCTAAGGTACTTACTCTCTTAGAGAGAAAGTCTTCATAAGATGACAGAAAAGCAGTGAACATTGCAGCATGTTCATCTGTTGCAGCTGAAGAAGGAACAGACGATGATGAACAAGGTTTACTTGAAGAAGCAGTATAAGTGGGGAGGGCTGAAAAAGTTCCTACACCAGGATTATTGTAAGAAGAAGATCTCTGAGAATTAGCCTCAGATGAGATGAAAGCAATTCCACTATTACTTGATTCTGATGTACGAGCAGTAGATCTTGTTTCCTTCTTTTGAATATCCAAAGCACCAGCTTCAAGCTTACCAACAAGATCATCCAAAGACAATTGCATTGTCTTAGGATCATTTTCCAACAGCAGAACTCGCGTTTCCCAACTTGGAGGAAAAGCAGCTAAAGCCTTTTTATTAATCTCAGAATTTTTTAGATTATATCCTCCAGCTTGTAGTTCGTTTACAGTACGTGTAAATCTACAAAGCATGTCTCTGACCGTCTCATTCTTCTGGATATAGAAATAATCAAACTGAGTTTTGACTAATTCCAGTTTGCTCTCAATGAACTCTAAATTGCCACTAAATCTCTTCTCAATTGCAATCCAAAGATCATAAGCGATTGTTTGTGGAAACATATCCAGAACGTCAGTTGGGAGTGACATAGTAATAGCAGAATGAGTCTTGCGTTCAATTTCCCATGCTTTTCGTTCTTCGGGAGTGTATGAACGAATGGGTTTGGGTGGAGGAACTCCCATGTGTTCTCCAAGAGCAACAGGTGCAACATATCTTTCAAGAAGAGCCAATTCCATGACAGGATCAGTGAATAAGACAAAAGATATAAAACGTTGTTTCCAAGCTCGATATTCCATTCCTGGTGCAAAATAAGGAGGTTTATTTGCACTACCGATCGTAGCATTATGTTGTAAAACTGCATCAACGCTTTGAAGAGACATGTTGAAAATCTGCAAGAAAAGTTAGTAGGTAACAAACAAACAAGCTAAATTTTTGTCTAAGTCAGGAAAAATGCGACACAGTGGTTGTGTCGCAAAGGATCAATACGACACAAACGTTGTGTCGCAGAACTTAATCCGACAGAAGACAAAAATGCGACACAACCGTAATGTCGTAAGTTATGTCGCAACTTGTGTCGTAGACCAGTCAAGGTCAAAAGAGATTATGTCGTAGGCTTTAGTCGCACAATATGTCGCAGACAAATTAATGTCGTATGATTGTGTCGCATGAACAGTGGATACGACACAAAATTGTGTCGCAAAATCACGCATGCAGACAGCCTAGAGCCCACCAAAATTTCAACTTTCAAAAACCAACTTTGACTTCTAATCCCCACACTTTCTAGCAGACCAAAAACAATATTTTAACCCTTAAAGTATTTCACCTTTCTAACACAAATCCATATTTTAATCACAAAACAATTTCAACTTTCAAGACAAACACAAGTCTTTGAAGATTAGAGACCAAAATATGGCTAAAAACAACCTTTTAAACCAAGAACACTTAAGAACACAAAATATGAAAATAATGATTTTTTAGACCAAAATCTAGCAAAAGCTAACTCGAAACCACAACTCAAGAGTACGCGGCTCTGATACCAATTGTAGGTTCCGTACACGGACCAAATCGAGAAGCCTAAAACTTGTATGTAGATGCGGAATTAAACACACAAGTTATGCTAGATATTTAACAAGTAAATGACCAAAACACAAAGTGTAAGTTTATATAAAAAATCAACAAGTGAGATTACATACACTTTAACTAGACACACAAGGATCTAAGCAACACAATATATGAGTTTTTCTACAGAGAGTTTCGTAGTGTTGTGTGTGAGTGTTTGTTGGTGACTAAAACAGAAGCTGATAAGCTCTATTTATAGTCTGATCCAAACTTCATGCGACACAATCCTTGTGTCGCATAGATTGTCACTGCGACACAATTATTGTGTCGCATACATTGACTCTGCGGCACAATCCTTGTGTCGCATATTCAGACACTGCGACACAATGCTTGTGTCGCAAGATTACAGAAAATTGTAATTAATCTAAATCTAAAACTGTTTTAATACGTAATTACAATATCGACACAATTACAGACTGAGACCAACTGACAGACATACATTGATGTATCAACAAATATTTTGAGCGAAAGCTTGCAGTATTTAGTTCTTTGCCTAGACTTGAGATTCGAGATTTGGCTCGATTACCTTTGAATAACCCAAGTGATTATTTTGTTGGAAAATATGTTGAACACATAATCAAGACTGAGGTTAGAGCTAATAAATTTGAAAAGATTAAGCCCAGAAAAGGAAAGACTATTAAACTGGCAGAGAGAAGTCAAAGAACAGGACGAAGAAGAAGAAAGAAGATGTATCCATCTGTTAAGTGTTTACAGCAAATTCCATTGAAGACAATGCCACAAGATATTTTGGAAAATATGAAGAGTTGGCATGTGGATTCAGAGACTGGAGAAGCTGTCATGGTTGAATCTGATGATGAGGTTGAAGGTGGTGAAAGAGAAATCTTCAGAGTTTATGACCATCGACACCTAATGAACATGTCGAAGAAAGATTTGATAAAGTTGAATGAAAATAGAATCTTGACGACAGTAGCATGGGGTGATTTAGCACGTGATTATCAAATGATGGTTAAGACTTGTATAAAATTGAAGATTTATGCTGGAAGTAAGATTTATAAGTAAAAATCAAAGACAACTTGAAGACATGATAGCATAGATGCTAGAGCTATTGTCAAGGGGGAGTCTGTTGGGACATGTATGTGTGACAACAGATCTAGCTTGTAATAGTACTAGTGATCATTGTAATCAAGTTTGTACAATTGATTTGGATTTGTAAATGGTATCAGTTTGGTATTAATATTCGTTAAATATATTAGTATGTTAGAGTGTTAGACGAATATCGAATACGAAGTTACAAACTAAAGTCTGCGAGATGAGATCTCAAGTCGCAGAACTTAGTCTTGCGAGATGAGATCTGGGCTCGCAGAGCAGCGAAGCGTGTTCAGTTTTTGGGCTTTGACTGGGCTGCGAGATGACTCGACTCGCATAGTCCATAGACCTGCGAGGTGAGATCAGATGGATACCTATATATACAATAATAGGTTAAATTGAAAAAGACTTTTGGCAATTCGTTTTTGCAGAGAACTAAAACGATTTTGAGCATTCATAAGGTTAGGTATTGATCGATTAACATTAATTAATAGATACAAAACCTTGTTGATAAACCAATTCGCTATTATCTTGCGAAACAAATTGTTCACATGTTGTGAACCAAGTATTGAGGAATTCCGCACGTTAATACCTAAGAGAACCTCGTTATCGATCCACCTACTAGGGACTTACAATCTAGTTTCTCGACACCCTTTCCAGACTATCACGTGACTGTTGCCCTTAGGATAGAATCTGATCAACCCTAATACTGCCTAAATACAGTTATCTCTAGTTATAGTATGAAGCTATGAACTTTCCTTAAAACAGCATAGTACTTAGTATAGCGTTGGAAACACCTCGTGTGGAGTACAAATACGTGGAAGCTAAGGAAATGCCGTAGGACTATTTCATCGTGGATTACCTAGAAGTGATCCTTCTAGAACTCGGGTCTAGGAATCAAAGCTGTGGAAATGCTTCCCTGCCCTGTACAACGTAAGTACACCAAGGTTTAAATGCAGATGTGGAAATGTTCGATGCACCATACACCATTAGTACACCAAGGTTTAAATACAAGATGTGGAACTACTTAATGTATTCTACACCATGAGGATGCCTTGAGTCAAGAACACTATGGAAATGCCAATTCGCCATGTACACCGTGATTATTCCTATGGATGAACGCCTGAATGTAAAGGAGGGACTTTAATTATGACGGTAGAATAAATGCTTAAATAGGATTAATACAGAGTTTTGTCAAGTGAGCTTAATGCTCCACAACATTGCTTAACTTTACTAGAATGATAGTTTAACACACATAGGATACAATTAGTACCTGCCATGATAGAACCAAATAGATGATTAGGTGTTAAGAAAGGTCAGTAAATACAGTTGCGGTCTGTTGCCTCTTGCCTGATCCCTAAATACTCAAGGTTTACTGAGGTCTTACTCAAGACTAGTTCTGGGAGGTTTGAAAGCAGCCCGTTCTGATTAGAATCATGATAGCCTAGGATTCTACTAACATATGCTTTTAGGGTTTTAATCCTGAGACAGAGGGTCCTAGTGTTTACACCGAAAGTTTACTTGTCTGTTATCCGGTGAGTCTCTAATCTAATCTATAATGAACTTCATCCCGAAACCTTAATTATCGAAGTTTCAGCAATCATATCTCTACCTGTCTGCTTAAACCCTATCTTTTATTTTCCGTTATTTACTTTTCTGCACTTAGGATAATTAGAAAACCAAACCTATCAAAAATTCAATCTACCTACCCTCATCCTATTAGTGAAAATAATCTTTGGTGAATCCGCTTCATTTCAATTCGCTCCAATTTAAGAACGACCTCGAGTTATACCTACTGCTTGCTCCCAAGGTAGGTAGTACTTATAGTTTGAGCAAACCTTATGCTAGAAATGAGGATCGTCGCATAAATACTATTGATGAGGATGATGAAGAATATCCTAAAATAGCTGACTATAATTTTTCCATAGATACAACATGTATATTATGTGCCATGCAGGATCTTGGAGATAAAGTAAGGTGGCCATAGAAGAATAATAAATCCTTCATGTGGAAAGACAAATCTAAGTAGTGTGCATATCACAAAGATTTTGGTCATATAACTGAGAATTGCATAGCTCTCCAGATGTAGATCAACCATCTGCTCAGCAAAGGACACTTGAAAGAATTGTTTGGAAAAAAGAAGGATCACGGGAAGAATCATGATAGAGCTTAGGATACTGAAGCTCAGGATAATCACAAGATCCCTATCAGAGCAGGATCCCCACCATCAGAAGCAAAGGTAATCAATTTCATTTCTGGTGGCTCTGATATATGTGGTACTTCTTATTCTGCAGCAAAGAAGCACGCAAGGGAGTCCAAGTCAGAAAAGCAATATAAACCAACAAGGACTTCCACGAAAAGAGATGAGAAAGTTATAGAATTTGATGAGAATGATTTGGTTAATGTTCAGGATCCTCATTTAATGGTTTGGTCATCACTCTGTATGTTGCCAATCATTTTGTGCGTAGGATCCTGAGCGATGGAGGAAGCTCAATTAACATTATTCGTTTGGAAACCTTGAAAAAGATGGGTATTCAAGAATCAGAGATTACCTCCAGATCTACTGTATTGGTAGGATTCAGTGGGGAGGCAAAAAATACGGTTGGTGATATCAAGTTACCGATCTACATTGAAGGGGTAAACTCGATTCAAAATTTTGGTGTTATGGATTGTTTGTCAAGCTCTGATGTGACGTAAAAAGTCATGTTTTTAAGGGCAATAATCCACACTTTTTTGGCACATCTTTTGTGAAAACATTTCAAAATGATCATTATTTACTAAATTTCACTAAAGTGGTCCAAATATAGGCGTTGCAGCAAAAACCACCGAAAACATCCAAATAACGAGCAATTCAGGACAAATATACGTGCACAAATTCTTCCGGTCTCATCTATCTTATGAGGCACATATTCTAACCTCATCATATGATTATACAGGTAAAAACGAGATGGGAAAATCAAGAATCATGAAAATCAGGTAAAGAACGGAGAAGACACGACAATTACAAACACCTTTAAAGTCATTCCGGCAACTCATCCAATTTTAGTGAAATTTGTACCATTAGAATCGTAACAGAATTACGAAGCCATGGGCGAAAAAATCAAGTCAGGCGGACACATAACGAAGGAGATATGCACATTTTAAGCAACGAACGAAATCAGACGGAGCCCGTATACGGCCCCGGGCACCGATTACGGCCCCAGATAGACCGTATACGACCCTGTGCACCATATACGGCCCCACAAAGTCCTTATACGGCTCCCTCACACCCCGTATAGGGCCCCTGCTCCCCCCGTATCTTCGTCGTTTGCTTGTACGTGTTGTTTTGCGAGTTGTATGTATTGATTGAGGCTTTCACTATAAATAGGGGTCATCACCTCCCCATTTTCACACACCACAACATTCTTTATTTCTTCCTTTTCACTTACTCTCTCACTCACTCTCTCTTTACTTTCTCTCTCTAGTCTCTCTCTAGAGTTCTAGAGGAGAAAGGTTAGGGTTGAGCTTACTGTTCGAGTCTAGAGGAAGGTTTAGCTTGGTAATCTGTTGTAATGAGTTTTTCAAGTCAGACTATTTGAATCCTCAGCATTACGCTGTTGTATTCCCGGTGATATCTAAAATTTTGCTAACTGTTATAATGCTTGCACTTTATGTTATTTCAGTTTGTACTTTGTTTATTGCCATGATTTTAGAGTAGTTTAATATTGTGATTGTTGAAATGTGGATATTAGGAATAGGGATGATGTTATATTAATATTTTATTCATATGATTGGAGATTGTTATGTTGTGTGTCTAGGTTAAACTTATCCTGATTATAGATCTAGTTTCTCGACACCCTTTCCAGACTATCACGTGACTGTTGCCCTTAGGATAGAATCTGATCAACCCTAATACTGCCTAAATACAGTTATCTCCAGTTACGGTATGAAGCTATGAACTTTCCTTAAAACAGCATAGTACTTAGTATAGCGTTGGAAACACCTCGTGTGGAGTACAAATACGTGGAAGCTAGGGAAATGCCGTAGGACTGTTTTATCGTGGATTACCTAGAAGTGATCCTTCTAGAACTCGGGTCTAGGAATCAAAGCTGTGGAAATGCTTCCATGCCCTGTACAACGTTAGTACACCAAGTTTTAAATACAGTTGTGGAAATGTTCGATGCACCGTACACCATTAGTACACCAGGGTTTAAATACAAGATGTGGAACTACTTAATGTATTGTACACCGTGAGGATGCCTTGAGTCAAGAACACTATGGAAATGCCAATTCGCCCTGTACACCGTGATTATTCCTCAGGATGAACGTCTGAATGTAAAGGAGGGTCTATAATTATGACGGTAGAATAAATGCTTAAATAGGATTAATACAGAGTTTTGTCAAGTGAGCTTAATTCTCCACAACATTGCTTAACTTTACTAGACCGATAGTTTAACACACATAGGATACAATTAGTACCTGCCATGATAAAACTAAATAGATGATTAGGTGTTAAGAAAGGTCAGTAAATACAATTGCAGTCTGTTGCGTCTTGCCTGATCCCTAAATACTCAAGGTTTACTGAGGTCTTACTCAAGACTAGTTCAGGGAGGTTTGAAAGCAGCCCGATCTGATCAGAATCATGATAGCCTAGGATTCCAGTGACATATGCTTTTAGGGTTTTAATCCTTAGACATAGGGTCCTAGTGTTTACACCGAAAGTTTGTCCGTCTTTTATCTGGTGAGTCTCTAATCTAATTTATAATGAACATCATCCCGAAACCCTAATTATCAAAGTTTCAGCAATCACATCTCTACCTGTCTGCTTAAACCCTATCTTTTATTTTCCGTTATTTACTTTTCTGCACTTAGGATAATTAGAAAACCAAACCTATCAAAAATTCAATCTACCTACCCTCATCCTATTAGTGAAAATAATCTTTGGTGAATACGCTTCTTTTCAATTTGCTCCAATTTAAGAACGACCTCGAGTTTTACTTACTGCTTGCTCCCAAGGTAGGTAGTACTTATAGTTTGAGCCCCAGCTCTTATAAATTTAAAGCTCACTCTGACGCGTGTCTCGGTTGTGCGGAAACAACGATCGGACTCAAATCTGACCGACCGCCGGGATCACGTCAAGCTATAACATTATTTTAGGAAGACCCTGGTTACATGATATGAAAGCAATACCATCAACATATCATCAATGTGTCAAGCTACCAACTCCATGGGGGGTGGTTAAGAGTAGCAGTGACCAACAAGAAGCAATGGATTGTTATACAACATCAATGAAGTCTACTAGCAAGCCTCCGTCAGCATAGCAATTAAAGAAGAAGGCATGGGATGTCTTGGATACAAAGGAATAGGACGTCAAAGAAATGCCGCTTGATTCACAGGATCCTATAATAAAAGTGCTAATAGGCTCGGGGATGTCAGAGGATCTTTAACAGGATCTAATGAAGTTTTTGAATTAAAGGAAATCAACTTTTGCCTGGAAACCAGAGGATATGACTGATATATCTAAGGATATTATCACACATAAACTTGGAATTGATAATAATTTTAGGCCGGTTCAACAAAAGAGAAGAAAATTTACGCCGGAAAGAAATGCTATTATCTAGGCAGATGTTGAGAGATTACTTACTGCTAACATGATAAGGGAAGTAAAGTTTCCAAGATGGTCGGCAAACTTGGTGGTATTACAAAAGAGGAATGGGAAATGGAGAGTGTGTGTGGATTATACGGATCTCAATAAAGCCTGTCCGAAGGATCCTATCCCTTTAACTCACATTGATTCAATGGTGGATGCTACAGCTGGATATGAGATCCTGACCTTCATTGATGCCTCATCAGGATTTGAGCAAATCCAGATGGAACCATCAGATCAGGAAGACATAAGCTTCATAACCCCCACAGGTATATATTGTTATATTGCTATGCCTTTTGGTCTTAAAAATGCAGGTGCGACATATCAAAGGCAAGTCAATATGATGTTCAAAGACCAACTGGGAACACAATGGAAGTATACATCGATGATATGGTGGTAAAGTCAAAGAAAGCTGAGGATCATCTTCAAGATATTAAGGTGGCCTTTGACATACTAGATCAATATAACATGAAGTTTAATCATGCAGCTAGCACAGAATAGATTAAAGCCACTTTGGAGTGGGGGCAGGAAAATTCTTAGGATATATGGTGACTAAGAGGGGAATAGCAGCTAGCACAGAATAGATTAAAGCTATCTTGAATCTAAAGTCTCCAACAAGTCCTAAAATTATACAAAGGTTGATAGGCAGAATAGAAGCTTTGAATCGTTTCATTTCGAGATCCTCGGATAGCTGCAAAGAATTCTATGATATACTGAAAAAGAACAAGAATTTGAATGGGGAGAGAAACATGCAGCTGCATTTCAAGAGTTAAAAAGTTACTTGTCGTCAACACCTTTATTAATGAGGACCGCGAATGGTGAACCACTATTTCTCTATCTGTCAGTATCCCAAAGTGATGTAAGCACGGTACTGGTAAAGGATCATGAAGGGCAACAACATCCTATTTACTATGTAAGTAAAAGCCTATTAGATGCTGAGACTAGGTACTCTCATCTCGAAAAACTTATACTTGCATTAGTTATGACATCTACCAAACTTAGGCATTATTTTGAGACACATCTTATCCATGTAAGAACTAATTATCCTATCAAAAGTGTTTTGAGAAAACCATAAATGTCAGGTCACTTAACTAAATGGTCTGTGAAATTAAGTGCCTATAACTTGATATATGAATCTAGGAATGCTATTAAATCTCAAGCTTTAGCATACTTTATTGCTGATTTTACTAGTGATCTTTAAAATGAAGTAGATTTAGAAGTAGAAGAACTAAATCAAATAAGTGAAAACTGGACACTATATACTGATGGTGCTTCGAATATAAAAGAGACTAGATTAGGAATTGCGCAAAAATCACCTCAAGGTGATATTATCCCACAAGCCATAAGGTGTGAATTTCAAACTACAAATAATGAAGCGGAATATGAAGCATTAAAGGTAGGGTTACAATTGGCTAAGGATATTGGTATAAAAAACTTAGATATATATGTTGATTAATTGTTAATTGCTAATCATTATAATGTAATATATACTGTGAAAGTAGATAGACTAGCTCTGTATTTGGAAATAGTTAAGGATCTTGCAGGTAGCTTCGAGGTCTTCAACATACAACATGTACCACGTGAGGATAATGCTGAAGCGGATGCTTTGGCTAACTTAGGATCAAGCTTAAGGATCCCATCAGACGTTAAAATACCAATAGTACATATTACAGCACCTGCCATTGCTGATAGAGATAACAAAGAAGAGTAAGTATGTGATATTAATGATTCTCAATTTGGAGATAATTCGAATACATCAGGTTCTGAGGGCAAGTCAGGATCATGGATGCAGCCAATCATGGAATATCTACAACACGATGTGATCCCTAAAGATGAAAATAATCCTAAAGCCTTCAGATTAAAGGTATCTCACTTTATTATTGAAAATGGTATATTGTATAGAAAATCTCTTGCAGGACCATTATTGCGATGTCTTGAGGATCCTGAAGAACAAACAGTACTTAAGGATATACACGAAGGGGACTACGGAAATCATTCCTGGGGTAGAGCATTATTTTCAAAAACTTTAAGGACAGGACACTTTTGACCCGCTATGAAGAAGGATTCCATGGATTTTGCTCGCAAATGTGATGCTTGTCAAAGAAAAGGAAATATCCATCATCAATTAGCAGAACCGATGCACCCAATTATCTCGCCATGGCCAATTATGAAATGGGGAATGGATATTGTGGGAAAGTTACCTACTGCTCCTGGAGGAAAGGTGTTTATGCTTGCAATGACAGATTACTTTTCAAAGTGGAAAGAAGCTGAGGCAATTGTTCAAGTAAAAGAAAAGGATGTAATATCAATCATCAAGAGGAATATCCTCACAAGGTTTGGGATCCCAGCAGAAATAGTATGTGATAATGGATCTCGATTTATTGGAAAAAGACAACTAAGTTTTGTGAAATTTGGGGAATCAAGATGATAACTTCAACACCAGTTCATCTTGAAGCTAATGGTTAGGCAGAATCCAACAACAAGGTCATAATCAACAATCTCAAGAAGAGGATGGATGCTAAGAAAGGGAGATGGGCTAAAGAATTACCTTTTGTGTTATGAGCTGATAGGACTACTGAAAAGGAAGCAACCAAACAAACTCCATTTGCATTTGTATTTGGATCTGAAGCGGTTATCCCAATGGAATTGGTGATTCCGACTGCAAGATCTCGAATGCAAACTCTGGAGTTAAATAGAGAAGCAATGATTCAGGATCTTGACACTATAGATGAGATTAGGGATCGTGCTAAGATTAGAATGGCAGCGTATCAAGAGAGGATTTCAAGATCCCACAACAAAATTGTTAGGATAAGGAGATTTCAAGTAGGAGATTTGGTATTGAGAAAGGTATTTTTAAGTAGAAAGGTATTTTTAAGATCCTACAACAAAATGCAAACTTTGTTATTGATTTTTATCGTTTGATATATATATAAATATATATATATATATATATATATATATATATATATATATATGTGTGTGTGTGTGTATGTGTGTGTGTGTGTGTATTATAATTATATCAATATATGCATGGAAATTTCTTACGTTATTATTCTCATTGGAATATTGTACTGACCTAAGCACCGGAGGGGTGTTAGGCAAACTAACACCCACCTTTACCCAAGATCTTGTATTTGTTGTACATTATGCATCTAAGGATCTTGGAATAAAGATTAGAGGTTTGGCCACCTCTCCTCCATTAAGAATC
Organism: Pseudognaphalium luteoalbum; assembly: GCA_963422505.1. NCBI lineage: Eukaryota > Viridiplantae > Streptophyta > Magnoliopsida > Asterales > Asteraceae > Pseudognaphalium > Pseudognaphalium luteoalbum. Next base: position 48,626,352 of record OY730194.1, read on the forward strand.
CCAACGATTCTCTAAGGTTTAGAGGTTTCCACACGGATAAATACCTCTCTAAGCTTAGGGTTTTGACACCTTGCCGGGTGCGCATGATGTTTGATTATAGAATCAGGGTTATGGGACTGGTGATGCCTCTGGTACCTAACAATTTCGTGACCATTGACCTATAGATCAAATTCTTCTGAATTGTCGACGCTGATGTGCACTAGGCGTGTTGATCTAAGATTCGTGTCGTTTTCACGTCACTCTAAGGTTTGTAATGTTATCACATTACCAATTGGTTAGCCACTTTCATGTCTAAAATGGCTTGGCCCAAGAATCAAATGGTTTGTAATGTTTTCACATTACCAAATGGTTTGGCATTTACATGTCACTAAAATAGTTTTCTTTAAACTATCAAATGGTTATAATGTTTTCACATTATCAAAATTTTCATTGGTTAAGCCTAATAAATAAACTTATTAGCTCTGATGTTTGCACATTATTAAAATCATTTTGATCTAAGGGTCATAAAACCTTTTTAAGATCCCAACATTTTTCAAAAAACTTGTGAAATTGTTTTCACAAATACTTAACGAATTGTAATATTTTCATGTTACATGAAATATCCATCAAGGATCATTGTAATCTACAGAATATTTTAGGATCCTGAAATATAAGGATCCTAAACTCAAGCTTATCTTAGATCCTTTTGAGGATCCTAAAAGGTTATTCTGGTCAACAGATAATAAGGGAATCTTCTCATTATCCTGAGATCTAAAGTATCCTGGATATATCATGAGGGAATCTCCTCGGGATCTTGGTTTAAAACAAAGAATCAAGCGGACATATATTCTAAGGAAATCTCCTAAAGATGGAAGACATAGATAATATCCTAATAATATCATTCATAGTAAAAAATCTGAGGATTATCAAAATCCTAAGATTAAGTTCAAAAGAAGTGCAGGAAATTAAAATGTTTTGTGGCCAACATAAACCACATTTGTATACCACCATGGTTGACTTTGCCAAGTCAACATCACCCCGGATTAATTGTTTTGTTTACACCACAAACCATGAAAATAAAATACATAGAAAGTGAAATTGGGCTCCGGCTATTCATTTTCCTCCCTTGCCCAATGTGTTGTCTCCTCCCACTGTTGCTAACCCTTGAAGGACCTCTATAACTGATGCAAAAGTATCCATCTCTATGTCTGCTTGATCATGTAAGTCAACAGATGGGGTTTCCACGGCTTTTGGAATTTTAGATGTTGATGTAGCTGTCGTTTCTGGATCCTCACCTTTGGCTTTGTCAAGTTTGGTCTTCCAGGTATCTACTGGCCACAGGGAAGTATCAAAGCCTTTGTTGGAGGCTTCGGTAATCATTCGCATCCGGGCATCAAAGATTGAAACGGTAGCATCTTTCTTTATTTTCGCTGTCAACTCATTCCTTAATTCTTCTATCTTGGCATCAGCTTCGGCAGACATTTTTGAAATGTTGATTTTAAGATCCTTATTCTCCTTCTTCAACTTGATAAGCTCGGCAGCATCTTTCTTATGTGCAGCTTTCCTAGCCTGAGATAGCTTGCACATGTCATTGAAGGCACTTTCCTTTTCCTCATAGCATTTGGAGATTTTCTCAACCGCCTACATAAAACAAGTGCAATAATTACGATTGTTTTCTAAACAAAGGTATAATTAAATATGAGATATGTTACCTTGGTAAATTCATAATCAAGGTTGACAGGGTCGATTGTTTCTTCATTTTTCCTCTTCTTTGAGGATTTGGAGTGAAGATTAGACATCCTTGATTTTGATGGAGCTGGAGTTGACATTTCCTTCTTTTCCTTGGAAGAATCGTTATCGATGTCGATAAGACTAAAATAAGAGGATGGGTTCAAAGAAAAAGGAAAATGAATAACGATCGGATAATGCAAATTGAGAATATTGAGTTTCCTCAAACTTACAACACATAGAAGTACCCTGAGATCCTGTGCTATCAACGTGTTCAGGATACTTGAAGGTCCTTTCGTCCTCAGGAATTTCTAAAAATGCTCTTAAATTCCCTTCGGTATCCAAATGAGGAGGTGTTAGAGCCGTGAAATCAGCTGAAACAATCAAAATCAAGTTAGATTTGAGGTTTTGTTTTTTATCGAAACCCTAAAGAAAAGTTATCTCTTACCCTTGAGTAACCAGGAGGAGGGAATTTGGTTGCAATCAGATAGAGAGTTACGATCAACAAAAAAGAACCTACTCTTCCAGTTTAGATCATTCTGTGTGGCTAGCAACACAAGATGGAAATGGTTGGGCTTGTATTAGAATATGAAATTCTGGAAGTACTAATTCTAAGACATGAAAATCAACTATGGTCCGGATTACAGAAAGAGTACGCCAAATCATTGGCATAGCTTGAGCATAACAAAGTCTAGTAGTAGAAAAGAACTCTATGATTAAAGGTGGAAAAGGAAATTTTAAACCTAGGGTGAAAAGATACTTTGGAAAGCAAATCCATTTGTCGGAAGAGAAATCAGCTAAAGATGAAGGATCAAAGGGCCTGAAAATAGTGTTTGGAGGAAATGAACCCTTGATTTTCAATCGATCGATGTCGAGATCGGTGAAAGTGCAAGGTTCGGGATTTGAAATCAAACCCTGCTCGGTGAATTTAGGATGATTGTCATCATCTTCAACGACGATTAAAGACATATTCAGCGAAGTATTAAAATGGAAAATTAAAAAAGAAAGAAAGGAAAAGACGATACATAAAAGTGAGTCGAAGAAAGGATTAACTAGAAGATGAATAAGGAAAGGTATGTGTCAGAATCGCTATAAGTGCTCGGACACATTAACCGATACATCTACCTAACATGGTTTATGCAGTTATCCTGAGAGGTTATAACATTTAAGGATCCCGAAAAATGTTATAACTTCGGGGGAAATTGTTGTGGGTGAAATTTTATCTAACATTACAGGATCTTGATTAACATCGTAGTCGCGTCTACCAGTTATGGAAAGTGTTTTGGTCAAAAATTACCCTAAGTAATTAAGTGATCAAATCAGTAAAGTGAGGTAGTGTACTTGTTAAGATTTTTGAGATAATCGACTAAAAACAGAAATTTATAATGAATCAATATGAATTTAGCAATGCAAATATGTTACAAATAGAAAATTTTTCAAAATTGTGACTTAGGGTTTAAATAATACTGATTTAAAGTGAAACAAGTGTTCATCAATAAGATAAATGCAAAAGTCTAAGTTAAATGCTAAATATTTTTGGGATAACGCAAGTTATGCAGCAAAAATATGATTATGATCAATAAGAATGCATGAAACTAATTGATAATGCAAATTTTATGATAAAAATGCGATCACAAGCAAGATAAATACGTATACTTATGATAAATGTAAGATAAAATCAGGATAATACAGAATTTATGATCAAAAGATCAATGAAATGCAAATTAAACAACGAAAACGTAAAATAAATGCAATCGACACAAGGATGTACGAGGAAAGCCCTTGACCTAGATAGATCGCTGACATAAAACCTCGGGAAGGAACAATCGTTCATTGACTTTGTTGTTTTTGTTGAGTAAAAGAAGGATAATTATAAAGAGAGAGCACAATAATGATCGAACTAAGTGTTTTTGTGATGAACGGAATGAAAAAGATGAAGTTCAGGTGTGTTTGATCGTGTTTTGGGAGAGTGTTAAGTGTTTTCAGTTAGTTCTTAACGATCACATTGCCTCCACTTTATAGTAAATATAAGATAACTAACTTTCCTAAAAATCAGGGATATCCCGAGATTTTCGGAATCCTCCAGTCTTCCACCTTAACCCATTATCACATGTTTTCCTTGAGTTCTTCTTGACTTGACTAAGCCTTGATCCGAAAATAATGGCATGATTGTCCCACATTTTAACGCTGCAGGACTTGGTCAAGATACATAACAGTCAAATAAATATTAGTGGCGTTTTACATGGGATACCGAATATAACCCGGATCCTGATCACCCGGGATCCTGAATCATCCAAGATCCTGAACATAATCAGACAAATAATGATTAGTAACATTTGATTCCAGGATATCGAACATATTTGAGATCCTGATCATCTGGGATCCTAATTATCCAGGATCCTGAACATAAATTGATAAACAAATATTAATAACGTCTGATCCCGGGATCAAACAAAGTGAACTTAGACTTTCTATAGTTCTCGTACATCCTTGTGTCGATTGCATTTATTTTACGTTTTCGTTGTTTAATTTGCATTTCTGTTTTGGTCAAAAATTACTATAAGAAATTAAGTGATTAAATTTAGAAAAGTGAGGTCGGGTGCTTTAAATTACTCTCAAGATAATTACGTAGAAACACGATTATCTATATTAGTGTTTTGGTCAAAAATTACACTAAGCAATTAAGTGATCAAATTTAGAAATGTGAGGTTGGGTGCTATAAATTACTTTCAAGATAATTACGCTTTTACACGATTATCTATATGTGTAAATGATAATTTTAAATAGAAAGTTATGTTTCAAATCCTTTGATCCGTGGATCCTTGTTCAAAATGTGTTCAATGGTGAAAACAAATGTTTGTAAATAGGATTATGCAAAAAATATAAGTAAAATGCAAGGTATTTTGAAGATAATACAAATTACACAATCAACAGACTAGTAACGTGCAAATTAAACGATGAAAATATGAAATGATTGCAATCGACACAAGGATATACGAGGAAAGCCCTTGATCAAGGTTGATCGCCGACACAAAACCTCAGGATGGATCAAATGATCCTTGCCTTTGTTAATTGTATTAAAATAAAAGTAATTGATTACAAACTAAGAGCACAAGGATGATCGGCTATGTGATTTGATTAAGTGTTGGTGAATGTGTTTGAGAGTAATTGAGAGCAGAGTATAAGTGTTTTCTCAGGTATAAATAACGATTATTCGTCCCCCTAATTGATCATCCAAGCCTCATTTAAATACGAGAAACGTATAACAATATTTCCGAGATCTCAGGGATCCTCCGATGAAAGGTGAAGACCACCAACGTCTCTCGTGACTTTATTTTACAAATGCAGTGGACTTCGTCTTCACATAATCATATCAAAGCTTATTCACATAATCTGGAGCATATCCCATTAACGCATTTTATCCAAGACCTGGTGAATACTCAAGAAAAACAAACGTGTTATACAGCACATGATCCTGAATTAATACAGATCCATGATCCTGAGCTATGCATATTCCATAATAAATACAGGATCCTTGCTTAGCTGTCTCACTTGTCCATGATCCTACATAATTACGTTAGATAAATATACCTTAAATAGGATCCTGCAAGACAAATAATAAGGATATTTCCAGGATCTTCAACTATATCTGTTATCCTAAAGACAGACTTACAAACTGTCATTATCCTGAGATACGATTATAAAATGTAAATGCTTTCCATACCTATGTGAAGACTTTATGATGCCATTAAGGATCCTGCAGTATTAGATAAAATTCTACCCACAACAATTGCCCCCGAAGTTATAACGTTTTTCAGGATCCTTAAATGTTATAACTTCTCAGGATAACTGCCTAAATCATGTTAGGTAGTTACATCGATTATCATGTGTGAGTACTTATATCTATTCCGACGCACATCATATCTCATTTAACTTCCACTCCGTCTCACTTCCGATTCTTTTTCAGGTATCATCTCCTTCCCTCTTGTTTATCGTTTATTTCTACAATTAGAAACGAGTCGCACTTTTCTGATTTTGTCGATCGAAAGATGGTTTCCGATCTAGTCCCTTCTTCATTACTTGACATTGATATACAAAAATTCAAAAGCGCCTTCCCTGAAAACACTATCTTCCGACCTCATGATCCAAATATTTACTCTAATGATCAATCAAATCGATGGATACGCTTCCCTGAATTTCCTTTTACCCTAAGGCTTAGATATCCCTTCCCAGATATTTTCATGGATTTCTTTAGCATGACAGGGCTTTGTTACTCACAAACAATGCCCATGATCTGGCATACACTCTTCGTCATCCAATATGTCAATAATTCCCACCATAGTCACCTAGGAATCCCTGAAATAGCACAAACTTAGCATCTTCGTTCCCATGGTTCCAATTATTTTCTTTTAAAAATCAAACCTAAGCGCAAACATCTCGTTTCTTTGCGCTACTCAGAATGATCCAAAATGGAGAGAAAAAATCTTCTTCGTTGATCGAAATTCTCTCCCCGAAGAAGAACTGATTCCAACAGTTTGGCTTACTAAGGGTAGGATAAAAGCTATTACACAATCATACCTTTGTATATAGTTATTTTTCTAATTTTTCTCATATTTTTGCAGCAATATTAGAGAAGTTAGTTCCTCCTCTTCCCCACTCAGAGGAATTGATAGAGAATTTCCAGAAAATTCCAGAAATTGACAGGACATTTTCTTATCCTTCTTCGCCTGAAATCATGAAGTCAGAGAAAACAACTCCAACCACACCAGGTAAATTTCACACCCTTTCTTCAAAAATATCTTTTCCTAAATCCCATATTGTTAATATGATCTAAATTCCAAAATAGCATCCTACTTCTCCTTATCGAACATTGATGATGACGACGTGCCAATTAAAGAAGAAAAGTCAGTCGTTGAACCAAGCAAGGCTAAGGTCCCCAACCTTCGCTCCAGACCAACCAACAAGAAAAGGAAAACCAACAGCATGGAGGATCCTGATGAACCCATACTTAATTTTGACAAGGTATATTTTATTACCCTTATTCAATTTCTCTGACTAAAATTTATCCTCATGTATTCAATTACATTTGTTCTTTATATGCAATGGAACAAGCCAGCAAATGTTATAAGGAGAAAGTGGAGATGATTGTGAGCATAAAGAAAACAGCTTCCATTGTTGCAGAATCTTCTGCCCAGGAGGTTGCTTTTCTGAAAAGAGAGATCAAAGATGCCAAAGCTCATGCTACTCTGAAGGATGCTGAGGCTCATAGGAGAATCAATGAAGAACGCGAGATTCTGGTTGCTGGTATTAAGAAGGATGCAACTATTGCAGTGCTCAAATCCAGGATCCTTATGATGTCTGAAGCCAGTGCCTGGCAAGACAGATTGGCAAAACTGAAAAATGAAGATCCAGAAGCTGGAAATTTCCTTGATGAAGCTAGTGGCAAAGCAACCAAAACTACAGTCTAAAAGACCCCTGATTCATCAACACAAAAGATCACTATCGATGTTGAGGACATCGAAATGCATAACCCAACACCAGTATCGGAAACCCCTGAGAATCCTGCTGAAGTCGAGGATTAAACCCCAGGCAAGGAAGGCATATAACTAGCCAGAGCCTGGTACTACTTTTAAGTTCTTAGAATTTAAGGGTTATGGTTGTAAGAAGCAATTATTTAGGATGAGGTTGATCTGGCATGATCAACCATGGTTGTGTTCAATGTGGTTAATGTTGGCCAGAAGACAATTTGAATTTCCTGCACTTCTCTTAATAATATTAGGGTATTATCTATGCCTTATGTCTTTAGGATACTGAGGAGATTCCCTCAGTATACATTCATCTGCTTGATAATTATTTAGAAATAGGATCCTGAGGAAATTCCCTCAGGATACATCCAGGATAATGAGAAGATTCTCTCAATATCCATTCTGTACTACAGGTCTCAAGGATCCTTAAACGGATCTAAGATAATCCTGAGTTTAGGATCCTAAGATTTCAGGATCCTAAAATATTTTGTTGATAGTGATGAATCCCAATTTATATTTCCTTTTAACATGAAAATGCCAACAATTTACGAATAGATTGTGAAAACAACTTCTTTCAACTTCGAAAAATGTTTATGATTTTCAAAAATACATTTTATGTTATTCAAATCAAAATAATTTCGATAATTTTGAAAACATTGGGGCTAACCAATGAAAACTTTTAATAATCTGAAAACATTATAATCTTTAGATAGTTTAAGCAAACCATAAGAGTGACATGTAAATGTCAATTCGTTGGGTAATGTGAATACATTACAAACCGTTTGATTCTTGGGTTAAGCCATTTGAGACATGAAAATGTCTAACCAATTGAGTAATGTGAAAATATTACAAACCTTAGAGTGACGTGAAAACGACACAAACCTTAGGTCGATACGTTTAGTGCACATCAGTATCGACAATCGTTAGCGCTTGATCTATAGGCCAATGGAAATGAAGTTGTCGGGTACTACAGGCATCACCGATTCCGTAACCGTGGCACTATAATCAAACATCGTGCGCAACTGGCGGGGCGTATAAACCCTAGAGGTGTTTATCCATTCGAAAACCTCTAAACCTTAGAGGATCGCTGGGATCCTTAACGGAGGAGAGGTAGCTAGCCTCTAATCTTCAATCCATGATCCTCAAATGCATGAACTACAACAAATACAAGATCTTGGGTAAAGGTGGGTGTTAGTTTATCTATCACCCCTCCGACGCTTAAGTCAGTACATTATTCAATAATGATAATAAATATGAAAATCTTTCATGCATATATAATTATAATACATACATACGTATTAAATATAACAAAATTAATGAAAAGTTAACGATCACAGAAGTACCTTTTTATGTTGAATCTAAATATTCAACTTACACATGATAGAACTTCAAATGAATAGCATTCCAGGATCTTGGCAGTAAATATCCATCCATATTAGCCAACCAGTATGCTCCCTTTCCAACATCTGAATCTATTAAATATGGACCTTCCCACTTTGGTGCTAGCTTTCCTTCCGCAGGATTCTTAGTATTTTGAAATACGTTCCTTAATACCAAATCTCCTACTTGAAACCTTTTTATCCTAACATTCTTGTTATAGGATTTTGAAATCCTCTGTTGGTATGCGGCAATCCTGAATTTAGCACGATCCCTTAATTCATCCACAGTATCTAAATCCTGAAACAATGCTTCTTTGTTTGCTTCCAAAGTTTGTATCTGGGATCTTGCTGTTGGGATTACCATTTCCGTTGGAATCATAGCCTCAGATCCGAACACCAAAGCAAAAGGGGTTTGTTTAGTTGACTCCTTTTCTGTAGTCCTATCAGCCCACAAAACAAAAGGCAATTCTTTGGCCCATCTTCCTTTTTTAGCATCCAACCTCTTCTTATGATTGTTGATTATGATCTTGTTGCTGGATTCTACCTGACCATTAGCTTGAGGTTGAACTGGTGTTGAAGTTATCATCTTGATTCCCTAACTTTCACAAAACTTAGTTGTTCTTTTTCCAATAAACTGAGATCCATTATCACATACTATTTCTAATGGGATCCCAAATCTAGTGAGGATATTTCTCTTGATGAATGATATCACATCCTTTTCTTTTACTTGAACAAACGCCTCGGCTTCTATCCATTTGGAAAAGTAGTCTGTCATTGCTAACATAAAGACCTTTCCACCAAGAGCTGTGGGTAATTTTCCCACAATATCCATTCCTCACTTCATAAATAGCTATGGTGAGATAATCGGATGCATCGGTTCTGCTGGTTGATGATGGATGTTCCAATGTCTTTGACAGGCATCACATTTGCGAGCAAAATCCATGGAATCCTTTTTCATTGTAGGCCAAAAGTATCTTGTCCTTAAAGTTTTTGAAAATAATGCTCTGCCCCAGAATGATTTCCACGGTCTCCTTCATGTATATCTTTAAGTACTGCTTGTGCTTCAGGATTCTCAAGGCATCGCAATAATGGTCCTGCAAGTGATTTTCTATATAATATACCATTTTCAATAGTAAAACGGGATACCTTTAATCTGAATGCTTTAGGATTATTTTCATCCTTGGGGATCACATCGTGTTGTATATATTCCATGATTTGCTGCATCCATGATCCTGACTTGCCCCCGCAACCTGATGCATTCGAATTATCTACAAACTGATGATCCTCAACATCACATACTTGTTCTTCATTATTATCCTTAACAACAATAGTAGGTGTTGCAATATGTATAATTGATATCTTTACATCTGGTGGTATCTTTAAGCTTGATCCCAAGTTGGCCAGAGCATCTGCTTCAGTATTATCCTCACGTGGTACCTGTTGAATGTCGAAGATCTCGAAGCTACCAGCAAGATCCTTAACAATCTCCAAATACAAAGCTAATCCATCTACTTTTACAGTATATGTCCCATTATAATGATTTGAAATTAACAATGAATCAACATACACATTTAAATACTTTATACCAATATCCTTAGCCAACTGTAATCCTGCAATTAATGCTTCATATTCTGCCTCATTATTTGTAGCTTGAAATTCACATCTTATAGCTTTAGGCGTAATATCACCTTGAGGTGATTTTAATACAATTCCTAAACCAGTTCCTTTTATATTAGAAGCACCGTCAGTATATAGTGTCCATTTTTCACTTATTTGATTTAATTCGTGTACTTCTAAATCTACTTCGTTTTGAAGATCACTAGTAGAATCAGGAATAAAATCCGCTAAGGCTTGTGATTTAATTGCATTCCTAGGTTCATAAATCAAATTATACACACTCAACTTAAGAGACCATTTAGCTAGGCGTCCTGACATTTTTGGTTTTCTTAATACATTTTTAATAGGACAATTAGTTTTTACATGAATCGGATGTGTTTCAAAATAATGCCTAAGTTTCGTAGTCGCCATAACTAACGCAAGTATAAGTTTTTCGAGATGAGAATACCTGGTTTCAGCATCTAGTAGGCTTTTACTTACATAGTAGACTGGATGTTGTTGTCCTTCATGATCCTTCACGAGTACCGCACTAACACCACTTCTGGACACCGAAAGGTAGAAGAATAGCGGCTTGCCATCCTCAGTCTTCATCAATAAAGGAACTGATGATAAATAATTCTTCAATTCTTGAAATACAGCCTCGTATTTTTCTCCCCATTCGAACTTTTTGTTTTTCTTCAGGATATCGTAGAATTCCTTGCATCTATCTGAGGATCTTGAAATAAAACGATTTAAAGCTGCTATTCTCCCCGTCAATCTTTGTATATCCTTAGGGCTTGATGGGGATTTTAAGTCTAGAATAGATATGATCTTCTCTGGACTAGCTTCTATCCCTCTCTTGGTCACCATGTATCCTAGAAATTTTCCTGCCCCCACTCCGAAGTGGCATTTCGCAGGATTAAGCTTCATGTTGTACTGATCCAGGATGTCGAAGGCCACCTTAAGATCCTGAAGATGATCCTCAGTTTTCTTCGACTTTACTACCATATCATCGATATATACCTCCATTGTGCTACCCAATTGGTCTTTGATATGTCGCACCTGCATTTTTAAGAACAAAAGGCATCGCAATATAACAATATATACCTGTGGGAGTTATGAAAGTTGTGTCTTCCTGATTTGATGGTTCCATCTGAATTTGTTGAAATCCTGATGAAGCATCCATGAAGGTTAGAATCTCATGTCCAGCTGTAGCATCCACCATTGAATCTATATGAGGCAATGGAAAAGGATCCTTGGGGCAGGCTTTGTTGAGATCCGTATAATCCACACACACTCTCCATATCCCATTCTTCTTTTGTACCACCACCACGTTTGCTAACCATTTTGGAAACTTTACTTTCCTTATCATGCCAGCAGCAAGTAGTCTTTCAACATCTGCCTGGATAATAGCATTTCTTTCCGGCGTAAATTTTCTTCTCTTTTGTTGGATTGGACTGAAACTATTATCAATTCCAAGTTTATGATTTATAATATCCTTAGATATACCTGTCATGTCTTCTGGTTTCCAGGCAAAAGTTGATTTTCTTTCATTCAAGAACTTCTTCAGATCCTGTTCAAGATCCTCTGGGATCCCCGAGCCTATAAACACCTTTTCCTCAGGATCCTTTGAGTCCAACGACATTTCTTTGACGTCTTGTTCCTTTGTATCTAAGACAGCCCTGTGACAATCGTTAAAATCTCATGTCATTACCGCACTCGAATCTTAAACTACGCTTACAATATTCTTTAAATCCTAGTGAAAATTATAGGTTATGACTACGTAGGCTTACTAAAGTCGTAGAACGTCTAGGAGATTGCTTAGTGAATCTTAAATTCCTATAGACTTCCTAAATTTGGTACTAAGTGCCAAACTAAACAAAGAAAAATCTACCTCTTTATGTCTTCACAAGATCTTTATCGAATCGCAAAACCGAAATTTCAGTGACTCGACAAGTAAATTCAATCGGACGGTACCCGACTTAACACGAACGTTGGTGAAAACATTTCTAAAATAACTTAAAACTATTTTTAGAAGTTATTTATCATATATTATTATCATTTTATAATAATACCCGAAAAACCTAGACGTTTTAAAACGTCTCAAACGCAACGAAAACGCGCAGAACGCGCTCGACAATCGAACGAAAGTCAAAATACACTTTTGAATCTAAAATATATTAATTAGTGAAAGGTTATCAATTAATATATCGTGTCTTTAAACGATAACAAAAAAAAAAGCCCAAATAAAACGTTACGCGATTTAGAGTCCGTACAACAAACGCGCAAATCGAGATCACTAAATTAACGAATCATTTTTGTAAATGTTTTTCAAGTAATTAGAATAAATACTTCAATTGGAAATATTGAAACTTAAATTGATACTTAAAAACGCGTATTAAACATTTAACACCAAACCGAGCGAGTAAACGAACGAAAAACGCAACAAATTAAGCTAGGAATGAAAAATGCCCATAATGCCCTTGGTGGGACCCATGAGAACGACCAGCCACCCCCTCCCCCACTTAGATTTCATGCAAAAATCAATTATTGCTTTTACTTACAACCTCCATACATTAGCCATGCATGTCCCATTTTCAACTTTACACTCAAACACTTCACACCTTTTCTCTCTACAATCCCCTCTCATTCTCTCTCTAATTGCTGAAGATTTCCAGCCTTTCAACCCCCTAAAAACCACTATTCAATCACCATCATTCATCATCTTAAAGTTTAGAAGAAGGAAGGAAGCTCAAGACATCATCATCTTCATCTCTCTCATTTGTTCTTCATCTTGTTGGTATAAATCACACTAACTCTTCAATAATTTACTTGTTTGCTACTGATTTAGATGTTATAATGCTCATCTAACTTGGATATGTCCAAATCTAAATCAAAAATCGTTTTTATAACCCATATGTGAATATGCATAATCTGTCTCAGAAAAGTCAGTTTACTAAAACACTCATAACTTGAGTTCTACAAAGAATTCGAAGATGTATTTTTTTTTAAAAGTTGCGTATTGAAAAGATCTACAAAAAGTTCTTCTATGGCTCTTTCCAGAAATCTACTGATTTTCATATAAATACGAATCTATGCGACTGGTCTGCATGTGCTTAAAAACTGAGAATGGTTCTACCCATAAATTTTATACCTATCAAGATGGACACTATAATTACTGGAAAAATTAAGTTAACCTCTAGACACATGGTAGAACAACTGGTAAAAATTGTGGACTCTAACTCGGAATATAACTAGTTAAGAAAAATAGAGGAAGTGAACCGACAAAACCGAAAAACATAAATATGGACTGTTTTTGGACTTTTATAAAAACCAAGACTATTGGTGAACTCCGACATGAACCGACAACATATTTAGACCCTATAAACTGATATTTGGGTTGGGTTAAAGTTTCGGGTCAAACCGAGTAAGTTTGACCAAGTCAACAAAAGCGGCTCGTTTTCGAAAAACTTACTATTTATGGAAAGAATTGTAAACAAAAATGGATTTGGGTGACTTATTAACTAACTTAGACCAAAAACGAGACTTGTAAATATAACCCGAATGAAAAATGACACTTAGAACTTTTGGACCAAAGATTGAAATTCTAATTTCACTTAGTATCCAATTCGCGTAACAACAATAACTACAAACGAGGACAACTTAGACACACGCGACATATACTATTGCAAAGTGTATAATGAACCGTATATAATAATAATGTCTTTGAGAATTATTATTACAAACTTTCACCAACGGGTCACACACGTTTTCTAAAACAAAATATATATGGACATACTAGTCGAGTGAACAATTAGCATAAGTAAACATTAACTCCCACTTACACCCGACGTTGTGCGTTTAGGGTGCTAGAAGGTTGCATTTGGAACACACATACTTTCTAATTGCTATATTTGCTTGCTAAACTCAGGTGAGTATTCACAGCCCCATTTTTCTATTGTTTTCATAAACTTTTTGGGGTGAAAAGCATGACTACTTGTTTACTAAACTGTTCTTTAATGTGTACTCTTAGTAAAATTGTTCTTGAAAGAAATACACAGTTTGTATTTTACTGCGAAACTGATCTTGTTAATTGAAACTGCTCTTGAACTTGTGCACTAGTTAAACTTGTTCTTGAACGTGCACACAAACTATATCTTACAGCGACACCGTTCTTATTGAATCTGACGACGAAACTATTCTGATTGCGAAATTGTTCAGGATTAAACATTTACTATTTTGATACTAAAAACTGTTCTGGAAATGTACACATCCTATATATCTTTTGTGCTAAAAATGTTTTATGTGTGTACATATACTATTTATACGCTCTTATTGTATGCTTGTGACTCTATCGCATCTTAAGTCCCCGGGTTCTTTTACACAACCTATTAACTCATTATTGAGCCGATGGTTGATATGGATAGTACTATTTGGAAGGAGGCCACCTTCCCACTCTCTCGTGCATGTGAGTGCATACCACCAACTTTAAATGTTCGCGATAGGACATGTCTTTGGGGCGTTGTTCTCGGGCCAGTAGGTTTGGTTGTGGACTCAAGCTATACATGTCGTTCTTAAATGAATTCTAATTCGCGTATAAACAATTAGTTACGTAGCAACGTAAATCTTTCAAACGTGGTTTTGATCACTTCTAGATGACTTTCACATTTATACACTAAACAACTATTTACGTAGCAACGTAAATCTTTCAAATGTGATTTTGAATACTTTTAAATGGCATTCTCACTTATTCTAAAACCTGTGAACTCACGAACTATCTTTGTAGTTGACCCTCATTTTTACATGCTTTTCAGGAAACAGACAGTAGTTGGGAAAATGAAGCTACGATTAACCTTATGAATGTTGAAGTCATTAGTGGAGCCTTGTGCTGTGGAACCATTGTGCTGTTACATCTCGTGTTTCCGCTTTAGCGGGGTGTGACAAGCCCACACCTTATTCTTTAATTGCTATGCTGACGGTGGCTTAGCAGTAGTCTTCATTGATGTCGTATAACAATCCTTCGCTTCCTATTGATCACTGCTTATCTTGACCACCCCCCACGGAGTTGGTAATTTGACGCATTGATGATACATCGATGGTACTACTTTCATATCATGCAACCATGGTCTTCCCAGGATAATGTTATAGCTTGACAAACAATCCATAACACAAAACTTTTGAATGGAATTTACCCATTCAATATAAATCGGCAGCTTGATATCACCAACCGTATTTTTTGCTTCTCCACTGAATCCTACCAAAACAGTGGATCTGGAAGTGATCTCTAATTCTGGGATTCCCATTCTCTTCAAGGTCTCTAAACGTATGATGTTAACAGAGCTTCCTCCATCGATGAGGATCCTGTGCACAAAATGATTGGCAACATAGAGAGTAATGACCAAACCATCATGGTGAGGATCCTGAACATCTTCTAAATCATCCTCATCAAATGCTATAACGTTCTCATCCTTTTTCATGGAAGTCCTTGTCGGCCTATATTGCTTTTCTGATTTGGATTCCTTGGCGTGCCTTTTTGCTGCAGAATAAGAAGTACCACATATGTCAGAGCCACCAGAAATAAAATTGATTACCTTGACATCCGAAGGTGGGGATCCTGCTCTCGTAGGGATCCTGTGATTATCCTGAGCTTGAAAATCCTGAACTCTATCATGATTCTTCCCGTGATCCTTCATTTTTCCAATTAGATCCTTCAAGTATCCTTTGTTGAGCAGGTGGCTGATCTCTTTCCTGAGAGCTATGAAATTTTCAGTTATATGACAAAAATCCTCATGGTATGCACACCACTTAGATTTATCCTTCCAGACATAAGGTTTATCATTCTTCTTTGGCCATCTTGCTTTATCTCCAAGATCCTGCATGGCACACAAAATACCAGTTGTATCTACAGAAAAATTATAATCAGTTACTTTAGGATGTTCTTCTTCATCCTCATTGACAGTGTTCACATGACGATCCTTATTTCTGGTATAAGGTTTGCTCCTATTTAATCTGGATGAAGATGAATCTGATTTCCTGTTGGGCCTATCATATGCTGATTGAGTGTCCACCCTCTTCTATATCATCTCATCTTCTTCCAGCCTGATAAATCTTAGAGCTCTATTTCAGACTTTGTCAAGATTCCTGCAAGGATTCATAACAAGGTCTTCATAGAATGGGAAATCCCTTTTGATTCCTATCTTGAAGGCTTGTACAGCAGTTGGCAAATCTAAATTGGGTATATTCAAGGATTCTCTCCCGAACCCTACAAAATCTTGAAGAGACTCATTAGCCCTTTGGACAACTCTGTATAAATCAGGTATTAGTTTTTCAAACGTTCTACTACATGAGAATTAGTTATTAAATAAATTAACTAGATGAGCAAATGAAGTAATTGAGTAAGGAAAAACGTTTAACAACCATGTTAGTGCGGATCCTGTGAGAGTAGAGTCGAAGCCCTTGCATAAACATGCTTCTTTAAGATCAGAAGGAACTGGAATGATCTCCATTCTCTCCCTATATTGCACAATATGCTCCTCAGGATCCGTTGTTCCATCATACAGCTTCATATTTGGTGTTTGAAATCTTTTCGGGATATCAGCATCACAAATAGGTGGTGCAAATATCGAGATGCTATGGGCTGTCGGAGCAACTTCAGGAATTGGTTGCACAACTCCAGGGACACTCGATATCATATCCTTCAGCTTTTGTATTTCCCTTGCCATCATAGGGCTAACCCCAGGATCCTGAAAATTGTTAGTCCGAACAGTATTATTAAAAATATAATTACTATACATGTTACCACCGTCAGGAGTCCTATATGAGGATCCTGGATTAGGTTGCTGGCTCCTTGACGTAGAAACTCCTGTAGCAAATATTGGATCTGGGATCCTCGTGTTCCCTTGCATGGAGACGAAATCTCCTTGATGTTCCGTAATTGGAGGAGTGCCAAAATCAAGGATCCTGCTTCGGATAGAAGTAGTAACTTGAGTAACAGGAGTTCTGTCTCTTGCTCTCAAATTAGCCATATCCTTCCTCAGGATTTCATTGCTTCTCTCCATTCGTTGAAGCTGCTCCTTAACCTGCGTGAACATAGACACAATATCCCGGTTAGCAATTATAACGGGGTCTGGATCCGAAAATAATCCCCCCTCCCTGTAGAAGTGGATCCAGCCGTTGGTAGCCTATTATAGACATTTGGTGGCTGTTGTTGAGATGATGTGAGAGGTGGAGCAGGAGGAAGAGTGGTTCTCGCAGATGATGATGTTGGCACAGTGGATGATGTAGATCGTCCTTGGCTCGACATTCTTAACAGAAATTTTTGAAAAAGATGACTCAACAAGGATTTTAATAAGAGTTTGATTAAGCAAAACACCACTTGCCCCACGGTGGGCGCCAAATTGTTTTGGTTAAAAACTACACTAAGCAATTAAGTGATCAAATTTAGAAATGTGAGGTTGGGTGCTATAAATTACTTGAAGATAATTACGCTTTTACACCATTATCTATATGAGTAAACAATAATTTTAATAGAAAGTTATGTTTCAAATCCTTTGATCCGTGGATCCTTGTTGAAAATGTGTTTAATGGTGAAAACAAATGTTTGTAAATAGGATTATGCCAAAAATATAAGTGAAATGCAAGGTATTTTGAAGATAATACAAATTACACAATCAACAGACTAGTAACGTTTAAATTAAACGATGAAAATATGAAATGAATGCAATCGACACAAGGATATACGAGGAAAGCCCTAGATCAAGGTTAATCGCCAGAACAAAATCTCGGAAAGGATCAAATGATCCTTGCCTTTGTTAATTGTATTAAAATAAAAGTAATTGATTACAAACTAAGAGCACAAGGATGATCGGCTATGTGATTTGATTAAGTGTTGGTGAATGTGTTTGAGAGTAATTGAGAGCAGAGTATAAGTGTTTTCTCAGGTGTAAATAACGATTATTCGTCCCCCTAATCGATCATCCAAGCCTCATTTAAATACTAGAAACATATAACAATATTTCCGAGATCTCAGGGATCCTTCGATGAAAGGTGAAGACCACCAACATCTCTCTTGACTTTATTTTACACGTGCAGTGGACTCCGTCTTCACATAATCATATCAAAGCTTCTTCACATAATCCGGAGCATATCCCATTAACGCGTTTTATCCACGACCTACTCAATACTCAAGAAAAATAAACGTGTTATACAGCACATGATCCTGAATTAATACAGATCCAGGATCCTGAGCTATGCATATTCCAAAATAAATACAGGATCCTTGCTTAGTTATCTAACTTGTCCATGATCCTGCATAATTACGTTAGATAAATATACCTTAAATAGGATCCCGCAAGACAAATAATAAGGATATTTCCAGGATCTTCAACAATATCTGTGATCCTAAAGACATACTTACAAACTGTCATTATCCTAAGATACGAATATAAAATGTAAATGCTTTCCATACCTGTGTGAAGACATTATGATGCCATTAAGGATCCTGCAGTATTAGATAAAATTCTACCCACAACAATTAGTAAGCCAATATTTCGTATGAAAAAGATAGATTAAATATGTTGATCCTTGTTGAATAAATGTTTAATATAAAAGCTCAAGAACAGATTGAGGATAATGTTGTTTTGACAATGAAAATGTAAAGAGAATGCGATTGAACCAATATGAATGATAAATAAATAAAAACGACATAATGATGTACGAGGAAAGCCCTTGATCAAGGTTGATCGCCGGCACAAAACCTCAGGAAGGTTCAAACGATCCCTGCCTTTGTTAATCTTATAAAAATGAAAGTAATTGATTACAAATTAAGAGCACAAGGATGATCGGCTATGTGATTATCTACGAAATTGACTAAGTGTTGATTAATGTGTTTGAGAGTGAATAAGAGCAAAGTACAAGTATTTTTCAGGTGAAAAATAGTAAGTATTCGTTCACATAATCGGTCATCCATGCCTCATTTAAATACTAAGAGCGTATAACAATATTTCCGAGATTTTAGGGATCCTCCGATGAAGGGTGAAGACTCACAAGGTATCTTTTGACTTCGTTTAAAACGTGCAGTTGACTTCGTCTTCATAAAATCGTATCAAGAGCTTGCCTTGCAATCCGGAACATATATCACTTGATGCGTTCCTCTTATGACCTGGTCAATACTCGAGGAAAACAAATATGTTAAACATCACATGATTCTGAACTAATACAGGTTCAGGATTCTGAGCTATGCATAGTCCAGAATAAATTTAGTATCCTTAGATAATTAAATCCTTGGTGCCGTATCCTGCATAATCATGTTAGATAAACATATCCTGAATATGATCATGTAAGATAAATAATAAGGATATTTCCAGGATCCTTAACTATATTCGTGATCCTGAAAACAGACTTACAAACTATTATTATCCTGAGATAAGTATATAAAATGTAAATGTTTTTCATACCTGCGTGACGATATTGTGATGTTAATAAGGATCCTGCAATGTTAGATAAATGTCTACCCATAACAATTGCCCACGAAGTTATAACGTTCTTTAGGATCCTTAAATGTTATAACTTCTCAGGATAACCGCTTAAATTGCATTAGGTAGTTGTATCGATAACTATGCTTGAATACTTATAGCTATTCTGATGCACGTCGTATCTCATTCAGTATCTATTCCGTCTTCTTCTCGATTCGTTCTCAGGTATTACATCTTTCTCTCCTTTTTAGTTTTCCACTTCCTTTCGCACTAACAATGAAACCTGCAACTAGAAACGAGTCGGTCCTTCCAAAATTTATCAACCAAAAAATGATTTCCGACCCTGTTCCATCTTCGCTATTTGATCCCTATATACAGAAATTCAAAAGTGCTTTTCCTGAAAATACTATTTTCCGACCCTATGATCCTAATGTCCATGCTGATCATCGATCAGATCGATGGATTTACTTTCCCGAATTTCCTTTTATCCTAGGGCTTCGATTTCCTTTTCCAAACCTTTTCATCAACTTCTTTAACATGACAGGGCTTTGCTACTCATAAACAATGCCCATGATTTGGCATACACTTTTTGTTATCCAATCTGTCAACGATTCTCACCATACAAATCTTGGAATCCCTAAGGTGGCCCAAACTTATCATCTCCGCTCCCATGGTTCCAATTATTTTCTCTTCAAAATCAAATCTAAACGCAAGCATCTTGTGCTTTATGCTACTCAGAATGATCCCAAATGGAGAGAGAGATTTTTCTTTGTTGATCGAAAATCTCTTCCTGATGAGGAACCGATACCAACTGTTTGGTTTACTAAGGGTAGGATAAGTACTATCTCAAAATTGTACCTTCATATGTATCTATTTGTCTTATTTTCCTACTCCGCTTGCAGCAATCTTTGAGAAGTTAGCTCCCCCTCTCCCTCACTCTGAGGAATTGATCAAGAATTTTTTGCAAATTGCTGAAAGTAACAGGTCCTTTTCATACCCCCTCCTTGCCAGAAGTTATGAAGACACGGAAAACAACTCCAAGCACGCCAGGTAAATTTCGCATTCTTTTCTCAAAAATGTTTATTTCCTGCTTTTGATATTATTACAATCTTGAAACAACATCCTACTTCTCCTTAACGGACATTAATGATGAAGATATACCGATCAAGGTGGAGAAATCAGCCACCGGATCTAGCAAGGCTAAAATACCTAACCTCCGTACCAGGTCAACTACCAAGAAGAGGAAAGTTGACATCATTGAAGATCCTGATGAGCCCATACTTGATTTTGACAAGGTACATCCTACCAGGCTTGCTCAACTTTTCAATTAGACTTCACCCTCTGTGTATTCAGTCATATTTGTCTTTTCTAGGCTATGGAACAAGCTTCCAAACGCTATAGGGAGAAAATGGAGATGATCGAAAGCATGAAAAGTTAGCCGCCACTGCTGCAAAAACTTCTTCTCAGGAGATTGCTTTCTTAAAGAGAGAAAGTGAGGATATCAAGGCTTTTGCTGTCCAAAAGAATGCTAAGGCTCAGGAGAGAATCGAGGAAGAACGCGAGATTATGGTTGCTGGTGTCAAAAAGGATGCAGCTGTTGCAGTGCTCAAAGCCAGGATCCTTATGGTGTCTGAAGCTAGTGCTAAAGGTCTGGACACATCTTTCTGGAACCTCCAAGCTTAGCAGGAGAAGCTGGTGAAATTGATAAGTGAGAACCCAGAAGTTGGAGACTTCTTGGATGGAAGTAGTGGCAAAACTCTTAAACCGTCAATCAATAAGGCTCCCAAGACATCACCTCAGAAAACAACAATCGAGATTGATGTCCTGGAAATGGATGATACTGAACCAGTGAAGGAGACCCCAAAGGAGTCCACACCTGTTGAAGAAAGTCACACAATGGGCAAGGAAGGCAAATGACTAGCCAGAGCCCCAGCTTTATCTTGATGCTTCTTTATTTCCTAAGGGTTGTGTTTGTAATAAACAATTATTTAGGGTGAGGTTGACCTGGTATGCTCAATCATGGTTGTGTTATGTGGTTCATCCTGAATAATCATGAAATCTTTTGCTGTCAATGATATTAGGATCTTAACTATATCTTGTGTCTTCAGGATACTGAGGAGATTCCCTCAGTATATAAATATTTGCTTGATAGTTGCTTAGAAACATGATCCTGAGGAGATTCCCTCAGGATACATCCAGGATGATGAGAAGATTCTCTCAATATCCATTCAGCATCATAGGCTTTAAGGATCCTTAATCAGATCTCGATGAATATTTCTTGTGATGTGAAAATATTAATAGTTTGTCAAACAATTGCGAAAACAATTTATTTTTGAAAAATTTTATGATCTTAAAAAGATTTTATGATCCTCAGATCAAAATTGATTTTGATAATCGTAAAAACATTAGAGCTAATAAACTCATCTATTAGACTTAACCAATGTTAACTTTGATAATGTGAAAACATTATAACCATTAGATATTTGAAGAAAACTATAATAGTTACATGTAAATGCAAAACCATTAGGTAATGTGAAAACATTACAAACAGTTTGATTCTTGGGCTAAGCCATTTGAGACATGAAAATGCCTAATCAGTGGGTAATGTGAAAACATTACAAACCTTAGAGTGACGTGAAAATGACACAAACCTTAGATCGATACGTTTAGTGCACATCAGTATCGACATTCGTTAGCGCTTGATCTATAGGCCAATGGAAATGAAGTTGTCAGGTACCAAAGGCATCAACGATTCCCAAACCGTGGCACTATAATCAAACATCGTGCGCACCCGGCGGGGTGTATAAACCGTAGAGGGGTTTATCCGTTTGGAAACCTCTAAACCTTAGAGGATCGCTGGGATCCTTAACGGAGGAGAGGTGGCCAACCCCTAATCTTCAATCCATGACCCTCAAATGCATGAACTACAACAAATACAAAATCTTGGGTAAAGGTTGGTGTTAGTTTGCCTAACACCCCTCAGATGCTTAAGTCAGTACAATATTCATTAAGGATAGTAATTATGAAAAACTTTCATGCATATACTAATATATAATTATAATACACACATACATATATAATAAAAAGTATTAAGATTAATGAAAAGTTAAGGATCATAGGAATACCTTTTAATGTTGAATAAAAACATTCAACTTACACATGGTAGAGTTTCAAATGAATGGCATTCCAGGATCTTGGAAGTAATTCACCATCCATATTGGCCAACCAATATGCCCCCTTTCTAGCATCCGAATCTATTAAGTATGGACCTTCCCACTTTCGTGCTCACTTCCCTTCCGCAGGATTCTTAGTATTTTGAAATACTTTCCTTAGCACCAAGTCTCCAACTTGAAACCTTCTTATCCTAACATTTTTTTGTAAGATCGCAAAATTCTTTTTTGGTATGCCGCAATCCTGAATTTGGCACGATCCCTTATCTCATCCACAGTGTCTAGATCCTGAATTAATGCTTTCTTTGTTTGCTTCTAAAGTCTGCATCTGGGATCTTGCCGTTGGGATCACCATTTCTGTTGGGATCATAGCTTCGGATCCAAACACCAAAGCAAAAGGAGTTTGCTTGGTTGCCTCCTTTTCTGTGGTCCTATCGGCCCATAAAACAAAATGTAATTCTTCAGCCCATCTTCCCTTCTTAGCATTTAGCATCCACTGAAGATTGTTTATTATGATCTTGTTGCTGGATTCTGCTTGTCCATTAGCTTGAGGATGGACCGGTGTTGAAGTTATAATTTTGATTCCCCAACTATCACTAAACCTAGTAGTTCTTTTGCCAATAAATTGAGATCCATTAACACATACTATTTCCGATGGGATCCCAAATCTTGTGAGGATATTTCTCTTAATAAATGATATTACATCCTTTTCTTTGACTTGAACAAATGCCTTAGCTTCTATCCATTTGGAAAAATAATATGTCATTGCAAGCATAAACACTTTTCCTCCTGCTGCAGTAGGTAGTTTTCCCACAATATCTATTCCCCATTTCATAAATGGCCATGGTGAGATAATCGAATGCATCGGTTCTACTGGTTGATGATGGATGTTTCCGTGTCTTTGACAAGCATCACATTTGCAAGAAAAATCCATGGAATCCTTCTTCATAGTAGGCCAAAAGTATTATGTCCTTAAATTTTTTGAAAATAATGCTCTGCCCCTATAATGATTCCCGCAATGGCCTTCATGTATATCCTTAAGTACTGCTTTTGCTTCAGGATCCTCAAGGCATCGCAATAGTGGACCTGCAAGTGATTTTCTATACAACATACCATTTTCAATAGTAAAACGGGATACCTTTAATCTGAAGGCTTTAGGATTATTTTCATCCTTAGGAATCACGTCGTGCTGTATATATTCCATGATTGGCTGCATCCATGATCCTGACTTTCCCCCAGAACCTGATGTATTCGATTTCTCTCCAACCTGAGGATCCTCAACATCACATACCTGCTCTTCATTGTTATCCTTATCAGCGATGGTAGGTGCTGCAATATGTATAATTGGTATTTTAATACCTGCAAGATCCTTAACAATCTCCAAATACGCAGCTAATCTTTCTACTTTTACAGTTTAAGTTCTATTATAATGATTAGCAATTTACAATGAGTCAACATATACATTCAAATATTTTATACCAATATCCTTAGGTAATTGTAATCCTGCAATTAATGCTTCATATTCTGCCTCATTATTTGTAGCTTGAAATTCACATCTTATAGCTTGAGGCATAATATCGCATTGAGGTGATTTTAATATTATTCCTAATCCAGTTCCTCTAATATTAGAAGCACCATTGGTATACAATGTCCACTTTTCACTTATTTGATTTAGTTCTTGTATTTCTAAACCTACTTCATTTTGAAGATTACTAGTGAAATCAGCAATAAAGTCTGCTAAAGCTTGGGATTTAATTGCATTCCTAGGTTCATAAATTAAGTTATAAGCAGTTAACTTAACCGACCATTTAGCTAGGCGTCCTGACATTTCTGGTTTTCTCAAAACTTTTTTAATAGGATAATTAGTTCTTACATGTATAGGATGTGTCTCAAAATAATGCCTAAGTTTAGTAGATGCCATAACCAATGCAAGTATAAGTTTTTCAAGATGAGAATACATGGTTTCAGCATCTAATAAGCTTTTACATACATAGTAAATAGGATGTTGTTGCCCTTCCTGATCCTTCACCAGTACTGCACTTACAGCATTCCGAGAAACCGATAGATAGAGAAATAGTGGTTCACCATTCTCAGTCTTCATCAATAAGGGATTTGATGACAAATAATTCTTTAACTCTTGAAATGCAGCTTCATGTTTTTCTCCCCATTCAAATTTTTTGTTCTTCTTTAGGATATCATAGAACTCTTTGCATATGTCTGAGGATCTTGAAATAAAATGATTCAGAGCTGTTATTCTTCCTGTGAGCCTTTGTATATCCTTAGGACTTGATGGATATTCCAAGTCTAGGATAGCTTTAATATGCTCTGGACTAACTTCTATTCCTCTCTTGGTCACCATAGATCCCAAGAATTTTCCTGCCTCCACTCCAAAGTGGCACTTCGCAGGATTAAGCTTCATATTGTATTGGTCCAGGATATCAAAAGCAGTTCGAAGATCCTGAAGATGATCATCAACTTTCTTGGATTTAACAACCATATCGTCAATGTAGACTTCAATGGTCTTGCCCAAGTGATCTTTGAACATCATGTTCACAAGCCTCTGGTACGTTCAACCTGCATTTTTGAGACCAAAAGGCATAGCAATATAACAATATATACATGTAGGAGTTATGAAGGCTGTGTCCTCCAGATCTGATGGTTCCATCTGGATTTGCTAAAATCCTGATGATGCATCCATAAAGGTTAGGATCTCGTGCCCAGCTGTAGCATCCACCATCGAGTCAATGTGAGGTAATGGGAAAGGATCCGTCAGGCAGGCCTTGTTAAAATCGGTGTAGTCCACGCACACTCTCCATTTCCCATTCTTCTTTTTTACTACCACTACGTTTGCCAACCATCTTGGGAATTTCACTTCCCTTATCATGCCAGTAGAGAGTAATCTCTCAACGTCTGCTTGGATAATAGCGTTCCTTTCCGGCGCAAATTTCCTTCTTTTCTGTTGGACTGGCCTGAAACTATTATCAATTCCAAGTTTATGAGTTATGATATCCTTAGATATACCTGTCATATCCTCTGGTTTCCAAGCAAAAGTGAATTTTCTTTGATTCAAGAACTTCATCAGATGCTATTCAAGATCCTTTGATATCCCTGATCCTATAAGCACTTTCTCTTCAGGATCCTTGGATTTGAGTGGTATTTCTTTGATGTCCTGTTCCTTAGTATCCAGAACATCCCACGCCTTATTCTTTAATTGCTATGCTGATGGAGACTTGGTAGTAGACTTCATTGACGTTGTGTAACAATCTTTTGCCTCTTGTTGATCACTGCTAATCTTAACCACTCCCCAAGGAGTTGGTAACTTGACACATTGATGATATGTTGATGGTACTGCTTTCATATCATGCAACCAGGGTCTACATAGGATAATGTTATAGCTCGATAAACAATCCATGTAACACCCTGCAATTTCAACATAATTATAAATGTTAATTGCACACATTTTTAGGCTAATTCCCTAACTTAGAGTAAATTCGCAACACATTTTAGTACTAAACAATTGAAACAACGCGATAAAAATATACGATTGTTGGTGAACTAGATTATTTAATAACATAAAATTATTAAATACCATTAACGTCTATTAAATATTATGTCAGTAATATTTACAAGTTATTCCTAATTGTACAACTTTTATTACGCAAATAGAAACAAAACAAAGTTAAAATTTTATAACTCAACTAAATTAATTCTATAAAATATTTCAACCAAAATATATTCTAATACATATTTAAAGATTTACCATTTAAAAACATTTTTATATTTAACAATCGGGTAAACGAACATTGGTAAAATACCACAAAATGGGGACAAAATCCCCTCCCTTTTTGGCTCTAAAATCAGCCAACACACCCCACCCCAACCCCACTTTCCTTTCATTTTCATCATCACATCTCCTTCTTCTCTCTCTCTCTCAAAACCACCACCAACACCAAAACCACCATCACAAAACCACTAAAAACTACCATCAAACCTCCATAAAACACATAACTTCTTTAGAGAAAAACATTCACGAGATCAAGAGGAGCATTTCCATCTTTTCGGATTTTCCTCGCGACAACTTTGTAAGATCCCGACAATCCCGTAAACTCTTAGATTTTGCTATTTTCTTTGATATCTCTTGTTTATAATACTTAATATACCATGTTTTAGTGTTTTTATCAACTGATTATGTCCAAATTGAAGCTTAAATCTCATTTTTACAAACTGATCTACGAACTGTTCTAAGTGACGCATTTGGCCCAAAAACAATGTAGCGTCACTTAAGTGACTCACTGTCGCATAAAACCCTTTTTTTGCGTCACTTCACCAAGTGACGCTACAAACCCTCTTTTTCCGTCACTTACACCGACACTTCTACCCGACACTTCCATACGTCACTAGCTTAAGTGACGCCTATACTCGAATACTGATTTAGACCCGACACTTGTACCCGTCACTTGTTTAAGTGACGCCCTATATGCGTCACTTCCTCGAGTGACGCTAATAATACAAAGCTTACCATTTTATGCGACACTTCATAAGTGTCGCTACCCCAAAGGCAAGTGACGCACAAAACAGAAAACTTGCAAATATTTTTGTTCCACTAAGTGTCGTACTTAACCGGAAACAAATATTTACATACGATACGATACACGAACTTTGTAAACATTACAAACACATGAATAAACTATCACCAACGAGTCGGATACATTTTCAAAACTTCAAACATAAACATCGAATAAACACTTGGACATAACTTGGTTGTATGAACACTAGCATGGATGGTTAAACTTAGACCTCCACATACTTATTACATCTCATACGTTTATGACGTTAGGAGATTCCGGACTATACTTGGGATTTAGGCTTTGCTAGTACTCGCACATTACTTAACTCAACAGGTGAGTTCACAGCCCCACTTTTAACTGTTTTACCGCTTTCAACTTGGGGTGAGAAACATAGTCTACTGCTTTATTGATTGCCATAACTGCTTTTGCTTACATGATTGTTTATCATACTTGTTTACTCGCACGATTTGAGTACTTTGAACTGTTGAACTCTTACAACAAAACTGGTATTTAGGAAGCAACATTTTCATACTATAAACGTGATAAAACTTGTTTGGTAAACCGGAGAACGACCGGTACTTTTTATGTAAATGCTGGAGAATGACCAGCAACATATTTTAGTGCCAGAGAATGACTGGCCAAATGGACGGGAGAACGACCCGTGCATCTTTTGACCGGAGAATGACCGGTACTTTTTATGTAAACGCTGGAGAACGACCAGCAACGTATTTTAGTGCCAGAGAATGACTGGCCAAGTGGACGGGAGAACGACCTCACAAACTAGATTTGATGACTTAATTTTCTTGGTAAATTTTTGGTCAAAACAATTTGGCGCCCACCGTGGGGCAAGTGGTGCTTTTCATAATCAAATTCTTTTTGAAAGCCTTGCTAAATCACTTTTTTCAATAGTTTTTGTCAAAAATGTCGACTCAATCACGACCTACATCTTCTGTTATGCCATCACCTAGTTCTGCCATGACTAGCCTTCCTCTTTCTGTTATGCCATCACCTAGTCGCAACAGAGGCTGAAGAATATCTACATAAGGGTGACGTCTACAACATCTTCTTATTCAGAATCCAGAACGGTTGATCAGGATCCTATTATTATTTTTAACAGGGAAAGTATGTCTATGTTTTCATAGGTTTAGGATCAAATGGCACGAAGAGAAAAGTAATGAAGACCTAAGGAGAAATGTGGAAAGCTCAAGAACGAGGACTGACATTCCTAATACTCAGGCTACTACACCCTTGAGGAGTAGGGTTCTGGTCTTCAACACCCCACGCACCTCAGGATATGATGGAGATTTCATTGCCATGCAGGGATCTACTGGGATCCCAGATCCCATATATGCCACTAGGATCACAACATCTCGGGATCCTAAAGAGACTCCTAGATCCTCATTTATGTAGGCCAACAACGGTACAATATCTATTGGTTATACGATTGGAACTAACATTTTGCAGGATCATGGATTGACTCCCATCTTGGCAAGAGAAATAGAAAAGTTGAAGGATATGATCTCGAGCGTACCTGGCGTGGTACAACCAATCCCAGAAGTTGCTCCGACTGGTCACCGGATCTCAAGATTTGTTCCACCTATTTGTGATGCCGAGATCCTTAAGAGATTTCAGACTCCTAACATGAAGCTATATGATGGAACAACGGATCTTGAATAGCATATTGCTCAGTATCGGGAAAGGATGGAGATCATACCTATTTCTGCAAATCTTAAAGAGGCCTGTCTCTGTAAAGGATTTGGTTCAACCTTGACAGGATACACGTTAAAATGGCTGTTAAATGTTCCTCCTTATTCTATTATGTCTTTTGCTTTTATTTAATATTTAATTTTTATGCAGTAGAAGCTTTGAAAAACCAACCACAAACTTATATATGGTTGTCCAAAAAGCTAATGAAAGTTTATGAGATTTTGTAGTAAGGTTCATACGAGAATCTTTGGAGATCCCTAATATAGACATGGCTACTGCCGTTCATGCTTTTAGAATGGGGATCAAGAGAGATTCTCCATTCTATAAAGATCTTGTGATGAATCCTTGCAGGAATCTTAATGAAGCCAGAATTAGGGCGTTGAGATTCATAAGACTGGAATAAGATGATGTGATCCATAAAAGGATAGAGACATCATCGGCTTATGACAAGCCCAACAGAAAAATGGAATCATATTCATACAGACCCAGCAGGGGCAAGCCATATACAAGGAATGATGATCGCAGGATCAACGCAGTAGATGAGGATGATGATGATTGTCCTAAACTGACTGATTATTGTTTTGTAGTTGATACCACAGGGATCCTCTGTGCGATGCAAAATATTAGGGACAAAGCAAGATAGCCTAAAAAGAATGAGAGGGGTACCTGTTGGAAAGATAAATCTAAGTGATGTGCCTTCCACGAGGATTTCAGCCATTTGACTGAGGATTGAATAGCCCAAAGAAAAAAGATGATCTATCTGCTCAGCAAAGGAGTTCTTTGCAGAAAAGAAAGACCAACCAACGGATCAGGATAAGACTTGGGATTTAGAGGTTCAGGATCATTCTGGGATCCCACAGAGGGTGGGATCACCGCCTCTGAATGCCAAGGTAATTAATTTTATATCTGGTGGTTCTAACATCTGTGGTACATCTTATTATGCATCTAAGAGACATGCAAAGGAAGCCAAGTCTGAAAAGCAGGATAAGCCTACGAGGTACTTGACCTTGAAGGATGAAAGACTAGTAACTTTCAGTGAGGATGACAAGGAGGATGTTCAGGATCCCCACCACGATGGTTTGGTTATCACTTTATATATAACAAACCATTTTGTATGCAGGATCCTGATTAATGGCAGTAGCTCTATCAACATCATCTAGTTGGAAACACTCAAGAGAATGGGGATCCCAGAATCAGAAATAATTTCAAAATCAATGGTTCTCGTGGGATTCAGCGGTGAACCCAAGAATATAGTAGGATAAATCAAACTGCCAATCTATATTGAGGGGGTAAATTATGTGCAAGGTTTTTGTGTTATGGATACTTTGTCTTGCTATAATGTTATTCTAGGTAGGCCATGGATCCATGACATGAAGGCAGTACCTGTTGTAGGTAGATTTTTCACTAACCCTACATGATCCTAAGCTGGCGTTTATCTCATTGACGATGGAGATCCTTGATCGCATAGAGATGATTTATGTGCAGGATACTGGAGTTAGGAATACTCTAAGGTAATGAATTATGAGATCTTGATTTATATGTTATTTAGGATCCCCTGGTATGAATGAGATATCCTTATAATTAGGATATATGAGGATACTGATTATAAAAAGGTTCCGTTCTGATAATTGTATTGCAAGATCCCACTAGGGATATTACTTTGCAGGATTATTGATATGCTATGATCTTGATTTATCTAAGTCCAAGATAATGGAACATCTTGGAAATATAACTAGTCTTCTTATAAGTATAATACTTTCTTACTATAAGGATCCCAGATATCAAATATCTCGGGATCATTTGCTATTAATGTGTACGCGTGTTTATTCTTCATTGACCAGGTCATGAGAGACGTGGGGAAGTAGCTCCGATTTCTATGGATCGTATAATCACTGGAGAATATTTAAATTACAAGGAGAAGAGTCAACACGTGCGTATTACTTAGTCACATGAACGTTGGGACGCTTCAACGTATCTCAGAATAATTTGTTAAACACTTGTAGTATATAAACAAGGCGAGATGATCAAATTAGGTTATATTTTAACACTCCATTCATCACTACTACACTGATCACCAACACTTAAAAATTCTCACATTACTCACTCACACTTAGATTGATCATCATCGTGCTCTTAGTTTGTAATTTGCTTAGATAAACATAAGGGAAGGATCGATTGATCCTTTCCAAGGTTTTGTGCAGGCGATCTACAATAGATCAAGGGTTTTCTTCATACATCATCGTGTCGATCGCATTTACTTTTTTATCATATCATTTATCTTATCGGTTTTATGCATATACTGCATTATCCCGGAATTATCCTGGATAATACTTGATTTTTTACATTTATCTTTTTATGAAACATTGATCATACGTCTTAATTTATATAAACTCAGTATTTGATTGCATTTTTAACATGTTTAGCACCCGTATGGTGGAATTCCTTACTTTTTAACAAAAACTTGAATTTTACACTTGATCGTCTTGAAAATCAATACAAACACACGACCTCACAAACTAGATTTGATCACTTGATTATCTTGGTTAATTTTTGGTCAAAATAATTTGGCACCCACCGTGGGGCAAGTGGTGTTCTTCATAATCAAATTATTATTAAAAGCATTGTTAAATCACTTTTTCCAAAAGTTTTAGTTAATTATGTCGACTCAAGGATGACCTACATCTTCTACCATGCCATCATCCACTTCTGTTGTGACTAGTGTACCACCACCCATTTCTTCATCATGACCAAGGCCAGAACATGTTTACTCGAGGGAGACATCTACCGAGTCCACCTATGTGGGATCAGGTCCAACCAATAGTGATCATGTGATTATTTCTAACCCCAAAATTATGTCTATGTTTTAACAGGTAAAAGAACAGATGGAACGGATGGAGAGAAGTAAGGTGTCACTAAGAAGGGATGTGGAAAGCATGAGATCCAGGGAAGACGTTCCTGTCACTCAAGTCGCTTCTCCCATCTGGAGCAGGATCCTGGATTTTGATACTACTCGCTCAGCAAATTATACTGGAGATTTCATATCCTTGCAGGGGAGCACCAGGGTCCCGGGATCCACATATGCAATTAGAGTTTCTTCATCCAAAGATCCTGGTCAATCATCAGGATCCTTACCAAGGGCGATGAATGGTGGT
Organism: Pseudognaphalium luteoalbum; assembly: GCA_963422505.1. Taxonomy (NCBI): domain Eukaryota; kingdom Viridiplantae; phylum Streptophyta; class Magnoliopsida; order Asterales; family Asteraceae; genus Pseudognaphalium; species Pseudognaphalium luteoalbum. Next base: position 48,658,629 of record OY730194.1, read on the forward strand.
AACTTATACTCTGGTTATTCTTTTGATGCTAACATTTTGCAGGATCCTGGAGTAATTCCTGTTATGGCGAGGGAACTACGAAAACTTAAGGATATGATATCGAGTGTCCCTGGTGTTGTACAACCTATTCCAAAGGTAGCTCCCACTGCTCACAGGATCTCGATATTTGCACCACCAATATGTGATGCCGAGATCCAAAGAGGTTCAAAACTCCAAGCATGAAATTATATGATGGAACCACGGATCCCGAAGGTCACATAGCGCAGTACATGGAAAGGATGGAGATCATCCCTATCCCCACAGATCTCAAGGAAGCCTGCTTATGCAAAGGATTTGGATCTACTTTCATAGGATCTGCGCGTAAGTGGCTACTTAATGTTCCTGCATATTCAATTACTTCTTTTGCTCATTTAGTTAATATTTTTAATAATCAATTCTCATGTAGTAGAACTTTTGAAATATTAACTACTAATTTGTATAGGGTTGTTCAAAGAAATAATGAAACTTTTTGTCACACCCCGCCTCGGCGGAAGGTTGCGAGATGCGACTATCATGAGATCACAACACAAGAATTACAATGAACGACCTCTACATGAGTCGTTTTAAACATACTTCATAATAGTTTAAATTTTCTTACAGACTTAGACCATTTGTCTTTAAAAAGTTTACAACAATTCCCATAAGTTACAAAATAGTTAGGAGTTTAAGAATTTAAGATCAAAAGCAATGTTCGTCCGTGCAAATGTAGTTCCTAACTTCAAAAGGGGTATGCCATCTTCACAAATAGCAAGCATCTTAATTACCTGAGAATAACATGTAAAAAATGGGTCAACATAAAGTTGGTGAGCTCATAGGTTTTAATAGTTGTTAAACATTACCGTGGATCACGAGAATTCAAGTTATATTTCCATTCAACAATATAGTAAAAATTGTATTACTATTGCCATAAGCTCATGAATTGAAACCTTAACATTTAGTGCCTCGCAAGTGTCCTATCCAAACACAAGTAGTTCTCAAATGACAATGCGCCCGTTTGACTTATAGTCATGTTGGCGCTACCAACCCGGATGGGGGCGTCAACCCAAATAGATCTATTCATGACATTCACGTTTAAGTCCTTAACTAACAATTCATGATAAAGGCCTACATAATGGATATTGTCAACTCATGCAATACATAACAGTTTAGTTTGTGTCCACAAAGAAAAGAACATGTATTCCCACCCCAAAAACATTTCAAAGCATTTAAAAAGAAGTAGGGGCCATGAGACTCACCTTAGTGAGAGAGCGGAAAGTTGCAAGTACTTGTTTGGGTCTTGGTGGGGTTTATGCTTCCTAGATCACATAAAATGTTTAAGTTTAGTCATATCGTATATATATATTAATTCTAATTTTTGTAAAGTTTCATCACCCATAGTTTTTAGTTTAAGTGTCACGTTTTATTTAACCATTTTTGGGTACATTTACACCTTTTTAAGTGACCTTTAGTAAGAATCCAACAAAATTCCAGAAAGTTTCCAGACCAGACCCATAAATCGGCTTACAGAGAAAAATGCGTGCATTTATGGAAGAAGTGTAAAACATGAAAGTTGTAGATCTTTTCAATACGCAAATTTAAAAAAAAAATGCATCTTCTAACTCTTCCTGGAACTCAAGTTATGACCATTTTAGTAACCTGTGTTTTTCTAGACAGATTGTGTGTTCTTGTGTATAAATTTATAGAAACGTATTTTAAACTTGTATTTGAACATAATCTTGTAGATGAGCTTGATAACATTAAAAATCAGTAACAAAATGGTAGTCTTTGGTTAAGTATTCATGGAGTTATGACTTTGCAAAGTGAGGTATACGAATCTGCCACAACATGCGCAATAGTTTCGTATGGGCTGTTTGGAGGTCGAATACTCCATGATTTTAAGTGAGACCACTTGGGTTTGAAAGCTAATACATAAAAGTAATTTTCAGTAGTAAAATGGTGGTATTTTGTTAAGTATACACGGATTTATGACCTCACAAAGTGAGATATAGAAATCTGGACAGATTGCATGGGTATGTGTGGGTTAGGATTTCAAGTCATAGACCACCATCCTAACACATAGGCACTAATCATTGTTTAGCCCTTTTTCCCACATGCAATTTCCATCATTTTTCTACAGATTTTGAGTATATTACAAGCATGATATTCTTGAAAGATTTTGTAGATATGTAATAAGTAAAATTTACATCTTTCAACTTGATATAGGTTTGATCACGGATTATCACTTATCTTTAACACATGATTATGTGCAAGTGATAATCTACAAACATCAAGTCATTTTTGTAGGCTTAGCCATACTTTTCAATACTTCAAATAAAAAGAAAATGGAGATGAAGATGAGTAATATAATGCATGTTTACATCTATTTTGTAGACATAGCCATACATAAGAATCACAACAACACAAAATATAAAGATGCATGTATACATATATGATCGTAGGCATAGCCATACATAAGATATTAACAAAAATGAAATATAAAGTGCATATATACATATGTAGATTTGTAGGCATAGCCTTACATAAAATCTTACATATGTATATAGTAAGATAAAAGATGTATATACATAGATATAGATATATTATTATAAGTCTTGTATTATTCATCCATGGGTGATGATTATTGTATAGAAATTGAAGGAAGTAAAGAAGAGAAAATTGTGTATCTTCTTACCAACGAATCTAAGACAAAAGTAGGTTGTTTTTGAGTGGATTTAGGGTTGTTTGAGTGGTGATTTGTGGTGGTTTTTGATGGTGAAGTATGGCAGATTTTTGGGAGAGAAATGGAAGAAAAGTGGTGTGAGGAAGAGAGTATTGGATGTGTGTGTGTGAAAAGTGAGAAAAGGGTGGATGTAGGTTGCTTAAATAGAAGAAAAGAGGGGGGGGGGGGGGGGGGGAAGTGAAGGGGTGGCCGGCCATGGGGGGGGGGGGGGAGAGGAAGAGTTTTGGTGGTGATTGGTGGAGAAGTGGTGGTGATTAAATGTGTAATTTATTATTTTAATTAATTAAATTAGTTTTATTTAATTAATTAAAAATTAAAATCAGATTTTTAATTATAATATAATTAAATTCTTAAATAATTTAGTTATAAGTATTTATTTAATTATTATGTTGTATTTCATGCAAAGGTGGTGGTTTGTTACTTTCATGCAAGTAAGTGTACTTATCACTATATTATTGTTTCACACATACTTATATATATATATATATATATATAAGTATATATATATATATATACATATATATATATTAGGGTTTACTAAATGAATTAATAAACATAAACGTAAGCACTTTGTCACATTTATATGCATCCACGGATAAACGCTTGTTTAGTGTCGGATTGTAACGATAATGCGCCTAAATTCAATGTTATTTAATTATAGGCGTTAATTCACTAAAATTATAGTTTAACAAAAAAAAAAATTCCTCTAAGTTTATTACCTGAGCGGAGTTGAATCATAGATTTTTGCCGGTTGTCACACTTTTCGAGATTTTGAAGGAAGATTTGGCAAGGAATCTCTGGATATCCTGAATCTGGATTTGGGAACTGCTGTTCAGGCATTCAAGATGGGGATCAAGAGGGATGATGTCAGATGAATCCTTGTCAAAGCCTGGATGATGTCAAAAATAGAGCCTTGAGGTTCATACGGCTAGAAAAGGATTCAATGATCCAGAAAAGACTGGATATCCCTTTGACATATGATAAACCCAACAGGAGGACAAAGTCATCTTCATCCAGACCAAGCAGGAACAAGCCGTATTCCAGAAATGAAGATCGCAGGATCAACGTTGTAGACGAGAATTATCCTAAACTAACTGATTATTGTGTTGCAGTTGATACTACATGGATCCTTTATGCGATGCATAATCTTGGAGACAAAGCTAGATGGCCGAGAAAGAATTAATGGAGCACTGGATGGAAAGATAAATCCAAATGTTATGCCTTTCATGAGGACTTCGAACATATAACCGAAGATTGCATAGCTTTGAGGAAAGAAATAAGCTATTTGCTCGGCAAGGGTTATTTGAAAGAGTTTTTTTGGGAAAAGAAGGATCAGACTTGAGATCAGCATAAGTTCAAGGATCTAGAGGCTGAGATCATGCTAGGATCCCATAAAAGGCAGGATCATCACCCCCAAACGCCAAGGTAATTAACTTTATATCTGGTGGTTCTAACATCTGTGGTACATCTTTTTCTGCTGCAAAGATGCATACAAATGAATCCAAATAAGAAAGATAGGATAAGCATATGAGATCCGTGACCTTGAAAGATGAGAAGTTGGTGACTTTTGGCGAAGATGACAAGGAGAATGTTCAAGATCCCCACTATGATGGCCTGGTTATCACTTTATATGTAGCCAATCACTGCGTATGCATGATCTTGATTGATGACGGTAGCTCTGTCAACATCATCCAGCTAGAAACACTTAAGAAAATGGGGATCCTGGAATCAGAGGTAATTGCAAAGTCAACCATTCTCGTGGGATTCAGTGGTGAAGCCAAGAATACTGTGGGAAAAATCAAACTTCTAATCTATATTGAGCGGGTAAACTCTATGCAACGCTTTTGTGTTATGGATTCATTATCCTGCTATAACATCATTCTAGGTAGACCTTGGATTCATCACATGAAGGCATTGCCATCAACCTATCATCAATGTGTAAAACTGCCCACTCCATGGGGAGTTGTCAGAATCAATAGTGATCAACAGGAGGCTAGGGATTGCTATACTACATCGATGAAATGTACTACCAATCCCATGCCAGTGTAGCAATTAAAGACGCGGGCATGGGGCATCTTGGAAGCAACCGAGTAGGATGTCAAAGAAGTGTTGCTGAACACTGATGATCCTAAAGAAAAAGTACTGATAGGATTGGCAATTCCTGGGATCTTAAACAAGATCTTGTGAAGTTCCTAAAGGATAGAAAAGCAACCTTTGCCTGGAAACCCGAGGATATGACAAGTATATCTAAAGATGTTATTACACATAAACTGGGTATTGATAATAGTTTCAGGCCAATTCAACAAAAGAGAAGAAAGTTTGCTCCAGAAAGAAATTCTATCATACAAGCGGATGTTGAAAGGTTGCTTAAAGCTAGCATGATAAGGGATGTTAAATTCCCAAAATGGTTGGAAAATGTGGTGGTGGTACAAAAGAAGAATGGAAAGTGGAGAGTATGTGTGCATTATACTGATCTCAATAAAGCGTGCGTGAAGGATCCTTTACCCTTACCTCACATAGATTCGATGGGGGATGCAACTAGTGGACATGAGATCCTGACTTTCATGGATGCATCCTCAGGATTTCAGCAAATACAAATGGAACCATCTGATCATAAGGATACTGCCTTCATGACACCCACATGTATCTATTGTTATATTGCAACGCATTTTGGTCTTAAAAATGCAGGTTCAACATACCAGAGACGGGTGAATATGATGTTCAAATATCAGTTGGACAAGATCATGGAAGTCTACATTGATTATATGGTGGTCAAGTCAAAGAAAGCTAAGGATCACCTTCAGGATCTTTAGATTTCCTTTGATATCCTGGAATGATATAACATGAAGCTGAACCCCACTAAATGTCATTTTGGAGTGGTGGCAGGAAATTTCTTGGGATACATGGTAACCAAAAGAGGAATTGAGGCTATCCCTGAATAGATCAAGGCTATTCTGGATATGAAGTCTCCATCCAACCAAAAGATATACAAAGGCTGACCGGTAGGATCGCAGCTCTCAACAGATTCATATCAAGATCATCAAATCACTGCAAAGAATTTTATGATATCCTGAAGAAGAATAAGAAATTATAGTGTGGAGCTAAGCAGGAGATAGCATTTCAAGAATTGAAGAACTATTTATCATCTGCTCCACTGTTGATGAAGCCAGAAGATGGAGAACCATTATTCCTATACCTGGCAGTATCCCAAAATGCAGTAAGTGCGGTGCTTGTCAAGGATCATGAAGGTCAGCAGCATCCCATATACTATGTAAGTAAAAGTTTACTTGATGCTGAAACCAGGTATTCCTATCTTGAATAACTTATTCTTGCATTAATAATGGCCTCCACAAAACTAAGAATTATTCTGTAACACATCCTGTACATGTTAGATCTAATTATCCCTTAAAATCCTTGCTTAGAAAACCAGAGATGTCAGGAAGAATGGCTAAATGTTCAGTAAAGTTAAGTGCATACAATCTAATATATGATCCTAGGAACGCCATAAAATCCCAAGCCATAGAAAACTTCACTAATGATCTTCAAGATGAAGTAGATTTTTAAGTCATACCGCAAGGATTAATCATAACTAATTAATCTAAAATGAATGAGCTAATAAGTGATTGTTTGTAGGTATTGTTAAGTCATACTGCAAGGATTAATCATAACAAATCATGAATACTTAATGCACAATCTAGTGAAAAGCACGCAATAGAGCAACATTCTTGCGATGTCAAATCGATGTTTAATGTGGGACCCTAGGTTATAGATATTAGTGTTAGGTCAAAGCTGATTTGGGTTTGAATTGTCACTGATTCATAGAAGACTAGAAGCGTACAAGTGATTAAAACTGTTAGTGTTAACAGTTATCACTATCTTCAAAGAGTTACAACGGAATGAATAAATTGAATAGAAGACAAGTTGTTATCACTGAGTATGTAATTATAAATGTTTTTGTATTGTAGTGATTAACACTGTTTATGTACTTGTACTTAGTTATATATCGCAACTGAAACAGTTACCACTGAAGGAAGTTTTAGTTTCTACTGAAAGGATAAAAGTGGTAGTTATAATTGTTTATGATTTTGTGATAAAAATGAGTCAGTTATTGAAGTTATCTATTCCGTAATAGTAGGATGAGTTGTACAGGATTCTATAATCTATAATAGAGATACTTAGAACCTAGATTAGGTTATCGAAAATATTAGTGCAACTTTAAGGTGTAAACCCTAATATGATTTCGTGTATTCATCTTATTCATTAATAAGATTGGAGCGTTGATTATTAAATACGTATTCACCAAGTTTGTTTTATTATTCATTTAATTCTTGATCTTCTGAATATTATTAAGTATGATTCCGCAACTTCTTAATAAAAATTATAAGCTTATTGCTATTTAGTTAATATTGGTGATAACAAGGACTATTCAATTGGTATCAGAGCAAGGAAAGCTTTGAGTACAGGAAGATCTGGGATTCTGAATTAAAGGTTTAGTATTATTTAAGTTTGATTCTCAATGGAGGTAGAAAACAATGAAGGTGTCCAGGTTACTAAGATTCCAATGCTCAAACCTGATAAGTTTGATCTCTGGAAAGTTAGGATCAAGCAATATATGCTTCTCACAGATTATCAGATGTGGGAAGTTGTTGTTAATGGTCCTACATATAAAGTAGATGGTGATGGTGTTAAAGAGAGACCACCACCAACTACAAATGCTAAAAGAAAAGTTAGATCTATTGAATACAAGGCTCTAAGCACTCTACTTCTATCAATTCCTAATGAGTATCAGAGGAGATTTGAAAATTGTGAAGATGCTAAATAACTGATGGAGGCTATACAGAAAAGGTTTAGAGGTAGTGAGAGCACAAAGAAGAATAAAAGATCTATGCTTAAACAACAATTTGAGAACTATAATTCAGTAAAGTCAGAAACATTGACTCAAACCTTTGACAGGTTCACAAAGCTTGTGGGAGATCTGGAAAATCATGAGGTTAAGATTGATAAGGATGATCTTAACAGACAGTTCTTAAGGTCATTAGGAGAAGAATGGACAATGTACACTGTTGGGTTAAGACAGAGTGCAGATCTGGAGCTCAAGGAACTAGAAGATATCTACAATGACCTAAGGAACTTTGAACCTGAACAATAGAGAGCAAGAAATAGACTATTGGGTATTCCAATAATGCTGCTTTTATGTCAATGGGTGGATCACAAGTTGATTCCAATCAACAAATGTCTACTTCTTTTTCTGGAGGAGCTGGATCATCTCAGAACAAATCTAATGATCAAGTTCTAGAATCCTTCTTTGTTGGTAATGTGAATTCTTCACTTACTAATGAAGATCTGGAGCAGATCAATTCTGATGATTTAGAGGAGATGGATATCAAGTGGTAAATTGCCCTAATCACTCAGAGAGCTAAGAGGTTTATGCAAAGAACAGGTAGGAATAACTTTGCATACAAGAGGAATGATGCTAATTGGTTTGACAAAAATAAAGTAGAGTGTTTCAACTGTCATAAGATGGGACACTTTGCAAGGGAATGCAGAAGCCCAAGACAGGAGCAGAGTGGGCAAAGAGCAGGGAATGCTACTGGAAACCAAAGAAGGAATGTACCAATTCAGGGTGATACATCTAATGGTTTGGTATCTCAAGACGGATTTGGTTTTGACTGGAGTGATCAAGAAGAGCATGAAGTTCAACACCAAGCTCTCATGGCCATTGCTGAATCTGGTAAACCATCAGATGTTCCTTATGTTACAAATTAAACTATGTTTTGCTGTGTGTAAACAAACTGGTAAACATTACAGGGATTATAACATAAGAGTATGTGAGGAACTAAAGCAATGGGAAATCAAAAGTAAACATACCACATCAGCTATTGTAAAACGTGAAAAACAAATTAAAGCACATGAGGTCAATGCAACACAATTTAAATATGATATTGATTATGTCAAATGAGAAAAAGGTGTTTTAAATGAAAAGGTAGAGCTGTTAACTAAGAAACTATATAAGGTTACATGTGAGAGAGATAGTATCAAGTTATACGTGGAAAGTTTACAATATGCCTCAAAGAATGTTCAAAAGTGTATTAATTCTAAAATACCTGATAAGCTTAAAACTGGATTGGGATATAATAATGTTCCTCCACCTTACAACATTAACTACTTTCCTGCTAAAACTTATTTAGATTTAAATAAGTTAAAAGAAGGAAAGGTAGCAATTTTACAGTGGTAAAAGAAAAATCTTGCTTTATATGTGGAAAGAATAGTCATCCTCAATGTGACTGCTATCATAATCCTAAGAATATTCAAAGGACTAGAAAGCAACCATGGACAGCAGCAAATATGATCAACAAAAGGCATTTTAACTCAAAAATTGATCATTCTGCTACTGTAAAGAAGATGAATGTTCAGGCTAACAAGTTAAAAACTGTTGCAGCTACATCTTCAGCATCAGTCTTAACTAGAAAATTAGCCAAAATTACAAAGGTCAAAACAGTGGTAACATCTAGAACTGACAGTGTTAATAATTTTAACACTGTTAGTAAAATTGGTAAAATAGTTAAAACTACTAGATCAATTTCCATTGTTAAGCCTAAAATTAGTTGGATTTGGACACCATTTAAAACTGCTAAATATAAAGGTCCAAATACCAACAGTGCATCACAATCAATAATCTTTAAGAAAGTTGATTATGTGACTGCACATGGGAAATCCAAAGCCAAATTGGTTTAGGTTCCCAAGAGAAATTAACTTTTCTGTTTTTGTTTCTTTTTGCAGAACAAACCAAGGAGCTTATGGCATATTGATAGTGGTTGTTCAAGACACATGTGTGACAACTCTCAAAATTTGGTACTGATTAACGTTTGAGCATGTGCATTTTTACACTAATTTCCTGGTTAAGTTTTAAACAAAACTTTTGATGTGAAATAAGCCTAGCAAGCCCAAATACTTTTAAACAAAAAGTGTTACATATTATGTGATTAATTATAATCGCGTACAAACATATCGGAACGAACCCGACAAACTTAAATAACAAAAGTTGGTGACACAACATAATTAATAATGAAATTATTAATTACGAGTACTTATATATCTATAACACATAGATAAATTGATTAAAGTATACGTTTTACATAAAACATATTATGTGACGAACAAAAATAATTTTAAAACGCACTACGTGGTCAGAGATGACAAAAGTTTTATTTTCTCATTCATCTGAAAGGATTTGGAACATTTCCTCAAAATATGGAATCGAAATTCAACTGAAATTTGGCACCCAATTGGATGCGCATAGTAACTAATATACAAAATAAAATGTTTCAAAAACGTTCCAAACTATTTCAGTTAGATTATTTAACTAATATAACACGTGGAAAAATTTTTAAAACGGAATAATATTGCGTTTTAAATACAGATTGGGCACGCAGAACATTTATAATGTACAAACTATACAACAGTCAAAAAAATAATGAAAATATCATTATTCTAATTTTATATTATGAACCTGGAGAACATCTACAAAATAAAAATATAAAATATTAAATTTTATATTGCACTAATTGGACCCGTACCCGAAATTAACGGGTTAAAAATCTATAATATCTATTCAAAGTAAATATCTGGAGATAAAAATTGTACTGGACCATACCACCTTTGATCTTTAAGCCGTATCATATATCTTATATACTCCTTCCATTATATCCAGTACACACACAAACACTGCATCACCCAACTCCAATAATACATTACCAACTTTCTTCCTCTGTGGTTTCTTGGATCGACAGCAACAGAGACAGAAGTAGAAGTTGCAACCAACCAAGATCATCACCATAAAACTATAACAATAATTTCTTTTACATCATCAACTATCATCACCATTATCATTTCGATTTCTTTGAAGAAGAAACAAGAACAACCCGCAACAACAACAACTTGTAACAACAACCTAACAACAACAGCTAGCACTCCCTCGCTCTCCCTCTCTCTCGGGTTATCACTCATGGCCGAGCACCACCACAACCGTACGCCACCACCATCATCACTTTCGGGCATCATCACAGTCAAGGAGGAAGCTAGGAAACAACAGCAGGTTATAATGAACACCATCACCATCGTGCCTCACCACCTTCTCGGCACCATCACCTTCCCCATCGGCCCCATCACCACCGTGAGCAACCTCCACTTTTTCTTTAAAGTTGTGTTCATAATGTTTAAACAATCATATGTATGAGATATATATACTAGTATATCGAGATTATATTAAAAGTTAGAATCTTGTTTGCGAAATGATGGAGAGTCGTAACATAAAACCCAGGAGAAAACAGCCCAGCCGATCGGCTATGAACACCCAACCGATCGGGTTTCTATCTCTAGCCGATCGGGTATAGCCCCTTGAAAGTTTTAGGCCCTTGCAAATACGTTTCTGTGTTTGTGATTCAGAAAGAACAAAACTATGCAGAGAATTGTCCTCATGTGAGAATACGATGTGTACATATCAATTTTAGACTTGACATAATCAGCCCCTCATCTTCAGAACTTGACACTTTAACAGCAAGCCATCCAGAATTTCAAGATCTACCCTTCAACTCTTTAATGTTTACACACAGATCCTCCAACTCCTTATTAATAAAAAGTGCAACTAAGTACTATATGTAACAAATTTTCGGAAGAATAACTTTTAATAACAAACGAAAAGAATGAAGTTAAATGTTTTAGGTGAAACATTTCTTTGTATATTATATAAATATATACGGCGATAAACGATTTCGAGTAAAATCGTACGAGTAATTCGGGTCATTTTTAAAGTCATTTAATTATTAATGGCAAATTACTATTTTTAATAAGTGGTTAATATTTATTAATTATCTAATAATTTATTTATATTAACATTATCATTGAAAATTAACTATATATATATATATATATATACTTTTTCAAGGTATAAAACGAGCTTAAACGAATTATATATATATATATATATAAAATATATGTATAAATGTGGATATACACACGCATGACAAACGACCCTACTCGAGGAATACGAATGTTTTCAATTCAAGGAACACCGACGAATAGTACATATTAGGACTTAAACGGTCTTACAAAACAATCACATCATTTGCATGATTTGACAAGCCGTCAAATACTCATATTAATATATCTCTTACGTTTAGGAAGTTAGAGGATTACGGATTGGATATTACTTGCGGTTAGGAACGCTAGCACCCACAGGTGAGTTCACAGCCCCACTTTCTAGTGTTTTATTGCTTTTAAAACCTGGGGTGAAAAACATAACAACTGTTTTACTACTACATGCAATAACTGCTTATAAATGCTTATGTGCTTAAATGCTACTGATTTTATGAATGACTTCATACCATGATTGCGAACTATCTGTGAATACTTGTATGTGTAGGTATGGCCATAGGATATTACTCTCCTACAAACTGTGGTGAACGACCTTATTTGACTTACTTGTCAACCATTTTACTAAATGAATGCGGTTTAACAAACCACTTGTTAAACATAAACCTGTGAATTCACTCAACCATTGTGTTGACCTTTTACTATGTTTTTCAGGTAATTAGCAGCACAAGTAAGAATGCATACTTACGGAGTTAGGCGACCCAAGACGAATTAGGATGCTAACTTTTGGGACAATTATTATTTCTTTGGTGTAGCTGATAATCATCAGTCATACATATGAAAACTCTTGTTAAACATGTATTTTATAACTGATTATGTTATATAACGCTATTTCTATGACTTTGACGAGTCATAGCCTTTTATAATAAACTACTTATTGAAATGACATCTTAATTTACTGTTCAGCAATAATCATAAGCTCTGATCTGGCATGAGTGTCAAATGTTGACGTTAGCACCCCCGCTTACTCTAATGCTTCCGCAAATCGCGCGTTGACCGCGCTGACCGAATTTGGGGGTGTCACAGTTTGGTATCAGAGCCATTGGTTATAGCGAACTAGAAGTCTTTAAGTGACCTAAAGCCTTAGAGACCTAGACTATAGCCTTGGCTAGAACACTCATGCATGTATACATTTGCATACGTATAACTCACAATATGACAACTATTGTCACAATGCGTTTAGGTGAATAGTTCTTTGTTCCTACACGTGACTTCTTAAAACATGGTTGTACTAACAATGGCACCTCGATACACGAGAAACCATCAACCAACACCAACACACACCTAATCTATATAGACGTTATTGTCTGATGTATAGTTAATCTGACTTGTATCCCCTGAAACAAACTACACTTGAGTCAGTCAATCCTACTTGAGCATTAGAAGAATGCTTGAGGGCACTTTTATCATATTAAAAGTCTGGAACATATCATATATATACAGCTCTCACTTTTACGAGCAAACATATATAAAATTAATGGTTCCTACCTTAGTTGCCATACTCCGCAGACTATTCAGGGAACTTCCTGACACACACAAAAATGACTTCTTAGAAAGCGGTACCTCCAGACTGGATGGAAATGTGATCTCCACAAACAAAATATAGTAAGGTGTCGCTATATACTAATCGAGACAGAGTTTTAAACAACCACTAGGGTAATCAGACCCAATTCTGCGAAACAAATTTCCTCCCCACAAATAACAAACTTTATGTGACAATTTTTATACAAATTGTTTACGAAAATGCTTTACAACTATATTTTAGATAACAATCCAACTACAATTATATTTTGGATAACATCCAAACGAAAACTACAAATTTTGAATAACATTTCAACAAACACTTTGGATAGGAAACGGGAGAACGTACCGGTGATGTTTAATACTGGAGGACGTACCAGTACGCATTTGTTGACCGAAGAACACACCGGTAGCAATTTGAGTCAACCGGAAAACATACCGGTACTGTTTATACTGGAGAACGTATCAGTACACATTTAATGATCGGAGAACGACCGGTATCATTTTAAATTAACCGGAGAACGTACCGGTAATGTTTTGAGATACTGGAGAACGAACCAGTATGGCTTTAAACCGGAGAACGACCGGTAGATAAACTGGAGAACGACCAGTACTATGATTTGCTGGAGAACGACCAGCAGTATTACAAACCGGAGAACGACCGGTAGACTTTGGAAATGTTGATCCTTAGTTGGATCAGCCTGTGTTTCCTACGGTAACTATTTTGGGGAATTTTATTTTATTTAAATAGCCTGTGTTTCTTACTATTACTTATTTGGGAAATGTTAACTCTTGATTGAATTAACCTGTGTTTCCTACGACAACTACTTTGGAATTGTTAATCAATAATTAGGTTAACCTGTGTTTCCTGTAAACCATTACTTTAGGAAATGTTTCTCTTAATTGATAAACTTGTGTTTCTTACAAAGCAAACAACTAAACGAAAACTATATATTTTGGGTAACGTCCCAAATTGGTACTATATATTTTGAATAGTGATCCAACCAAACTATATTAGGGACAGACATCCCACTTGAATTGTAAATTGGGTAGATAGACCAACTAAGCTGTATTTTGGGTAACAACCCAACGAAATCTTACTTTTGAACGACAATCCAACAAAACGAAATTGATTGAATTCTAACACCGTCACCGAGATGTCGTGGAAAATGATGACTCAACTTTTAGAAGTTAACTCATGTAAACTAGATGACAAACACACCATAGAACTAGCCGACGGTAAGTTGATCGAATCAGGAGAAATAATACCGGGATGTATCCTAACGTTTGAGGGTCATCTCTTCGAAATAGACTTACTACCGGTAGAGTGGACAGTTTTGATATCATATTAGGTGTGGACTAATTGTCGAAGGATCGAACTGGGTACTCATTCTGATAGGAGTACTGCCTACCATTCACAAAATTGACAGCCAAAATAAACGAACGATGCAAACTCTTGATGACTCGTTAAGAGCCTGCGAAATTAATTTTAGAGGAAATTGGGTAGTCACCTCCCGCTAACCGAATCTTTCTACAACAAAAGTTACATCACTAGGGGTACAAATGACGCCATTAAGGCACTGTACGAAACAAAATGCTGATTACCACTCTATGGGATAGAGTAGGTGATAGACAACTTTGAACGCCACTTTGACAACTTTGCACTTCCTCCAAAACTTAATTCATTGATTTCAGTAGCACTAACGAATGTTGCTCATTCCTCAATACCACTTTCACTGATTTGACATCAAGTGCAGAATAGGGATGACCTATCTAAGTCAACTATAAACTCAGGGTTTGCATTTAGCAGACAAGTCAAATTACTGGTTGGTCAACCGATTAGTCATGAAAGGACTATTGTATATATGGCTACCTTGCAGCCACGATATAACTACGATTTGAACCATAAGATAGTCAGGACTCGAATACTACGATAGACATTCTAATCTCAGTTAAATGACTTAGTTACAACTGAGACGTGAGGAAAAGTAAAACTTGTAACAAACTCTTCTTGCGTACATTTCTCTCTATACCATTACTAACTGGAGAAACCCTGGCGATATGAGCGGGGAAAAAAAAAAAACTTAACCTCCGCTACGTAGGACCGTTTGAAAGTCCTTACAAGAAACCCTGTCGCATACAGGTTTGAACTAACACGAGAGTTCAACAACATTCACGACATTTCCCATTTCTAACATGAAAAGGGTGCTCTCTAACGAGACCTTAATTCTTTTCTCCCGATATAATTACTATTGGCATAAAAATTTAACGTTGTGGAGGAACTTATCAAAACGTCGACTAAAGTTTTGCAGCTAGCAAACTAGAAATACTATCAGCTATATAATCTGCAAAAGTGAACTATAATAGTACTACAAGCCGTTAGAATTGTTGCAACAACTTGAAACGTCGCAACTGAACTCTGAACGCAAGAAACGAAACACGAGTGTTAGACACTCACGACTTGATTCAAATTTCGAGGACGAAATTTCTTTAACAAGGAGAGAATGTGACAACTCTCAAAATTTGGTACTGATTAACGTTTAAGCATGTGCATTTTTACGCTAATTTCCTGGTTAAGTTTTAAACAAAACTTTTGATGTGAAATAAGCCTAGCAAGCCCAAATACTTTTAAACAAAAAGTGTTACATATTATGTGATTAATTATAATCGCGTACAAACATATCGGAACGAACCCGACAAACTTAAATAACAAAAGTTGGTGACACAACAAAATTAATAATGAAATTATTAATTACGAGTACTTATATATCTATAACACATAGATAAATTGATTAAAGTATACGTTTTACATAAAACATATTATGTGACGAACAAAAATAATTTTAAAACGCACTACGTGGTCAGAGATGACAAAAGTTTTATTTTCTCATTCATCTGAAAGGATTTGGAACATTTCCTCAAAATATGGAATCGAAATTCAACTGAAATTTGGCACCCAATTGGATGCGCATAGTAACTAATATACAAAATAAAATGTTTCAAAAACGTTCCAAACTATTTCAGTTAGATTATTTAACTAATATAACACGTGGAAAAATTTTTAAAACGGAATAATATTGCGTTTTAAATACAGATTGGTCACGCAGAACATTTATAATGTACAAACTATACAACAGTCAAAAAAATAATGAAAATATCATTATTCTAATTTTATATTATGAACCTGGAGAACATCTACAAAATAAAAATATAAAATATTAAATTTTATATTGCACTAATTGAACCCGTACCCGAAATTAACGGGTTAAAAATCTATAATATCTATTCAAAGTAAATATCTGGAGATAAAAATTGTACTGGACCATACCACCTTTGATCTTTAAGCCGTATCATATATCTTATATACTCCTTCCATTATATCCAGTACACACACAAACACTGCATCACCCAACTCCAATAATACATTACCAACTTTCTTCCTCTGTGGTTTCTTGGATCGACAGCAACAGAGACAGAAGTAGAAGTTGCAACCAACCAAGATCATCACCATAAAACTATAACAATAATTTCTTTTACATCATCAACTATCATCACCATTATCATTTCGATTTCTTTGAAGAAGAAACAAGAACAACCCGCAACAACAACAACTTGTAACAACAACCTAACAACAACAGCTAGCACTCCCTCGCTCTCCCTCTCTCTCGGGTTATCACTCATGGCCGAGCACCACCACAACCGTACGCCACCACCATCATCACTTTCGGGCATCATCACAGTCAAGGAGGAAGCTAGGAAACAACAGCAGGTTATAATGAACACCATCACCATCGTGCCTCACCACCTTCTCGGCACCATCACCTTCTCCATCGGCCCCATCACCACCGTGAGCAACCTCCACTTTTTCTTTAAAGTTGTGTTCATAATGTTTAAACAATCATATGTATGAGATATATATACTAGTATATCGAGATTATATTAAAAGTTAGAATCTTGTTTGCGAAATGATGGAGAGTCGTAACATAAAACCCAGGAGAAAACAGCCCAGCCGATCGGCTATGAACACCCAACCGATCGGGTTTCTATCTCTAGCCGATCGGGTATAGCCCCTTGAAAGTTTTAGGCCCTTGCAAATACGTTTCTGTGTTTGTGATTCAGAAAGAACAAAACTATGCAGAGAATTGTCCTCATGTGAGAATACGATGTGTACATATCAATTTTAGACTTGACATAATCAGCCCCTCATCTTCAGAACTTGACACTTTAACAGCAAGCCATCCAGAATTTCAAGATCTACCCTTCAACTCTTTAATGTTTACACACAGATCCTCCAACTCCTTATTAATAAAAAGTGCAACTAAGTACTATATGTAACAAATTTTTGGAAGAATAACTTTTAATAACAAACGAAAAGAATGAAGTTAAATGTTTTAGGTGAAACATTTCTTTGTATATTATATAAATATATACGGCGATAAACGATGTCGAGTAAAATCGTACGAGTAATTCGGGTCATTTTTAAAGTCATTTAATTATTAATGGCAAATTACTATTTTTAATAAGTTGTTAATATTTATTAATTATCTAATAATTTATTTATATTAACATTATCATTGAAAATTAACTATATATATATATATATATACTTTTTCAAGGTATAAAACGAGCTTAAACGAATTATATATATATATATATATAAAATATATGTATAAATGTGGATATACACACGCATGACAAACGACCCTACTCGAGGAATACGAATGTTTTCAATTCAAGGAACACCGACGAATAGTACATATTAGGACTTAAACGGTCTTACAAAACAATCACATCATTTGCATGATTTGACAAGCCGTCAAATACTCATATTAATATATCTCTTATGTTTAGGAAGTTAGAGGATTACGGATTGGATATTACTTGCGGTTAGGAACGCTAGCACCCACAGGTTAGTTCACAGCCCCACTTTCTAGTGTTTTATTGCTTTTAAAACCTGGGGTGAAAAACATAACAACTGTTTTACTACTACATGCAATAACTGCTTATAAATGCTTATGTGCTTAAATGCTACTGATTTTATGAATGACTTCATACCATGATTGCGAACTATCTGTGAATACTTGTATGTGTAGGTATGGCCATAGGATATTACTCTCCTACAAACTGTGGTGAACGACCTTATTTGACTTACTTGTCAACCATTTTACTAAATGAATGCGGTTTAACAAACCACTTGTTAAACATAAACCTGTGAATTCACTCAACCATTGTGTTGACCTTTTACTATGTTTTTCAGGTAATTAGCAGCACAAGTAAGAATGCATACTTACGGAGTTAGGCGACCCAAGACGAATTAGGATGCTAACTTTTGGGACAATTATTATTTCTTTGGTGTAGCTGATAATCATCAGTCATACATATGAAAACTCTTGTTAAACATGTATTTTATAACTGATTATGTTATATAACGCTATTTCTATGACTTTGACGAGTCATAGCCTTTTATAATAAACTACTTATTGAAATGACATCTTAATTTACTGTTCAGCAATAATCATAAGCTCTGATCTGGCATGAGTGTCAAATGTTGACGTCAGCACCCCCGCTTACTCTAATGCTTCCGCAAATCGCGCGTTGACCGCGCTGACCGAATTTGGGGGTGTCACAGTTTGGTATCAGAGCCATTGGTTATAGCGAACTAGAAGTCTTTAAGTGACCTAAAGCCTTAGAGACCTAGACTATAGCCTTGGCTAGAACACTCATGCATGTATACATTTGCATACGTATAACTCACAATATGACAACTATTGTCACAATGCGTTTAGGTGAATAGTTCTTTGTTCCTACACGTGACTTCTTAAAACATGGTTGTACTAACAATGGCACCTCGATACACGAGAAACCATCAACCAACACCAACACACACCTAATCTATATAGACGTTATTGTCTGATGTATAGTTAATCTGACTTGTATCCCCTGAAACAAACTACACTTGAGTCAGTCAATCCTACTTGAGCATTAGAAGAATGTTTGAGGGCACTTTTATCATATTAAAAGTCTGGAACATATCATATATATACAGCTCTCACTTTTACGAGCAAACATATATAAAATTAATGGTTCCTACCTTAGTTGCCATACTCCGCAGACTATTCAGGGAACTTCCTGACACACACAAAAATGACTTCTTAGAAAGCGGTACCTCCAGACTGGATGGAAATGTGATCTCCACAAACAAAATATAGTAAGGTTTCGCTATATACTAATCGAGACAGAGTTTTAAACAACCACTAGGGTAATCAGACCCAATTCTGCGAAACAAATTTCCTCCCCACAAATAACAAACTTTATGTGATAATTTTTATACAAATTGTTTACGAAAATGCTTTACAACTATATTTTAGATAACAATCCAACTACAATTATATTTTGGATAACATCCAAATGAAAACTACAAATTTTGAATAACATTTCAACAAACACTTTGGATAGGAAACGGGAGAACGTACCGGTGATGTTTAATACTGGAGGACGTACCAGTACGCATTTGTTGACCGGAGAACACACCGGTAGCAATTTGAGTCAACCGGAAAACATACCGGTACTGTTTATACTGGAGAACGTATCAGTACACATTTAATGATTGGAGAACGACCGGTATCATTTTAAATTAACCGGAGAACGTACCGGTAATGTTTTGAGATACTGGAGAACGAACCAGTATGGCTTTAAACCGGAGAACGACCGGTAGATAAACTGGAGAACGACCAGTACTATGATTTGCTGGAGAACGACCAGCAGTATTACAAACCGGAGAACGACCGGTAGACTTTGGAAATGTTGATCCTTAGTTGGATCAGCCTGTGTTTCCTACGATAACTATTTTGGGGAATGTTATTTTATTTAAATAGCCTGTGTTTCTTACTATTACTTATTTGGGAAATGTTAACTCTTGATTGAATTAACCTGTGTTTCCTACGACAACTACTTTGGAATTGTTAATCAATAATTAGGTTAACCTGTGTTTCCTGTAAACCATTACTTTAGGAAATGTTTCTCTTAATTGATAAACTTGTGTTTCTTACAAAGCAAACAACTAAACGAAAACTATATATTTTGGGTAACGTCCCAAATTGGTACTATATATTTTGAATAGTGATCCAACCAAACTATATTAGGGACAGACATCCCACTTGAATTGTAAATTGGGTAGATAGCCCAACTAAGCTGTATTTTGGGTAACAACCCAACGAAATCTTACTTTTGAACGACAATCCAACAAAACGGAATTGATTGAATTCTAACACCGTCACCGAGATGTCGTGGAAAACGATGACTCAACTTTTAGAAGTTAACTCATGTAAACTAGATGACAAACACACCATAGAACTAGCCGACCGTAAGTTGATCGAATCAGGAGAAATAATACCGGGATGTATCCTAACGTTTGAGGGTCATCTCTTCGAAATAGACTTACTACCGGTAGAGTGGACAGTTTTGATATCATATTAGGTGTGGACTGATTGTCGAAGGATCGAACTGGGTACTCATTCTGATAGGAGTACTGCCTACCATTCACAAAATTGACAGCCAAAATAAACGAACGATGCAAACTCTTGATGACTCGTTAAGAGCCTGCGAAATTAATTTTAGAGGAAATTGGGTAGTCACCTACCGCTAACCGAATCTTTCTACAACAAAAGTTACATCACTAGGGGTACAAATGACGCCATTAAGGCACTGTACGAAACAAAATGCTGATTACCACTCTATGGGATAGAGTAGGTGATAGACAACTTTGAACGCCACTTTGACAACTTTGCACTTCCTCCAAAACTTAATTCATTGATTTCAGTAGCACTAACGAATGTTGCTCATTCCTCAATACCACTTTCACTGATTTGACATCAAGTGCAGAATAGGGATGACCTATCTAAGTCAACTATAAACTCAGGGTTTGCATTTAGCAGACAAGTCAAATTACTGGTTGGTCAACCGATTAGTCATGAAAGGACTACTGTATATATGGCTACCTTGCAGCCACGATATAACTACGATTTGAACCATAAGATAGTCAGGACTCGACTACTACGATAGACATTCTAATCTCAGTTAAATGACTTAGTTACAACTGAGACGTGAGGCAAAGTAAAACTTGTAACAAACTCTTCTTGCGTACATTTCTCTCTATACCATTACTAACTGGAGAAACCCTGGCGATATGAGCGGGAAAAAAAAAAAACTTAACCTCCGCTACGTAGGACCGTTTGAAAGTCCTTACAAGAAACCTTGTCGCATACAGGTTTGAACTAACACGAGAGTTCAACAACATTCACGACATTTCCCATTTCTAACATGAAAAGGGTGCTCTCTAACGAGACCTTAATTCTTTTCTCCCGATATAATTACTATTGGCATAAAAATTTAACGTTGTGGAGGAACTTATCAAAACGTCGACTAAAGTTTTGCAGCTAGCAAACTAGAAATACTATCAGCTATATAATCTGCAAAAGTGAACTATAATAGTACTACAAGCCGTTAGAATTGTTGCAACAACTTGAAACGTCGCAACTGAACTCTGAACGCAAGAAACGAAACACGAGTGTTAGACACTCACGACTTGATTCAAATTTCGAGGACGAAATTTCTTTAACAAGGAGAGAATGTGACAACTCTCAAAATTTGGTACTGATTAACGTTTAAGCATGTGCATTTTTACGCTAATTTCATGGTTAAGTTTTAAACAAAACTTTTGATGTGAAATAAGCCTAGCAAGCCTAAATACTTTTAAACAAAAAGTGTTACATATTATGTGATTAATTATAATCGCGTACAAACATATCGGAACGAACCCGACAAACTTAAATAACAAAAGTTGGTGACACAACATAATTAATAATGAAATTATTAATTACGAGTACTTATATATCTATAACACATAGATAAATTGATTAAAGTATACGTTTTACATAAAACATATTATGTGACGAACAAAAATAATTTTAAAACGCACTACGTGGTCAGAGATGACAAAAGTTTTATTTTCTCATTCATCTGAAAGGATTTGGAACATTTCCTCAAAATATGGAATCGAAATTCAACTGAAATTTGGCACCCAATTGGATGCGCATAGTAACTAATATACAAAATAAAATGTTTCAAAAACGTTCCAAACTATTTCAGTTAGATTATTTAACTAATATAACACGTGGAAAAATTTTTAAAACGGAATAATATTGCGTTTTAAATACAGATTGGGCACGCAGAACATTTATAATGTACAAACTATACAACAGTCAAAAAAATAATGAAAATATCATTATTCTAATTTTATATTATGAACCTGGAGAACATCTACAAAATAAAAATATAAAATATTAAATTTTATATTGCACTAATTGGACCCGTACCCGAAATTAACGGGTTAAAAATCTATAATATCTATTCAAAGTAAATATCTGGAGATAAAAATTGTACTGGACCATACCACCTTTGATCTTTAAGCCGTATCATATATCTTATATACTCCTTCCATTATATCCAGTACACACACAAACACTGCATCACCCAACTCCAATAATACATTACCAACTTTCTTCCTCTGTGGTTTCTTGGATCGACAGCAACAGAGACAGAAGTAGAAGTTGCAACCAACCAAGATCATCACCATAAAACTATAACAATAATTTCTTTTACATCATCAACTATCATCACCATTATCATTTCGATTTCTTTGAAGAAGAAACAAGAACAACCCGCAACAACAACAACTTGTAACAACAACCTAACAACAACAGCTAGCACTCCCTCGCTCTCCCTCTCTCTCGGGTTATCACTCATGGCCGAGCACCACCACAACCGTAAGCCACCACCATCATCACTTTCGGGCATCATCACAGTCAAGGAGGAAGCTAGGAAACAACAGCAGGTTATAATGAACACCATCACCATCGTGCCTCACCACCTTCTCGGCACCATCACCTTCCCCATCGGCCCCATCACCACCGTGAGCAACCTCCACTTTTTCTTTAAAGTTGTGTTCATAATGTTTAAACAATCATATGTATGAGATATATATACTAGTATATCGAGATTATATTAAAAGTTAGAATCTTGTTTGCGAAATGATGGAGAGTCGTAACATAAAACCCAGGAGAAAACAGCCCAGCCGATCGGCTATGAACACCCAACCGATCGGGTTTCTATCTCTAGCCGATCGGGTATAGCCCCTTGAAAGTTTTAGGCCCTTGCAAATACGTTTCTGTGTTTGTGATTCAGAAAGAACAAAACTATGCAGAGAATTGTCCTCATGTGAGAATACGATGTGTACATATCAATTTTAGACTTGACATAATCAGCCCCTCATCTTCAGAACTTGACACTTTAACAGCAAGCTATCCAGAATTTCAAGATCTACCCTTCAACTCTTTAATGTTTACACACAGATCCTCCAACTCCTTATTAATAAAAGTGCAACTAAGTACTATATGTAACAAATTTTCGGAAGAATAACTTTTAATAACAAACGAAATGAATGAAGTTAAATGTTTTAGGTGAAACATTTCTTTGTATATTATATAAATATATACGGCGATAAACGATTTCGAGTAAAATCGTACGAGTAATTCGGGTCATTTTTAAAGTCATTTAATTATTAATGGCAAATTACTATTTTTAATAAGTTGTTAATATTTATTAATTATCTAATAATTTTGAGAGTGCCCCTTGACGTTGGATCTAGATGACTATTGACTACAATCGAAAGGCGGAATCAATCAATTGCAAGTATGGCTAACAAACACAAACCGAACAAATGTATTTCAACAATGAGAACGTGTATATCAGCTTGTATAACTATTTGGAAACGATTACAAGGTAGCTTAGTCGACAAATGGTGGTAGGGTTTCATCAACCCTAGCCGGAAACCCGTAGGTTTGTATTTATACTAAAAGTCAGCCGACGTGCGTCACTTGTGGAAGTGTCGTATGTAGCCGCCTTCATGTGTCACTTACCTAAGTGACCCTATGCGTCACTAAGGCAAGTGACGCCTAACCTAAAACTTATGTGTCGCATATAACAAAAACTATATTTTCACTATATGACTAACGACACTTCTTACAACTCGATAGACCAACTGACAGACAACCTAACATGCATCAACAAACTCCCCCGTGTCTTCAGCTTGGTCTTCAAAATCTTCAAAATCTTCAAATTTAGCATTTAGCACCAACCTTCTGGGAATGTACCTCCAGCGTGTATTCCCACCTTTAAACATATCTCGACCACCCTTGTGAATTTTGAAGCCTCTTCTAAATCAGCTTGATTGTACTGAAGTTTATTTTTGTAGAGAGCTTTCAAATCTTTCTTCGTCAAGTTGATTAGGCTGATCGGATCAAAAACGCGAATTGACTTTCCCACATATTCCTTAATCGGCCATTCTCCCCAAACATCCTGTGCATGTGCCACAGCTGTCTTTGTAGAATATTCGATTACAGCTTCTTGAGTTACAGAGTCAAACCACCAATACTTAAGATCGCGTAAGAAATCCAGTGGCAACTCTTGTAAGGGAACAGTCTTAAGACTAGCAGCTGGTGGATAATGATATTTCACGATCGGTTGTTGAGTTCTCAAATCAATCTTCTTCTTGTATGAGTATCGAACTCCCAGCTCTGGCCTAATCCACAAATATTTCTTGCTATAAATCTCTTTTCTCAAAATTCTCTGAAAAAGAACTCCTCGAGTATCTTCAGAGTGATTAACAATGTTTAGCTGAGCAAGACGATTCAATTCAACCTTCGGCAAAGTGCTAATATGATTAAATCTCGGTTTGAAGTATTGCACGCCGTCGCTTCTCTTTATCAGAATCAAAAAGTTATCAACATCGAACTTCCAGCTTCTGATCAACCCATCCAATTCACCTCTAACCAAATAAGTTTTACACGTTTTCAATTCAGGTGCAATTGACTTATAAACCACTTGCGGTTTCGAAATTCCAGAAGATGTAGACGCGGGAACTGATTATGTAGTAGATTGTCCCATTGGAGGTTCTGCCTCATCCTCAGAAGAATCTGTTTCGATAACCGGAGCATCAAAATCAAATGCTTGAGCAGGTTGCCTTAATGCTGGCTCCGGTTCACGTTCAGGTGCCCGTTCTTGATTAGGATTATCCATGTATTCCTCATCCGACCCTGGAACTTCAGCATCCATCTCAATATCATCGGGATCAAAAGATCTATCAATTTCATCAAATCTATTAACCAAACTCTGCAGATATGTCAGATTGACATTTGAGTAGTCGGCTGCAATCGGAGTCGGTTGTCCCGGAACATCAACAAAATAATCTAAAGTGACGTTTTCATTGATATCAGAAGATTGTACATTTTCTGGTTTAGGAAGAGGAGTTACATTTGTTTCTAACTCTCTAGGAGTATCCTCCCCCGAAACTATTGTAACAAACTCCAACTCTAAGACCCTAGACGACAGATTCGTCACCTGAAGCTGGAGATTGTCAACCTCAGCAGCCTTGAGCTCCAAATCTTTAATCTGAGAAGCCTGAGCAGCAATCAGAGCCTGTTGGTCATCAAACCTTTGCTGCAAAAGATCCATCTGAGCCAGAATCATCTGTAATGACGGCATATCAGATGGTGGTGGTGGTTGTTGTCGTTGAGAGGTCGGTTCCTCTATAACCACTGTCGTCCGCTGGCGTCTACGGAGAGGTAAATCGGCATAAGAGGGTGAACACCCAGCAGGACATTTGCCCGGATTCCTCGGGACATGGACCCTGCCAGCAGAGATCCGTCTCAGTATACGCTTAAAGCGTCGAGGATCAGCAAGCTGAATACCATCAAAAGCAGATTGTGGTGGCACGTCACCCTCAGAATCGGGTGGAGTGGGCCCACCATCATCAGAATCAGCCTCGACTCGGTCAACACGATCAATATCGTCTAAGTCTTGAGCTATATCAGCATCAACCAAGTCGTCCTCATTGACCGGAGGAACGACATCATCCTCAAAACCATGATCGCGCGGCGCAACATAGTTTTCGTTTACTATGTGCCCGAAGAGTTCGCGATCCGCCAATACCGGCTCGCCCTTTGGCACGAGCTTGCAGTCGTTGAAGACTCGCAAAAGCATAGGCGTCGGTACCAGAAGAGACCTCTGATCCGGTGCAATTTCGAGGTTCAGATCATTCACTAACAGCTGCACAAACCTCGGATACTGCAGGCATTTATCCTTACCAGCTCGGATATTCTCCACCATGTTGCCTAAAATATAACCGCTGAAATTGTACGGTTTGTTGTAAATCAGGGCCAACATAAGAGAAAGTGTGAGGTGGCTAGCAGCATCGTATCCCCCTTTCCTCGGAGATAAGCAGACGATAATAATATGGCACAAGTACCTCCATACTCTGCAGAGATACTGCTTCCTGAAGTCCGAAAGCTGATTTGCCGGATAACCCATCCTCTGAAGTCCCCCATAGATAAACGTGGTAGGGAACATGGTGGGCATCGTAGAGTTGTCAGCAAACTGGAGAACCCGTCGAATTGAATTCTAAGTGATCTCTATCTCTTCACCAAACATTGTAGATACAATCCTTGGAACATCACCCTGAACCCTGATCACCGCATGATCATAGAACTCCTCGATTTGGTTCATATAAACCGGGGTCGATGCGGTAATCGCATGATGAATCCTTGATCTTCGTAGAAAGTCGATCATTGGCCTAAAAGGCACCGAATTCACATGCGTAGACTCAAGAAATGCCGTAATGTTGTGTCGGGTGTTGGTACGGTGATAGTAGTTCTGTAGTTCAGCCATCTGTAAGCTAATATACAAACAAAAATAACCGAAATCGTTATAGAGTTAGCCCGAACACAGATACGTTAAAAAATGAATTTTGACTTTAGGCCTCACTTATGGTAAGTGACGCATGGCCACTACCGTCACTAAGGAAGTGTCGTAGTATACAGTGTTCAAAATTAAAATTAAAGTATAGCGTCACTTATGGTAAGTGACGCTACCAAGCGTCACTGATGTAAGTGACGTTTGTATTTAGTGATTAAAAGTATACGACACTTAAGAAGTGACGGGTGACGAACATGCGACAGTTAACATAGTGACGGTATCCTAAGGGAGTCACTTAAGAAGTGACGGTATAAGTGACGTATAGACATAGGCGTCACTTAGACAGTCACTTGGGGTAGTGACGCATTTAGAGGCGTCACTAGGATGAGTGACGGTCTTAACATTTAAAGCAAGTATATGCATCACTACACGAGTCACTTAAGAAGTGATGCAAGAATAAGCGTCATTTATTAAGTGACGGTATGGGCTTTCAAAATTACCAAATAGCGTCACTTGAGGTAAGTGACGCACGAAGTGACGCAACGATGAAGATCATCGTGTCACTGTTCATACCCAGATTTCAAATTTGGGGTTTTTCGAAATCAAAGTTACCAAGTTATGCGCTTCATAAAAACGAATGATACACACCATTTATTACACGAAAACATTATCAAACAAGCATTAAATCAATCGAATTTCAGTGTTAAGCCCAAACCGTAACCCTAAGTCAAGATTAAAGCATGAATAATGAATAAAAGAGGTTAAAGTTAGTACCAAATAGATCGTAGGAATGAGGGGAACAAAGATATAACACAGGAATGAACGAACAAGCCGTAGAAATCACTAACGCAACAGAAAAAATCGCACAGATCGAGTGACGCTAAGACAGTATAAGTGTCGGTATGTCAGAGCAAGTGACGCTATGAGTGTTTGAAAAGTGGTGAGGTTGAGTGTCGTGGGGAGGAGTATTTATACACCGACCCTTGTATGCGTCACTCAACCCGGCACTTAAAGCGTAGCTTACCCCAACACTTACTGCGTCACTAGAATAAGTGACGCAATATCGTATGCGTCACTGGCAGCGTCACTTATGAAAGTGACGCGGAATTCACTTTTTGTGAAAAGGTTGCGATTTCATCGTTTTTCGCGTTATTATTTCGGTACTCAAATTTGAAAGAGTAACTGTATCTTGGATAGTAACTAAAATTAAACTAACTTAGATAAAATAAAACACATACAAGAATATAAATTGACAACTAGAAAATTAACACAATCTTTTTGGTGACGGAGTTGATATAGTCTGGTTAGGGATCATATCGGAATAACATGCATTTATTAGGAACATTAAGTGTTATTTCGATCATCAGTATATTTGTCCTCTTTAAATTTACTTGACATACGAAAAACACTTTTTATAAAAATTATTTCAAAACGATTATTAGTATATTTGTCCACTTAAACATATTACACTCACATCTAGGAGGTATTGTAATTATTGTTGGTATGTGCATTTCGATGTGGTTCCCACCATAGATATACATCTTAACTTAAGACATAGACCATGTTTCCATTTACAGATAGAATATAAGAAAATCAATTTTAAGAATCAAGTCAGCGGTAACAGGTCTGTACTTACGTACAACAGAGCGACATAGCTTGATTCAGGTTTAAGCAAAACCAGACTTGGTCAAACCATTTTGGCGACCTTGTAAGGTATCTTAATTTTAAAGACTTTTCAAGTACTTTGACTTGTGTTTGCTTAGATTTAAAATATATATTAACAGAAGCCAGGTCTATACTTACGTATAACAGAGGAAACTATCAATATATACCCCCAAATGATGTCAAATAAACATCTTTCATGAAAGCGTGCCTAGTATAAGTAAGAAATTAAGACTTTTGTCATACATCTAAGGATGGTGTACCACTTGAAATAGATAATTAAAGATTAAGCTTTTTAAGACTTCTCAAAGAGTTTTGCATAACATGCCTACTAATATATCGTATGATGAAGACAATGTTTATAAAAACTGTTTTCAATACGTCAGATAAATCTACTGACACATCCAAGATATACCTTAAATTTCCATTTTTATGCATGTCACCCGATGTACTATCATATCCCAAGTTGTTTACAGACACAACTTCAATGTCTATTTTTAAAATGTAGCAACCTTGCATTTCTTTAATACTAGAAAGTATAAAGAGTGGCAGTTGCGTTGTTTTTTTTTTTTTTTGTTAAAACATTACTTTAAAACCAATCCAAGTCACAAATTACTTTTTCGTGGTAAAGAACCTTAGACCGATCATGTTGACTAATTCATCAAATCGGGCTCTAGAAAAAGCCTTAGTGAATAAGTCAGCATTGTGCTTTAGGGTATCTATATGGACAAGGTCGATAAGGTGTTTCTCATAGCAATCCCGTATAAAGTGAAACCTAATTTCTATGTGTTTGGTTTTAGAGTGTTGTACGGGATTGCGTGTGATTGATATGGCAGCAGTATTATCAATATGTATAGGAGTCATAGTTAAGAGTAACCCGTAGTCGTGCAGTTGGTGTTGAATCCAAAGAACTTGAGAACAGCAGCTTGCAGCAGCAATGTACTCGGCTTCCGCTGTTGAAGTAGAAACCGTAGTCTGCTTTTTGCGTTGCCACGACACCAATCGGGATCCAAGGAACTGACATCCTCCTGTTGTTGACTTCTTATTGATGTTGCAGCCACCGTAATCTGAATCTGAATAGGCAGAGAGCGTAAAATTCTTCTCATTGGAGTACCATAGACCAAGAGTGGGTCTATATTTGAGATAGCCAAAAATCCGCTTCACCGCCTTCATATGAGAAACCTTTGGTCGTGCCTGATATCTTGAACAAAGTGAAACAGCAAAGATGATATCAGGCCTTGAGGCAGTGAGGTACATTAGAGAACCTATCATCGAACGATAATCTTTTTCTTTGCAGTCCTCATCATCATCAGCAGGTCCAAGATTATGGTTGAGTTCAATAGGAGTTCCATAAGGTTTACAAGTGAGCATATCATATCGTGTCAACATGTCATTGACATATTTTGACTGATGAATATACATTCCTTTGGATGACTGCTCAACTTGCACACCGAGAAAGAAAGTGAGATCTCCCATTGCACTCATCTCGAAAGCTGACTTCATGACCTCTTCAAATTCTTTACAGAGAGTCTCATTCAACGACCCAAAAATAATATCATCGACATACACCTGAACTAGTAACAAATCATCCCCTTTCCCTTTTGTGAAGTGAGTACTGTCGATGTTGCCCCGAGAAAAACCATTTTCCACCAGATGAGTAGCAAGCCTCTCATACCATAGGCGAGGAGATTGATGAAGTCCATATAATGCCTTATTTAGTTTGTAGACATAATTTGGATTCACCGAATCTTCAAAACCGAAGGCTATTGAACATATACTTCCGTATCAATTTGATCATAAAGGAATGCACTTTTGACGTCAAGTTGCTTGACACGAATCCCTTTAAATGATGCAAAGGCCAAAAAGATACGAACAGATTCCAATCTGGCGAAAGGGGCAAAAACCTCATCATAATCTAGTCCTTCAACTTGAGTATACCCTTGAACAACTAGTCGAGCTTTGTTCCTTGTAACGACCCCTCGATCATCCTTCTTTACTCGATATACCCATCTAGTGCCTTTTGGATCAGCACCCTTGGGTAATGGTACTAGCGTCCACACTTGCAGCTTGTGAAATTGCTGCAGTTCATCTTGCATGGCCTTGACCCAGGATGGATCTTGTAAGGCCTCCGAGACTTTCTTCGGTTCGGTTTGGGAAAGATGGCATGAATTGACGGTTGCCATAAATCCCAAAACCTGATCAGCTGAAGTATGCTTATCTTCAGCAGATTGCTTTGCCTGATTTCTCATTTGAACAGAAGAATGAGGATCACCAATTATGTTTTCAACTGGGTGATTCCTATGTATCCGAGTAACTGGAATAGCATCTAGCACAAGATTTAATTGCAAGTTGTTCAAATCACCTTCAGTGGCAGAAGCATCTTCGTTCTCTTCATTAGTGAAGAAACGAGAATAATCCATGTCTTCTTCATCCTCTAAGAGAGGCATATCTGGATCACGTGGAAGATCCTCGGTATTGACAGTGTTTGAAAAAGAAGGGATGGCAGTAGTTGGTGGTGTGGGCATAGGTACAGATGCAGTAGAAGTATTGGATATAGGTGCAGGCATTTGTTGTGTTGGAGTAGGTGTGGGAGTGGATGTCGTATCAGGAATTGGTTTGGATGTAGTAGGAAGAGAATCGGATGTTTGTTGAAAAACATCGAGTCCATGAAGCATTGTAATTATCTCTTCTGTGTCGTCGTCCTCCGGAACATTGAAAGAACTAAAGAGTTTCCCATAATTGAAGAACCAATCCGGACCCGTTCCTTGAGGTGGTTCCGTATACCTTAAGCATTTGACCTCAAAGTGTTCCTCTATCTCGTTTGTTAATTTGTTGGATACTCGTTTGTTTGGAGAGTTGACCGAATATCCAAGAAAAATCCCTTCAACGGCTTTATCACCAAACTTAGAGACACGTTCTTTGGTAATCATTATTAAACAAGGACACCCAAATGGCTCCAGAAACTGCAAATTCGGCTTGCGGTTATTGAATAGCTCATAACATGTTTTGTTCTTCTTCTTAACCGAGAGCACCCGATTCAAAACATAACAGGCAATATTAACTGCCTCGGCCCAGAAGATAATAGGCAACTTGGAATATGCTAGCATAGTGCGAGCAGTTTCAATAATGGTCCTATTCTTCCGTTCTGCAACTCCATTCTGTTGAGGAGTTCTCGGAGCACTGAATTGATGATCAATACCCCTAGAAGCACAGAATAATTCGAGAGTTGATTTCTTGAATTCGGTTCCATTGTCGCTTCGCAGTCTCTTCACCTTTAAGTTGCACAAATTTGCCAACTTATCCAACAAGTAGACCAAAATTCCCGCAGTTTCATCCTTCGATGCGAGAAAATATACCCACGAAAACCGTGAGTAGTCATCCGTCACTACTAAACAGTAAGAGCGACCACCAATGCTCTTCGTAGAAACCGGACCAAAAAGGTCCATATGCAGTAATTCTAGTGGAGCATCTATTGAATTCACAACCTTAGACTTATGGGATTTCTTATGGAGTTTGCCCTTGTGGCAAGAAACACAGTCATCCTTCAAAGCGAAGGACTGTTTCGGAACTCCACGAACTAAATCGTTATTAATCAGGAAATTCATTTTCCGGAAATGAATATGTCCCATCCATCTGTGCCAAAGGAGTTATTCCTTTTCTGAAGCCTTGGAGAGTAGACAAGTGAATTCACTTGTAGTCTCCACTGTTTTCATATTCATCACATATGTGTCATTTCTTCTAGGTGCTCGCATTAACACCCATTCCTCTGGAATGACATACCCCGACTTCAATATAAAACACTCAGTTTTTGTAAATGATGTGGTATAGTCCTTATCACAAACTTGTGAAACACTTAGCAAGTTATGTTGAAGTTCGGCCACATAATTTACATTCTCAAAGCTAACCCTTCCATTTGTTAGCGTTCCTCTCCCAGAGATAGTTCCTCCCGTATCTCCTGCAAAGGCCACATGTCCTCCTGCGTATGGTTTAATATCCACAAGAAGAGACACATCACCAGTCATGTGTCGCGAGCAGCCGCTGTCCACAAACCATTCGCTAACTTTCACACGTTCAGACTGCTGAAACACATAAAAATGAGGAGATTAGTGAGAAACGGTGACCCAAGCCTTTACAGACTTAGGTCGACCATAGTCATCAACAATAAGCACATCAGATAAAACTTTATTTTTAAACAAATCAGATTTTGTATCTGATGGGCTATTATTGATGACCTTTGAGTCCTCAGTAGACTCTTTTATTTTCTAAACCTTTAATGGTTCGGAATTTGGTTTGGAAATGATGTCGGGCTTTGGTTTTGACAAAGATTGTTGCCCAACATCACTAACTTTCTCAGCAGGCTTAGGAGAGTTGGAGTGATGCCTAGAAGGAGATTTTGAAAAAGAATTTCTGTAGAATGATGTCCTAGGCATATCTCTCCCATAACGCTGATGAGAAAGTTTGGGACAGTTGCGGATCAAATGTCCTTGTTTCTTGCAGTAGAAACAAGAACGATTCTCTATAAACTGTTGAGACGAAGGATTGACTGCAGGAAGTGGTGAAGCATTTCTAGAACATGAACATTTCGTACACGTTTTAGAGAATGCTTGTTTTGGTTTAGAAGTTGAGGCAGAAGTTTTATCAACATGAACCTTTTCATTTGTCACCTTTTGTGTTAAAACTTTTGCCGGTGACTGTTGAGTTTGAAGTTTCACATTTAAAACTTTATTTTCCTTTTTATTTTGAACCTTTGTTACAGGTTCAACTTTAAAAATTTGTTTTTCAGGTTTAGCCTCAACCCTCTTAAACTCAGGATATTCCTGATCAGTAATATCCTCTATCTCAACAATCTCATCAGTATGAACTAGAGACTTACTTTCAGCTTTAACAAACTGAGGCAATGGATACTCTTGCCTCTTGGTTTTCTCCTTTGTCAGTTTGTTTAGCTTGGCTTCTTTGGCCTTGATACCATACAGTTTGGTATAATCAACTGAAATCTCCTCAAGGCCTTCCTTAGCAAGCGGGGGACAATATTCAGCATGAGAAGGTGGTGGTACTTGGTTATAGCCAAGACCTTCCTTCTTTTTGCCGCTTGCCCCTTGCTTACTAACTATCTCATTAAAGACTTGAGTTGCGGATGTTGAACCTAAGATTTTGCTTTTATGATTCTCAAACTCATTTTTCAAATCAGATAGTTCTTTAGTCAACAATTCAATTTCGATAAGATAACTCTTAATTGCATCTTGCTGGCTAAAGACCTTTGCTTTAAAGGTTTCGGTATCTAATTTATGAGCCTCAAGGTGTTGTTCATAAAGTTTTTCATTATCTAGCAAAAACTTATTAGATTCAGTAAGTTTAACTATCTTTTCCCGCATATCTAAATTGTCTTTTTGATAGGCCTCAAGGGATTCAGTCAATTTAATACATGAAACACAATTGAAAGGCTCATTAGGTTCATTTGGTACCTCAGGAGTAATGTGAGCCATCAGGCATTGAAACTGTGCAGCCTGAGCACTCCAGTCAGAAGCAGTTGGTTCAAAAACGATCAAAGCATTATCTACAGCCAACGATTTAGCTTCTTCTTTCTCATTTGCCTCGGGCGGATCCGGTTTAGTAAGACCCGATGATGGCATCCTGGGTTTCTCACATTCCCTTGCAAAGTGACCAAGGTTCTGACAGTTGTAACATCGAACCTTTCTTTTATCGAACCCAAACCCAGTCTTCTCATTGCCTTCCAAGATCTTTCGTCCCGTCCTCTGCAAGAACTTCTGAACCCTCCTTGAAATCATAGCTATGTTCCAGGTTAAATCCATCTGTTCCAAGTCATCATCATCCAGCTGAGCATAATCTTCTTTGGTCATTTCCAAAGTAGTATTTGGTTGAGTAACCAAATCTTTATAAGAGCTGAGGAAAGCTGTATAAATAGCAGCTTGCTCTTGGATAGCTGGTGATGCTGAAACCTGCTGTTGTGTTCCTTGATTTGTGCAGGTTGTGCCGGAAACATAAGCAGCATGTGAAGCCCCAGCTGAAAGGATGGAGAATTGGTATCCGATATGAATGCCATTCCTCCATAACTCTTACCAGAGTTAACTTGGCTTCCATAAAGTGAAGGATTTTGTACCAATCCAGTCGACTTGCACTCCTTCTTCTTCAATTCCATAGCGTGGGCTTAGAGAACTCCTATTAGCTGATCCAAAGACATCCCCGCCAATTCTTGATTTTCCTTCAAGAATTGGACTTTCACATCCCATGCACTTGGTAAAACATCCAACAACTTCTTATTAATCTCAAGTGCAGTGAGATTATATCCTCCTTCAGTTAATTCACTCACCAGTTGTGAGTACCGAGTAAACAATCCAGAAGTTGTCTCATTAGGTAAGGAGTCAAATAGATCGTACTGTTTCTTAATCAATTCCAGCTTAGCCTCCTTATATTTCTCATTTCCCCCACACCTCGTCTCTATTGCCTTCCATAGGTCATAGGTTGTGTCATGAGTTTTAAACAATCTCATGACATCCTTTGTCAAACACATACAGATAGCTGAATGTGCTTTCCTTTCTATTTGATAATCTTTCTTTTCTTGAGGTGTCATCGCAGTGAAAGATTTTGGTGGAGGAACATTACGATAGTTTCCTTCAGCTATTGGAGCCTCATATCTTTGTTTTAATGGGCCCCAAAGTTCTGGATAATGAAAATCCACAAACTATTCAAATCTGTCTCTCCAGTACGCGTAATCCATGTCTGCAGTGAATAATGGAGGTTTATTGTTGGAACCAATATCATTTCCCTGTTTTATCATCTCCCTAATCCCTCTGATATCTTCCTTGTCAGCGGCCATTTAAAAGATTAACCTGAAAAGTAACTCAAAAACGAGAACTTGCAAAATAATTAGTAACAAAGGCGTCACTTGGTAAGTGACGCACTCAAGTGTCGCAACGACTAGCGTCACTTGGTAAGTGACGCTATCGAGTGACGGATAAAGTGACTGATGACACTGTAAGCAAGTGTCGCTCAATTTAGCAAGTGACGTACTCAAGTGTCGTACTTGAGTGACGTACTAAAACAAGTAGGCGTCACTAGAAAAAGTGACGCAGTAAATCAAAAGGCATCACTAAAGGAAGTGACGCACGTAAGTGACGGTAAATTAGAGTGAACGACACTTAAGTTAAGTGTCGTATAAACCTCAATTGACGCTTCAAGTGACGCGTTCAAGTGACGGTTAAAACCCTAATTTGGGATTAGGTAGTGCCGCTGTAAGTGACGCGTCCAAGTGACGGATCGAGTGTCGCAAAACGGCTGCAAAATCCCAAAACCCTAAAAAACTTGAACTTTCGTAAACCTAACGAAAATTCCTTGAACCCTAATGGACGAAACCTGTAAATGGTGAAGAATATCGACTGTATTTCACCTTAGCAACCCAAAATCCGTATGTAATCTTGATTCTTGATTCAAACAAAACCGAAATGAACCCAAAACGACTTCTAAACGTCAATATTATCACCTAATGGCTCTGATACCAGTTGAGAGTGCCCCTTGACATTGGATCTAGATAACTATTGACTACAATCGAAAGGCGGAATCAATCAATTGCAAGTATGGCTAACAAACACAAACCGAACAAATGTATTTCAACAATGAGAACGTGTATATCAGCTTGTATAACTATTTGGAAACGATTACAAGGTAGCTTAGTCGACAAATGGTGCTAAGGTTTCGTCAACCCTAGCCGGAAACCCGTAGGTTTGTATTTATACTAAAAGTCAGCCGACATGCGTCACTTGTGGAAGTGTCGCATGTAGCCGCCTTCATGCGTCACTTACCTAAGTGACGCTATGCGTCACTAAGGCAAGTGACGCCTAACCTAAAACTTAAGTGTCGCATATAACAAAAACTATATTTTCACTATACGACTAACGATACTTAAGATGCATCAACAAATTTATTTATATTAACATTATCATTGAAAATTAACTATATATATATATATATATATATACTTTTTCAAGGTATAAAACGAGCTTATACGAATTATATATATAAATATATATATATATATATATATATACATATATATATATATATATATATATATAATATATGTATAAATGTGGATATACACACGCATGACAAACGACCCTACTCGAGGAATACGAATGTTTCCAATTCAAGGAACACCGACGAATAGTACATATTAGGACTTAAACGGTCTTACAAAACAATCACATCATTTGCATGATTTGACAAGCCGTCAAATACTCATATTAATATATCTCTTACGTTTAGGAAGTTAGAGGATTACGGATTGGATATTACTTGCGGTTAGGAACGCTAGCACCCACAGGTGAGTTCACAGCCCCACTTTCTACTATTTTATTGCTTTTAAAACCTGGGGTGAAAAACATAACAACTGTTTTACTACTACATGCAATAACTGCTTATAATTGCTTATGTGCTTAAATGCTACTGATTTTATGAATGACTTCATACCATGATTGCGAACTATCTGTGAATACTTGTATGTGTAGGTATGGCCATAGGATATTACTCTCCTACAAACTGTGGTGAACGACCTTATTTGACTTACTTGTCAACCATTTTACTAAATGAATGCGGTTTAACAAACCACTTGTTAAACATAAACTTGTGAATTCACTCAACCATTGTGTTGACCTTTTACTATGTTTTTCAGGTAATTAGCAGCACAAGTAAGAATGCATACGTACGGAGTTAGGCGACCCAAGACGAATTAGGATGCTAACTTTTGAGACAATTATTATTTCTTTGGTGTAGCTGATAATCATCAGTCATACATATGAAAACTCTTGTTAAACATGTATTTTATAACTGATTATGTTATATAACGCTATTTCTATGACTTTGATGAGTCATAGCCTTTTATAATAAACTACTTATTGAAATGACATCTTAATTTACTGTTCAGCAATAATCATAAGCTCTGATCTGGCATGAGTGTCAAATGTTGACGTCAGCACCCCCGCTTACTCTAATGCTTCCGCAAATCGCGCGTTGACCGTGCTGACCGAATTTGGGGGTGTCACAACATGACTGGTGATAAAGGAAAGCTACAGAACTTCAAGGCATTTGTTGGAGGACATGTAGCATTTGGGAGTAATTCCAAGGGAGGAAAGATCTTAAGGAAAGGAACAATAAAAAGTAATAAGTTAAGTTTCAATGATATTTACTTTGTTGAACAATTGAGGGACTGATCGTGCTCGAACAGTCGGTTCAAGAATAGCTTCCTGGTCGTTGCGGGCCTTCCAGTTGGGGTAGACGATCGGATGGGTGGTTTTATATTTATAGTGCAGGGAAGCCTAAGTTATATTACTACTTGTAGATTTGTCCATAACTTCTATCCTATTACTTATCTAACGTAGATTTTTCCACAATCAAATAAATAACATGTCATATGGATAACAGATATGGAGTGTAAACTACACTAGAAGTTCTCCCAAATGCAGTACCAATTTAACCGACAACTAACCTCGAATGCTATTCCCCAGTCTCGGTCATCTTAGACATCCGTATCATGGAACAAATTGTTGAATAAACAATAAAGTGAACAGGAGTTACCCCACAGAATAAGTTGGGAAAGTCTATCTAACGATCGGTTAAATTGTTCGACATTATTTCATACAGATCATTGTAATTATTCTTGCATGTCAAACTATTGTATGTAATTATTCTATGTTTGAAAACATAATCATAAATCCAACAAATTCAATAGACAAATTGATACTAGCATGCGAACCCCAAATCAACAATAAAAAAAAACATGCAGTAGTGTAACATGGATAGTTATCAGTTTATTTTGGGCAGATTTTCTGGATTAATGGTTAATTCATGAATGCTATGAAAATTCTCTCAAAAGCGTTTGATATATGAATTTCATTCTAATCTATCTCTAATCCTATGCTCCGTGTCTCCTCCGATATGTTTCAATCAGGAGAATAGCGGTCATGCCGAGTTCATCGAATCATCCAGACATAGAATAGTTGAGGGACCTATTTCTAGTAAT
Source organism: Pseudognaphalium luteoalbum (assembly GCA_963422505.1). Classification (NCBI taxonomy): domain Eukaryota; kingdom Viridiplantae; phylum Streptophyta; class Magnoliopsida; order Asterales; family Asteraceae; genus Pseudognaphalium; species Pseudognaphalium luteoalbum. Next base: position 48,697,343 of record OY730194.1, read on the forward strand.
TAGCTGGATTCTATAAATAGGTTTCAAACCACATCATAAGTTTTATAAACAAACATTTTAAGAACTAATTTATAAAATCAAACATATCCTAGTTACATGCGAGCAGAGTAACAGCATGGTTTAAAGCATAACTACCCTAGCATAACGTCTATCATAGCAAACACAGATTTGTCTAGCCTAACATAGCAATTATCATAGCATGCATTCTTAAATAATTATGATAAAGGCATAACATATTTAAAAATAACAAGAAAGGATAATATAATAAAACCTGATAGGCGTTACAACAAATCTGCGTAACCGCAGTCTCGGAGTGACTCCGTTCAAAGCTCATAAGCTTGCTACTCTTCTCCTACTAGCTAACTACTAGTACTACTATTCTAGAGAGAAAGTGTGTGTGAGAGAGAGAATGGAATTGTGTTGTGTGGAGGTCTGTTGAAATGAGGAAGTTGATGCCTTTATTTATATGCAAAGTCTTCCAAGCATGTTACCACCATTTTGACACCCAATTCTTCCAATTTGCACTGAAATACCACCCCTAGCTCAAAGATTCGGCACCAAAAGGGTAGTATTAGACACCAAAAGGGGGGGTATCGGACACCAAAAAGGGCGAATACAGCACCAAAAGGGGGGGGGGTATACCGCCTCAAAGGGGTAGTATACCACCCCTAGAGGGTAGTATACGACCCTAAAGGGGGTGTATACACCCTCTAGGGGGTGGTATATGGCCCCTAAGGGGTGGTATATGGTCCCTAGGGGGTGGTATGCCAACCCACGTGGTCTTGTGTAGTAGATCGTAAGTCTTGATTGCTTGGTCGTAGTTCTTGTGATCTTCGTTTGGCTTTATTTTCTTTGTTACTTGTCAGATTTGAACGATTATTGCGCCCATGGTTTCGTATTTTCCTGAAGATCAATATGACACAGATTAGACTAGTTTTGCTTAATGCTACGTCAGAACCACAAGTGAATCGTTTTAGCTATGTTTTGTTCGTTAATTGAGCATTTTAATTGATTTTTCGAAAGGAAGTCTAAGTTTTGGCTCATTTTATATTTTTAGCATAAAACATTGATTATTCGATGTTTATTCAAAGATTTGGGCCAAAATGGGCTTGAAATGGTGCACAAAAACGTGACTTTTTGCGTCAAATCAAATATCCCACACTTAGAATTTTGCTTGTCCTCAAGCAAACTCTGAATCGTTATTTTTCAAAAACTTTAATTTTGCGAAAAATCATTTTATTGGTGAGTCTTTAAAGGAAGTAAAAGGCACGGATTTGAAACAAGTATTGTTCGAGTACGGAGGAGAGAGATGTTCCATGACGTATCCAAAAGATTTATAAAATGATTGTCTAAGGTGTTAAACCAAGATCGATCTAATAAACTTATTAGATTAATACAAGTTTTGAATTATTACTGAGAAGTTGCGGAATAAACACTCAATAATATAATGAAGATCAAAACAACAAACAACACAATTAATATCAAAAGCTTCAATCTTATTAATAATATAAGACGAATACACTGAATTGTATTAGGGTTACAAAACCTTGAAGCTGCGTAAAAGTTAACCTAATCTAGGTCTAAGGATCTCTATTTATATTACATAGAGTCCTATACAATCTCTAGTTATTATGGAAATCAAATCTATCCCATAAATAACTCTAACCGACTTATACACAATAACAGTGGGAACAACTTACTTTATACTAACAGTGGTAGTAAGTTTTCTTTACAGACACTAAGTATACTCATACTAACAGTGGCACTGCTTAAATACACTAGCAGTGCCTAGGTCTTCAATTCTTCTAGCAGTGGCACTGCTTCTATATTAGCAGTGGCTAGCAGTAAAACAGACAGTGGCAGGACTTCAATACTTATCAAATATGCTCAGATCCGCACAATCTCCCCCTAAACTTGATCAATCTTGTATTGCATTAAGTTTCTGCATTCAACTTCATTCTTTTGTAGGAGAGTTTTATCTTTTCTTGCTTGCTTGATCTCTCTTGTAGAATTCATTCATCATCCAGTAAATAATGTCTTTGCCTTTTTTAGTCTTCACAGCAACTTGTAATTTCTTTTCCATTAGTTGCCTCAACAGTACTATGCTCAGAATGTACTCTCTCTCTTCCAACATATACACATATTTTCCATTCTTGAGAGAAATACACTGCACTCCTGCTCTAGCAAAATGTCTCCAGTAAGCAACTAACTCAGCACACAAAAATATATCTCCATACATCTCAGGTTCAAACATCATTTGTATCCATTCCCACACATGCCTTTCAAGACTCGATTTATCATTTTTCAAGTCCTTTTCTAACCCAATCTTATACATATCATATATATCAAATTTGTGAACTCTTTTCAGAATATCATGCATTGACCTGTGAAAGCTTACAACTCCATTCTTCCTTTCAATCCTTATTTCATAAGCCATTTCTTCAGTTGCTATCAACACAGCTTCCCATTTGATAATTTGTGAGGATTCTTCACCATCCAAATTGATGTTTTCTGATCTGTCAGGTTTAACTACAAACATCTGTTCTAATATCTCCTCATCCCTATCCAAATCACAAACATTATCATCCATCTCTTGAAATTTAGCAAATGACATTCTAACTCCTTCAATTTTCAATTTCAGTTCCTTTTCTTTCTCAAGCTCTTCATCAATTTGATCATATCTTTCTTGCAATCTCCTTTAAATTTCTGCATCATCTTTCCTCTTCTTTTCTAACTTTTCCCTTGCTTCAGGATTGACATGAGGATTATTATCATACATGTTTTGCAATTGTTCCAGTGACATCCTCCTCAATTGTCCTGTAGAAATTCTATCTCCCCTTAACTTACAAACCAGATCATTTTTCAAATCAGCCCTTGTTGGTTTCTTTGCTTTCCTCTTAGCAGCTTCTTTTTCCTTTTTCTCCTTCTTCTCTCTTTCAATTTTCTGCTTTAATGTCATCTGCAGAGGATTACCCTTTTTCTTTGCTTCATAAGCATGATATACAGTATCATCATTTAATCCCTTTGCTTTCATCTCTGCATATACTCTGCTAGCTTCTTTAGTCATTTTTACAATCTGCCCATTCTCTAGCATCACATCCACTTCATCAACCTCAGATTCTTTCATCTTGACTGGCACAGACTTTTGAGATTTAGCAGCTCTATTTTCAGTTTCAATTCTTTCCTGTTCATCCAATTCAGCCTGCAATCTCATAGCATACTCCAAGTCATGCTCAACATTCTGTGTCACCTTCTTCACCTTTGGCTTTTCCACCAATTTGCCCTTACCTTTGTCTTTTGAATCAGTCTTTGGAAGTTTGGAATCAGGCTTAGACACATTGGTAGGCTCTTTGATCTTAAATGGTACTTCAAGTGTCCTGGCAGTGTTTGGTTTTGCTTTAACAGTGGTAGTAGTAGCAGTGGTAGTAGTTGCAGTGGTAGTAGTTGCAGCAGAGGTAGCCACTCTAACAGTAGGACTACTTGACTTCGATTTTCTGATCTCTTCTAGCTTTTTAGCTTTTACACTGAACACTGGCACAGATTTCTTCCTGCCATAAGTAAGCTTAGGATCTGATCTTGACATCAACTCCCCCTATGCCTCTGCATCATCACCTTTCATCACAGGTTGTAACACCTCTTCACCATCATCTACCTCAACAATCACCTCTGTCTCACCGTCAACTACCTCAGTCTTTTGTATAACACTTTCAACAATTTCATTCTGTACGTCATCTTCCAAGACTTCAGTGTTAGCATTAGACATAGCATCTGTTTCACCCACTACCTCATCCACATGATCAAACATAAACACATCCTCATCAACCATCTCATCTGCATTCTTCTCCCCCTTTTTGAAAGTGTTATTCACTAACAAATTGTGACACCTGTCAATTTAGGGCTAGTAATTAGTGCCTAATCAATTATTAATACATGTAATTAGTTCTGTATTAGGCTAATTAATGTACCGATATATATATTATTGAATATATACAATTATGCGATTCGATTAAAATCATACAAGTTTCAAATCGAATGTATTTCGGTTCAATTAAATACGGACGTTGGTGATACAATTTTATTAAATAATATAACATTATTTAATAACACTATCTTTCCCAAAATATTATATTGATAATAATACTTTGTAATTAATTCGTATCGTACAAACAACGGTTACGTGATTTAAAATCCGTACAACGAACGAGCAAATCGAGATCCCTAAATTAATGAATCATCTATATAAATGTTTTTCCAAGTATTTAGAAAGAACACTTCAAGTGAAAGTATTGAAATTTAAATCGTTACTTAAAAACGCGTAATAAACGTTTAAACACCAAACCGAACGAAAAAACGAACACCGCACGAAGCACAAATCGAATAAATGAGAAAATGACCAAAATACCCCTGAGTGGGCCCCCCTTGACCGGCCCCCTCTTCCCCCATGTGACCCCATGTGGTCACCACCCACATGAGCCACTAACACTTCATGCAAGTTTTGAGTTAGTGGAATACTACATCACTCTCCATTCACCTCATTTCATTCCACTCAAACACACCAACTAATTTTTCTCTATTCTCTCTCAAGTTCCAGAAAACTCATCCCCTTTTCTCCACCCTCAAACCACCACAAGTCCACCATAAATCACCATAGCACCACCACCATCAAAGTCACTATTCTACAAAGAACACAAGCTCAACAACAACTCCTCTTTCTTCTCATCTCATTTCCATCAAAATCTTTGTAAGGAAACTTTATCTTACTTTCATATTGTTTATTTACATGTTATAAAGCTCACCTAACAATATTATGTCCAAATATAAGCTTAAAATATGTTTTTATGAATTTTTCACAAAGAACACACAATCTGTCCAGAAAAACACAGATTACTAAAAATGTCATAACTTGAGTTCTAGGAAGCGTTAGAAGATGCATTTTTTTTAAAAAATTTGCGTATTGAAAAGATCTACAACTTTCATGTTTTACGTTTTTACCAGATCCGAACGTATTTTTCTCTATTTATCAATTTGTGGGACTGACCTGGTTAAAAACAGAATCTGGACTTTGCATGGTTAATATTTTTGTTTATCTATGAGTATGGGACTTAAGACTCTTGGAAAATATAAGTTAGACACTACACACATAGAAGATCAGTTGATAAAAATTGTGAGACTTGACTTGGACCAGAAATTGGTAATATCACTTGGTGAAATAAACCGACAAAAAGTCGAAAATGTGAAATCTTAAATATTTGGAACTTTTATAAGAATCGACACTCTTGGTGAACTTGGACACAAACCGACAAATTATTTAGACTCTATAAACTGATATTTGGGTTGGGTGAAAGTTTCGGGTCAAACCGAGTAAGTTTGACCAAGTCAACAAAAGTGGCTAGTTTTCGAAAAACTTACTATATTTGGAAAGTGGTAACAAAAATGGGTTAGGTTGACCAAATTAGTAACTTGGACCAAAAATTAAATTTAGAAAGTTTCCCGAATGAAAAACCGACACTTGGATACACTTGGGCTAAAAATAGAAATTTGGCCAGACGCTAGTGTCGCATGACCTGCGACACTACCTGCGACACTACCTGCGACACTACCATAGTGTCGCTACTTATTGAAAATTTGTTTGAACATGCGACACTGACCCTAATGTCGCATAACCTCACGGCGACACTGACCTTAATGTGACACTGACCCTAGTGTCGCATAAACTCACTGTGATATTGACCTTAGTGTCGCATGACCTGCGACACTCGCATACACTACGACACTTACCCTAGTGTCGCATGACTTGCGACACTGACACTAGTGTCGCTAAAAACAGAATTTATGGGACTTGTTTTCACTAAGTATTGAACATGGATAACAACTTATAAACACACAGGATACATACTGTAACTATATATATGGGGACACAAACTTAATAATAATGTCTTAAAGAATTATTATTACAAACTTTCACCAACGGGTCGTACACGTTTTTGATAAACAAAGTTGAACAATCAAACATTTGGACATAACTAATTGTTGGACAACAAACATAGATGGTCTGTTGAGACATCTACTCACTCATATAACGTTGCGCGTTTTGAACGCCCGACAGGTTACAAGTCTTCGGACATCAATACACAGCTAATCAATTCAAGTTTATTTTAATAAACACTCAAGGCTCAGGTGAGTCTCATGGCCCCTATTTTACTGCTTTTTCAATCAGGGGTGTGATATTATTGCTCGTTTTGTTTTACAAGTAGAACGCAAGTACAATTCAATCAAATACTACATGAGTTGTTTTCAACTAATCAATAAAGCCTTCCATAGCATAGTCTGGTAATACATCTGTAGCGTGAATGTTAGTATATGATATCATATAGGATTGACAATCCTCGTCCGGGTTAGCACGCACTAACTGGTCAAACGGACGTATTAGCATTTGGGAAGACGAGTGTAGATTAGGCACTCGTAGGAGGCAACTCAGTTAGGTTTCCTTAATTGGACCTGACACTCAAGTTAAGCTCAGACTATGTGCTCATGGCTGTATAACTTTTAATTTTGCTTAATTGCATTTTAAATTCAATTATAAAATCTTGCGGTTCATACAAATATGTGTTGACATACAAACCTGTGAGCTCACCAGCGTTTCGCTGACCCATTTTAGCATGTATCACAGGTGACCAGCAGTAGGTTGGACTGCTCAATCAAGATCTATTAGCTCGAGTCAGCATGTAAACAAACAGAGATTTTAGCTGCATTATTATATTTTGTATAGATTAATTATGTACTTAAATCTCTTATTTTCAAGCGGAGCTAATGTTCACAATATTTTGATGTAAACTTTTGTTTTATCAATATCAATGTAAAACGATGCATATAGTGGTCGTTCATTATATCTTTTGTGCTGTGTATATTGATTAGTCGCGCCCCGACCCGATTCGCTTCCGCAACCCGAATTTGGGGGTGCGACAGATTGGTATCAGAGCCTAAGGTTATAGTGAACTAGGTTGCATTTAGTGGGCCTAGACTATGACCGTTAGGCAGTATTCCTTATTAAGTATGATTAGGTTCAGTGACTACATGATATTGGTTTAATTTAACATAGCCTGATCAACTATGTACAATTAAAAGAATATGATGTGAGACCTGAAAAGAGTCATGACTGAACAGGATACATTAGTTGACTCTGACCACGAGAGAAACCGGGACTCAAACATGTCTGTGTTAGACACTTTAGGCCATTATGTGATATATATATATATATATATATATATATATATATATATATACATAGATAGGCCTCTCTCACGCTCAATATCTTAGGCTATATTATATATGTATTATATGAATATAGGCCTCATTCTTTCTAACGCTTTGTCTCAGAATGGAAATCCAAGGGTAGCTAGGAGGAACACCAGGTTGCCTCGAGCTGACCCATACCCCATTCACTTCACTTTGTCAGATTTAGCCACTAGACTACACCGACACGAACAACGACTTGATACTATGGATATCGAACTCCAAGAAACCAACGAAAACTGGAGACTCACATCACTTGAACGCATCAATCAAGTCTCCGAGGATCACGAACATACAATCAACCACGTGAACACCCTTGACAATCGTCTGGGTGAAACCGTCGAAACCATGGAGGTTGTCCACAACCAAGTGATTGGCAACCGAAACGAAATTTCTGTCCTACAATCAAGGCTGAACCAGTGCGAGACACGTCTAAGGGAAACCGAGGATGCACTCCGCATGGTTAGCAGACTTGCAGAATCTGTGGACCGTCTCACCACACTACTGCCACAACTCAATCTACGTCAGGATTAGCTTAGGCTGAACCTGTACTTTATTATGCTTTCATAGGACCTATGTAATTCGACCGGATGTAATAATTCCCGGAACTTTTGTAAAACTTCTAAGTCTGTAGCTTTTGAAACTCGTGATTTGGAACTGTCTGTAACCATTTAACATCGTAATATCAATCAACAATTTCTCTCGACTATTTTACATTGTTAATTTTCACTGTGTGAGGTTGTATATTACCGCTTAAATATATATACATCTATTGAATTATCATTCCGGCACAACTTCTCATGCACCTCTTGTTTCTTTCTTGAAGAATCATGCCGCCAAAGAAGAAAAGTTACAGTGATGCCGAACTTGCTGCTATCGTATCTCGAGCAGTGGCCGATGCTTTGGCTGCTCGAGATTCACCCCGAAACTTACAAAACAATGACGAAACCCCAATCAATACTCCTGTCATCAAGCCTTGTTCCTACAAGGATTTTCTCAGCTGTAAACCACTCTACTTCAAGGGCACGGAAGGTGCCATTGGTCTGATCCGATGGATTGAACGTATGGAATCCGTCTTCAACCTCTGCAACTGTGCTGAGGAAAACAAAGTCAAATTCTCTGCTTACACCTTTCAGGAAGGTGCACTTACGTGGTGGAACACCCACGCCAACTCTGTAGGCATCGAAATAGCAAACCAACTCCCCTGGGCTGAATTGAAGAAAAAGCTAAGGGAAAAATACTGCCCTGAAGAAGAATTACATCGATTGGAGGAAGAGTTCTGGCACCTGACTGTGCAGGGAACTGACATTGCTGGATATACCACCAAATTCCAGCAATTTGCACTGTTATGCCCGGGTTTGGTTGATCCGGAGGAGAAGAGCATCAAAAGATACATCCGCGGCCTCCCGGAAAATATCCAAGGGAACGTCGCTTCATCCAAGCCAACCACTACTGAAAGTGCTATCCGACTAGCACATGAACTCATGGCAATGGTTATCAGCCGTGAGAAATCCAATACATCCTCCTCCAACAACAACAAACGCAAGTCTTCCGAACACCACAACAACCAAAACAAGAAATCCAACACCATCCAAGTTTACAACACCAATTCTGAACCCAAACGCGCTTACACTGGGGACAGGCCATATTGTTCCAAGTGCAACTACCACCACGACGGTCCATGCAGTACTCCCTGCAACAACTGCAGGAGGTACGGGCACTTGACCCGAGATTGCCGAGCCCCCAAATCCAACAACAACACCTCTCGCAACAATTCCAACCAACCCAAATCCTGCTTTGGGTGTGGAGAAACAGGACACTTCAAGAACGAATGTCCTAAAAACAAGAACAAGGGAAACAACAACAACAACAACGCAAGGGGAAGAGCGTTCGTACTCAACTCCGGGGATGCCCGTCAGGACCCGAATGTGGTCACGGGTATGTTCCTCCTCAACAACTTATCTGCTTCTATTCTGTTTGATACTGGTGCCGATAGAAGTTTTATTTCCGATGAGTTCTACCCTTTACTTGATATTGCACCTATTGCCCTAGATGTTAAGTACACCGTAGAACTTGCAAACGGTAAACTCATACAAACTGATAGTGTGATACCTAATTGCACTTTAAACCTAGCCAACGAAATCTTTTCAATCGATCTTATGCCTGTTGAAATTGGAAGTTTCGACGTCATCATTGGTATGGACTGGTTGTCCAAACATCGTGCTGAAATCATTTATTATGATAAACTCGTTCGTATTCCTCTCGCCGTCGGTAGAACTTTGGTCATACAGGGGGAGACCGGTGGGACGAGACTAAACATCATATCTTGCTTGAAAACTCGTAAATTCCTGAGAAAAGGTTATCCAGCAATCCTCGCGCACATCACGGAGAAAAAGTCAGAGGAGAAGCGACTTGAGGATGTGCCAATCGTTAGAGACTTTCCAGAAGTCTTTCCCGAAGAATTGCCTGGTCTGCCACCACAAAGACAAGTTGAATTCTCAATCGACCTTGTGCCAGGTGCTGCGCCTGTGGCCCGAGCACCTTACCGCCTAGCCCCATCCGAACTTCAGGAGTTGTCCACCCAATTACAAGAACTTCTGGATAGGGGATTCATTCGACCGAGTTCTTCACCTTGGGGAGCTCCGGTCTTGTTCGTGAAAAAGAAAGACGGTTCTTTCCGAATGTGTATCGACTACCGAGAGTTGAACAAGCTAACCGTTAAGAACCGGTATCCACTTCCTCGCATCGATGACCTATTTGACCAACTGCAAGGGTCAAGTATTTATTCAAAGATTGATCTTCGATCAGGTTACCATCAACTTCGAGTTCGCAACACCGATATCCCGAAAACTGCTTTCCGAACTCGTTACGGGCATTATGAATTTCAAGTAATGCCATTCGGTCTAACCAACGCACCGGCCGTGTTCATGGATCTTATGAACCGGGTGTGCAAACCTTACCTCGACAAGTTTGTCATTGTCTTTATTGATGACATTCTCATCTATTCACGCAACGAACGAGAACACGCGCAACACCTAAAAACCATTCTAGAACTACTTAAACACGAAGAGCTTTATGCCAAATTCTCCAAGTGTGAGTTCTGGATACAATCCGTTCAATTCCTTGGACATGTTGTTAATAGTCAAGGAATCCATGTCGATCCATCGAAAATCGAGGCTATCAAGTGCTGGAAAGCACCAACATCTCCAACCGAAGTACGTCAATTCTTGGGTCTTGCCGGGTATTATCGGCGATTCATTGAAAATTTCTCAAAAATAGCTCAACCACTCACAACCCTGACTTAGAAAGACAGAAAGTTCGATTGGACTAATAAACAAGAGTCAGCATTTCAACTTCTAAAACAAAAACTTTGCAGTGCTCCGATTCTATCATTACCCGAAGGCACTGATGACTTCGTGGTATACTGCGATGCTTCTCATCAATGTCTCGGTTGCGTGCTGATGCAACGAGACAAAGTTATTGCCTATGCTTCGCGACAGCTCAAAATTCATGAAAAGAACTACACCACCCACGATCTCGAGCTAGGAGATGTCATCTTTGCAATTAAAATATGGAGACATTACCTCTATGGCACTAAGTGCACAATCTTTACCGACCACAAAAGTCTCCAACACATATTCGATCAGAAGGATCTCAACATGAGACAACGCCGGTGGGTCGAGTTGCTCACCGACTATGATTGTGAAATCAAATACCATCCGGGCAAAGCAAATGTTGTTGCCAATGCCCTCAGTCGAAAAGAACGAACGAAACCACTTCGAGTCCGAGCCCTCAGCATGACTATTCACAATGATCTAAACATTCAGATTCTCACTACTCAACTCGAAGCTCTGAAACCTGATAATATCAAAAATGAAGCCTTGCGAGGCATGGACAAACAATTTGAAATCAAGCCTAACGGGATTAGGTATTTCTCAAACCGAATCTGGTTACCCAGTTTTGGAAACCTACGAGACTTGGTGATGGATGAAGCTCACAAGTCCAAATATTCTATCCATCCTGGATCCGACAAAATGTATCACGGCATCAAGAAATTTTATTGGTGGCCGAATATGAAAGCTGAAATCGCTACATACGTCAGCAAGTGTCTTACTTGCTCGAAAGTCAAAGCTGAATACCAAAAACCTTCTGGTTTACTCCAACAACCCAGCATTCCTGAATGGAAATGGGAACAAATTGCCATGGATTTCATAACCAAACTACCAAAGTCATCGAGCGGTTGCGATACCATTTGGGTGATCATCGATCGTCTCACAAAATCTGCTCACTTTCTGGCAATCAAGGAAACCGACAAGATGGAACGCCTCACGCAAATCTACATCAAAGAGGTTGTTTCTCGACACGGTGTTCCAATCTCGATTATCTCCGATAGGGATAGTCGTTTCACATCTCAATTTTGGCAATCACTTCAAAAATCATTCGGTACTCATCTCGATATGAGTACGGCGTACCATCCTCAAACTGATGGCCAAAGTGAACGACCAATTCAAACACTGGAAGACATGCTACGAGCCTGCGTAGTTGATTTCGGTATAAATTGGGAAAAACATCTACCATTGTGCGAGTTTTCGTACAACAACAGCTATCACACCAGCATTAAGGCTGCACCTTTCGAGGCACTGTACGGTCGTAAGTGCCGATCACCTATCTGTTGGACCGAAGTAGGAGACAGTCAACTCACTGGTCCTGAGATCATTCACGAAACAACTGAAAAGATCTTCGAGATCCAAAACAAACTCAAAGCCGCACGTGATCGTCAGAAAAGTTATGCTGACGTGAGACGCAAACCACTCGAGTTCCAGGTTGGGGATCGAGTGCTACTCAAAGTTTCACCTTGGAAAGGTGTTATCCGATTCAGTAAACGCGGGAAATTGAATCCCAGATACATTGGACCATTCGAGATCCTCGAGAGGATAGGTCCAGTGGCATATCGACTGCAACTGCCATCCGAGCTCAGCAGTGTGCATCCCACTTTTCACATTTCAAATTTAAAGAAGTGTCTGTCTGATGAGACACTTATCATTCCACTCGATGAAATTCGAGTTGACGACAAGCTTCATTTTGTTGAAGAACCCGCCGAAATCATGGACCGTGAGGTCAAACAACTCAAACAAAGTCGTATTCCCATTGTCAAAGTCAGGTGGAATTCGCGGCGTGGGCCGGAATACACATGGGAGCGGGAGGACCAGATGCGACTCAAGTACCCTCAGTTATTTGCTGACGCTACTTCAAACACAACTTCAAACAAAATTTCGGGACGAAATTCTCATAACAGGGGGAGAATGTGACACCTGTCAATTTAGGGCTAGTAATTAGTGCCTAATCAATTATTAATACATGTAATTAGTTCTGTGTTAGGCTAATTAATGTACCGATATATATATTATTGAATATATACAATTATGCGATTCGATTAAAATCGTACAAGTTTCAAATCGAATGTATTTCGGTTCAATTAAATACGGACGTTGGTGATACAATTTTATTAAATAATATAACATTATTTAATAACACTATCTTTCCCAAAATATTATATTGATAATAATACTTTGTAATTAATTCGTATCATACAAACAACGGTTACGTGATTTAAAATCCGTACAACGAACGAGCAAATAGAGATCCCTAAATTAATGAATCATCTATATAAATGTTTTTCCAAGTATTTAGAAAGAACACTTCAAGTGAAAGTATTGAAATTTAAATCGTTACTTAAAAACGCGTAATAAACGTTTAAACACCAAACCGAACGAGAAAACGAACACCGCACGAAGCACAAATCGAATAAATGAGAAAATGACCAAAATACCCCTGAGTGGGCCCCCCTTGACCGGCCCCCTCTTCCCCCATGTGACCCCATGTGGTCACCACCCACATGAGCCACTAACACTTCATGCAAGTGTTGAGTTAGTGGAATACTACATCACTCTCCATTCACCTCATTTCATTCCACTCAAACACACCAACTAATTTTTCTCTATTCTCTCTCAAGTTCCAGAAAACTCATCCCCTTTTCTCCACCCTCAAACCACCACAAGTCCACCATAAATCACCATAGCACCACCACCATCAAAGTCACTATTCTACAAAGAACACAAGCTCAACAACAACTCCTCTTTCTTCTCATCTCATTTCCATCAAAATCTTTGTAAGGAAACTTTATCTTACTTTCATATTGTTTATTTACATGTTATAAAGCTCACCTAACAATATTATGTCCAAATATAAGCTTAAAATATGTTTTTATGAATTTTTCACAAAGAACACACAATCTGTCCAGAAAAACACAGATTACTAAAAATGTCATAACTTGAGTTCTAGGAAGCGTTAGAAGATGCATTTTTTTAAAAAAATTTGCGTATTGAAAAGATCTACAACTTTCATGTTTTACGTTTTTACCAGATCCGAACGTATTTTTCTCTATTTATCAATTTGTGGGACTGACCTGGTTAAAAACAGAATCTGGACTTTGCATGGTTAATATTTTTGTTTCTCTATGAGTATGGGACTTAAGACTCTTGGAAAATATAAGTTAGACACTACACACATAGAAGATCAGTTGATAAAAATTGTGAGACTTGACTTGGACCAGAAATTGGTAATATCACTTGGTGAAATAAACCGACAAAAAGTCGAAAATGTGAAATCTTAAATATTTGGAACTTTTATAAGAATCGACACTCTTGGTGAACTTGGACACAAACCGACAAATTATTTAGACTCTATAAACTGATATTTGGGTTGGGTGAAAGTTTCGGGTCAAACCGAGTAAGTTTGACCAAGTCAACAAAAGTGGCTAGTTTTCGAAAAACTTACTATATTTGGAAAGTGGTAACAAAAATGGGTTTGGTTGACCAAATTAGTAACTTGGACCAAAAATTAAATTTAGAAAGTTTCCCGAATGAAAAACCGACACTTGGATACACTTGGGCTAAAAAAAGAAATTTGGCTAGACGCTAGTGTCGCATGACCTGCGACACTACCTGCGACACTACCTGCGACACTACCATAGTGTCGCTATTAGTGTCGCTACTTATTGAAAATTTGTTTGAACAGGCGACACTGACCCTAATGTCGCATAACCTCACGGCGACACTGACCTTAATGTGACACTGACCCTAGTGTCGCATAAACTCACTGTGATATTGACCTTAGTGTCGCATGACCTGCGACACTCGCATACACTACGACACTTACCCTAGTGTCGCATGACTTGCGACACTGACACTAGTGTCGCTAAAAACAGAATTTATGGGACTTGTTTTCACTAAGTATTGAACATGGATAACAACTTATAAACACACAGGATACATACTGTAACTATATATATGGGGACACAAACTTAATAATAATGTCTTAAAGAATTATTATTACAAACTTTCACCAACGGGTCGTACACGTTTTTGATAAACAAAGTTGAACAATCAAACATTTGGACATAACTAATTGTTGGACAACAAACATAGATGGTCTGTTGAGACATCTACTCACTCATATAACGTTGCGCGTTTTGAACGCCCGACAGGTTACAAGTCTTCGGACATCAATACACAGCTAATCAATTCAAGTTTATTTTAATAAACACTCAAGGCTCAGGTGAGTCTCATGGCCCCTATTTTACTGCTTTTTCAATCAGGGGTGTGATATTATTGCTCGTTTTGTTTTACAAGTAGAACGCAAGTACAATTCAATCAAATACTACATGAGTTGTTTTCAACTAATCAATAAAGCCCTCCATAGCATAGTCTGGTAATACATCTGTAGCGTGAATGTTAGTATATGATATCATATAGGATTGACAATCCTCGTCCGGGTTAGCACGCACTAACTGGTCAAACGGACGTATTAGCATTTGGGAAGACGAGTGTAGATTAGGCACTCGTAGGAGGCAACTCAGTTAGGTTTCCTTAATTGGACCTGACACTCAAGTTAAGCTCAGACTATGTGCTCATGGCTGTATAACTTTTAATTTTGCTTAATTGCATTTTAAATTCAATTATAAAATCTTGCGGTTCATACAAATATGTGTTGACATACAAACCTGTGAGCTCACCAGCGTTTCGCTGACCCATTTTAGCATGTATCACAGGTGACCAGCAGTAGGTTGAACTGCTCAATCAAGATCTATTAGCTCGAGTCAGCATGCAAACAAACAGAGATTTTAGCTGCATTATTATATTTTGTATAGATTAATTATGTACTTAAATCTCTTATTTTCAAGCGGAGCTAATGTAAACAATATTTTGATGTAAACTTTCGTTTTATCAATATCAATGTAAAACGACACATATAGTGGTCGTTCATTATATCTTTTGTGCTGTGTATATTGATTAGTCGCGCCCCGACCCGATTCGCTTCTGCAACCCGAATTTGGGGGTGCGACACAAATCCTCTAACACAGTAAGTCATTCTTTTAGTTCCTCAATAACTTTCTCCTGCTCAACAATCTTAGCAGCATGCTCTGCAATTTTAGCATCTTGAGCTTTATTCACCTTCTTCTCCTTCATCAACCTCTCCCAAATTTTGTCCACAGCCATTGTCAATTGTACATTCGTTAATTCAATGTAAGTACTAGCCTCATCATCATTAGAGTGTGACCTCCTAGATGAATCATTGACAAAAGCATCTTCTGCCTCATGCCTAGCATGGTCAACAGAAGTTCCCTTTTTCTTGGTACTGGGACCTTCACCTGCTTCATTACCCGTAGGTTCAGCAGTAGAAGTTGCCTCTGGTTGGGTCTTATTGATGTTACCACTGCCCTCCTCTGTCACTGGACTAGAAGGAGTAGTGGCAGCCCTTCCAGAATGACCACCCATCTCCTGTGGGGTCACCTGCTGTTGTGAAATTGATGGCTGAGACAAATGAGCAGTAGGAACCTCACTTGCCTATTTTCTTTTCTTTTTGTGTGGCTGTAAATGGGTAGGTTGCTTGGTCCCTTGTTTTCTTTTTGTACCCCCAATAAGTGTATGTTCAGACCCAGTTGGTACTACTGGCCTGTCACCAATTGGTTCAGATGTAGTTGGTGGTACTACATCTGTGGTGGAAGGAGCAGGAAGCATTGTAGAAAATAATGTTGTATCCTTCCCAGAAAACTTCTTATTGGTATTCTTACTCATTTCTCTAAAATTTCTAGCAGAAAGAGTACTAACACCAATAATAAGTTCTTGTGCAACTAAATCAGAAATTTGTTTATTTAAAACAAGTTGCACAAATCTAGGATACATTATAAACATATCCTTTTTCCCTTTTGTTATATTTCTTATCATGCCTTCAAGAATGTATTTAGAGAAATTAAATTTTTGACCCTTAGCCAAACACACAAGTGCATAGGCTATTTGGGTACCAAATTCATTAAAAGCAGTTCTTTTGGATGACAAACAGTGGAGAAGTGTATGTATGAAAAATTTCCATTGAGGGCTAAAGAGTGATTTAAAAAATGTAAAACGTGTGTAATCACCCTCATACCCCATTAATCTAAGAGAATCATACAAATCTCTGTCATCAATAGAAGTTATACCTGAAGCGTCATCAAGAAGAAGTGCTTCTCGAAGAGAATCCTCAGATATCACCACTTTGGTTCCTTGAACCATAGAAACCACTTGACTGTTGCCCTCAATTACTTCCAATCGAGCATTCTTCCAAAATTCATTCAAATGACCCCTGGAAACCCTTGGAGAAACAGTAAGTGCGTGAAATATATAACTCGACCGCAAAAAATCCACAATTTGTGTGAAGTTTTGCGCCGATGAGGGTTTCATCAAGAAGGCGATCATATTGTGTTCTTCGTAAACACTCAAAGTAAGATCTGTTGATGAAGAAGCCATGACTGTTGAATTTATCGTAATAGAAGTGAGGGTTTGATTTGTAGTGTAATTGCAGTGGTTATGTGTGAAAATAAGAAAGCGTAATGAAAAATTTAAGTGTTCAAGGTTTATATACTGTTAGTCATAAGAACAGAGCCAAGCCCTAGAAAAATTACTAACAGTGGCATTGCCCAATATAACTAACAGTAGGAAGGTATGAGGAAATACCTTAACAGTGGCAAACACTCAAAATTTCAAGCACTTGTACTTAGAAAGCTAACAGCACCTAGTAGCACTAGCAGTGGCAACCGACCAAGGTAGCCAAAACTTAGTACTAGCAGTGCCAAATATTTAGCTTTATAAGTAGAATACTCCTTTTTTTTTTTTATCACAAAATAAAATAAAATAAACATTAGTTCCAGCAGTAACAATGTCTTCTGACAGTAGCTAAGAACCTGCACAGTGGTTAGCTAGAAAACAATAAACAGTAGCAGTAATATACATAAGTTTATAAGCAGTGGCAACTGTATAAGAAACAGTGGCTAGAAAGTTCTAACAATGGTAGATACTTGGACCAGACAGCACTTGTTCTTTATACAGTTCCACTGTTAGTATCTATTCTAATACCAAACATAAGTTAAGTTAGATTGATCATTCCAATACTGGTGACCAAAAATGTAAACCTTCCCACATCAAAAGCTTTTGTGAAAAGATCTGCATATTGATTATCAGTATGGATTTTAAAGATTTGAATCAATCTCTTTTCATTGCAGTCTCGTATAAAATGATAACGAATTTCAATATGTTTGGTCTTAGAATGCTTAACAGGATTGTTAATGATACTAATTGCAGAGTTATTATCAATATAAATAGGAGTATTTAGAAAAGTCAGACCATAATTCAGCATTTGATTCTGAATCCAAAGCACTTGTGCACAGCAACTGGATGCAGCAACATATTCTACTTCTGCAGTTGAAGTGGATACAGTAGTCTGCTTCTTGCATTGCCAAGACACCAATCTTTCTCCTAGAAATTGACAACCTCCAGATGTAGACTTCCTATCTAGATTCTCACCACCATAATCACTATCTGTGAAAGCCATAAGTTCAAAAGAAGAACTTTTGGGATACCAAAGGCCCAATTGTGGTTGACTCTTTAAATATCTGAAGATCCTCTTTACTGCATACAAATGTGATTGCTTGGGATTGGCTTGATATCTAGCACACACACAAATAGCAAACATTATGTCTGGTCTAGATGAGGTGAGATACATGAGGGAGCCAATCATAGATCTGTATAGATGCACATCTACATCCTCCCCCTCAAGATCTGCATGTAAGGCTTTGTGTGTCTCCATTGGTGTGCTAGCTATTTTAGCTTCTAAGTAACCAAATCTGTCCAAAATGTCTTTAACATATTTTCTTTGGTTAATGAAAATGCCATCAGTTCTCTGTTTAACTTGAAGTCCCAAAAAGAAAGTAAGTTCTCCCATAGAACTCATCTTGAACTTCTGATGCATTAACTTCTCAAACTCCTTGCATAACCCATCATTTGTAGATCCAAAAATGATGTCATCAACATACACTTGTACCAATAAGATATCATCGTGAATCTTCTTGGTGAACAGAGTTTTGTCAATGGTACCTCTTTTAAAACCATTCTCCAATAAGTACACAGATAGAGTTTCATACCAGGCTCTAGGTGCTTGATGTAAGCCATATAGAGCCTTATCCAATCTGCATACTCTATCTGGATACTTGGGATCTTCAAATCCAGGTGGTTGACAAACATAAACTTCATCATCAATTTTCCCATAGAGAAAGGCACTCTTGACATCCATTTGATAAACTTTAAATCCATGATATGAAGCATATGCCAAGAATAATCTGATTGCTTCTATTCTTGCTACAGGAGCAAACACATCATCATAATCAATAGCTTCTTCATGTGTATACCCCTGTACCACCAACCTTGCCTTGTTCTTGATTACAATACCCCTTTCATCCTTGTTGTTCTTAAAGATCCATTTTGTGCCTATAGCTCTTTTTCCCTTTGGTAGATCAACTAAGGTCCACACATTCTGGATTTTAAACTGAAGCAATTCCTCCTGCATTGCTTCAATCTAACTTGGATCTTTAAGAGCTTCCACTGCCTTCTTTGGCTCAGTTTGAGATAAGAAACATACATATAAAGAGGTATGTATGTCTTCTTCATTGACAGTAAACTGCTGTCTAGTTTGAACAGCAGAATTAACATTCCCAATGACCTGTTCTAGAGGATGATCTTTGTGAACACGATAAGTAGATGTTGATGTCTCTGGAATGTTGGCTTCTAAATTGGTAAGATTGCCTTCTTGTTCAGAATTCTCACAAGATGATATATCAGTAGAATCTTCTGTCTCAATACTGTGAGTGGACTGTGGTTGATCAGAGGAAAATACCTCTGGTGGATCAGGAGTCCAGATTGGAAAAACAATGTATTCCAATGGATCTTTATTCTTTTCTGTGGACATTCCTGATACTTCCTTACTGGCTTCATCTGTTGTCCTTGTGTTGGTACCTGTACTTGTATCTGCACTAGAAATTACAGTTGCATATCTAAAAGCAGAATTAAGCACATCAATATCAAACAATGACTTTGGACCTAACCCATCAGGATTAATGGTATTCTCATTAAAAGTGATGTTCATTGATTCTTCTATTACCCTGGTCCTTTGATTGAAAACCCTATATGCTTTGCTTTGAATGGAATACCCTACAAAAATACCTTCATCTACCTTGCTCTCAAATTTTCCTAAGTAATCCTTGGTGTTTAGAATGGTACATGGACATCCAAAGGATTTTAAGAAACTGACCAATGGTTTGTTCTTAAACAGCAACTCATATGGAGTTTTGAAATGAGGCTTAACAACAGTTACCCTATTCTGAACATAGCAAGCTGTGCTAACTGCTTCTGCCCAAAAAGACATAGGCAATTTTGCATCAGCTAACATAGTTCTAGCTGCCTCAATTAGTGTCCTATTCCTTCTTTCAGCTACTCCATTCTGTTGAGGAGTTCTAGGAGCACTAAACTCTCTCTTAATGCCTTTTTCATCACAGAATTTATCCATCTCATGATTTTTAAACTCTGTTCCATTATCACTCCTGATGATTTTAACCTTTTTATCTAATTGATTTTCCATCTTAGATATAAATGATCTAAGTATTTCACCTGTCTCATCTTTTGTTCTAAGAAAGAAAACCCATGTAAATCTAGTATAATCATCATTGACTACAAGGCAGTAAGATCTCTTTCCCATACTCCTTATACTTGTTGGTCCAAACAAGTCCATATGTAACAAGTGTAAAGGAGTACAGTTTGTATTCATAGATTTGGACTTAAAAGAAGTTTTATGTTGCTTTCCCTTAAGACAAGAAACACAGTGATCATCACATGAATATACCTTTTCAGGTAAACCTCTAACAAGCTTGTTTTTGACAAGCTTATTAATTGTTTTATAATTCATATGACACATCCTTCTATGCCACAAATTAGATTCATTCAGAGTTGTTTTTGAAATTAGACAGTTTAAATCGGGTTGAGGTGCCATATTTGCTAAGTCACACTTATATACATTATCTTGTCTAGGAATTCTCATTAAAATCATGTTTTCAGGAATCTTGAATTTCTTTGACAAAATAAGGCATTCAGTGTCAGTAAAATGAACTGGGTTCTTTTTATCTATGATTTGACTCACACTTAGCAAATTATACCTCAACTGTTCCACAAAATAAACATTTTCAAAACTTAGCTTGGCACTCTGAACAGTTCCTTTGCCTGTAATTTTTCCCCCTTTGGGATTGCTTCCAAATGCTACATATCCACCATCAAATGATTTGAAGTTCTGTAGCTTTTCCTTATCTCCAGTCATGTGTCTTGAGCATCCACTATCAATATGCCATAAGCTTCTTGGCTTGCCCTGCACACATACAAACGAAAAGAAAAATTAATTTCTCTTGGGAACCCAAACCAATTTGGTCTTGGGTTTCCCTTGTGCATCATCAAAATCAACTCTCTAGAAGACAATTGATTTTGATGTACTGTTAGATTTGGAAACTTTGGATGCCACAGTGTTCTTTGGTTTCCAAACCCAACTAATTTCAGACTTAACAGTGGGAATAGGCCTAACAGTGGTAACCCTTAGGCTTGTATTAATTATTTTGGCAGTGGCAGCCATGCTTGGTGTAAACATTCTTTTGGAATTTTTAACACTAGCAGTGGCTGCATGTCTAACAGTGGTAACACTTCCCACTGTATTAGTCTTCGTACCTCTGTTGGCTCTGTTTGTTGGTATCACTGCAGCATTAGAAGCAGTGGCTGCAGTTGTACCTCTATTAGCCGTATTCTTCATTCTCTTGACAGTGGCAACATGATTAACTTTAGATTTGAAATATTGTTTATTAATCATGTTTGCTGCTGTCCATAATGGTTTCACAACCCTAGTGAAATTCTTAGGATTGTGATAACAATCATGTTGAAGATGATTAGTTTTTCCACAGATATAACAAGACTTTTCTTTGCCACTTGAAAATTTTGCCCCAATTTCTGTGAAACCATTTGATTCCAGTTTCGATGATTGCCTCTTGGTACAGTTTTAGTAAAAGGTTTTGGCGAAGAAAGTCTTGTTTTGCACTCACAGTTAATACATGTATCATTTGTTACAGATTTTGACTCCTGCTTAACTGTTTTACTAATAAATCCTAGACCCTTTCTAGACTTATTAGTATTGAACACTTGTTTTATCTGTTGTTTAGCCTGTTCTTGAAACAATCTTTTACCCTCTTCTAGTTTATCACCTTTTAGTTCAGAAACTAGACCAGTAACCTTTCTGCTACCTTCACTTGATGAATTAGATGATTCATAACTTTCAGATGTATTATCACTCTGATCATCTTCCTCACACCACTCTCTTATTTCAACTTTATCAAAATTCAAATCTTCTTCTAAACTTTTAACTGGATCAGCCTTTTTAACATCATCATTTATTCCTTCTTTAAGTGAATTGATATCAATATCAGTTTTAGAAGGAAAGTAGTTGTTGTTATAAGGAGGAGGTACATTACTGTATCCTAAACCAGTCTTAAGTTTATCATGAATCTGTGAGTTGATAAGTTTATGAACACTCTTAGATGCATTTTCTAAGTTACTTACATTAAGTCTTATGCTATCTCTTTCACATGTGACCTCAGCAAGTTTCTTAGTTAATAATTCTACTTTATCTTTAAGATTATCTCTCTCCCACCTAGCAAACTCAATATCATACTTAAACTGTGTTGCATTTTCTTCATATGCATGAATCTGTTTTTCTAGATTTTCTATTACTGATATTGTGTGTTTGCTCTTGATTTCACATTGTTTTAATTCATCACACACTTTCTGATTATGATCCCTATAATGTTTAACAGTTTGTTTACACACAGAAGAACATAATTTAATTTGTACCTCATAAGGAATCTCTGACTGTGTGTCAGATTCAGCAGTAGCCATGAGACACTGATTTTTAACTTCAAACTCTTCTTGGTCACTCCAGTCCCAACCACATCCATCCACGGATACAAGGGCATTTGATGAAGTACCCTGGATTGGTACAGACCTTGATTCACATTTCCTCCAGTCCTTTGACCATTCCCTCTATCATTCTGCTCATTCTTTGGACTTCTGCATTCCCTAGCAAAATGTCCCATTTTGTGACAGTTGAAACATTCAATTTTGCTCTTATCAAACCAACTTGCATCATTCCTCGTTTGTGCAAAGTTGTTCCTGCCAGTTCTTTGCATAAACCTTTTTGCCCTTTGAGTGATTAAGGCAATTTGTAACTTAATATCCATTTCTTATAGATCATCTGATTCAAATTGATCTAAGTCTTCATTAGTAAGTGAAGAGTTCACATTACTAGCAAAGAAAGATTCTAAGATTTGATCATTAGAATGATTTGATGATAATCCACCTCCAACAGACCCATAAGAAGAACCTTTCTGACTTGATTCTGCCTTTGTTCCAGCCATTGACATAAATGCAGAATTGTTGTAGTTACTTCCTGATCCAATCTTCTTGCTCTCCACTTCAGCTTCAAAGTTTCTCAGATCATTATAAATGTCTTCCAGCTCTTTTGATTCCAGATCTGCACTTTGTCTTAATCCAACTGTATAAATTGTCCATTCATCTCCCAAAGACCTCAAAAACTTCCTGTTTAAATCATCTCTATCAATCTTCACTTGATGATTTTCCAGATCTCCTACTAACTTTGAAAACCTATCAAAGGTTTGAGTCAAAGTTTCTGACTTTGCAGAATTAAAGTTCTCATATTGTTGTTTCAACAAAGACCTCTTATTCTTTTTGGTGTTATCATTCCCACCAAATCTCTTCTCTATAGCTTCCATGAGAACTTTAGCATCTTGACATGCTTCAAATCGTCTCTGATATTCATTTGGAATAGATAACAATAAAGTACTTAGAGCTTTGTACTCTATAGATCTAACCTTTCTTTCTGCCTCAGATGTTGGTGGTAATCTAGCCTGTGCAACACCATCACTATTAAGAATAACTGGAGGACCATTAACAACCACTTCCCACATCTGATAATCTGTGAGAAACATGTATTGTCTGATTCTGTTCTTCCACAGATCAAACTCATCAGGTCTAAGCATGGGTATCTTTGTGACCTGAATTCCTTCATTGTTTTCTGCCATTGATTTAATAAAAAGATATTGAAAATAATCAATCAAACAGTGATTCTAGATCTTCCTGTATTCAAAACTTAACCAACAGCTCTGATACCACTTGTTAAACCAAGATCGATCTAATAAACTTATTAGATTAATACAAGTTTTGAATTATTACTGAGAAGTTGCGGAATAAACACTCAATAATATAATGAAGATCAAAACAACAAACAACACAATTAATATCAAAAGCTTCAATCTTATTGATAATATAAGACGAATACACTGAATTGTATTAGGGTTACAAAACCTTGAAGCTGCGTAAAAGTTAACCTAATATAGGTCTAAGGATCTCTATTTATATTACATAGAGTCCTATACAATCTCTAGTTATTATGGAAATCAAATCTATCCCATAAATAACTCTAACCGACTTATACACAATAACAGTGGGAACAACTTACTTTATACTAACAGTGGTAGTAAGTTTTCTTTACAGACACAAAGTATACTCATACTAACAGTGGCACTGCTTAAATACACTAGCAGTGGCTAGGTCTTCAATTCTTCTAGCAGTGGCACTGCTTCTATATTAGCAGTGCCTAGCAGTAAAACAGACAGTGGCAGGACTTCAATACTTATCAAATATGCTCAGATCCCAACATAAGGCATGCTTTTAATTCTCCGCCACTTAGACAGGGACGGAACTAAATATCACCAGACTTTTGTGATGGTTGTAATGTGAGGTAGGGTTTAAAGAGTATGGATATTTTTAACAGGTTTTGGTTATCTTAGGACCTTTTAATCTTTTGAAAATTTTTATTTTGATATCGTTTTTAATGAAAACGGAAACGGATAACGATAAGGGAGGAACATAGCTATTTTGACTTTTATCTTTTTGAAAACAGAAGGAAGATTTATATTTTCAGGAATCGGAGTTTTCGAGAGATTTGAAGCACTTTGCTTTATTTCAGATAACATATATATTTATTTCTTTTTCTCCTTTTCAATATATATATATATATATTGGCTTAGAATTTCTTTGCCAAGGAATTTCTAAGAGATTTTCATTTTTTTACTATCCTTTTTGAGATCCTTTCATTTTTCAATCCTTTGACAACTTCGAATTTACTTGGTGCCAATTTTTCATACCACATGACTCTCGATCTTTGAGTTTTGATTATGGAAATGCACACGAGAATTTTTTAAGTAAACACGAATTTGGTGATTTTTGAGGGAAAGCAAAAAGAATGTCTAAATAGTGTTTTTCAAAAAATTTAAAAATTTTAAGATAAGGTTTTGGTGGGTATGAAAGTGAGTGGTTTTAAGAGTTTGGGTTTCTAGAAATGAAAAGGTTATGGCTCAACAGGGTTTTTTAGGTGGATCATCGATACTAAAAATGAGTATCGGTAGGGTTAGGCTTGAAGAGATATTTTAAAAATGGGTTTAATCCTAAGTAAATGTCCAGGTCATTTAATTGCACCTACGCCACGTATGGAACCTGTCAATGTGGTCTCGAAATGCATACCAGGAGCAAGTTCTAATTCTGAATGCATGCACCGGTTACACATAACAAATAAAAGTGAAGCATTAAAAATGAATGCTTAATATAGGCTCCAGTTACCTCACTGCAAATATAGGTTGTATGTACCCATTCACGCGATGCCCCTCTTAGACTTTCATTTTGAAATCATTTAGAGTCTGACATGTTCCGGTCTCTTTTTACCGACTTTTGAATATTTGCTAAAAAATATATGTACTTTTCCTTAATTTATTGACTCAAAAACTTTTGAAAAAGTCAGTTTGCTGAATGAGTAGTAAAACTACTCTCGAAGCAAGACCGTTTTTGTAGTGGAAATTTTTTAAAAATTTCTGGCAAAATAAGGATTTGTTTTATACTAAGGACATTTTCGAGAAAAATTTTGATCTTGAAAAGTGAGCGAAGAGTACACTGCTATCCCACACTTAAAAATAAACATTGTCCTCAATGTTTCTGCACTAAGTAGGGAGAATCCCACACTTAGGGTTTTTAAGTAGGCATGAGCATATATTATCATAAGATAGATCATAAGAACTAGAGTGGTACTTCCCTACGCTTGGTGAGCACTGGATGGAGGACCAGATTCGTGAAGGAGTGGTGCAAGTGATTTGCTGGAGTTTGACTAGACTTCTTTTAAGATCATCCATTCCTACGAATACTGAGTTTTGCAAATAGCCATAAATAGAGTCATAATAACCAGGTCTCACAAGATAGTAGTACGATTAGTCTAAAACATAAAGTAGATAAATCTAAATTATGGAGATAATAAAGATAAACTAAGGCTCATTTAGCAGATCATCCAAATCAGGGTCGAACTCGGCAACAACAACATCATAGAGGATAGAGATGGCAGCATCATTGAGGACAGAAAAAGGTGATGGTGCAAGAAGTCTGCTAGCGGCTGCGAGCATCTTGGTAGGATTAAAGTGTGAGCTCTCAGAAGCCTGTATCGGAGTATCAGTAGTGCCAGCTGTAGGAGGGAAGAATGACCATGGTGGTCGAGAAGCTCTCGGACCTTACCCTAGCCTGTAAGGGAGGTCCTGACATCTCGGTAACCAAATTGCCTCGTGGATATTAGACATCGAATCATGATGAATGGACAATGTATGAAAGAGCACCCAAGCAGATGCTGGGTTTGCAGTAGTGATCCCATAATCAAAGGTCGAGGGAGTCTCAGATGCTTGGACAGACTGTGGTGCAGCAGGTCTCGAATTCTCCCCTTGAGTAATCGGTGCATCGATCAGACTCTCTTCCTGGATAGCATCCATCTTCTTCTTTCCTTTTGCGGGGTTTTCTACATCTTGTGCGTTTCAAGACTTTCTACTCAATGCTTTCAGCTGGGGTCTCCATCCTAGAAAACACAAATAACACATGTAACGTTTTAAAGTTTATGAAGATATACAGTTGCAAAAAGAACTGATGATTGTTTGTAAATTATTTTGAATGTAAGTGTCATCGGGACTTCTGCATTTCTATATATATAAATAATAAAGACGTATCTCAGATTTGTAAATTTCAAAGGCTGTCAGATAAGTAGATATCCTGCATTATTTAGTTTAGGAATGATAACACTAGCTAAGATTTAAACTAAGAATTTAAAAATAAAAAGACAAATTATTCTAGGATATGCTAGGGGTGCCTCCCAAGAGCGCTTGTTTAAGATAGTCACTAGCTTGACTCTTGACACCTGGGAATAGTTCAAGGTGGCTCGAAAATGTATACTTCCTCATTAATGGGGAAATCCTCAATGTAATGTTTCAAGCGTTGACCATTAACTTTAAAGTTACCTTCTGGGGCTTTAAGTTTAACTGCACCGAAGGAAACTACCTTGGAGACTATAAATGGTCCGCTCCACCTGACTTTGAATTTTCCAGAGAACTTTCTAAAGCGTGAGTTGAAGAGAAGTACTTTATACCCTGGTTTAAACTTTGATAACTTGAGTCTTGCATCATGGAACATCTTGTTTCTTTCTTTGAATTTCAGGGATTTATCGTACGCTTTATCTCGTAACTCAGCTAGTTCGTTGAGCTGCATTCTCCTATGGGATCTTATGGTGGGAATGTCTAAATTACATTTCTTCAGCGCCCAGTATGCCTTATACTCTAACTCTATTGGTAGATGACATGCCTTACCATAAACCAGACAATATGGTGTGGTTCCTAACGGTGTTTTATATGTTGTTCTGAATGTCCAAAATGCATCATCTAATTTATCGGACCATTTTTCCCCATGGTTGAACACCATTCGTTCTAAGATTCATTTCAAGGCCCTATTTGTCACTTCAGCTTGCCCACTAGTTTGTGGGTGATAAGCTGTTGAAGTTTTGTGAGTGACTCCGTACTGTTGCAATGTTCTCATTAGGTGAGTATTGCATAAGTGTGTGCCGCGATCACTGATTATGGCTCTCAGAGCTCTAAATCGAAAAAATAGTTGTTTGAGAAACTTAGTGACGACCTTGGCTTCATTTGTTGGGAGGGCTTGTGCTTTGGCCCACCTGGAAACGTAATCAACTGCAACCAGAATGTATTCTTTTCTGTTAGATTTAGGGAAGGGTCCCATAAAATCTAATCCCCAAATGTCGAAGACTTCACAAGCTTGGATGTTAGTTAGTGGCATTTCATTGCGTGCAGATATATTGCTGAATCGTTGGCAAGCATCGCAGCGTTTAACCAAGTCGTAGGAATCTTGAAAAATGGTTGGCCAATAAAACCCGGTTTAGCGAGCCACAGCGGTCGGATCGGGTTATTCACACTGGTCGTTGCACCGGCCAGCCGATACTTGCGGCAGCGGTTAGTTTTAAAATTGTAAAGCTAGGGACCTAAGTTTTACTACAACTGTATAACAAGGGTATGACCTAGGGTCGATCTACAAGCTAACCATATTGTGAAGTTGAAGCGTCAGGACAAGTTATTCAATTTAGTGATGGGTTTTAAAAAAGCTTTGAGTGGGGGTTTTAGTACTTAGGTCCGTTTAAATTAATTTAACTAAGCTAAATAAACAGTAAATAAGCTAGGGATGTGATCAGTATAAGAGGATGTGTTTGTTATGACTTCGTTAGTTTTATGTGGGGATGATGCCTAGGTTTGAAGTATGAAAGCGTCTTTTAAAGGTTTGTGTTCTACTTGAGGATAGTTGCTTATAGTGTAAACACTAGTACCCTACTAATTGGGGAGACCAATCAGTATGTCACTGAGTACTAGGCCATATTGAGTCTGATCGTCGAAGGATGCTCAACTCTTCAACGCCTATTCTGATAACAGAATACCGACCCTTCTTAGAATTGGGATTCTTGGGTGCATGAGATAGAGTAACATACCCACTAAGGTTCCGACTTTTCTTAATACTACAGAACAAGTAATTCAAGCAAGGCATTTAAGATTAAGACTTTGTTTAGGTCTAGTCTAGAGCTTTATGGTCAACCAGGATGTGACACAGTCTTCAACCACTGGTATTTTCATAGCTTCCACGTATTTGTACTCCACCAGTGGTATTTTCAACGCTACACTAAGTACAGTGCCATTTTTCGTGGTCTTACCGGTGTCACATACTTTGTGGTCACTCCGGACTAGGTTTAAACTAAGTTTGTATTAAAGCTTTACCATCTATGATATAAACCAGCTCTCACTATTCCCAATAAATCCTCGATTGATTCACAGTGTATTATACGAAAGGTTTAAGCAGTATTTCCACAGCTACACAATTAAGACCATGTTTGTATTTTAGAAAACACAGATAGGTAGTGATTGTTTGATCAAGGTTCACGACTCCTTTTCATAAAGGTTCTAACCACGTTTATAAGGAGGAAAGGCGATTGTATTTAGGTTTAGAAATTCATAAATGGAGAGTAACAGTACACCAGGTTATTAATCAGATATTAAAGTAGCATCATCCCACACATGTATAAACTAACTACATCATAACAAACACACAAGGTAACTACTCACTACGCATAATAACAGATCCCAAATCTAGCATAACAACAATAACAATCATCATTATAAGAGATAAGGATAGAAATGACCGTAATTAAAGCGTAGATTGAATAAGCGTTTGAAATAATACACGAGCGTAGCCTCCGCAATATCTCTAGAAATACTACAAAATAACCCCTGACTCCTTACAGTTATTACAAAGTAGACCCTCCGTTAAGTCTTGGTTAAATATTAACCAAGACTAACTGACACTTAACCCTAATTCTAGAGGGAGAAACTCATTAGAGAGAGAAACAAGAGAGAGAGAGAGAGAGAGAGTGTGTGAGAGAGAAAGTGTGAGAGAATGAGAATGAGGTTTGTTGAGGTTGAAGAATGAGGCCACTATTTATAGGCAAAGTCCGAAATCAGTTGTATAACCTCCGAGGCATCATGTACAAACGCGCAAAGCACAAAACAGCAACCAGATGGGGCAGGGGGCTATATATGGCCATGTAGTGGCCGTTTATGGTCCTTGTGCGGCCATATATGGTCTTACATGGTCCGTATACAGTGCTTAGTGGGCCGTATATGGCTCCTTGGGCCGTATTCGGCTTCCGTTCGTTTCTTAAAACACCGTAACTTCTTCGTCTAATGTCCG
Organism: Pseudognaphalium luteoalbum; assembly: GCA_963422505.1. Lineage (NCBI taxonomy): Eukaryota > Viridiplantae > Streptophyta > Magnoliopsida > Asterales > Asteraceae > Pseudognaphalium > Pseudognaphalium luteoalbum. Next base: position 48,727,270 of record OY730194.1, read on the forward strand.
TTTGACCTGATTCTTTCGCCTATGGATTTGTAATTCCGTTACGCTTCTAATGACAACAATTTCATAGAATTTGAATGTGTGTAGCTTGGGCGTTGACGAAATGATTTATAGCTCTCTGAAATAGTAGTATCTCTTCCGTTCTTTCCTAGCTTTGCATGATTCTTGATCCTCCGAAGTCCTGTTTACCTATATTATCATACACTGAGGTTAGAGGATATATCTCATAGGGTAAATGAGTTTGTGAGAATCGTTTGTTGTTTATCTGCTCTGTTTTGCTCGTTATTTGGCTGTTTTCAGTGACTTTTGCAGCAATGCCTATATTAGGACCTCTTTAGTAAATTTAAGTAAATAAAGGTTGTTTTGAGATGTTTTCACTAAAGATGTGCCCAAAAAGTGGGGAATATAGCACTTAAAAACATGACTTTTTGTGCTACATCAAGTATCCCACACTTAGTCGTTGCTTGTCCTCAAGCAACACTCAGCTGTGAAAACATTTTGAAAATGATTTTTAGAGCGAGACAAAACATTTTCCTAAAGTTACTATTTTCATATGCAAGCAAGATAGTTAGGAAACATGGAAACGATAAGATAATCCTCCCTTAAACAAGAAATGATTCTCTTGGGCATACATCCAAATCTCGTGATCTTGGAGTATACATGACTAGGCAATCTCACTAAAGATGGTCACTCAATTCACTCAAAGTGTATCGGGTTTCCTATCAATCTAGTTCAATTGAAATCGTTCAAGTAGCCAGTCATGCAACACTCATCGTCATAGGCTTGATCAAGAATCGGATCTCCACCACTTAGGTGAGGACGGTGCTAATTATCCCAAGACATTTATGAGGGTTGTAGTGTTTTCATGAGGTTTAATGGGTACATGGAGAGTGGAAGGTTTGGATTTTGTATAAGGTTTATGTAGGGGTTGTGTTTATCTTAAAACTACCGAGATGTGAATAACTTTATTCAGAGATAGCTAATTGTCTTCTATCGGGTTTCTCGTGAGATGTTGATACTCTGAAGCACTTAGCTTTATTCTTAGAACTATTTTCTTTTCTTGCTTTTTTCTTCTTTTTATTTTCTTTTTCGTTGATACAAAGATGTCTAAAACTTGATTTATTTAGTTTTTGATTTTGTATAAGTGTTTACTAATGCAACAATAGGAAGGTCCGTAAATAGGTTATTGTCGCATGAATGGTTAATTCGTGAATAATTTATTGTCGGATTGACTGAAGTCAAACTTTTTAGAGAATTGTCGCATAAGGTATTTAGTCAGTCTATAAATAGATTTTGTTAGACGATTTTGATAACACTTTTGGAAAAGCCTTTTGTAAATCATCATAATCTTGTTTCTGAGATATTCTCTCTGAATTTGTGATTAATACAAAAGCATTTTGAATCAATTACTTCTCCATTTGTTTTACGTTTCGTTATCTAATTCACAACTTGATCAATTATTTGATTTCCGCACAAACACTTGAGTTCTAATCGTGTTTCGGTGATCTACGGCACATCAAAGTGGTATCAGAGCCGTACGAATAAAGATTAGAACTGTTTTGATTGAATTAGACGAGAAATTGAAATATTTGATTGAAGAATTGATTCGGAAATCTCGTTTACGCAGTTTTTGTCACTGTTTCATTGATTCGAGCTCAATTCACTTCGAATTAGACTGAACTACGGCTGTAAGTGACTCGAATTCGTATTCTGTGATCATAATTCACCAGAATTTGATCAAGACTTGATTCAATTCGATTTGGTTTGATTACGTTTGTATCGTCAAGTGTACGGATTCATCAATTTGACAGTGAAAGTTAAAATTGAATATCTACTATTACCGGAAATCACATTCCGAGTATCTTGACATCAATTTTATCCAAAACAAGCAAGAATTGAAGGTTTTATGGACATTTTCAAAATTTGCAAAGTTTATCCGTGATTGCAATACGTGAATCCTAAGTACCTATTACTCCGTGAATACTGACTTCTTACGTGAATAAGTCTATTGTCGCATAAACAGTACTTTATTGTCGCATAAACAGTACTGTGTATTCACGGATTATTTGTTTTCACGGAGTGTTCATATTCACGGATTGATTGATATTGTTGGATTCTTTGTTTTCGAGGAGTACTCATATTCACGGGTTTGTATTGTTGGATAACTGAATTCTCGGAGTCAAAGTATTGTCGGATATTTCATACTCACGGGTTGTTTCATATTCACTGGTTGTTTGATAATAGTTGACACTCACGGAGTAGTGTTATTGACGGATCAGACTGATATTGTCGTATAGTTGAGATTCACGGAATATTTTGTATTATCGGATTTCTGTTTGAGTTAATATTGACGGAATAGTTGATATTAACGGATTGTGCAAATGATATTCTTGGAAATTGACATTCTCGGATTATCTTTCTTGAATTTTTCTAAGTGTTTCTCAATGGCTCATGTAAATTGACAAGCGATGGTAAAGAATGAACAAGAGACAGGAACTACAACCAAACCACCCAAATTTCTATGCCAAAATGATTATGAAGATTGGAGGTATAGGTTTGAGATGTTTATTGCTTTATATGATCCAGATCTTATGATTCCTATCACGGAGCAATACATTCATCCTAGAGCTGAAGGAATTTATAGAGATAATAATCCTCCTCCCAAATCACTTAAAATGATGACTTCTGATGAAAGAAAAGAACATGATCGTGATAAGAAAGAAAAATCAGTTATCTCTATGAGTCTTCCTAGTGATGTTCTTGCTGGTTGGAAGGAGTTGAATACAGCTTATGAGCTCTATAAAGAAATGGAGCAACGTTTTGCTGGAAATGATAAGCTGAAGAAAAGAAAGCGTGACTTGTTGAAGAAAAAATGGGATGTTTTCACTTGCATGCCCAATGAATCTTTCAATGACTTGATTACTCGATATTCCCAGCTAATTAGTGAGCTTAAACGACATGGATTGATTTTGGAACGTCTTGAAATCAATGAGAAGTTGATTGAAGCTTTACCTTCTAGATGGGATATAAAGGCTAATATTTTGATGGAAGATGAATCTTTGGGTGAATATGCTTATGAAGATTTGATCAACAAGCTGCAGGTTTATGATGTTTCTTTACAAAAGTAGGAGACCGGAAAGATGATGCAATATTCCCAATTTGGTTCAAAGAAAACCTCAGAAACAACAGCTTTGTTTTCTGGTTCTGGTTCTGAAATATTAAATGGTGGGAATACAAGTGGATCTACAGGTGGATATTCTGGTTATGGCTTTTATGGGTCTGGAAGTGCTTCAGCTACAATTCATCAACAATCAAATCCCAATCAACATGTTTCTAAGATTACTGAAGATCATGCAAATGTTGTCACTGCTTATCTATCATCTTATGAAGCATTTATTGCTGGAAGAGTGGGTAATGTAGACTTGACAGAAGAAGATTACGATCAGATACATCCTGACGATCTTGAAGAAATGGATCTTCAATGGAATCTTGCTATATTAACAAGAAAGGTGAAAAAGTTTCTTCAAAGAACTGGAAAGAGCAAGTTGGGGGGTAAACCATGTTTTGACAAATCGAAGGTTCGGTGTTACAATTGTCATAATTTAGGACACTTTGCTCGGGAATATGAGAAAAGTAAAGCACCTACCTCTGGTTTCACCAAGCCTTCCACATCCAAAACCTATTCTTCTGCTTAACCACAATCTTCTGGAAAAGATATTACTCCTGCTTCCACATCATCAGCACTAATTTCAACAGCAGATGAATTTTATGATTGGAGTGCACACGTGGAGGAATATTCTCATAACCAAGCTTTTATGGCAAATGTCTCTGAGGTTGATTCTTCTCCATTTGAACAAATTTGTTCAAAATGTACTGATTTGAGTGATCAACTCAGTCTTTACAAAACTCAGAATCAACAATTTTTAACTGACATTGAATTGATTAAAAATCAAAATAAGGAGTTGGTGGAAAACAACAAGCTTTTAAACAAACGTTTTGAGTCAACTGATGTTGAGATTCATGATTTGAAAGCTAAAATTTTAAATCAGCAATCCATCATAAACAGTTATTTGGTTGAGATGGATATACTTAAATAAGAAAAATCTGAACCTGATTCTAAAATTTTAGATCTTGAAAGACAATTGTTGAATGTTTCTACATCGGCAGTGGTTTTTGATGAAATTATCCATAAACAGTGTTTAGATACTAAATCTAAATCTGGTATTGAATATCAAAATGATTTAAATGAAAAGGCCAAAGCATCAAAAGCAGAGTCTAATGTTGGAATTGGATATCATTTTGTTCCACCACCAAAATCTTATTCTCAATTGCCAGTTAAAGATGAATCTGATTCCGAGTTTATGTATGGAAAGGGAAAGGTTGATAATTCAAAATCTCAAAAAAAAGTAACTCAAAAGGTTTCTTCTAATGAGAATTCTGAATTATCACATGAGAATAATTCATCAGATTGTTCTAACCAATCTTCAAAAATGAAGAACAACAAGAAATGTGTTTTGAATCATAATGATAAAGAAAAATCTAAAGCTTGTGAAATTCCAAAACATGTTACAAAGATTTTGAAAAGAACTTCTTCTCCACACAAATCACAATCATCTTCTTCATCACCAAAAGGTCAAAATCATGATTCTAAATCTGATTTTTCAAAATGTGAAGCATCTACTAGTAGAAGCTCATATTCTAAATGTGATGCTTCTACAAGTAAACATTCACATCATGGTTCTCATAAAAGTTTTCATTCTCGGAGAAGGTATGAAACACGGAGTTGTTTCTATTGTGGAATTCGTGGACATCTTTTGAATGATTGTCATAAACTTGCTAGAAAACGTTCAAGAGAACAATTGAAGCAAGAAAATCTTTAAAGAATAAAAACGTTTCAAAACCACTTCACGAAAATCCATAAAAACCGGGAATGAATACTTTTGGTTCTTCTAAGAAGAAATCATCATCTTATGATGCGTCAAGAGATCTCAAAAGGGATTTCAAAGATATTGACGTTTTCATCATAGATGAGATCACTGGACGACCCAAAGCCTCAAAGGCGTGGGTCTCCATAAGCAACTAATTGTTTCCATCAAATGTCTTGCAGTCATCCCGAGCTATCGATAATGTGTGGTACATAGATAGTGGCTGCTCAAGACATATGACCGGGAATCTATCCTTATTAGAAGATGTTAAAATTAAAAATGGAGGGTTTGTTGCTTTCGCGGGAGATAAAGGAGGAATGATTTCTGGTGAAGGAACTGTCACAAATGGCGAAATAAGTTTTGACAAAGTGAATTATGTTGAACAACTTCAACATAATTTACTTAGTGTTTCACAAGTGTGTGACAAAAAGTTGTCTACATGGTTTAATGATGAAGAGTGTTTGATTCTTAAACCGGGTTTTGTTATACCAGAAGAATGGATTCTCATGAGAGCTCCTAGGGTTAAAGATATGTATGTCCTCGATATGCGTACTTTAACTCCCACAATGGAGCATACTTGCTTGTTGTCAAAAGCCTCAGAAAAGGTTTCTGTTTTATGGCACAGACGAATGGGACATATCAACTTTAGGAAGATGAATTTTTTAGTTAAAAATGATTTAGTGATTGGAGTCCCTAAACAAACTTTTTCACTAAATGATCATTATATTTCCTGTAAAAAGGGAAAACAAACTAAAAAGTCTCATATGCCTAAGTTGGTAAATTCTATTAACTCTCCATTGGAACTTCTCCATATGGATTTGTTTGGTCCCGTCAGTGTGAGGAGTATTGGTGGTAAATCCTATTGCTTGGTAATTACTGATGATTACTCAAGATTCTCGTGGGTTTACTTTCTAAGTACAAAAGATGAGACGGCTGAGAAAATTAAGTATTTGATTTTACGATTAGAAACTTTATTTTCATTGAAAGTAAAGAGGTTACGAAGTGATAATGGAACGGAGTTTAAAAATTACATCATGGAAATGTTCTGTCTTCAGCATGGAATTTCTCAACAATTCAATGCTTCTAGAACTCCACAGCAAAATGGAGTTGCTGAAAGAAAGAACAAGACATTGATTGAAGCTGCACGAACTATGCTCTCAGATGCAAAGTTACCAACAACTTTTTGGGCTGAAGTAGTGAACACGGCTTGTTTAGTGTTAAATAGAGTTCTTGTGGTTAAAGACAAAAAGAAGACGAGTTACGAGTTATTGAATAATCGGAAGCCGAATATTCACTTTCTGGAACCTTTTGGATGCCCGTGTTTAATAATGAATACTAAGGATCGTATTTCCAAATTTGCTGAGAAATCTGAATGTGGATTTTTCTTAGATTACTCAGCAAATTCTCAAAACAAAAGAGTTTATAACACGGCATCACATCGAATAGAAGAATGCTATGAGGTTGAGTTCTTACGGTATTCTTCTCCTTCAAATGGAATTGGTCCAGAATGGTTATTTGACTATGATTCGTTCTTTAATTCTCTTTCTTCTTTTCAACATGATGAGTCATTTTATTTTGAAGATTTGGATGATCCTGTTATTCCGGTTCTTTCTACTCCTACTGAGCCGCTTATTACTCCTGTTCCACCAGTATCTACTTCTAATCTTTCTCCTCCTCCATCAACTGAAGAATCTTTTGCTCATGAATCATCTCAACCTTTGCCAAATAATGAAGTTGATACAACTTCAAATCCTGACGATGCTGATGATTTTCATGAACCTTCTAATGAACTAGATGAATCAACTCATGATGATTCTAGTGATGAAGTAGTAAATAACCCTGAGGATTCACATTTATGAACCAACTTAAATGTGGAATCTATTCCTATTTTGCGGGTTAATTCTGAGCATCAACATCTACTCACAAATGTGATTGGAGATGTTTCTGAAGGGATCAAAACTCGACATCAACACAAGTCTTCTACTTGTTTTTTATCACAGATTGAACCAAAGAATGTTCAGATAGCTTTGTCAGACTCTTCTTGGGATCAAGTAATGCAAGAAGAATTGCAACAGTTCGTAAAATTGCAAGTTTGGACATTGGTGAAACCGCCCAAGGATATTCATCCTATTGGTATGCATTGGGTTTTCAGAAATAAGAAAGATGATCGAGGAATTGTGGTTCGTAATTAAGCAAGATTAGTGGTTCAAGGATTTACTCAGATTGAAGGTTTGGATTATGATGAAGTTTTTGCTCCAGTTGCTAGACTTGAATCCATTCGGATTTTTCTAGCATTTGCTTCTTTCATGAAATTCAAAGTGTATCAGCTCGATGTCAAGTGTGCATTTTTGTATGTGAAAGTGCATGAAGAAGCGTTTGTCAAACAACCTCCATGTTTTGAAGATCCTCAATACCCAGATTATGTGTTTCGGTTGGATAAAGCCTTATATGGGTTACATCAAGCTCCTCTAGCTTGGTATGAGACTTTATCTAAACATCTTCTTGCTAATGGGTTTTTACGGGGTCAAATTGACAGTACACTCTTCATTCGGAAAACAAAAGGAAGTTTGCTTCTCGTTCAAGTCTATGTGGATGACATTATATTTGGGTCTACAAATGACAGTTTGTGCAAAGAATTTGAGCATATCATGAAGTCTAAGTTTGAAATGAGTTCAATGGGGGAAATGTCTTTCTTCTTAAGTTTGCAAGTTCAGCAACTAGACAAAGGCATTTTCATACATCAAACAAAGTATGTTCATGACATCTTAAAGAAATTTCAGCTGGTGGATGTCAAATCTATTTCAACCCCCATTGATCTTGTTGACAAACTTGGTCCTGCTCTTGATGAATCACCAACTGATCAAAAGGAATATCGATCAATGATTGGTTCTCTTATGTACTTAACTGCTTCAAGACCTGATATTTGTTTGCTGTGTCTATTTGCTCGCGGTATTAAGCAAATCCCAAAATCTCACATTTGAAGGCCGTACAGCGAATCTTTCGTTATTTGAAGGGAAAGCCTAATCTAGGCATTTGGTATTCAAATGATGCAGATTTTTCACTTTCTGCATATTCTGATTCTGACTATGGCGGATGTAGTATTGACTTCAAATCCACGTCTGGTGGATGTCAGTTTTTAGGAGATCGTCTTGTGACTTGGCAATGCAAGAAACAAAACACGGTTTCTACCTCTACTGCGGAGGCAGAATATATTTCTGCTGCCAGTTGTTGTTCGCAAATCCTTTGGATTCAACAATAACTTCGAGATTATGGTTTACTTCTTACCCAAACTCCTTTGCATATTGACAATACTGCAGCCATAAGTATCATACGTAATCCCGTACAGCACTCAAAAACTAAACATATTGAAATTCGTTTTCACTTCATACGGGATTGCTATGAGAAAAACTTGATTATCTTGGTTCATGTTGACACATTGAAACAAAGAGCTGATTTGTTTACCAAAGCTTTTTCAAAACCACGTTTTGAGGAACTCATTGCGATGCTTGGCATGAAACATTTGGATCAAATTAAGTAACCTTTGGATCTTTTTATTTTCTGTTTGTTATTTGTTTGATTTTATTTTATATTCAAAAATCCAAAAACATTTGAAAAATAAAAATTCAAAAACATTTAAAAATTAAAAAATCGGGGGAGATTTTGTGTAAAAAGTTAGAAAATGATAGTACATTAGGAATCGTATTTATAAATAATACATAAAAGAAATGATAAGTACTACATTTGATGTGTTAGTAGGTTTACATAGCATTTTTAAACCAACTTTTCTACTAATTTATTTTATATGTGATATATTGGTAGGCATTTTTGCATTTAAAATATCTCGTCTAAGAAATGTTAAAACATATGTGCATATTATTTTACATAATCCAAAATATTAATATATGACAATCAAAATATTATCAAAATGATGATAAATCTCTTAAATTTTGAAGGATTAGTATATTATGATTCATGATTTAGGGTCTTAATATGATGATATTTGGGAAAATATATTTGACTATTTGTTGTACTGAGTACAAACCTTAGTTTGATATTTTTTATATATGGACGTGTAAATTTTCAAACGTTCCATATAATAAAATTCAAATAAACTCTATCACTCTGTTATACGATGTATAGACCTGTGATACAGTTTATAAGTCCAACCCGGGGTATAACATATGTGACTAAGTGTCATTCCAACATATGTATGTACTTCTAAAGATATCATCATATTCTCACTCTTTATATGAAAATATTAATATATTATGAATTTGAAAATATATTTTTATTTAGATTATATAAAGTAATATGCATGCTAATAATAAAAAATTTAAGATTTTTTAAATGCAAGAGTGTTTAAGAAAAACACTAATACCAATAATCACATGTAGAATGATTCTTAGAAAGAATGTTTTATTAATGCTAAGTAAATTTAAAGAGGTTAAAAATACTAACACTCAAAATAAACTTTCATTTCTAAACAATAAAAATTATAATACATTCATTTATCCCAATATGATCCCAACTCATGAGATTTACCCCAACAAAAATATTTTACAATTATTTTGTAAATATTCATTTTAAAGATTTTTTTTTTTAAAATTTTTAGTTTCGCATTTTATCCAAAGTATATTTGATTTGATCAAAATGTTTTATCATTGTATTTTTGGAAATTATTCACGGATGAAATAAGGTGAAAAGGGATATATATATTTCAAAATTTGAAAAACCTTCACTTCCACTTTTTCTCCGTCAAAATACTTTCTGACAATATATTAGTATCCGACAAACGCAGACCACAGCATTCTTTCTTTAATTTCTTTCTGGATTTTGCGAAATACGTGATTTTGTGCCGATAGAAGTGTGCGCCTACCTTCTACGCTTCGATTGGTATAATTTTCATCCATTATCTCTCTGTATATAGTGTTTAATCGTCGATTTTGTATTCAAAAACACTGTTCATAAACAGTGCCTGAATCTGCTTGTCCGACAATTCATTAGCGTTTAGGGTTTTTGCGTGAATACCATATTCACGCATGAACTGTGCTCCGTGAATAATTTTGAATTGACCGTTGACTTGTTTGACCAAGAATTTTTCGACAATTATACATTCTCGCATGAACTGTACATAATCACGGATTATTTTTGTTCAACAATTTTATTCCGTGATTTATATTTGTCGTATTATAATTGTCGTATGAACAGTACTATGACAATAACACTCACGGATTATTTTTGTTAAACATTTTTCAATCTGTGATGTATACTTGTCATATTAGAATTGTCGTATGAACAGTACTGGTTCCTTATTGTCGCATAGTCTATTGTTGCATTTAGTTAATACTTAAGAAAATTTTTTGTTGTTTGTTTAGACACTTGAAATTTTCTTTTTGTTACTTAACAAATACTTTGTGCAGCTTGTTTATATATATCATGGCAGAACCAGCAAATCCCATTGCAGCAGCACAACCTGAAGTACAAAGAAGAGCAGTTATCTTTGAAAAGCGACATAATGCTACAGCTTATCTTCTTGAAGCCCCTGACAAACCTGAAAACAGGAAATATTTTCCTATGATTAGGTTCTTGTTGCGATCCAGAATTTCTTATGCATTATCAGTCCAAGTAGCAAATCTCTATGAAGAACATATGACTGATTTCTAGATGACGGCTGCATATCATGCGGATGTTCAACCTCATTGCATCACAGCTACCGTCGATGGAACAACTCTTGTGCTTACTGAGGAATTAATTAGGCACACTTTGCAATTCGGAGACGATATAAATGCTTCCAATGATATTCCTAGAACCATTATTGATGATTGTCTTCTAAAAATGGGATGTATCAAAGGACCACAGGATGTGCAGATACTTAAGAATCACTTTTGTCCTCACTGGAAGTTTCTTGCCCATACATTGATTTGCTGCATTTCTCCAAGGAAAGCTGGGTTCGATGCAATGAGCTATTACTTAGCTGGCTTGATGACTGCACTTGTTCTTAACATTCCATATAACTTTTCAAGATATATCTTCGAGAATCTGGCTGGAAATATCAATGAAGAAGGATTTTTCATGTATCCACGATTTCTTCAACTAATCTTTGATCAACACATTTAAGGGATTACTTACCATGGCAATACTCTGAGTTACACTCCGATTCCGAAAAGAGTGTTTGCTGATTGTAATAGTTATAGGGGTAAGCCTACACCACCAACGGTTGAGTTATTTGGGCATGTGATTGATGAAAACTTTCTTCCGCCTCAACTTGCAATTCAAATGGAATCTGATACTGATAGTGAATCAGCTGAGGGGGAGTCAGTTCAAGGAGAGGTTGATGTTTTTATTATTCAAGGTGCGGATGATGAAAATGCTCCACACAACCCTGATCCTTCTGTTGAGTTAGAATCGTCTAGTTCTGAGGATGAAGAACTTATTCGTCCAAAGACTATGGAAGAATCATTAGCTGCTCAATGTCTCACAAAAGAAAATATTGAGAAAGAACGTCAAGACTTAAGACGACAAAAAGAGGAGACAAGGGATCCTGAATATATTCCTGAGCCAAGACCGACTCAACGAAGAAAGTTGGTTGTATCTTCTGGGGTTGGAACTTCTTTTCTACCGGTGACTTCTTCTACAATATCTGAATCTGTGCCTACTACTTCTTCAGCAATGCCTTCGTATTCTTCTATATCTATGCCGGTTATCTCTTCAGTACCTGGTATTTCAACTACTCCTCCTGTTTCTTCACCTATACCTGTTACCCCATTGTTTACAGATGCTGGAACTTCCTCAACCACACCTACTCCTACTGTGAGTATGGCAGCTTTGGATGCTTCACTTCAACGGGCTGTGTCACCCTTGATGTCAATTGTGGAGAAATTGCGGAGTGATTTATTTCATGCTCTGCAACGTATTGGGTCTCAAGATATTATTATTGAAAATCAAAGCAAACAACTTGCTGATCAGACATTACGAATAGAATCACTTGAGCAAGAAATCTTTATCTTAAATGAAAAATTAGGTGATCAGGGGGAGAATATAAATGAACTTGATGATAATCAGGATAATGATGATGAAGGAGATGGTGATAATGGTGATGTTGGAAATATTGGTGATAATGTTGATGATAATAATGGTGATGATGTTGAAGGTGATGATGATGAAGGAGATGGTGAGGGTGATAGTGATGATGATGAGGATTCTGATGATTCTGGAGCAAATGATGGCGGTGATCATCCAAATTTTTCGTCAGCTATTGTTTTAGTTCAGAGAGATGAAGAGGAAGAACCTTTAAACGTAGAACCAATAAGTGCTATTCCTGCTTTTATAATTACTCCTGAGCCGAGCTTTGAGAATATGGAGTTTGATGATCTAGGAGAAACAGATGTAAATGATTATGATATTAATCTTGAAAACTTCTTTGATGATATTAAAGAAACTTCTATCTTTGAGACTGGTGAATCTTCACGAAGATTTGATCAAGAAGAGCTGTCAGATAGTAATAATAATAAAGAAGAATTTCTCTGTCCTACTCCTTTGAATATCATTGTTGAAGACTTGATTCCATTCATTGAATTATGCAAAGAAGGTAGATATGATGATGATGATTTTGAAGATATCTTTCCTTCAGGGTTTGAACCTAATTTTGATGAAGTTCATGTGGAAGATTGGCAAGATTCTGATGATGAACTGTTTCCTGAAAATGTTCAATCGGATTTGGGCTCGCAAGAGGGATTTTGGGTAGATTCTGATGAAGAAAAGGAACCTGAACAAAAAGTTCCTCGGTGGTTTTCTGAGCAACCTGAACCGGAAATTACAAAAACCAGAAAATTCTTCAAAATTCCAAGGTATGAATGTGTTGGGAGAATTATAAGATGGAAATATGATAACGACAACAAGGTGTTTATCATCAAGAGAACTGATGGGCTACAATATTTTTCTCCAACGTTTAAAGCCCTTGAGAAGCTTCCAAAGTGTGAAATCAACCATATTGCTTCAGTTGATATTATTAATCATTCTAAAAATGGTTTGATAAATTGGATGACGGAGGTTCTCGCACGTGAATGCTTCAGATGAAAATATAGTTGGGTGAAAGAGACGTTTCCTAGAAGAACGGTGGATTATTTCGACATTGAACTCATCTCTAATCAACCACGGGTAATCCTTACTTATCCAACGGTAAAATGTTTGAGAAGAATTCCACTTGACAGTCTTCCGATAAATATCTGGAAATTTGTGAGCTATTGGAAGTATAATGGAAGCACAGGAGAAGCAGAGATTGCTTGTTACGATCGAGATGTCAATTGAGAGATCATGTGGAATCGTGAAATGATTATTTATGTCTTCGATCCTTTGAGCTTGATAAATCTTTCAAAGCTTGATCTCGAAGCTCTTCTGTTGAACCCAATCATCTATGATGATGCTTTTGATGATGAATTCATGGCGTTGAAATTCCAAAGAGTTGTCGAAGTCTGTTGCGCTCAAGGAGTTCATGCTGGATGCAATTTGCCTGGATATACTTAAAGCTTCAAAGTTTCAAGAAAATCAAGCATTATCCAAGGGGGAGTTTGTTGATACAAAGATGTCTAAAACTTGATTTATTTCGTTTTTGATTTTGTCTAAGTGTTTACTAATGCGACAATAGGAAGGTCCGTGAATAGGTTATTGTCGCATGAATGGTTAATCCGTGAATAGGTTATTGTCGGATTGACTGAAGTCAAACATTTTAGAGAATTGTCGCATAAGGTATTTAGTCAGTCTATAAATAGACTTGTGTTAGACGATTTTGATAACACTTTTGGAAAAACCTTTTGTAAATCATCATAAACTTGTTTCTGAGATATTCTCTCTGATTTTGTGATTAATACAAAAGCATTTTGACTCAATTAATTCTCCATTTGTTTTACGTTTCGTTATCTAATTCACAACTTGATCAATTGTTTGATTTCCGCACAAACACTTGAGTTCTAATCGTGTTTCGGTGATCTACGGCACATCATTTTTCTTCAGATTTTCTTTGGCAGAGAATTCCCGAGGATATTTTCTTTAGCTTTCTTGCAGAATTCCTCTATCTTTAAACATGTCGAGTCTTTTCTTGGTGCCAATTTTTCGCACCTTGTATCTTCAGGGTACCAATTTTACGTACCCATTAGATCTTTTGTTTTTTTTTGAGAACACGAAGATGGTAGGATAAGCGGATACTCTAAAAAGATGTTATTCACAGCCTCGGAAATTCTAAGAAAAGTTTGGGAATTTTTGGGAAGTAGGGTTAGGTAATGAGGGTTTTATAAAGAAATGAAAGGTTTAGGCTCAAAGGGGTTTTCTAAGCGGATCTTCAGTACTAAAAATGAGCATCGGAAAGGGTTTTGGGCTTGAAAAGTAGGCTAAAAAGGGGTTATACCCAAGGGAATGTCAAGGTCATCTAATTGCATCTATACCGCGTACGTTACACACCAATGTGGTCTCGAAACGAATGTCAAGACTCAAGAGAAAGTTCTAATTCAGAGATGCAAGCATCGGCAAACACATGAAATGAAAGTGAAGCATTAAAGATGAATGCTTTTAGGCTCAAGATACCTCACTACAAAATAGGGTTGTATGTGCCTAGCCATGCTCCTCTTCGATTACCATTTCTTGCTTAATGAATTTCTATCTTATTTTCCCTAGATTCTGAAATATCTTACTCATATTTGAAAATGGCTCCTCCAAAAAGATATTTTGACTCAAAAACAGCAGAGCAAATTAAAAGATTTAAGTCATACTTTATTATTATTTTTCTAAAAATTTGAAAAACTTGAGGAACATTTTCTGAGTTTGCTATTTCGGACATTAAAAATTATAAAAACTACCAAGGTATTATATACCTGTTATCCCACACTTAGAGGAACATTTTCCCTAATGTTCTCTTGCGTTGAGATTTTTACTAACGGTAAACATCCCACACTTAGAGTTTGAACATGTAAGAATACGTTGCTCAAGTGTTTGTTTTGGGCTGGAATCCCACACTTAGTGATAAGCTTAGGATAGGGTATAGAACACAAGCTAACAAAACTACAGAATCATAATTAAAGAGAGAAAATGAAAAAGATACTCCGATAGCGAGATGCTAAGAAGCTTAGAATTTGCATTTCCGAAGGAAAGATGTAGAATCTCTTTTCTGCATTCTTGAAGATCTGCTCTGCTTCTAGCTCCTTGCTAATTGGTTTCTTTCAACACTTCATTCTTTGTGAATAAATCTCGTAGTGTGAACACATTGGGCGTAACTCATTAATTTTGCAAATGAGGAGAAATTACAATCTCAAAATTTTGAAAAGATGTTTGCTACTACAAATCATGTTATAATTCATGTGTTTTTAAACGAGTTCGAGCATAATGCATAAAAGTAGTACGCAAGTACCTCAAATGCTCGAAATTACAAGGTAAGTTACATTGTACTCAATACTCTCACGCTCCGGTCGCTCTATCCTAAGAGAATCCATGAATCCGTAGAAGCGCAGATGAATGTCTTCGTGTGTGCTGGTGCTAGTGCTGCTTCCTAGTTCTTCAAGGGACTTGAGGATGCCCTGAACAAGCTTCTTCTGATTGTTAGAGTATACAAGTTCAGGTTTTAGGAAGATCCTAATCATCCTATTATAAATTTCTCTCATCCCATTGTGGAACAGCTGTCTAGGTTCCTCCCAGGAGATCGTACTAAAGATGTCGCTAAGCCTTTCCATGAGGAAGCTCGCGGTGTTGATCAGTAGTCCTTCAGGGACAGATGTAGGAATGTCTCGCGTGCTCTCATTAGTACTTGAAAGTTCAAGCTTCTCGACGATCTTTTGTGCGTGGTACTCAATGGTACAGTCGATGTAAAACCTGTGTGGTAAGGAGTCATTGATAAGATCGTTATCGGCCATGGATTTCAACAATCCTTGTAGATCATTCATCATCTAGACGTCTACCTCTTCGTCAGGGTTCCCAGTAGCATAATCCATATTGTGCATGTAAGATTGTAGGAAAACCATCTGCTGGTGCGAATATGGAAATGCGGACCTGATCAGTTCCTCATATATCCTACCATAAATGAATTGTCTATTTTCAAAGAACATCAAATCATCTTCAGAAAGTCCCTCGTTGTTCTAAGGTTCTTGCAACTGATAAGTTGCGAGGCTCTCGACGAAGGCGTGTATGCGGTTCTGCAGATGTTGAGGATTTTGGGAATTGGTGGCGCGAATGATATCATATTTAGCTTCTATTTCTACGATCAATGGTCGAATCTTGGATAAGTGTTACCAATGTGAGGTAATCTTCCTCGTGCTCTTCGATGGCACTGATCATCTCTTCAGGATTGGAGATGCTTCGCACGTCGGTATTTCCAAGGAAAGGACCGGGAATAACATGAGTTGGGTGAAGATGAATGGAGCGGGTATTGATTGGAACATCGAGGAATAAAACATCTTCATTACTCTTAGTTGCCGGAGTGGCCCTAGCCTGAGAATTAAGGAACTCAACGGTGTCCGAAGGTGGTTGTGTATCATCGGTGATCTGAGATATCGGTTGAGAAGAATCCATCTCAATGTCTCTTTCTTCTTGGGAATCATGGCCGGATCCAGAGGAGTATCCTTTCTCGAAAGTATGATTTTCTTGATGGTCAGGAAATATGGATGCTCTGTAGGCCGTGATTTTCTCCAGGAGTTTCTCTCTAAGCTCAGGATGCTGTTTGGATAAAGCGATGGTTTTCTCGATGTTCAGCAAGGCTTCGAGACGTGGAGACATAAGAGGTTTAGTTGGGTAGATGGTAACTAATTTTTCTAAGGTAAGTCCAAATTCTGCATCATGGGAATAGTCAGTCGGTGGATCTGTATCTGAATCGTTATCAGACAGAGGGATGACATTTGTCAAGTTCTCAATCTGCATAATCTGTGCTGTCGGAAAGCGGGAATCAGGAAGGTTCTGGTGAGGTGGTGTGGACTGATATTCTTTATCTTCCTTAGGTTCAGATTCTTCTTGCTCTATCTGCTTTTCTTTAGATTCTTCCATTTCTTCTATTTCTTCCTCAGTTGCTAGTGGTGTTTCTTCTTCATCCTCTTCTGATTCTTTCATCTCCTCTTCTACTTCTTTTTCCTCTAATTCCTCCATCTCTTCGTCGTCTGGTCTGTATGGCTCTGGGTCTGTCTTAGAACTGTCGTCATCTGAAATAACTATGCCTCTTGATATTGCATATAGCTCAGCATGCTCAGTCAGCGAACATTCTTCTTGGTTGATCTTGAATGTAATGGTTTGTCCATGTGCTCGAACACTGATAACTTGAGAGTATACATCGATAATAGCGCGTGCAGTGTTCATGAATGGCCTTACTAGGATAATGAGGATGTTGATGTCTTCTTGTATATCCATCACTACAAAGTTAGTGAGGAAATATAACTTATCCACTTTAACCATGACGTTCTCAGCTATGCCTTTTGGGTATCGAATAGATTGATCGGCAAGCTGGACACTCATCTTGGTAGGCTGAAGTGGTCCTAATTCAAGTCTTGAATAGAGCGAGAATGGCATTAGGTTGATACTAGCTCCAAGATCGGACAAGGAACGTATCATGCCTGAGTGATAGATGGAACAAGGCAAGGTAAATATGCATGTGTCTCCTAGTTTTTCCGATAAGGCATTCTGGATGATGGCTGAACATTCGGTGTTCAAGGAGACTTTAGGTGTGGCGGGAATCTTTTCTTAAGTTGCAAGCATTCGTCTGATGTACTTAGATCCGGAAGGGATTCTAGACATGGAATTTTCCATCAAGCTTGAATGACTTGGCGTTGTATCTCTTGTGTAGGCGATTAGGGAATGGAATCTCAACCTCACGAGACGGTGTGGGGATAGATTTAGTCACAACTGTCTGCGGGACTGGCGAATATTCTCTTTGGATAGAAGTGGTAGAAAGAGTTGGTGGTTTATCATAATTCAAAGTCTTTTCTTCCTCGACGTAGGGGTTCTGGATAGTATTACTCGGTAAAGTCCCTTGGGGTCGAGTATCGAGACGATGGGCTAACTGACCAATCTAATTTTCAAGGCTCTTTAGAACTGAGAGTTGGTTTCTAAGGAATAGATCGGTTTGGTCTTGTCGAGCCGTAGTCTTCTGAATGAAAGTAGTTTGGCCTTGGATGAATTTGTTAAGATTATCATTAGTACTCGTGACTGGAATGACAGTCTGGGTAGGTTCAGCAGGCGCGGTATCCTCAGTGGCGGTTAATGGAAGTGGTTGGTTATATGGAAGTAGGGGTTGTGGTGGATACGTCGGATATCCTGGCTGAAACCTTTGTTGGAATGGTGGTTGCTTGTTCCGCGCGGGATATGGAGGTCCTCGATTTCTCGGCGGTGAAGTTCTAGCAAAGCCAGGAGGGTTTTGAGCTCTAGTGGGAAACTGGGCATAGTAGACTGAACCGTTAGTAGGATCCTCGTACTCAACCTCGTATTCCTCGGATGGGTTGTTGGCACAGTTCTGGCAAGCCTGAACTTGGTGAATCTGATGAGGCTGTCTTTTTAGCTCTCATATCTGCTTCGTCAGTGTCTCAATTTGATCGCTCAGATATTTGATGGCCTCGGCTTGGCGGTTGTTCTTAGCGGAGACGGGTAGAGATGAGGATTGCTCATAGACCTTCCAATCGTTGTGGTGCATCGTCATATCCTCGATCAAGCTCCATACCTCATCATGGGTTAGTTTCATGAAGTTCCCTTGAGCTGCTGCGTCAAGTGTGATGCGATGGATTGGATCAAGACCATTGTAGAATATGCACAACTTATCAGTCTTATCCATTTGTTGATTCGGGCATTTCCTCAGTAGACTCTTGAATCACTCCCATGCTGAGTAGATAGACTCATCGTGATCTTGGTGAAAGTTTGCAATATCGTTATTTACCTTGGTTTGTTTGGACGGGGGAAAGTATCTAGCGAGAAACTTGTTACCGATGTCTGTCCATGAGGTGATTGACCTGGGTCTCAAGTCCCTCAAACCAGGTAAGAGCATGTAAAGCGAGAGAATAGGGGAACAAGTACAAGCGAACTATATCCTGCTCAACCCCATTCTGCTTATAGGACTTGGAAACATGAATGAATTTGTCGATGTGGGCGTTGGGAGTAGACCGTGAAATTGGCAGTTATCTTTTATGAGTTGCGCGATGTGGTGTTTCAGCTCGAAAGATGCTATGTCGATCACTGGATAGCTGATCGGTTGTCACACCCCTGATTTCATGATTTGCGGAAGCGACAATTTGGGTGTGACTAATCAATAATCAATGCGCAAAGGTACAAGCAAACGACTCTACATGAGACGTTTATACATTTTAAAAAAGCAATACCTAGTCTGGGTCAGAAGTTTTACAACATAATTGAGTTCGCATAATGATTCTAAAGATTTTACAACATTCAGACTTGTCTATGTTGATTGCGTAAGCACGCGACGGCCCTCTGGCGTGTTCTAAACGTGATGTTATCCACAAGGCGTGTAGGTTAAGGTTTAGCTTGTGGAGGTCTAACAATTCTCCGTCGTGCATCTCGAACGTGATCTGAAAACAAGAATGTTTGGAAGAATGTGATGCAATATCTTCCCACGAGTATGTGACGATGCCGTGGAATGAGTTGTCATTTTCGATGACCCGAGTGTAATGAGTAACGCGAGTCTATTTAACAATAGCCTAAAGTATATTGATTCCGAATGTTAAATATGATGATGAGTGAATGATGGTCTTGTGATTACCAATCCGTACCGAGTAAAATGTCAAAAATTTTCTAACTCAATCGGGGTAAGTCTATTTCGAAGAGATGACCCTCTAAAACTAAGGTACATCCCGGTACTATTTTCCTAACTCGATCAACTTACCACCAGCAAGTCCTATGGCGTATTTATTGTTTAGCTTAAGAGATTTAGTTCTAATAGTGGTCTAAACTGGGTAGACACGAAACGTAAATCAACATAATTGAGTTCGCATAATGATTCTAAAGATTTTAATACATAACCAATTAACAAAAGATAATGATATAAAATCTTCATATGTTTATAGATGCATGCCACTCGTACTAGCTAGCATATCCTGCGGGCCACCCTACTGTAGCTGATCACCTGAGAATACAACACTAAAAGCTCAGCTATAAAGCTGGTGAATCTCACAGGTTTAAAATAAACATTGATGTGATCAACATGATTATCCGACGATTTAATACCGACAATGATTCAACAACATAACTGAAATTGATAAACCAATAAAGGTTTCAGAACAATGATTAAACCAATTAAGGTTACCGAGTATATTTACCGACAATGACATTGTATTGCATTAAGCCATGGTTTGAGGCCTAACCCAATTTTTGCCTCCCGGACGGTGTCATCACCCATAACAATTACCAAAATGCCCATTTGTGCGTGGTTGTAGCTAGTAACCCAGACGGGGACGTCTCTCCCATGATAGATCTAATTTTTTTTAATCGCGCCTTATTAAGTTAACAAAAAATGCAATGATGAGGACTTTCCCGTATAAATACACTCATGCAATACCCGAACAATGAAAATCAAGACCGACAACGATAACCAAATTAAATTAACCGAGTTAATATCTAAATTAACTAATCAAATAACTTATGATCACGAAAACAAGTAAGCATTGTATCTCACCCCAACTTTAAAAACAGTAAAAGTGGGGCTGTGAGACTCACCTAAGTCGCCGAACAATGTATATCCGAAAAGGAATGGACAGTCCGAAACCTCCTAACGCCAGTAATTTAAAATGATGATGATGAAGCTGAGATGATGATGATAATGCTCAAGTGAAGATGATGGTGGTTTTGATGATGTTATTGTTATTTTAAGATGATGGATTGAAGTTAATGATGAAGATGTGTTGAGAATGCTTATGCTCCTGCTCCTGCTTACTGCCGAAGAAGAAGAGGAGAGGGAACATGGAAATCAAATAATTGGGGTTTGATGTTGTGTGTGTGTATGAGAGGACGTATGTATGTATTTATAAAAATAGACATGGCTGTGTTTTTCAAAGGGGAGTATGGTGTATTGTAGTAGTGTTCCCCATATATTTTAGTTGGTTGTAATATTGTAGGTTTTTAACCCGTTAATTCCGTGTACATGTCCAATAATATGTAAATTTACATTTCTAATATGTAAATCTATTTTGAGGTATTTCTCCAAATACCTTACTATTAATAATAATAAATTAAATTTTTATTATTTTTGATTTATGGGTACGTTTTGTATCGTTCACGTATGATACCTTTTATTAAAACGTATAAATAATTTCGTTTCATTTTTGTTCAACCTTTTTAGTATAGTATTTTCAAATAAAAATTATTTAAAAATATTTTTCCGTCAATTCTGAACTTGTACGAATTTTAATTTGTTCTCATCCTATTATATTTGTATATATAATACCCGAATGCTTTTGTATTATTACGTACCCATTATGAGTATTTGAGGTTTAAATTTACCGCTAATTTTGCCTTTTTTGACCAGGTGTCACATTCTCCCATTGTTAGGAGAATTTCATCCTGAAATTTATCTGAAACCGAGGTTCGAGTTTTACTAAGGCCGACTAGGTGACATGTCTCAAGAAAGACATCCGATTTATTCGAGTTCTCTCCCCTTGTTAAGCTTAAGCCTACCGACCACTAAAAGAATTGAGGGTGAAGATTTCTACCCGACCGTTATGTCTACATGACAAGGTCGGTCCGAATTAACAAGTATCACTATGAATTGGATTAATAATCCACTGAACATGATGAAATCTACCGTATTCCTAGAGTTTTTAAAGTAACTATCAATCTATTAGCCCGAAGTAAACTCTACCAATACTGTATGAAAGATTTTTAAGCCGTTGTGTAGGACGTACCCATATGACTATTTGAGATGTTCTATTAGTACAATATTTTGATATGATTTATAATTGTTCTATATTAACTATATAGATTTCCGTTATCTAATACATGATTACCGATTACTATAGTACACACTACTACCGATTTATCTGTGAGTAGGAAAATGAATAGTTTCCTCCGAATGAACTATTCCCTCAAGATGACCGATTCCCCGATATATATATAAATAATGATATCCAAGTTAACGATCTCAACAAAAGTGAGATAAATAGGAAGGAGTTTTAACCATTGACTTTAAAGTGCAATTATTTATTACACTACCGGAATCGACTAACTGTCGTTTGCTACCGATTGTATAACTTACCGTCAAAGAAATAAAATAGACGTTACACACAATTTAAAGTTTATCGAATAAACAACACAAGAGTTGTTTAGTTACACGAGGGTGATCGTACTCGTATCCCTACTTGGGTTTTGGCGCGCATTTTTAAAATTGAGTACATGGGCTCTACCTCGAGTATTGTTGTTGTTTGATAATCTCCTTGTTGCCTGATTGTGGTTGTTGTCTGGACAAGGCGTCAGCTACTCCTTGGGCGATGAGCTGGGCAATTTCATCATGGTTGTATGGCTGTCGTCTTGGAGGTATGTTCGGGTTCAAGGTTACAAGAGTTGAAATTTATCACAAGTTTCCGGGAATTTGTAACATTCAGACTTGTCTATGTTGATTGCGTAAGCACGCGACGGCCCTCTGGCGTGTTCTAAACGTGATGTTATCCACAAGGCGTGTAGGTTAAGGTTTAGCTTGTGGAGGTCTAACAATTCTCCGTAGTGCATCTCGAACGTGATCTGAAAACAAGAATGTTTGGAAGAATGTGATGCAATATCTTCCCACGAGTATGTGACGATGCCGTGGAATGAGTTGTCATTTTCGATGACCCGAGTGTAATGAGTAACGCGAGTCTATTTAACAATAGCCTAAAGTATATTGATTCCGAATGTTAAATATGATGATGAGTGAATGATGGTCTTGTGATTACCAATCCGTACCGAGTAAAATGTCAAAAATTTTCTAACTCAATCGGGGTAAGTCTATTTCGAAGAGATGACCCTCTAAAACTAAGGTACATCCCGGTACTATTTTCCTAACTCGATCAACTTACCACCAGCAAGTCCTATGGCGTATTTATTGTTTAGCTTAAGAGATTTAGTTCTAATAGTGGTCTAAACTGGGTAGACACGAAACGTAAATCAACATAATTGAGTTCGCATAATGATTCTAAAGATTTTAATACATAACCAATTAACAAAAGATAATGATATAAAATCTTCATATGTTTATAGATGCATGCCACTCGTACTAGCTAGCATATCCTGCGGGCCACCCTACTGTAGCTGATCACCTGAGAATACAACACTAAAAGCTCAGCTATAAAGCTGGTGAATCTCACAGGTTTAAAATAAACATTGATGTGATCAACATGATTATCCGACGATTTAATACCGACAATGATTCAACAACATAACTGAAATTGATAAACCAATAAAGGTTTCAGAACAATGATTAAACCAATTAAGGTTACCGACTAGATTTACCGACAATGACATTGTATTGCATTAAGCCATGGTTTGAGGCCTAACCCAATTTTTGCCTCCCGGACGGTGTCATCACCCATAGCAATTAAAAAAATGCCCATTTGTGCGTGGTTGTAGCTAGTAACCCAGACGGGGACGTCTCTCCCATGATAGATCTAATTTTTTTAAATCGCGCCTTATTAAGTTAACAAACAATGCAATGATGAGGACTTTCCCGTATAAATACACTCATGCAATACCCGAACAATGTAAATCAAGACCGACAACGATAACCAAATTAAATTAACCGAGTTAATATCTAAATTAACTAATCAAATAACTTATGATCACGAAAACAAGTAAGCATTGTATCTCACCCCAACTTTAAAAACAGTAAAAGTGGGGCTGTGAGACTCACCTAAGTCGCCGAACAATGTATATCCGAAAAGGAATGGACAGTCCGAAACCTCCTAACGCCAGTAATTTAAAATGATGATGATGAAGCTGAGATGATGATGATAATGCTCAAGTGAAGATGATGGTGGTTTTGATGATGTTATTGTTATTTGAAGATGATGGATTGAAGTTAATGATGAAGATGTGTTGAGAATGCTTATGCTCCTGCTCCTGCTTACTGCCGAAGAAGAAGAGGAGAGGGAACATGGAAATCAAATAATTGGGGTTTGATGTTGTGTGTGTGTATGAGAGGACGTATGTATGTATTTACAAAAATAGACATGGCTGTGTTTTTCAAAGGGGAGTATGGTGTATTGTAGTAGTGTTCCCCATATATTTTAGTTGGTTGTAACATTGTAGGTTTTTAACCCGTTAATTCCGTGTACATGTCCAATAATATGTAAATTTACATTTCTAATATGTAAATCTATTTTGAGGTATTTCTCCAAATACCTTACTATTAATAATAATAAATTAAATTTTTATTATTTTTGATTTATGGGTACGTTTTGTATCGTTCACGTATGATACCTTTTATTAAAACGTATAAATAATTTCGTTTCATTTTTGTTCAACCTTTTTAGTATAGTATTTTCAAATAAAAATTATTTAAAAATATTTTTCCGTCAATTCTGAACTTGTACGAATTTTAATTTGTTCTCATCCTATTATATTTGTATATATAATACCCGAATGCTTTTGTATTATTACGTACCCATTATGAGTATTTGAGGTTTAAATTTGCCGTTAATTCTGCCTTTTTTGACCAGGTGTCACATTCTCCCATTGTTAGGAGAATTTCATCCTGAAATTTATCTGAAACCGAGGTTCGAGTTTTACTAAGGCCGACTAGGTGACATGTCTCAAGAAAGACATCCGATTTATTCGAGTTCTCTCCCCTTGTTAAGCTTAAGCCTACCGACCACTAAAAGAATTGAGGGTGAAGATTTCTACCCGACCGTAATGTCTACATGACAAGTTCGGTCTGAATTAACAAGTATCACTATGAATTGGATTAATAATCCACTGAACATGATGCAATCTACCGTATTCCTAGAGTTTTTAAAGTAACTATCAATCTATTAGCCCGAAGTAAACTCTACCAATACTGTATGAAAGATTTTTAAGCCGTTGTGTAGGACGTACCCATATGACTATTTGAGATGTTCTATTAGTACAATATTCTGATATGATTTATAATTGTTCTATATTAACTATATAGATTTCCGATATCTAATACATGATTACCGATTATTATAGTACACACTACTACCGATTTATCTGTGAGTAGGAAAATGAATAGTTTCCTCCGAATGAACTATTCCCTCAAGATGACCGATTCCCCGATATATATATAAATAATGATATCCAAGTTAACGATCTCAACAAAAGTGAGATAAATAGGAAGGAGTTTTAACCATTGACTTTAAAGTGCAATTATTTATTACACTACCGGACTCGACTAACTGTCGTTTGCTACCGATTGTATTACTTACCGTCAAAGAAATAAAATAGACGTTACACACAATTTAAAGTTTATCGAATAGACAACACAAGAGTTGTTTAGTTACACGAGGGTGATCGTACTCGTATCCCTACTTGGGTTTTGGCGCGCATTTTTAAAATTGAGTACATGGGCTCTACCTCGAGTATTGTTGTTGTTTGATAATCTCCTTGTTGCCTGATTGTGGTTGTTGTCTGGCCAAGGCGTCAGCTACTCCTTGGGCGATGAGCTGGGCAATTTCATCATGGTTGTATGGCTGTCGTCTTGGAGGTATGTTCGGGTTCAAGGTTACAAGAGTTGAAATTTATCACAAGTTTCCAGGAATTTGTAACATTCAGACTTGTCTATGTTGATTGCGTAAGCACGCGACGGCCCTCTGGCGTGTTCTAAACGTGATGTTATCCACAAGGCGTGTAGGTTAAGGTTTAGCTTGTGGAGGTCTAACAATTCTCCGTAGTGCATCTCGAACGTGATCTGAAAACAAGAATGTTTGGAAGAATGTGATGCAATATCTTCCCACGAGTATGTGACGATGCCATGGAATGAGTTGTCATTTTCGATGACCCGAGTGTAATGAGTAACGCGAGTCTATTTAACAATAGCCTAAAGTATATTGATTCCGAATGTTAAATATGATGATGAGTGAATGATGGTCTTGTGATTACCAATCCGTACCGAGGAAAATGTCAAAAATTTTCTAACTCAATCGGGGTAAGTCTATTTCGAAGAGATGACCCTCTAAAACTAAGGTACATCCCGGTACTATTTTCCTAACTTGATCAACTTACCACCAGCAAGTCCTATGGCGTATTTATTGTTTAGCTTAAGAGATTTAGTTCTAATAGTTGTCTAAACTGGGTAGACACGAAACGTAAATCAACATAATTGAGTTCGCATAATGATTCTAAAGATCTTAATACATAACCTATTAACAAAAGATAATGATATAAAATCTTCATATGTTTATAGATGCATGCGACTCGTACTAGCTAGCATATCCTGCGGGCCACCCTACTGTAGCCGATCACCTGAGAATACAACACTAAAAGGTCAGCTATAAAGCTGGTGAATCTCACAGGTTTAAAATAAACATTGATGTGATCAACATGATTATCCGACGATTTAATACCGACAATGATTCAACAACATAACTGAAATTGATAAACCAATAAAGGTTTCAGAACAATGATTAAACCAATTAAGGTTACCGACTAGATTTACCGACAATGACATTGTATTGCATTAAGCCATGGTTCGAGGCCTAACCCAATTTTTGCCTCCCGGACGGTGTCATCACCCATAACAATTACTAAAATGCCCATTTGTGCGTGATTGTAGCTAGTAACCCAGACGGGGACGTCACTCCCATGATAGATCTATTTTTTTTAATCGCGCCTTATTAAGTTAACAAACAATGCAATGATGAGGACTTTCCCGTATAAATACACTCATGCAATACCCGAACAATGAAAATCAAGACCGACAACGATAACCAAATTAAATTAACCGAGTTAATATCTAAATTAACTAATCAAATAACTTATGATCACGAAAACAAGTAAGCATTGTATCTCACCCCAACTTTAAAAACAGTAAAAGTGGGGCTGTGAGACTCACCTAAGTCGCCGAACAATGTATATCCGAAAAGGAATGGACAGTCCGAAACCTCCTAACGCCAGTAATTTAAAATGATGATGATGAAGCTGAGATGATGATGATAATGCTCAAGTGAAGATGATGGTGGTTTTGATGATGTTATTGTTATTTGAAGATGATGGATTGAAGTTAATGATGAAGATGTGTTGAGAATGCTTATGCTCCTGCTCCTGCTTACTGCCGAAGAAGAAGAGGAGAGGGAACATGGAAATCAAATAATTGGGGTTTGATGTTGTGTGTGTGTATGAGAGGACGTATGTATGTATTTACAAAAATAGACATGGCTGTGTTTTTCAAAGGGGAGTATGGTGTATTGTAGTAGTGTTCCCCATATATTTTAGTTGGTTGTAACATTGTAGGTTTTTAACCCGTTAATTCCGTGTACATGTCCAATAATATGTAAATTTACATTTCTAATATGTAAATCTATTTTGAGGTATTTCTCCAAATACCTTACTATTAATAATAATAAATTAAATTTTTATTATTTTTGATTTATGGGTACGTTTTGTATCGTTCACGTATGATACCTTTTATTAAAACGTATAAATAATTTCGTTTCATTTTTGTTCAACCTTTTTAGTATAGTATTTTCAAATAAAAATTATTTAAAAATATTTTTCCGTCAATTCTGAACTTGTACGAATTTTAATTTGTTCTCATCCTATTATATTTGTATATATAATACCCGAATGCTTTTGTATTATTACGTACCCATTATGAGTATTTGAGGTTTAAATTTACCGCTAATTTTGCCTTTTTTGACCAGGTGTCACATTCTCCCATTGTTAGGAGAATTTCATCCTGAAATTTATCTGAAACCGAGGTTCGAGTTTTACTAAGGCCGACTAGGTGACATGTCTCAAGAAAGACATCCGATTTATTCGAGTTCTCTCCCCTTGTTAAGCTTAAGCCTACTGACCACTAAAAGAATTGAGGGTGAAGATTTCTACCCGACCGTTATGTCTACATGACAAGGTCGGTCCGAATTAACAAGTATCACTATGAATTGGATTAATAATCCACTGAACATGATGAAATCTACCGTATTCCTAGAGTTTTTAAAGTAACTATCAATCTATTAGCCCGAAGTAAACTCTACCAATACTGTATGAAAGATTTTTAAGCCGTTGTGTAGGACGTACCCATATGACTATTTGAGATGTTCTATTAGTACAATATTCTGATATGATTTATAATTGTTCTATATTAACTATATAGATTTCCGATATCTAATACATGATTACCGATTACTATAGTACACACTACTACCGATTTATCTGTGAGTAGGAAAATGAATAGTTTCCTCCGAATGAACTATTCCCTCAAGATGACCGATTCCCCGATATATATATAAATAATGATATCCAAGTTAACGATCTCAACCAAAGTGAGATAAATAGGAAGGAGTTTTAACCATTGACTTTAAAGTGCAATTATTTATTACACTACCGGACTCGACTAACTGTCGTTTGCTACCGATTGTATTACTTACCGTCAAAGAAATAAAATAGACGTTACACACAATTTAAAGTTTATCGAATAGACAACACAAGAGTTGTTTAGTTACACGAGGGTGATCGTACTCGTATCCCTACTTGGGTTTTGGCGCGCATTTTTAAAATTGAGTACATGGGCTCTACCTCGAGTATTGTTGTTGTTTGATAATCTCCTTGTTGCCTGATTGTGGTTGTTGTCTGGCCAAGGCGTCAGCTACTCCTTGGGCGATGAGCTGGGCAATTTCATCATGGTTGTATGGCTGTCGTCTTGGAGGTATGTTCGGGTTCAAGGTTACAAGAGTTGAAATTTATCACAAGTTTCCAGGAATTTGTAACATTCAGACTTGTCTATGTTGATTGCGTAAGCACGCGACGGCCCTCTGGCGTGTTCTAAACGTGATGTTATCCACAAGGCGTGTAGGTTAAGGTTTAGCTTGTGGAGGTCTAACAATTCTCCGTAGTGCATCTCGAACGTGATCTGAAAACAAGAATGTTTGGAAGAATGTGATGCAATATCTTCCCACGAGTATGTGACGATGCCATGGAATGAGTTGTCATTTTCGATGACCCGAGTGTAATGAGTAACGCGAGTCTATTTAACAATAGCCTAAAGTATATTGATTCCGAATGTTAAATATGATGATGAGTGAATGATGGTCTTGTGATTACCAATCCGTACCGAGGAAAATGTCAAAAATTTTCTAACTCAATCGGGGTAAGTCTATTTCGAAGAGATGACCCTCTAAAAGTAAGGTACATCCCGGTACTATTTTCCTAACTCGATCAACTTACCACCAGCAAGTCCTATGGCGTATTTATTGTTTAGCTTAAGAGATTTAGTTCTAATAGTTGTCTAAACTGGGTAGACACGAAACGTAAATCAACATAATTGAGTTCGCATAATGATTCTAAAGATCTTAATACATAACCTATTAACAAAAGATAATGATATAAAATCTTCATATGTTTATAGATGCATGCGACTCGTACTAGCTAGCATATCCTGCGGGCCACCCTACTGTAGCCGATCACCTGAGAATACAACACTAAAAGGTCAGCTATAAAGCTGGTGAATCTCACAGGTTTAAAATAAACATTGATGTGATCAACATGATTATCCGACGATTTAATACCGACAATGATTCAACAACATAACTGAAATTGATAAACCAATAAAGGTTTCAGAACAATGATTAAACCAATTAAGGTTACCGACTAGATTTACCGACAATGACATTGTATTGCATTAAGCCATGGTTCGAGGCCTAACCCAATTTTTGCCTCCCGGACGGTGTCATCACCCATAACAATTACTAAAATGCCCATTTGTGCGTGATTGTAGCTAGTAACCCAGACGGGGACGTCACTCCCATGATAGATCTATTTTTTTTAATCGCGCCTTATTAAGTTAACAAACAATGCAATGATGAGGACTTTCCCGTATAAATACACTCATGCAATACCCGAACAATGAAAATCAAGACCGACAACGATAACCAAATTAAATTAACCGAGTTAATATCTAAATTAACTAATCAAATAACTTATGATCACGAAAACAAGTAAGCATTGTATCTCACCCCAACTTTAAAAACAGTAAAAGTGGGGCTGTGAGACTCACCTAAGTCGCCGAACAATGTATATCCGAAAAGGAATGGACAGTCCGAAACCTCCTAACGCCAGTAATTTAAAATGATGATGATGAAGCTGAGATGATGATGATAATGCTCAAGTGAAGATGATGGTGGTTTTGATGATGTTATTGTTATTTGAAGATGATGGATTGAAGTTAATGATGAAGATGTGTTGAGAATGCTTATGCTCCTGCTCCTGCTTACTGCCGAAGAAGAAGAGGAGAGGGAACATGGAAATCAAATAATTGGGGTTTGATGTTGTGTGTGTGTATGAGAGGACGTATGTATGTATTTATAAAAATAGACATGGTTGTGTTTTTCAAAGGGGAGTATGGTGTATTGTAGTAGTGTTCCCCATATATTTTAGTTGGTTGTAACATTGTAGGTTTTTAACCCGTTAATTCCGTGTACATGTCCAATAATATGTAAATTTACATTTCTAATATGTAAATCTATTTTGAGGTATTTCTCCAAATACCTTACTATTAATAATAATAAATTAAATTTTTATTATTTTTGATTTATGGGTACGTTTTGTATCGTTCACGTATGATACCTTTTATTAAAACGTATAAATAATTTCGTTTCATTTTTGTTCAACCTTTTTAGTATAGTATTTTCAAATAAAAATTATTTAAAAATATTTTTCCGTCAATTCTGAACTTGTACGAATTTTAATTTGTTCTCATCCTATTATATTTGTATATATAATACCCGAATGCTTTTGTATTATTACGTACCCATTATGAGTATTTGAGGTTTAAATTTACCGCTAATTTTGCCTTTTTTGACCAGGTGTCACATTCTCCCATTGTTAGGAGAATTTCATCCTGAAATTTATCTGAAACCGAGGTTCGAGTTTTACTAAGGCCGACTAGGTGACATGTCTCAAGAAAGACATCCGATTTATTCGAGTTCTCTCCCCTTGTTAAGCTTAAGCCTACTGACCACTAAAAGAATTGAGGGTGAAGATTTCTACCCGACCGTTATGTCTACATGACAAGGTCGGTCCGAATTAACAAGTATCACTATGAATTGGATTAATAATCCACTGAACATGATGAAATCTACCGTATTCCTAGAGTTTTTAAAGTAATTATCAATCTATTAGCCCGAAGTAAACTCTACCAATACTGTATGAAAGATTTTTAAGCCGTTGTGTAGGACGTACCCATATGACTATTTGAGATGTTCTA
The DNA here is from genome assembly GCA_963422505.1 of Pseudognaphalium luteoalbum. Lineage (NCBI taxonomy): Eukaryota > Viridiplantae > Streptophyta > Magnoliopsida > Asterales > Asteraceae > Pseudognaphalium > Pseudognaphalium luteoalbum. Next base: position 48,758,560 of record OY730194.1, read on the forward strand.
TTAGTACAATATTCTGATATGATTTATAATTGTTCTATATTAACTATATAGATTTCCGATATCTAATACATGATTACCGATTACTATAGTACACACTACTACTGATTTATCTGTGAGTAGGAAAATGAATAGTTTCCTCCGAATGAACTATTCCGACAAGATGACCGATTCCCCGATATATATATAAATAATGATATCCAAGTTAACGATCTCAACAAAAGTGAGATAAATAGGAAGGAGTTTTAACCATTGACTTTAAAGTACAATTATTTATTACACTACCGGACTCGACTAACTGTCGTTTGCTACCGATTTAATTACTTACCGTCAAAGAAATAAAATAGACGTTACACACAATTTAAAGTTTATCGAATAGACAACACAAGAGTTGTTTAGTTACGCGAGGGTGATCGTACTCGTATCCCTACTTGGATTTTGGCGCGCATTTTTAAAATTGAGTACATGGGCTCTACCTCGAGTATTGTTGTTGTTTGATAATCTCCTTGTTTCCTGATTGTGGTTGTTGTCTGGCCAAGGCGTCAGCTACTCCTTGGCCGATGAGCTGGGCAATTTCATCATGGTTGTATGGCTGTCGTCTTGGAGGTATGTTCGGGTTCAAGGTTACAAGAGTTGAAATTTATCACAAGTTTCCGGGAATTTGTAACATTCAGAATTGTCTATGTTGATTGCGTATGCAGGCGACACCCCTCTGGCGTGTTCTAAACGTGATGTTATCCACAAGGCGTGTAGGTTAAGGTTTAGCTTGTGGAGGTCTAACCATTCTCCGTAGTGCATCTCGAACGTGATCTGAAAACGAGAATGTTTGGAAGAATGTGATGCAATATCTTCCCACGAGTATGTGACGATGCCGTGGAATGAGTTGTCATTTTCGATGACCCGAGTGTAATGAGTAACGCGAGTCTATTTAACAATAGCCTAAAGTATATTGATTCCGAATGTTAAATATGATGATGAGTGAATGATGGTCTTGTGATTACCAATCCGTACCGAGTAAAATGTCAAAAATTTTCTAACTCAATCGGGGTAAGTCTATTTCGAAGAGATGACCCTCTAAAACTAAGGTACATCCCGGTACTATTTTCCTAACTCGATCAACTTACCACCAGCAAGTCCTATGGCGTATTTATTGTTTAGCTTAAGAGATTTAGTTCTAATAGTGGTCTAAACTGGGTAGACACGAAACGTAAATCAACATAATTGAGTTCGCATAATGATTCTAAAGATTTTAATACATAACCAATTAACAAAAGATAATGATATAAAATCTTCATATGTTTATAGATGCAAGCGACTCGTACTAGCTAGCATATCCTGCGGGCCACCCTACTGTAGCTGATCACCTGAGAATACAACACTAAAAGGTCAGCTATAAAGATGGTGAATCTCACAGGTTTAAAATAAACATTGATGTGATCAACATGATTATCCGACGATTTAATACCGACAATGATTCAACAACATAACTGAAATTGATAAACCAATAAAGGTTTCAGAACAATGATTAAACCAATTAAGGTTACCGACTAGATTTAACGACAATGACATTGTATTGCATTAAGCCATGGTTCGAGGCCAAACCCAATTTTTGCCTCCCGGACGGTGTCATCACCCATAACAATTACTAAAATGCCCATTTGTGCGTGGTTGTAGCTAGTAACCCAGACGGGGACGTCACTCCCATGATAGATCTATTTTTTTTAATCGCGCCTTATTAAGTTAACAAACAATGCAACAATGAGGACTTTCCCGTATAAATACACTCATGCAATACCCGAACAATGAAAATCAAGAGCGACAACGATAACCAAATTAAATTAACCGAGTTAATATCTATATTAACTAATCAAATAACTTATGATCACGAAAACAAGTAAGCATTGTATCTCACCCCAACTTTAAAAACAGTAAAAGTGGGGCTGTGAGACTCACCTAAGTCGCCGAACAATGTATATCCGAAAAGGAATGGACAGTCCGAAACCTCCTAACGCCAGTAATTTATAATGATGATGATGAAGCTGCGATGATGATGATAATGCTCAAATGAAGATGATGGTGGTTTTGATGATGTTATTGTTATTTGAAGATGATGGATTGAAGTTAATGATGAAGATGTGTTGAGAATGCTTATGCTCCTGCTCCTGCTTACTGCCGAAGAAGAAGAGGAGAGGGAACATGGAAATCAAATAATTGGGGTTTGGTGTTGTGTGTGTGTATGAGAGGACGTATGTATGTATTTATAAAAATAGACATGGCTGTGTTTTTCAAAGGGGAGTATGGTGTATTGTAGTAGTGTTCCCCATATATTTTAGTTGGTTGTAACATTGTAGGTTTTTAACCCGTTAATTCCGTGTACATGTCCAATAATATGTAAATTTACATTTCTAATATGTAAATCTATTTTGAGGTATTTCTCCAAATACCTTACTATTAATAATAATAAATTAAATTTTTATTATTTTTGATTTATAGGTACGTTTTGTATCGTTCACGTATGATACCTTTTATTAAAACGTATAAATAATTTCGTTTCATTTTTGTTCAACCTTTTTAGTATAGTATTTTCAAATAAAATTTATTTAAAAATATTTTTCCGTCAATTCTGAACTTGTACGAATTTAAATTTGTTCTCATCCTATTATATTTGTATATATAATACCCGAATTCTTTTGTATTATTACGTACCCATTATGAGTATTTGAGGTTTAAATTTACCGCTAATTTTGCCTTTTTTGACCAGGTGTCACATTCTCCCATTGTTAGGAGAATTTCATCTTGAAATTTATCTGAAACCGAGGTTCGAGTTTTACTAAGGCCGACTAGGTGACATGTCTCAAGAAAGACATCCGATATATTCGAGTTCTCTCCCCTTGTTAAGCTTAAGCCTACCGACCACTAAAAGAATTGAGGGTGAAGATTTCTACCCGACCGTTATGTCTACATGACAAGGTCGGTCCGAATTAACAAGTATCACTATGAATTGGATTAATAATCCACTAAACATGATGAAATCTACCGTATTCATAGAGTTTTTAAAGTAACTATCAATCTATTAGCCCGAAGTAAACTCTACCAATACTGTATGAAAGATTTTTAAGCCGTTGTGTAGGAAGTACCCATATGACTATTTGAGATGTTCTATTAGTACAATATTCTGATATGATTTATAATTGTTCTATATTAACTATATAGATTTCCGATATCTAATACATGATTACCGATTACTATAGTACACACTACTACCGATTTATCTGTGAGTAGGAAAATGAATAGTTTCCTCCGAATGAACTATTCTGACAAGATGACCGATTCCCCGATATATCTATAAATAATGATATCCAAGTTAACGATCTCAACAAAAGTGAGATAAATAGGAAGGAGTTTTAACCATTGACTTTAAAGTGCAATTATTTATTACACTACCGGACTCGACTAACTGTCGTTTGCTACCGATTGTATTACTTACCGTCAAAGAAATAAAATAGACGTTACACACAATTTAAAGTTTATCGAATAGACAACACAAGAGTTGTTTAGTTACGTGAGGGTGATCGTACTCGTATCCCTACTTGGGTTTTGGCGCGCATTTTTAAAATTGAGTACATGGGCTCTACCTCGAGTATTGTTGTTGTTTGATAATCTCCTTGTTGCCTGATTGTGGTTGTTGTCTGGCCAAGGCGTCAGCTACTTCTTGGGCGATGAGCTGGGCAATTTCATCATGGTTGTATGGCTGTCGTCTTGGAGGTATGTTCGGGTTCAAGGTTACAAGAGTTGAAATTTATCACAAGTTTCCGGGAATTTGTAACATTCAGACTTGTCTATGTTGATTGCGTAAGCAGGCGACGGCCCTCTGGCGTGTTCTAAACGTGATGTTATCCACAAGGCGTGTAGGTTAAGGTTTACCTTGTGGAGGTCTAACAATTCTCCGTAGTGCATCTCGAACGTGATCTGAAAACGAGAATGTTTGGAAGAATGTGATGCAATATCTTCCCACGAGTATGTGACGATACCGTGGAATGAGTTGTCATTTTCAATGACCCGAGTGTAATGAGTAACGCGAGTCTATTTAACAATAGCCTAAAGTATATTGATTCCGAATGTTAAATATGATGATGAGTGAATGATGTTCTTGTGATTACCAATCCGTACCGAGTAAAATGTCAAAAAATTTCTAACTCAATCGGGGTAAGTCTATTTCGAAGAGATGACCCTCTAAAACTAAGGTACATCCCGGTACTATTTTCCTAACTCGATCAACTTACCACCAGCAAGTCCTATGGCGTATTTATTGTTTAGCTTAAGAGATTTAGTTCTAATAGTGGTCTAAACTGGGTAGACACGAAACGTAAATCAACATAATTGAGTTCGCATAATGATTCTAAAGATTTTAATACATAACCGATTAACAAAAGATAATGATATAAAATCTTCATATGTTTATAGATGCATGCGACTCGTACTAGCTAACATATCCTGCGGGCCACCCTACTGTAGCTGATCACCTGAGAATACAACACTAAAAGGTCAGCTATAAAGCTGGTGAATCTCACAGGTTTAAAATAAACATTGATGTGATCAACATGATTATCCGACGATTTAATACCGACAATGATTCAACAACATAACTGAAATTGATAAACCAATAAAGGTTTCAGAACAATGATTAAACCAATTAAGGTTACCGACTAGATTTACCGACAATGACATTGTATTGCATTAAGCCATGGTTCGAGGCCTAACCCAATTTTTGCCTCCCGGACGGTGTCATCACCCATAACAATTACTAAAATGCCCATTTGTGCGTGGTTGTAGCTAGTAACCCAGACGGGGACGTCACTCCCATGATAGATCTATTTTTTTTAATCGCGCCTTATTAAGTTAACAAACAATGCAATGATGAGGACTTTCCCGTATAAATACACTCTTGCAATACCCGAACAATGAAAATCAAGAGCGACAACGATAACCAAATTAAATAAACCGAGTTAATATCTATATTAACTAATCAAATAACTTATGATCACGAAAACAAGTAAGCATTGTATCTCACCCCAACTTTAAAAACAGTAAAAGTGGGGCTGTGAGACTCACCTAAGTCGCCGAACAATGTATATCCGAAAAGGAATGGACAGTCCGAAACCTCCTAACGCCAGTAATTTATAATGATGATGATGAAGCTGCGATGATGATGATAATGCTCAAGTGAAGATGATGGTGGTTTTGATGATGTTATTGTTATTTGAAGATGATGGATTGAAGTTAATGATGAAGATGTGTTGAGAATGCTTATGCTCCTGCTCCTGCTTACTGCCGAAGAAGAAGAGGAGAGGGAACATGGAAATCAAATAATTGGGGTTTGGTGTTGTGTGTGTGTATGAGAGGACGTATGTATGTATTTATAAAAATAGACATGGCTGTGTTTTTCAAAGGGGAGTATGGTGTATTGTAGTAGTGTTCCCCATATATTTTAGTTGGTTGTAACATTGTAGGTTTTTAACCCGTTAATTCCGTGTACATGTCCAATAATATGTAAATTTACATTTCTAATATGTAAATCTATTTTGAGGTATTTCTCCAAATACCTTACTATTAATAATAATAAATTAAATTTTTATTATTTTTGATTTATAGGTACGTTTTGTATCGTTCACGTATGATACCTTTTATTAAAACGTATAAATAATTTCGTTTCATTTTTGTTCAACCTTTTTAGTATAGTATTTTCAAATAAAATTTATTTAAAAATATTTTTCCGTCAATTCTGAACTTGTACGAATTTAAATTTGTTCTCATCCTATTATATTTGTATATATAATACCCGAATTCTTTTGTATTATTACGTACCCATTATGAGTATTTGAGGTTTAAATTTACCGCTAATTTTGCCTTTTTTGACCAGGTGTCACATTCTCCCATTGTTAGGAGAATTTCATCCTGAAATTTATCTGAAACCGAGGTTCGAGTTTTACTAAGGCCGACTAGGTGACATGTCTCAAGAAAGACATCCGATATATTCGAGTTCTCTCCCCTTGTTAAGCTTAAGCCTACCGACCACTAAAAGAATTGAGGGTGAAGATTTCTACCCGACCGTTATGTCTACATGACAAGGTCGGTCCGAATTAACAAGTATCACTATGAATTGGATTAATAATCCACTAAACATGATGAAATCTACCGTATTCATAGAGTTTTTAAAGTAACTATCAATCTATTAGCCCGAAGTAAACTCTACCAATACTGTATGAAAGATTTTTAAGCCGTTGTGTAGGAAGTACCCATATGACTATTTGAGATGTTCTATTAGTACAATATTCTGATATGATTTATAATTGTTCTATATTAACTATATAGATTTCCGATATCTAATACATGATTACCGATTACTATAGTACACACTACTACCGATTTATCTGTGAGTAGGAAAATGAATAGTTTCCTCCGAATGAACTATTCTGACAAGATGACCGATTCCCCGATATATATATAAATAATGATATCCAAGTTAACGATCTCAACAAAAGTGAGATAAATAGGAAGGAGTTTTAACCATTGACTTTAAAGTGCAATTATTTATTACACTACCGGACTCGACTAACTGTCATTTGCTACCGATTGTATTACTTACCGTCAAAGAAATAAAATAGACGTTACACACAATTTAAAGTTTATCGAATAGACAACACAAGAGTTGTTTAGTTACGTGAGGGTGATCGTACTCGTATCCCTACTTGGGTTTTGGCGCGCATTTTTAAAATTGAGTACATGGGCTCTACCTCGAGTATTGTTGTTGTTTGATAATCTCCTTGTTGCCTGATTGTGGTTGTTGTCTGGCCAAGGCGTCAGCTACTTCTTGGGCGATGAGCTGGGCAATTTCATCATGGTTGTATGGCTGTCGTCTTGGAGGTATGTTCGGGTTCAAGGTTACAAGAGTTGAAATTTATCACAAGTTTCCAGGAATTTGTAACATTCTGACTTGTCTATGTTGATTGCGTAAGCAGGCGACGGCCCTCTGGCGTGTTCTAAACGTGATGTTATCCACAAGGCGTGTAGGTTAAGGTTTAGCTTGTGGAGGTCTAACAATTCTCCATAGTGCATCTCGAACGTGATCTGAAAATGAGAATGTTTGGAAGAATGTGATGCAATATCTTCCCACGAGTATGTGACGATACCGTGGAATGAGTTGTCATTTTCAATGACCCGAGTGTAATGAGTAACGCGAGTCTATTTAACAATAGCCTAAAGTATATTGATTCCGAATGTTAAATATGATGATGAGTGAATGATGTTCTTGTGATTACCAATCCGTACCGAGTAATGATAAACCAAGATCTATCTAATAAACTATTAGATAACCACAGTTTTGAATGATTACTAAGAAGTTTGCGGAATAACACTTAGTAATACAATGAAGATCAAAATGAATAACAATAACAGAATTATAAAAAGCTCCAATCTTATTAATAATATAAGACGAATACACTGATTTGTATTAGGGTTACAAAATCTTGAAGCTGCGCTAGAACTGATGACCTAATCTAGGTTAAGGATCTCTATTTATAACACATAGAGTCCTGCTAAACAATCTCCTATAATTATGGAAGCAGTTACTATCCATAATTATTCAAACTCTGACTTCCCTCCTATTCTAGATATAAACAGTGTTAACTACCATTACTATACAAACAGTGGTAATTCCTATAACAGTGTTAACACTTGTACAATTTACTAGACTAATAAACCAACATTGGTAACTAGCCTAAGCAGTGTTAACTGTTGTAAACAAGCTAACAGTGATAACACTAACAGTTGTAACTCGTCTTCAATCTTCAATAACAGTTGTAAACTTCTAATAACAGTGGTAACCACTTCACCAACAGTGGTAATCCATGAAGACTTCAACTAACAGTTTTAACTCTGAAGACAGTGATAACCAGCAGACTAACATTTGTTATACCAGTAGAAACAATAACACTAACAGTGTTAATGCCTTGTGCATTTTACAAAAAACAGTAATAACAGCAGAAATCTTATTTCCCAACAATCTCCCCCTAAACTTAATCTGTCCCCAACAGTATTAAGTTTCTCTTGATTCTTCAAGTTGACCTCTTTCTAACTATCTTTGATCTCTGTGTCTTCTCTCATACTCCTCTTTCTTATGAATCTGATTCAATATCATATATACCAAATCCTCTGCCAAATCATTGTTGAATGAGACAGATAATTTAGCATGCCTTAAGCTTCTTAACAAACTCAAACTCATATCATATTCTCTGTCAGTGAGCATCCAAATCATAGTAGCATCATCAAAAATAACTTGATGAACACCTGGATTGTTAAGATAAATCCACTGCTTCACATTCCTGAAAGTATTGAACTCAAATCTGAATCTTTCTGGTTCATACATCATTGAAATCCCAGACCAAACACTCAATTCATAAACACTATCAAACTTTTTGGTGCTTAGTTCTTTTTCAGATCCAATCTCATACATTCTGTTCAGATCTTCTCTAACAATCACCCTGATCAACTCTTTGAATGACCTCCAATATGAAACAGAAGTATCTGCCCTTTCAATTCTAATTTTCTCACATTTAACTGGAACTGTAAAATTTACCACAGACCAATCAATGATTCCAGGAGAGTTATCAGGAGGAATATGTTGTAGAGGTTGCACCACAACCAACTCATCAAGCTTCAAATTGTTCTTAGATAAATCTGGAATTGATGCAAGTTCTTGTTTCCTCTTCTGTTTAAGCTCAGCACTCATCCTTTTCCATTCCTTTTCCTTTTCCAGTTCTTTTTCAATCTTTTCTTTCTGACTCTTTTCCCTTTCTGCCTTCTTTTTAGCTTTCTGTGCTTCTTCTGCTCTCTTAGCAGCCTCTGGATTTAAAAATGTATCCCTGTCCCAAATTCTTTGTAAGCTTTCAAGGGACATAGCATTAAGCCTTGCAGTTGGAATATTGCCACCTCTTAGCTTTAAGACCAAATTTCTTTTCTGTTGAGCCCTTGTCAATGGTTTATTTCTTTTAGCAGCAGCTTTGGCATCTCTAGACTTTTTCAATTCTGCAGCCTTCTTTTTCTTAATTTGTTCCACAAGATATTCAATATCATCTTGTTTTTGCTCTCTCAGCTGTGCATCATCCCACTCATCAACTTGAGCTTTGGTCATTTTAACAAACTTACCAGGTTCAACTTCAACCTCAATCATCTCCTCTGCTAGCACATCTGCATTGATCTCAGCAAATAACCTCTGAGCATACTCATCATCATTCACTGTAACTTCAGGAGGCATAGTTTTCTGCTTTTTCTGTTTTGGCTCTTCCTCCAGTATACCCTTACCCTTATCCTTAGGGTCAATCTTAGGCATAGCTTGTGCAGCAACAGGTGCAGTAGAAGATTCTCTAATCTGAACTGGAGGTAAGGTGGTGGTTTTATGCTTCTTAGCTTTGACAGACTGCACAGGTATAGATTTTTTTCTTGTAACCTGTGAAGTCTTCACTTTCTCCTGTTGTTTCTCACCTTCAGGATTTTCATTGACATTCTCAGTTTCTTGAGGAACTGGTGTTTCCATCTCTATATCCTCATCAATGTGATCACCAACATTACCATCATCATTCTGTTCATCATCATCCTTCTTACCATCATCACCTTTCTTATCATCACCTTTATTAGTCCAATACTTCTCCCCCTTTTTGAAAGCATCCTTTGCAGAATCACCTTCAACCATGACATATTTCTTTCCTTCTTTCAAAACTTTGACCACTATATATTCTAGCTGAGAAACCCTCTGCTGTAGATTTGCAATCTGCTCATCCTTCTTTTTATTGTTTCTCCTTTCCACCCTAAACTTTTCCCACACATAATCTATCATTTTTGTCAACTCCAAGTTAGTTCTAGCCTCATCACCATCAGAATGTGACTTCCTAGGTGAATCATTGACAGGTGTATCAAAACCTGTATCATACCTAGTATGATCAACAGATTCCCCTTGGTTATTGGTACTGGGACCACCAAAATCATCTACAGGAGTAGAATCATGTTTTGATGTTGCCTCTGCTTGGGTCTTATTTATGTTACTTCTGTCCTGCTCTGCCAGTGGGCTAGAAGTAGTAGAAGCAGCCCTCACAGAATGATCACCCCTCTCCTCATGGACCACATGCTGTTCATGAACCCTGTCATTAGACTGAGATGACTGAGCAGCATGATCCTCAGTCATCTGTTGTGTAGCCCTTTTGGCTTTTCTGGTATAGGTTGTAGTGAATCTGTTCCCTTGTTGTTCATTAGTACCCCCAGTTGCTGTGGGATAAGAAGGAATGGGTTGTTTCATTCTTTCAACAACTGGTTCAGCTTCTGTTGGTGGTACAGATGCTGTGGTGGAGGGTGCAGGAAGCATTGTTGGAAACAATGCTGTTACCCTCCCAGAAAACATGACACCTTTGATAGAGGTATCTCTCTTCATATTTGAAAATACTTTTGGTTTAAAGGAAGAGATACCTATTATCTTATCCAAGTGTGGCAGATCAGATATTTGTTCATTTAAAAAGATCTGCACAAACCTTGGATACATTAAAAATTTCAGTTTAGGTTGGTTTATGTTTCTTAGCATGCCAGCAAAAATAAAGTTGGAAAAATTAAATTTTTAGCCAGTAGCTAAGCATACCAATGCATATGCCACATTACTGCTAAATTGTTCAAAAGATGAACGTTTGGATGATAAACAGTGCAGTAATGTATGAATTAAAAACCTCCATTGGTAAGAAAACATTGTTTTCTGAAAAACATACCCACCCAAATTACCCTCATATCCCATTCGTTGTAAATTCAAGTATAAAGCTTCATCAGAAATTGAAGTTATACCTTCTTCATCCTGAAGATGAAGAGAAGAACGAATGGATGCTTCAGAAATAACCACTTGGTGCCCAGCAACTGTAGAAACAATTTTTGTAACACCTGCTTCTTCCTCAATCTTGGCTTTAACCCAGAATTCATTAATGTGATCATATGAAATTCTGGGTGTGACAGTTAGCGCATGATAAATGGTAGAATTACGCAGAAAATCAATGATCTCTACGTACTCATTGGCTATTGATGGTTTCACCAGATAGGCAATCATGTTATGATCCTTGCCTAAAGCGAGTTGAGGTGTGGTTGATGAAGAAGAAGCCATGAAGAAATTTGTGTAAGATTTACGATAGCAGTGGTTATAGGGTTTATGAGTGCAGTGGTTATGAAAGCGTAAAAGAAAATGTACAAGTGTTGGGAGTATTTATACTGTTAGTGTCAATGACCTAATTTTGAAATAAAAATCCCAATTTGAACACTAATCAGTGGAAACCATTTTAAAACAGTGGAAACTATTTTAAAACAGTGGAAACATTTCTGAAAACAGTGGAAACTATTTGGGAATATAATTTCAATTAAAGAATATCACTAACAGTGGAAACAAATGTACAACAGTTGAAATTAATAATACTAACAGTGATAACTAGTTGATGGAAATAACTCCTGACCAAAGGAATTACAACTCAATACTAGAAACTTTTATTAGTATTACTAACAGTGATAAGAGTGATAGTAGAATTTTTTTTTTTTTTTTTATATATATATATATCCTGCAAAAGAAAATAGAAATATACCAAGTGATGATTAACAATTACAACTAGATAGTATAAACAGTGATAACTGATATACTAACAGTGGTAAAAGTTAACACTAACATTAATACTGACAGTGATAACTAAATAATGAAAACAGTAGAAACTGTTTACACTAACAGTGGTAGTTATTTAACTGACAGTGTTAACCTACAGTTGTAGTCATAAGCAGTGATAACTACATATACAGTGGTAATTGAGTAATAACAGTGATAATGAATAAGACAAAATAGTCGTAACTAATTTGATTATCACTGTTAGTCTCAATTACATCTACCAGCATCTAATTCTTAAACATGATAGAGATGTATCAAAATAGTTATGAAAAGACAGTTTAAAAAGATTTAATCATGCCAATACTGGTAATCAGGAAAGTAAATCTGCTCACATCAAATGCTTTGGTGAACAAATCTGCAAGTTGATTGTCAGTATGAACTTTTATAATCTGAATAAGTCGTTTTTCATTACAATCTCTGATAAAATGATACCTAATCTCTATATGCTTAGTTTTAGAATGTTTAACAGGATTATTAATGATGCTGATAGCAGAAGTATTATCAATATAAATAGGAGTGTTTAAGAAAGTTAAACCATAATCAAGCATCTGATTCTGAATCCATAAGACTTGAGCACAGCAACTTGCAGCAGCTACATACTCTGCTTCAGCAGTAGATGTTGATACAGTTGTCTGTTTCTTACATTGCCATGAGATTAACCTTTCTCCTAGAAATTGACATCCTCCTGGTGTTGACTTTCTGTCCATACTAGCTCCCCCATAGTCACTATCTGAATATGCTTTTAGGTCAAAAGGTGAATCTTTTGGATACCAAAGACCTAGATCAGATTGTCCTTTTAAGTATCTAAAGATTCTTTTGACAACATACAGATGTGATTGTTTTGGACAGGTTTGAAATCTTGCACAGATACAAACAGCAAACATTATATCTGGCCTAGAAGAAGTTAAATACATCAATGATCCAATCATTGATCTGTACAAATGTACATCAACTTCCTCCCCCTCAGGGTCTGCAGATAGTGGGTTGTGTGTCTCCATTGGTGTACTAGCCACTTTTGATTCAGAATATCCAAATTTAGTAAGTATGTCTTTTACATATTTACTCTGATTTATGAAAGTACCATCTGAACTCTGCTTGACTTGAAGTCCCAAAAAGAAAGTGAGTTCCCCCATTGAACTCATCTGGAACTTTTGATGCATTAATTTTTCAAACTCCTTACACATACCATCATTTGTAGACCCAAAAATGATGTCATCAACATAGACTTGTACAAGCAGAATATCACTTTGATCCCTTTTGGTGAATAGAGTCTTATCAATAGTGCCTCTTTTGAACCCATTCTCTAATAGATACACAGATAAAGTCTCATACCAAGCCCTGGGGGCTTGATGCAGACCATATAATGCCTTATCCAATCTGCAAACTCTATCTGGATAACTAGGATCTTCAAATCCAGGTGGTTGACACACATATACCTCATCATCAATCATGCCATATAGAAAAGCACTCTTGACATCCATTTGATATACTGTGAAGCCTTTGAATGTAGCATATGCTAGAAATAATCTAATGGCTTCTATCCTGGCAACAGGAGCAAAGACATCATCATAATCAATTCCTTCTTCCTGTGTATAACCTTGTGCCACCAGTCTTGCCTTGTTTTTGATAACAATCCCTCTTTCATCCTTCTTGTTCTTGAAGATCCATTTGGTACCAATTGCCCTTTTTCCCATTGGCAGATCTACTAGAGTCCACACATTCTGTATCTTAAACTGTAACAACTCCTCTTGCATTGCCTCAATCCAACTAGGGTGTTTGAGAGCTTCTACAACCTTTTTAGGTTCCACTTGAGAAAGAAAACACACATATAGAGATGTATGTAATTCTTCCTCAGTGACAGCAGTTTGCTGTCTTGTTTGTACACCACTGTTAACATCTCCAATCACCTGTTCCAGAGGATGATTTTTATTCACATGAAGATTAGATGTTGATGTCTCTGGAATGGTGGGCTCCAAGTTGGTAAAATTACCATCCTGCCCAGAACTTTCATTGGAAGGTGTTTCAAGTTGCACTTCTGTCTCAATAGACTGAGATGACATTGGAAGATCAGAAGATAACACCTCTGGTGGATCTGGAGTCCAGATTGGAAAGATAATGTACTCTAATGACTCTTTATTCTGTTCTGAAGACATATCAGAGATATCCTCAGAAACTCCATCTGCTTTGCTTGATGTGATACCTGTACATATACCTGTACTAGGATTGACAGTCGTATATCTAAAAGCATTGTTAAGAGCATCAATATCAAACAAAGACTTAGGACCTATTCCATCAGGATTAATGGTATTTTCATTAAAAGTGACATTCATTGATTCTTCTATGACTCTGGTCCTTTGATTGAACACTCTATATGCTTTACACTGAATAGAATATCCTACAAATACACCCTCATCTGCTTTGCTTTCAAACTTTCCTAGGTGATCTTTGGTATTCAAAATAGTACAAGGACATCCAAAAGATTTTAAGAAACTAACCAGTGGTTTGTTTTTAAACAACAGCTCATATGGGGTTTTGAAATAAGGCTTAACAACTGTTACCCTATTCTGAACATAACAAGCTGTGCTAACTGCTTCTGCCCAAAAGGACATAGGAAGTTTTGCATCAGCTAGCATAGATCTAGCAGCTTCTATTAGTGTCCTATTCCTTCTTTCAGTTACTCCATTCTGTTGAGGAGTCCTAGGAGCACTAAATTCTCTCTTAATGCCTTTCTCATCACAGAATTTATCCATCTCATAATTTTTAAACTCTGTTCCATTATCACTCCTGATGATTTTAACCTTTTTATCTAATTGATTCTCAATCTTAGTTATAAATGATCTAAGTATGTCACCTGTCTCATCTTTTGTTCTAAGAAAGAAAACCCATGTAAATCTGGTATAATCATCAATTACAACAAGGCAATAAGATCTTTTTCCCATACTACTTATACTTGTTGGTCCAAATAAATCCATATGCAATAAGTATAAAGGAGTACAGTTTGAATTCACAGCTTTGGACTTAAAAGAAGTTTTGTGTTGCTTCCCTTTTTGACAAGAAACACAATGAGCATCACATGAATATACCTTCTCAGGTAAACCCCTAACAAGCTTGTTTTTGACAAGTTTATTAATGGTTTTGTAGTTCATATGACACATCCTTCTATGCCACAAAGTAGACTCATTTAAATTAGCTTTAGAAATCAAGCAGTTTAAGTCAGATTGAGGTGCCATGTTTGCTAAGTCACACTTATAGACATTATCTTGCCTAGGAATTCTCATTAAAATCATATCTTCTGGAATTTTGAACTCCTTAGACAAAATAAGACATTCAGTGTCAGTAAAATGAACAGGGTTCTTTTTATCTGTGATTTGACTCACACTTAGCAAATTGTACCTCAACTGTTCCACATAATAAACATTTTCAAAGCTTATCTTGGCACTTTGAACAACTCCTTTGCCTGTGATCCTTCCACCTTTTGGATTACTTCCAAATGCTACATATCCACCATCAATTGATTTGAAATTCTGTAGCTTTTCCTTATCTCCAGTCATGTGCCTTGAACAACCACTGTCGATATGCCATAAACTTCTTGGCTTTCCCTGCACATAAACAAACACACAGAGAATTAATTTCTCTTGGGAACCCAAACCAATCTGGCTTTGGGTTTCCCTGATGCATCAAGGTAATCAACTTTCTTGAAGATTATTGATTTTGATGCATTGTTAGATTTAGAACATCTGGGAACATTAGATTGAAAAGGTGTCCAAATCCAACTAATTTTAGACTTAACAGTGGATTTTGGTCTAACAGTGTTAACTGAATGTCCAAAGTTATGTCTAACAGTGTTAAACCTGTTGTAACTATTATTATCTCTAACAGTGGTAAAATACTTAACACTGTTAGTATTCCTTACAGTGTTATTTACTCTACCAGTGGAAACTGTTGAATTAACAGTGTTAACAATTTTAAAAGGTTTACCACTGTTTGCTTTAACTCCTTTTTCCACTGTTTTAGTCTTTAAACTGTTGGCTAAATCTTTAGCTTTTGTTCCTGCAGTGGAAACTTTTGCAGCAGCCATAGCTTGATTTGCCCTATAATTCATCTTTCTAGCAGCATTTGTATGATTAACATTAGATTTAAAATTTTGTTTGTTAATCATATTAGCTGCTGTCCATGGCCTTTTCATATTCTTTTGATAAGTCTTTGGATTATGAAAACACTCATGTTGAAGATGATTATTTCTGCCACATATAAGGCATAACTTTTCTTTAATCACAGTAACATTATTTCCCAGTTTTTGAGTCACCATTTGATTCCAATTCCTTTGGTTACCTCTGGGAATATGTTTTTGAAAGTTTTGGAATTTAGAAAAGCTATCCTTACACTTGCACTTTTCACATGTATTCACAGCAGTTGTTTGATTCACAGAAACAGTTGTTTTCACAGCATTCCTAATCTTCCTTTGAAGATTCCTGGGTGTGTTATGTGTAATTTTCTCATCTTTTTCATGATGTTTTTCCTTCTCTTCAAACATTTTCTTACCCTCTTCTAGTTTATTAACTTTTAGTTCTTTACCTAGACCAGTAATACTATTGCTGCTTTCACAAGATGATTTATCAGATTTATTGATTTCATTAACATTACATTCAGATGTATCACATTCTTCATCATCTTCCTCAGTCCACTCATGAATTTCTACTTCATCAATGTTCTCATCTTCTTTTAAACTGTTAACTGGATCAACCTTTTTAACATCATCCTTTAATCCTTCTTTAAGTGAATTTAAATCAATTTCAGTTTTAGAAGGAAAATAGTTGTTGTTATAAGGAGGAGGTACGTTATTGTATCCTAACCCAGTCTTGAGTTTATCATGAATTTGAGAATTGATAAGTTTATTTACACTTTTAGATGCATGTTCTAAGTTACTTACATTGAGTCTAATGCTATCTCTTTCACATGTGACCTCAGCAAGTTTCTTAGTTAATAATTCTACTTTATCTTTAAAAGTGTCTCTCTCCCACCTTGCATACTCAATATCATACTTAAACTGTGTTGCATTATCTTCAAATGCCTGAATCTGTTTTTCAAGATTTTCTATTACAGAGATTGTGTGTCTACTTTTGATTTCACACTGCTTTAGCTCATCACACACTTTCTGGTTATGATCTCTATAATGTTTCACAGTTTGTTTACACACAGCTGAACACAATTTTATTTGTACCTCATAAGGAACTTCAGATTGCTTGTCAGATTCTGCTGTTGCCATGAAGCATTGATTCTTCACTTCATGCTATTCCTGATCACTCCAATCCCATCCACATCCATCAACAGATACCAGTGCATTTGATGAAGTATCTTGAATTTGCACATTCTTAGTCTGACCAACATTTCCTCCACTTCTCTGAACAGTTCCTTTCTCATTCTGATCAATCTTAGGACTTCTGCACTCCCTAGCAAAATGTCCCATCTTGTGACAGTTGAAGCATTCAACTTTGCTTTTATCAAACCAACTTGAATCACTCCTTTTCTGTGCAAAGTTATTTCTACCTGTTCTTTGCATAAACCTTTTTGCTCTTTGAGTAATTAAAGCAATTTGTAGCTTGATATCCATTTCTTCTAGATCATCTCCTTCAAACTGATCTAGATCTTCATTAGTAAGTGATGAATTCACATTACTAGCAAAGAAAGATTCTAAGATTTGATCATTAGAATGAGTAGTACTAGATCCACTTCCTCTAGTACCATAGGATGACCCTTTCTGACTGGATTCAGCCTTTGATCCAGAACCTGCCATTGACATAAAAGCTTAATTATTGTTGTTGCTCCCATAACCTACCTTCTTGATCTCTACCTCAGCTTCAAAATTCCTCAGATCATTGTAGATATCTTCTAATTCCTTTGCTTCCAGATCTGCACTCTGCCTTAAACCAACAGTATACATGGTCCATTCATCACCCAAGGACCTCAAAAACTTCCTGTTCAAATCATCTTTATCAATTTTTACTTGATGATTTTCCAGATCTCCCACAAGCTTTGAAAACCTATCAAAGGTTTGAGTCAGAGTTTCTGACTTTACAGAATTAAAGTTCTCATATTGCTGTTTCAACAGAGATCTTTTGTTCTTTTTGGTGTTATCATTACCACCAAATCTCTTCTCTATTGCTTCCATTAAAACTTTAGCATCTTCACATGCTTCAAAACGCCTTTGATATTCATTTGGAATAGATAACAATAGAGTACTCAAAGCTTTGTACTCTATAGATCTGACTTTTCTTTCTGCCTCAGATGTTGGTGGAGATCTTGGCAGTGGAACACCATCACTGTTTAAGGTCACTGGAGGACCATTAACCACAACTTCCCACATCTGATAATATGTGAGAAGCATATATTGTCTGATTCTGTTTTTCCACAGATCAAACTCATCAGGTCTAAGCATTGGGATCTTTGTGACCTGGATACCTTCACTACCTTCTGCCATTACTATTATTTAATTATTAAAAAAAATGATCAATAAAACAGTAGAACTGAGATCTTCCTGGATTCAAAACTAAACCCGCTCTGATACCACTTGATAAACCAAGATCTATCTAATAAACTATTAGATAACCACAGTTTTGAATGATTACTAAGAAGTTTGCGGAATAACACTTAGTAATACAATGAAGATCAAAATGAATAACAATAACAGAATTATAAAAAGCTCCAATCTTATTAATAATATAAGACGAATACACTGATTTGTATTAGGGTTACAAAACCTTGAAGCTGCGCTAGAACTGATGACCTAATCTAGGTTAAGGATCTCTATTTATAACACATAGAGTCCTGCTAAACAATCTCCTATAATTATGGAAGCAGTTACTATCCATAATTATTCAAACTCTGACTTCCCTCCTATTCTAGATATAAACAGTGTTAACTACCATTACTATACAAACAGTGGTAATTCCTATAACAGTGTTAACACTTGAACAATTTACTAGACTAATAAACCAACAGTGGTAACTAGCCTAAGCAGTGTTAACTGTTGTAAACAAGCTAACAGTGATAACACTAACAGTTGTAACTCGTCTTCAATCTTCAATAACAGTTGTAAACTTCTAATAACAGTGGTAACCACTTCACCAACAGTGGTAATCCATGAAGACTTCAACTAACAGTTTTAACTCTGAAGACAGTGATAACTAGCAGACTAACATTTGTTATACCAGTAGAAACAATAACACTAACAGTGTTAATGCCTTGTGCATTTTACAACAACAGTAATAACAGCACAAATCTTATTTCCCAACAAGTAAAATGTCAAAAATTTTCTAACTCAATCGGGGTAAGTCTATTTCGAAGAGATGACCCTCTAAAACTAAGGTACATCCCGGTACTATTTTCCTAACTCGATCAACTTACCACCAGCAAGTCCTATGGCGTATTTATTGTTTAGCTTAAGAGATTTAGTTCTAATAGTGGTCTAAACTGGGTAGACACGAAACGTAAATCAACATAATTGAGTTCGCATAATGATTCTAAAGATTTTAATACATAACCGATTAACAAAAGATAATGATATAAAATCTTCATATGTTTATAGATGCATGCGACTCGTACTAGCTAACATATCCTGCGGGCCACCCTACTGTAGCTGATCACCTGAGAATACAACACTAAAAGGTCAACTATAAAGCTGGTGAATCTCACAGGTTTAAAATAAACATTGATGTGATCAACATGATTATCCGATGATTTAATACCGACAATGATTCAACAACATAACTGAAATTGATAAACCAATAAAGGTTTCAGAACAATGATTAAACCAATTAAGGTTACCGACTAGATTTACCGACAATGACATTGTATTGCATTAAGCCATGGTTCGAGGCCTAACCCAATTTTTGCCTCCCGGACGGTGTCATCACCCATAACAATTACTAAAATGCCCATTTGTGCGTGGTTGTAGCTAGTAACCCAGACGGGGACGTCACTCCCATGATAGATCTATTTTTTTTAATCGCGCCTTATTAAGTTAACAAACAATGCAATGATGAGGACTTTCCCGTATAAATGCACTCATGCAATACCCGAACAATGAAAATCAAGACCGACAACGATAACCAAATTAAATTAACCGAGTTAATATCTAAATTAACTAATCAAATAACTTATGAGCACGAAAACAAGTAAGCATTGTATCTCACCCCAACTTTAAAAACAGTAAAAGTGGGGCTGTGAGACTCACCTAAGTCGCCGAACAATGTATATCCGAAAAGGAATGGACAGTCCGAAACCTCCTAACGCCAGTAATTTAAAATGATGATGATGAAGCTGAGATGATGATGATAATGCTCAAGTGAAGATGATGGTGGTTTTGATGATGTTATTGTTATTTGAAGATGATGGATTGAAGTTAATGATGAAGATGTGTTGAGAATGCTTATGCTCCTGCTCCTGCTTACTGCCGAAGAAGAAGAGGAGAGGGAACATGGAAATCAAATAATTGGGGTTTAATGTTGTGTGTGTGTATGAGAGGACGTATGTATGTATTTATAAAAATAGACATGGCTATGTTTTTCAAAGGGGAGTATGGTGTATTGTAGTAGTGTTCCCCATATATTTTAGTTGGTTGTAACATTGTAGGTTTTTAACCTGTTAATTCCGTGTACATGTCCAATAATATGTAAATTTACATTTCTAATATGTAAATCTATTTTGAGGTATTTCTCCAAATACCTTACTTTTAATAATAATAAATTAAATTTTTATTATTTTTGATTTATGGGTACGTTTTGTATCGTTCACGTATGATACCTTTTATTAAAACGTATAAATAATTTCGTTTCATTTTTGTTCAACCTTTTTAGTATAGTATTTTCAAATAAAAATTATTTAAAAATATTTTTCCGTCAATTCTGAACTTGTACGAATTTTAATTTGTTCTCATCCTATTATATTTGTATATATAATACCCGAATGCTTTTGTATTATTACGTACCCATTATGAGTATTTGAGGTTTAAATTTACCGCTAATTTTGCCTTTTTTGACCAGGTGTCACATTCTCCCATTGTTAGGAGAATTTCATCCTGAAATTTATCTGAAACCGAGGTTCGAGTTTTACTAAGGCCGACTAGGTGACATGTCTCAAGAAAGACATCCGATTTATTCGAGTTCTCTCCCCTTGTTAAGCTTAAGCCTACCGACCACTAAAAGAATTGAGGGTGAAGATTTCTACCCGACCGTTATGTCTACATGACAAGATCGGTCCGAATTAACAAGTATCACTATGAATTGGATTAATAATCCACTGAACATGATGAAATCTACCGTATTCCTAGAGTTTTTAAAGTAACTATCAATCTATTAGCCCGAAGTAAACTCTACCAATACTGTATGAAAGATTTTTAAGCCGTTGTGTAGGACGTACCCATATGACTATTTGAGATGTTCTATTAGTACAATATTCTGATATGATTTATAATTGTTCTATATTAACTATATAGATTTTCGATATCTAATACATGATTACCGATTACTATAGTACACACTACTACCGATTTATCTGTGAGTAGGAAAATGAATAGTTTCCTCCGAATGAACTATTCTGACAAGATGATCGATTCCCCGATATATATATAAATAATGATATCCAAGTTAACGATCTCAACAAAAGTGAGATAAATAGGAAGGAGTTTTAACCATTGACTTTAAAGTGCAATTATTTATTACACTACCGGACTCGACTAACTGTCGTTTGCTACCGATTGTATTACTTACCGTCAAAGAAATAAAATAGACGTTACACACAATTTAAAGTTTATCGAATAGACAACACAAGAGTTGTTTAGTTACGCGAGGGTGATCGTACTCGTATCCCTACTTGGGTTTTGGCGCGCATTTTTAAAATTGAGTACATGGGCTCTACCTCGAGTATTGTTGTTGTTTGAAAATCTCCTTGTTGCCTGTTTGTGGTTGTTGTCTGGCCAAGGCGTCATCTACTCCTTGGGCGATGAGCTGGGCAATTTCATCATGGTTGTATGGCTGTCGTCTTGGAGGTATGTTCGGGTTCAAGGTTACAAGAGTTGAAATTTATCACAAGTTTCCGGGAATTTGTAACATTCAGACTTGTCTATGTTGATTGCGTAAGCAGGCGACGGCCCTCTGGCGTGTTCTAAACGTGATGTTATCCACAAGGCGTGTAGGTTAAGGTTTAGCTTGTGGAGGTCTAACCATTCTCCGTAGTGCATCTCGAACGTGATCTGAAAACGAGAATGTTTGGAAGAATGTGATGCAATATCTTCCCACGAGTATGTGACGATGCCGTGGAATGAGTTGTCATTTTCGATGACCCGAGTGTAATGAGTAACGCGAGTCTATTTAACAATAGCCTAAAGTATATTGATTCTGAATGTTAAATATGATGATGAGTGAATGATGGTCTTGTGATTACCAATCCGTACCGAGTAAAATGTCAAAAATTTTCTAACTCAATCGGGGTAAGTCTATTTCGAAGAGATGACCCTCTAAAACTAAGGTACATCCCGGTACTATTTTCCTGACTCGATCAACTTACCACCAGCAAGTCCTATGGCGTATTTATTGTTTAGCTTAAGAGATTTAGTTCTAATAGTGGTCTAAACTGGGTAGACATGAAACGTAAATCAACATCCGAACAATGAGTGTGTTACCGAGTATCCGAGGTCTATTAATATGTATGCCAAATACATTTTCGAATATTCGAAGGCCTATCTATTTATACCAAGTATCTTACCGATTATCCGAGTTATATATATATACATATATATATATATATATATATATATATATTACATATATACCGAACATATTACCGAATTATATCAATGAAGTGAATACCGAATTATATAACCAAAGTGATACCCGAACTAGATCAGCGAAGTGATAACCGTATTATATCACCGAAGTGACACCCGAACTAGATCACCGAAGTGATACCCGAACTAGATCACCGAAGTGATACCCAAACTAGGTCACCGAAGTGATAACCGATTTATATATATATCAAGTATATTAATATTTTATCTGAGGCCTATTCATTATATACAATATATATAATAGCCTAATCGTGTATGTATATACCATATATACATATTTATACGCTTAGTTATGTCTAGCACAAAATAAATATGAGTCCCGGTTCTCTCATGGTCAGAGTCTACTAATGCATTCCTTTTCAACATAACCCCTTTCAAATTTCACGTCATCTTCCATTAATTGTACATAGTTGATCAGGCTATGTTAAATTAAACTCGTATGACGTGATCCCTAAACCATTTATACCTAATGAGGAACACTGCCTAACGGTTATAGTCTAGGCCCACTAAATGCAACCTAGTTCGTTATAACCTTAGGCTCTGATACCAATCTGTCACACCCCCGATTTAATGATTTGCAGAAGCGACAATTTGGGTGTGACTAATCAATAATCAAAGTGCAGAGGAACATGCAAACGACTCTACATGAGACGTTTATACATTTTACAAAAGCAATACCTAGTTTGAGACATAAGTTTTACAACATAATTGAGTTCGCATAATGATTCTAAAGATTTTAATACATAACTGATTAACAAAAGATAATGCTATAAAATCTTCATATGTTTATAGATGCATGCGACTCGTACTAGCTAGCATGTCCTGCGGGCCACTCTACTGTAGTTGATCACCTAAGAATACAACACTAAAAATTCAGCTATAAAGCTGGTGAATCTCACAGGTTTAAAATAAACATTGATGTGATCAACATGATTATCTGACGATTTAATACCGACAATGATTCAACAACATAACCAAACAATGATAAACCAATAAAGGTTTCCGAACAATGATTAAACCAATTAAGGTTACCGACTAGATTTACCGACAATGACATTGTATTGCATTAAGCCATGGTTCGAGGCCTAACCCGATTTTTGCCTCCTGGACGGTGTCATCACCCATAACAATTACTAAAATGCCCATTTGTGCGTGGTTGTAGCTAGTAACCCGGACGGGGACGTCACTCCCATGACAGATCTATCTTTTATTAATCGTGCCTTATTAAGTTAACGAACCATGCAATGATGAGGACTTTCCCGTATTAAAACACTCATGCAATACCCGAACAAAGAAAATCAAGACCGACAATGATAACAAATTAAATTAACCGAGTTAATAATTAAATTAACTAATCAAATAACTTGTGATCACGAAAATAAGTAAACATTGTATCTCACCCCAAGTTTAAAAACAGTAAAAGTAGGGCTGTGAGACTCACCTAAGTCGCCGAACAATGTATATCCGAAAAGGAATGGACAGTCCAAAACCTCTTAACGCCAGTGATTTAAAATGAAGATGAGGAAGCTGAGATGATGATGATAATGATCAAGTGAAGATGATGGTGGTTTTGATGATGTTATTGTTATTTCAAGATGATGGATTGAAGTTAATGATGAAGATGTGTTGAGAATGCTTCTGCTCCTGCTCTTGCTTACTGCCGAAGAAGAAGAGGAGAGGGAACATGGAAATCAAATAATTGGGGTTTGGTGGTGTGTGTGTATGAGAGTACGTATGTATGTATTTATAAAAATGGACATGGCTGTGTTTTTCAAAGGGGAGTATGGTGTATTGTGGTAGTGTTCCCCAGATATTTTAGTTTGTAGTAACATTGTACATTTTTGTCCCGTTAATTCCGTGTACAGGTCCAATAATGTGTAAATTTACATTTATAATATGTAAATCTATTTTGAGGTATTTCTCCAAATACTTTATTATAAATAATATATATTAAAAATTTTATTATTTTTGATTGTTGGGTACGTTTTGTATCGTTCACGTATGATACATTTTATTAAAACGTGTAAATAATTTCGTTTCATTTTTGTTCCACCTTTTTAGTATAGTATTTTCAAATAAAAATTATTTTAAAATATTTTTCCGTCAATTCTGAACTTGTACGGATTTTAATGCATTAGTACGTACCGAGTATGAGTATTTGAGGTTTAAATTTACCGCTATTTTTTCCTTTTTTGACGGGGTGTCACATCGGTCCTCCGCGCCCTTCAATGGATGGTTTGGTATTGTCGGCAAGAGTAATACGAGCAACCATTAATGGGAAACGGGGACGTATTTCTTTGCAGATCGGGTACGAAAATGAGAGAATCAGATCCGGCTGATCTGGTCGAATATCGTTATGTGTCGTGGGAATGTATTGTTGGATGGAACTAAACTAAGGGATAGATAAACTAAGGGATAACTAAACTCTTTAGATGCTTCGTGGGAAGGTATTGTCGTGGGAAGGCATCCTCACTAAATAAAAGGATTCATCTAGATGCTTCTAAATCATACGATTAACTCCCCGGCAACGGCGTCAAAAACTTATCATGAGCCCCAGCGGTCGGATCGGGTTATTCACTCCGGTCATTGCACCGGCAAGCCGAGACTCGCGGCGGCGGTTAGTTTTAAATTTGTAAAGTTGGGGACCTAAGATTTACTACAACTGTATAGCAGTAGTATGACCTAGGGTCATTCTTCAAGCTAACCGTATTGTGAAGTAGAAGCGTCAAGACAAGTTATTCAATTTAGTGATGGGTTTTAAAAAAACTTTGAGTGGGGGTTTTAGTACTTAGGCCCGTTTAAACTAATTTAACTAAGCTAAATAAACAGTAAATAAGCTAGGGATGTGATCAGTATAAGAGGATGTGTTTGTTATGACTTTGTTAGTTTTATGTGGGGATGATGCCTAGGTTTTAAGTATGAAAACATCTTTTAAAGGTTTGTGTCCTACTTGAGGATAGTTGCTTGTAGTGTAAACACTAGTACCCTACTGATTGGGGAGACCAATCAGTATATCACTGAGTACTAGGCCAGATTCAGTCTGATCGGAGGAGGATGCTCAACTCTTCAACGCCTATTCTGATAACAAAATATCGACCCTTCTTGGAATTGGGATTCCTGGGTGCATGAGATAGAGTAACATACCCACTAAGGTTCCAACCATTCTTAACACTACACAACAATTAATTCAAACAAGGCATTTATGATTAAGACTTGGTTTAGGTGATTGTTAACTCTGTATTAATGGTCATGGTCTAGTCTAGAGCTTTATGGTCAACCAGGATGTGACACAGTCTTCAACCACCAGTATTTCCGTAGATTCCACGTATTTGTACTCCACCAGTGGTGTTTCCAACGCTACACTAAGTACATTGTTGTTTTCCGTGGTCTTTCCGGTGTCACATACTTTGTGGTCACTCCGGACTTGGTTTAAACTAAGTTTGTATTAAAGCTTTACCATCTATGATATAAACCAGCCCTCATTATTCCCAATAAATCCCTGATTGATTCACAGTGTACTATATGAAATGTTTAAACAGTATATCCACAGTTACACAATTAAGACCATGTTTGTATTTTAGAAAACATAGATAAGTAGTGGTCGTTTGATCAAGGTTCGTGACTCCTTGTCATAAAGGATCTAACCACATTTAACCAAGACTAACTGACACTTAACCCTAATTCTAGAGAGAGAAACTCTCTAGATTGAGAAACAAGAGAGAGAGAGAGTGTGTGTGAGAGAGAAAGTATGAGAGAACGAAAATGAGGTGTGTTGAGGTTGAAGAATGAGGATACTATATATAGGCAAAGTCCCAAATCAGTTGTACAACCTCCGAAGCATCACGTACAAGCGCGCAAAGCATAAAATAACAACCAGATGGGGCAGGGGGCCCGTATACGACCATGTAGGGGCCGTATACGGTCCTTGTGGGGCTATATATGGTCTTACATGGGCTGTATATGGTGCTTAGTGGGCCGTATACGGCTCCTTGAGCCGTATTTGGCTTCCGTTCGTTGCTTAAAACGCCCGTAACTTCTTTGTCTGATTTCCGGTTGACCTGATTCTTTCGCCTATGGATTCGTGATTCCGTTACGCTTCTAATGACACCAATTTCATAGCATTTGGATGTGTATAGCTCAGGCGTTGACGAAATGACTTATAGCTCTATGAAACAGCAGTATCTCTTTTGTTCTTTCCTTGCTTTGCATGATTCTTGATTCTCTGGACTCATTTTTACCTATATTATCTTATACTAAGGTTAGAGGATGTATCATTTGTTGTTTATCTGCCTTGTTTTGCTCGTTATTTGGTTGTTTTCAGTGACTTTTGCAGTAACGCCTATATTTGGACCTCTTTAGTGAATTTAAGTAAATAAAGGTTTTTTTGAGATGTTTTCACTAAAGATGTGCCCAAAAAGTGGGGAATATAGCTCTTAAAAACATAACTTTTTGCGTCTCATCAGCCGGCGTCGTATACTTTCCGTGCGGTCATGTTAGCTCCATGGTGGCCTCCAGTTGGTCCATGGTGGCTTTGGTAGAGGATATATTCGGCTTCCTTCCCTTTGACGCGTCTTCTGATGATGTGATCCGGACAGACCTTATAGAGGAAAGGATCATCCTAAAAATAATTCTTTACGTCGCGGAAGAACTTTCATCTTTGAGAAGTTGACATTCCTTTCTAGACTATTCCTCCTACCAAGTAGTTTGCAAAATCATCATACCAAGGATCGTATGATGATTGATGTCCCTGATGGTGCTTTCCGATGTTCATGAGTTTTTCGTCTGAGAACTGGTCTTGAATATCTCTTTCTTCAAGCTTTTCAATTGCTGGATTTTCCAATCGGCATGTGAATGTTATCTTCTCCTGGTCCTTCAGATCGAGAGGGATTTGAAAATAGCCAGAGAAACCATCGAGGAAACAATAGAATTCATTTCCTGACAGACTTTCAAGCATCTAATCAATAAACGGCAGAGGGAAGTGATCTTTACGAGTGGCTTCATTTAGCTTGCGATAGTCAATGCAAACCCTCCAACGGGTGATGGTTCTTGTTGGGATGAGTTCATTATGTTCGTTTGTAATCACTGTCATTCCTCCTTTCTTTGGAACAACCTGAATGGGACGGACCCGTGTAGAATCTGATATAGGGTAAATCAGGCCAGCATCAAGAAGTTTGATAACCTCCTTTTTGACCACGTCTTGAATCTTCGGGTTGACTCTCCTCTATCTCTGAACTGATGGTTTGAAGTCGTTTTCCATTAGGATCTTGTCTGTGTAGTAGTTTGGACTGATCCCTTGTATGTCAGAGATTTTCCAAGCAATTACCTTTTTATGTGACTTCAGAACCTGTATGAGTCTGGCTTTTTCCTCAGGCTTCAGATCTTTGGATATGATAACTAGTAGCTGCGAAGTTCCTTCGAGAAAAGCGTACTTCAGATGAGAGGGTAGTTCCTTTATTTCCAATTCTGGTGGTTCTTTAGTAGAAGGCTTCATTCTTGCAATTTCATCTCTCCTAGGTTCATCAAACTCTGTTTGGAGGTCCGATTCTTCAAGAGGCGACTCTGATGTATTGGCTGAGGCTATTTCAACCCATTCTGCTTTATCAGAGAATGCATCCTTCCTCAGCTTGTATTTGACAGTGGATAATGTAGAAGTTGCATTATCTTCAGTAACGATGATATCGTTGTTTTCAGTAAGTGCAAACTTCTGAGCTTGAGCTGATGAAGAAGTGCTTATGGTGATTTCTGGATTTGTACTTTTTAGTTTACAACTTTCAGATAGTTGTGAATCAGGTGGTGAAAACATTGATTTCTTTTCGTTAAGCGTCCTTTGAATTTCTTCCCTTGAGAGAGATAAATCATATACTTCGGAAGTCGGGTTCCTCCTTAGAAGAGTGACTGGCGTGCCATGTCCAAGCGGAGCAGTCATAATAGTTTTGAACTGCGAGCTAGGATTTTTTAAAGGAAATAGAACTTCTCTCGATGTGGCGGAAAAATTTGAGAGAGCAGAGCATAATCCTGTGTTTTCTTCACATAGTTTCCTTGTTGTGATGATAGTGTTGGGGTTGATGCTGCTTACAGCGAGAATTTCTTCCAAATGTTCTTCTATTATTTCCTGCATAGAATCTACAAGACCAAGATATTCTCCCATAGGATGTTTCATTAGTTTATCAACATTGAAGGTGACTTCCTTAGTTCTAACTCGAAGTTTTAAAGATTTTTCATTAACGTCGATGACGGCCTCGGTAGTGTTTAGGAAAGGTCTGCCAAGGATGAGTGGAACCTGGGTGTCTTCTTCAATATCCATAATAACAAAATCAACATGAAAGATGAATTTATCAACACGGACCATAATATCTTCAGCAATTCCACAAGGAAGTTTAACTGATCTATCAGCTAACTGGATGGTCATTCGGGTTGGCAAAAGTTCGTTTAATCCTAGTTCCCTAAAAAGCGAGTATGGCATAAGGTTTACACTTGCTCCTAAGTCAGCTAAGGCGTTACTTATTTCAACATCCTGAAGATAACAAGGAATAGTGAAACGGCCAGTGTCTCCTAGCTTTGGGGGTAGTCCTTGTTGCATAATCAAAGAGCATTCTGCATATAAGGGTAAGTTAACTATTTGTCTAAGTTTTTCTTTGTTGGATAAGAGCTCCATAAGGAATTTGGCACAACTAGGCATTTCAACTAAAGCATCTAAAAGTTTAACATTTAAGTGTAAGCTTTTGAACATTTCTAGATATTTTCCAAATTGAGCTTCTTGTTTCTCTTTCTAGAGCCTACCAGGGAAAGGTATACGTGTTGGTTTAATGCTTTCTAGGACTTTAGAAGGTTCAGGAGAAGTGACGGGGGTGTCAACTTGTACTGAATCAGTAGGTAGAGAAGTAGAAGGTTCAGTTGTAGGAATATCTATAGTTTTCTCATTTTTAGTCTTTTTTCCTCCTCTAGTGACCACAAGGATGTCATCATACTCATAAGATGAGTGATAGACAAAGTTATAGATCGCTTATTCCCTTTTCTTCTCCTCAACTTTTAAAAAAAACCTTTTAACATTATCCTCCATGTTTTTCATTAAATCGTTTGAAATTCTAATCAAATAATGAATTTGGTTTTGAAAATCAACAATCAATTTATTGACATTATTTTGCTTATTAATGAAGTTTTTGAAAGTTTCGTTGTTTAGACGAGAAGTCAATGGGGAAGGAGTAGAGAGAACTAAAGATCGGGAAGTGGGTTATGTGGTAAACCGATGAATGAAAGGTTTAGAATGAAGAGTATGATTAGGTTTTCCACTAGTTGTAAGAATATCTTCGTTGGCCCTTCGGTTTGAGAGGAACTTTTGAGGTTTCTTCTCTTGCTTATGGTTTGAAGATTCTTTAAAATCCTTGACAATTTGAGTGATTGATTCGAGTTGAGTTTTTAGATTGTCAACAGTTTGATTTGAAGTATTCCTTTCTTTGGAAGTAGATTCATCTGACTCCAAGTCATGCTGAAGCATCGTTATCGTCTCAATCAATTTCCAAGCTTCGTCTGAAGTATATAGCATGAGATTTTCGGATGAAGCAGCATCGAGGGTTTGTTTGTGCTGAGGATTCAAACTGTTGTAGAATGTGCAGACCAGATCCGTTTCAGTCAACTGACGATTCTGACATCTCCTAATGAAGTTCTTATATCTTTCTCCAGTAGTGCTTAATGATTCATTAGTTCCTTGATGGAAGTTACTGATATTGTTTTTAAGCTTGGTTTGTAGGGAATGAGGGAAGTACTTAGCTAGAAACTTAGTAGCCATCTCCTCCCATGTATGAATCGAATTAGGTTCGAAATCATAAAACCATGTTAAGGCTCGAGAGGATAAAGAATAAGGAAACAGATGGAGGCGAAGAAGGTTTCTATCAGTTCCTATTTATTCGAAAGAGTTGGAAAGGTTGATGAATTTGTTAAGATGGGTGTTTGGATTTTCAACCGAAAGATCATGAAACTAACACTCAGATTTAATCATTTTAATATAGTGAGGCTTAATTTCAAGGGTTTCGTCTGTTGGTGTTACGATCGGTCCTCCTCGTAACTCGTTGGTAGAAAGTGATATGGTTCGACATAACTCGTTGGTAGAAAGTATGGTTTTGGATAGGAAGGGTTAAACTATTCAAATATAAAGACGGAAAAAGTAAAATTAACCTAAGGAAAGGAAAGGAACTTTGAGATGATATTGATCTTTCGAAAGGATCGCTAAATAAATAAGATAACTAAATTCCTAAAATCGGTCGTGGTAATCCCCAGTAGCGGCGCAAAAAACCTGATCGCGCTCCAACGGTCAGTTCAAGAATTGCTTCCTGGTCGTTGCGGGCCTTGCAGTTGGGGCAGACGATAGGATGGGTGGTTTTATATTTATAGTGCAGGGAAGCCTAAGTTATACTACTACTTATATAGTAAGCGGCAGGTATGACTTAGGTGTCGTTCTTCAAGCCACAACGGGCATGGGATCTTAAAAGGATTAATTATATTTGGAAATTTATCTAGGGTTTTAAAAGTTTTTGAGGGGCTTTGTTTTCTATTTTATGTAAACTAAAGACAATAAAATAAATGAGGAGTGTAGTCGCTGAGAGAACTATGGATTACGCGAGTGTTTGCTATGACGTTGGTGTATGCTATTTAGGATAGTTATGAGGGTTGGGGCTCTAATTAAAATAAATCCTAGCAGTGCTGACTTGGGGTCTCTAAACGATGATCAACAGAGTACTGTACCTACGGCCTTTTCGTGGCTTCCACACATTTGTACTTCACCAGAGGTGGTTCGAGCGCTATACCACTAAGCCGTTTTACGGTATTTCCGATGCCTCGCCCAGAGATCCCGTATCATTACTCTATATGTCCAAATGGGCCATAGCTCCTATCCTATTACTTATCTAACGTAGATTTGTCAACAATCAAATAAATAACATGTCACATGGATTACAGATATGGAATGTAAAATATACTGGAAGTTCTCCCAAATGCAGTACCAATTAAACCGACAACTAACCTCGAATCCTATTCCCCATTCTCGGTCGTCTGAGACGTCCGTATCGTGGCACGAATTGTTGAATAAACAAAAAAGTGAACTGGATTTACCCCGCGGAATAAGTTGGGAAAGTCTATCTAACGATCGGTTAAATTGTTCGACATTATTTCATACAGATCATTGTAATTATTCTAGCATGTCAAACTGTTGTATGTAATTATTCTATGTTTGAAAACCTAATCATAAATCCAACAACCGTAATAGACAAATAGATACTAGCATGCAAACCCTAAAGCAACAATCGAACAAGAACATGCAGTAGTGTAACATGGATAGTTATCAGTTTATTTCGGGTAGAGTTTCTGGATTAATGGTTAAGTCACGAATGGTCCGAAAGTTCTCTCAAAAGCATTCGATATATGAATTTAATTCTAATCTATCTCTAATCCTATGCTCCGTGTCTCCTCCGATATGTTTCAATAAGGAGAACAGTAGCCATGCCGAGTTCATCAAATCATTCAGACACAGAATAGTTGAGGGACCTATTTCTAATAATTGTCCGGATTCTATAAATTGGTTTCAAACCAGAGCATAAGTTGGATAAATAAACATTTTAAGAACTAATTCATAAATTCAAACATATCCTAGTTACATGCGAGCAGAGTAACTAGCAATTAGCATGGTTTAAAGCATAACTACCCTAGCATAATGTCTATCATAGGAAACACATATTTTTCTAGCCTAACATAGAAATTATCATAACATGCATTCTTAAATAAATATGATAAAGTCATAACATATTTAAAAATAACAAGAAAGGATAATATAATTAAACCTGATAGGCGTTACAACAAATCTGCGTAACCGCATTCTTGGAGCAACTACGTACAAAGCTCGTAAGCTTGCTACTCTACTCCTACTAGCTAACTACTACTACTACTATTCTAGAGAGAAAGTGTGTGTGTGAGAGAGAATGGAATTGTGTTGTGTGGAGGTGTTTGAAATGAGGAGGTTGATGCCTCTATTTGTAGGCAAAGTCTTCCAAGCATGTTACCACCATTTTGACACCCAATTCTTCTAATTTGCACTGAAATACCACCCCTAGCTCAAAGATTCGGTACCAAAAGGGTAGTATTGGACACCAAAGGGGGGTATCGGACACCAAAAAGGGCGAATACAGAACCAAAATGGGGGGTATACCACCTCAAAGGGGCAGTATACCACCCCTAGAGGATAGTATACGGCCCTAAAGGTGGCGTATACGCCCTCTAGGGGTGGTATACGGCCCCTAAGGGGTGGTACACGGCCCTAGGGGGTGGTATGTCAACCCACATGGTCTTGTGCACTAGATCGTAAGTCTTGGTTGCTTGGTCGTAGTTCTTGTGATCTTCGTTTGGCTCTATCTTCTTCGTTACTTGTCAGATTTGAACGATTCTTACTTGAGCATTTTAATTGATTTTTCGAAAGGAAGTCTAAGTTTTGGCTCATTTTATATTTTTAGCATAAAACATTGATTATTCGATATTTATTCAAAGATTTGGGCCAAAATGGGCTTGAAATGGTGCACAAAAACGTGACTTTTTGCGTCAAATCAGTACAATTTGCTAAGTGTGAGTCAAATCACAGATAAAAGTAACCCATTTTATTTTACTGACACTGAATGTATTATACTTTCTAAGAAAGTAAAAATTCCTAATCACATGATTTTATTAAGAATTCCCAGAAAAGATAATGTTTAAAAGTGTGACTTAGCAAATATGGATCCTCAATCTAAGCTAAGTGCCTTATTTCTAAGGCATCTGTTGATGAATTTGAACTGTGGCATAGAAGGATGTGTCATATGAATTACAAAACCATTAATAAACTTGTCAAAGGCAAGCTTGTTAGAGGTTTGCATGAAAAGATATATTCATGTGATGATCATTGTGTTTCCTGTCAAAAAGGCAAGCAACACAAATCCTCTTTTAAGTCCAAAACTGTGAATACTAATTGTTTTCCCTTACACTTATTGCATATGGACCTATTTGGACCCACAAATATAAGTAGTATGGGGAAGAAGTCTTACTACTTAGTGGTGAGTGATGATTATACTAGATTTACATGGGTATTCTTTCTTAGAACAAAAATATGAGACAGGTGAACGACTTAGATCATTTATAACTAAGATAGAAAACCAATTGAATCAAAAAGTAAAAATCATCAAGATTGATAATGGAATAGAGTTTAAAAATCATGAGATGGATAAATTATGTGACATTAAGGGTATTAAGAGAGAATTTAGTGCACCTAGGACTCCTCAACAAAATGGAGTAGCTGAGAGAAGGAATAGGACACTAATTGAGACTACTAGAACTATGTTAGCTGATTCTAAGTTACCTATGTCATTCTGGGTAGAAGCAGTTAGCACTGCTTGCTATGTTCAGAACAAGGTATTAGTTGTTAAGCCTCATAACAAGACACCTTATGAACTGATATTTAACACAAAACCATTGGTTAGCTTCTTAAAACCTTTTGGATGTCCTTGTACCATCTTAAATACCAAAGACCACATAGGCAAGTTTGAGGAAGGTCTTTTCAGAGCAAGGCATATAGGGTATTCAATCAAAAGACAAGAGTGATAGAGGAGACAATACATATAACCTTTAATGAACACACCGTAAATGCAAGAGGAAAAGGTTATGAGTCTTTGTTTGATATTGATGCACTAACCCATGCTTTTAGATATCCAAATATGTAATCTAGTGCAGGTATAAACAAAGGAACAAGTGAAGCAGATATTGGAAAGACAACTGGAAAGAAAACTGATTCTTTAGAATATGTTTCATTTCCAATCTAGACTCCTGATCCCTATAAGTTTTGGACTCTAATCCAGAACTATCCTCACAGAGTTCAGACTCAGGAAAAACAGATCAGGACAAGAATGAGAATGGCAAGACACCATTGGATTACAATACGGATCCAGATATGCCAATTTTGGAAGATGGTGCATAGATGGACATGAATGAATTAAGTCCAGAGCAACAACTTGAAAATCACTTAATAGATTATTCTTCAAATACAAGGCTAATAGTGGAGTCTATCACAAGGGATGTATCAAGTATTACGAATGATCTTGATCTAAATTACACAAACTTTGAATCTGAGATACGAATGCCACCAAACTCACATTACATTGCTCATAGAGATCATCCACTAGAGAATGTAATTGGGTATATTGGATCTGCTGTGCAAACTAGATAACAGACACAGGGAGATGAAGAAGAACTTTCTTCTTCTTTATTTTCTTGTTTTTTATCTCAACAAGAACCCAAGAAAGTTACAAAAGCTCTAAAGGATCCAAGTTGGGTTGAGGCAATGCAAGAAGAGTTGCTTCAATTCAGAATACAAGAGGTGCGGACATTGGTTGATTTCCCAAAGGGAAAAATGGCAATTAGTACTAAATAGGTTTTTAGAAACAAGATGGATGAAAGAGGGATAGTGATCAAGAACAAGGCTAAGTTAGTTGCACAGGGTTACTCTCAGGAAGAGGGTATTGACTATGATGAGGTTTTCGCACCCGTGGAAAGGATAGAAGCTATTAGGTTGTTTTTGGCATATGCTTCATTCAAGGGATTCAAAGTGTACCAAATGGATGTTTAGAGTGCTTTTCCGTATGGCACAATTGAGGAAGAAGTTTATGTATGCCAACCACCAGGGTTTGAGGATTCTAAGTATCCAGATAAGGTTCTCAGATTGAACAAAGCTCTTTATGGCCTACATCAGGCACCAAGAGCATGGTATGAAACTTTATCAGATTATCTGATGAAGAATGGGTTCAAAAGGGGTGCAATAGATAAGACTCTATTTGTCAAAAAGAATTAAGAGTGATATTCTGCTAGTACAAATCTATGTGGATGATATTATTTTTGGTTCTACAAAAGACAGTCTTTGCAAAGAGTTTGAGTCCTTGGTGCATGATAAGTTTAGGTATGTAAATGTGAAACACCCCAAAATTTATTGTTTGAAGAAAACATATTTGGGGTGCTACTAATCAAAAATCACAAGCACATAAGATAAGATAAAAAGAACGACTCTATATGTGTTGTTTAACAAAATACATTGATTAGATAATTGTTTACAACGTTTGAAGCTATTACCATAGCTCGTGTTTTGAAAAATGAGAGATTTCAATACATAATTACATTTACAAAATATAATACTGCAAGAAAATCTCTGAGGTTTGCATGATGACTCGTGCTAAAAGTATCATGATGGGCAGTCCAACCTACTACTGAGTACCTGAGAATACATGATAAAAGGTCAGCGAAAAGCTAGTAAGCTCACAGGTGTGAATGATAAAACCACAATGTATGAACCACAAGGTTTAATGATATTTTGAAATTAACCAAATAAATGTGTATATTATTGTCATGAGCCCATAGTTCGAGCTTAACTGAGGGGTCAGGATCCGCCTTTAAGGACCTGAACGAGGTGCCTCCGAGCGAGTGCTTAATCTACACTCGTGTGAACAAATTATAATGTGACCGTTTGACATCGCAATCAAGGTAGCGTGACTACCCCGGACAGGGATTGTCAATCCCATATGGTACCATACACTAACATTCACGCTAAATCCATATTAACAAACTATGTGGTGGAGGACTTTAAGATTAGTAAAACAACTGATGCAGTCAATATATCGAGTTTTGTACTTGTATTTATGTGTAAAACAAATCTGAGCATGTATTCCTACCCCGGGAGTAAAAACAGTAAAATGCGGGGCTATGAGACTCACCTGATGATGCGTTTATCTCAATAAACGTCATTGCTAAACCAAGAAGCGATGTTCGAAGACTGTAACCTGAGGGCGTCCAAGACGCGCGTTGGTTAATACGTGAGTAGGTCTCACAAAGGATCATTTATGCTAGTTGTTCATCCAACTAGTTATATCCAAATACATTGGTTTGTTTGATTGTTTGTTTGTGTATTGAAAACATGTACGGTCCGTTGGTGACGGTTTGTAATAATCTTAAATCCTTATTATTATGTGTTGTATCATATATAAGTGTTGAAGTATATGTGTATCATGTTCGAGTACATCGTATGTGGTTTGG
Organism: Pseudognaphalium luteoalbum; assembly: GCA_963422505.1. Classification (NCBI taxonomy): domain Eukaryota; kingdom Viridiplantae; phylum Streptophyta; class Magnoliopsida; order Asterales; family Asteraceae; genus Pseudognaphalium; species Pseudognaphalium luteoalbum. Next base: position 48,795,219 of record OY730194.1, read on the forward strand.
TTGTTGTAAATATTTGACACGCTGTGCATAAAGTATTTACAAACTTTTAATGATGGGGGTCCGGGGGTAGCGCCCCTGGTTAGTGGGGTTCCAGGGGTGGGAACCCCTGGCGGGGTCCAAGGGGCAGAGCCCCTAGATGGGGTCGAGGTGCTTAGTAAAAATCTAAAATCTGAATTTTGGGTAACGTAAGCGATAAAATTTCAAGTCTTGACACTTGATAAAAATCAGTGTTTTTAAGGTTATGATTTGTGCGACACTGGGTGCGACATAGACTGTTGTGTCGCAAGTCATGACTGCGACATGAGTCATTGTGTCGCTATGTGCGACATCCGCAATTTAATGCGACATAGGGTGTTGTGTCACTATATGCGACATCCGAAAGTGTTGCGACATAGTCACTTATGTCGCTATATGTGACATAGGTAATGGTTTTGCGACATAGAGCTTTGTGTCGCAAAGGCTCCAGGCCTGGTGCGACACATAGGGTCTGATCGGATTCCAAGGCTCGGGTTTGTGGTCAAACGACCTCGTTTTGACCCAAAACTTTTACACAATGCTTAGAATAATTTATAATGTTTGTAAAAATTATCAATTGGTGGCGGAAGTACTCGAGGTGTCGGTTTTACCAAAATGACCAAAACCGACATTTTTTGACAAAGGTTTCGAAATCAAGTTTTAAACATATATTTGGACATTACAAAGCTAGATGAACAACAATCAAGCAAGAAAAATCGAATGCAAGAGTTTTTGAAAGTGTCGGGATTCTTAGAAGTTAACGCGAGAGAAATCCGAAAAGGTAGAGATGTAGCTCTCGTCGTGGTGATCGTTTTGTCTTGAAGTAACCTTAGATGAAGATGATTATTTGATGGTGTTCTTGTATGATAAAGGGGTTATGTTTATGGAGGGATTTAGAGAGAGAGATAGATAGAGAGATGATGGAGAAAGAGTGTGAAATTGGTTGAGTGGAAATGAGGATTTGGTGTGGGTTTGTGAGTCAAAGAAGTAAACAAGTGAGGGCGGCCATCCCCTCATGTGGTAGCCGGGTTTGGTGGGCCCCACAAGGGTACGGGCTCTCCAAATTTTGTTCCCTACGTTTGTGTTCCGTGCGGTGCTTGTTTACCTGGTCGTTTGAACGTTTAATTATCGTTAAACGTTTTTAATACGTGTGTTTCGTTAAAAATTTAAATCGCGTTATTTTTATTATAAGTATTATTCTAAATACTTTATTTTATGTTATTAAAATGTTTTCGGGTCTCGGTTTGCACATTCATTGCATTTTTGAACGTTTATTTAACTCGTGTAACATGTTTTAATGTTTTATTTGTGCGCGTATAATCATAATATTTTTACCGAATTATTTTATAAAAATACTTAATAATGAATTATAGAATATAATTTGGGTTTATTTCGTTTGTCGGGCGCGTTTCGTGTATTTCTTTCGCATACGAATCATTTTAGACAATACAAAATACGTTTGTATATATTATGTGAAACCCGTCAAATTACGACTAGTAATTTGTCCCTAATCAAGTGTAATACATGTAATTAGTTCTGTCTTGGGATAATTAATGTATCAATATATATATTGTTGAATATATACAAGTATGCGAATTGATTAAATCGTACAAGTTTCAAATCGAATGCAATTCAGTTCAATTAATACGGACGTTGGTGAAAATTTTATTAAATAATATAACATTATTTAATAACTCTATCCTATTCAAAAATTTCAAATTTGTATCGTACAAATAACGTATACGCGATTAAAACTTAAGCGCGCAACAAAACGAAACAAAGTTAAATTATATTTTATAACTCAATCGTAAAGTAATTAATGAAATACTTTAACAAAAATATTGAGTTAATAATCGTGTTTTAAAACTTATATTTCAACGTATAAGATAAACATTTAACGTATAAACAATCGGGAAACGAACGTCACGCGGAGCACGAACGCTGGAACGAAAAGTGGGTAAAGCCCACACCCGTGGACCCCACCCAAAATCAGCCAAAAAGGGATGAGGTCACCACCTCCCCACCCCATTTTCACCTATTCTCTCTCTCTCTATCATCTCTCTTCTCTTTTTCTCTCTAAACTCCACCACACCACCACCTCCACTAAAATCACAAAAACACCATCAAAGACGCATCATCCTCCAAGGTTCATTTAGAAGAAAATGATCATCACGCAACGATCTACATTTCCATCTTTTCGGTTTCTCCTTGCGCAAACTTGTAAGTTTCCGACAAAATCCCAAAACTCATCGATTTCCATTATTTTTGACTTTTTGTTGTTTATCTAAGCTTAAAATGTCCAAATATGAGTTGGGTAAAAGTTTCGGACCAAACGGAAGTCGTCTGGCCTTTTTTCCGGCCACCGAGACCTGATCAGACGCCGATGTCACATCTGTCCCAGCGACATTGCGACATCAGCCTCAATGTCGCAAAATCTATCACGATGTCGCAGGTGCGACATCAGTTTCAATGTCGCCTAAAATGGCTGACGTCGCACATAGAGACACAGACCCTTACGTCGCAAGAACCAACAATGTCGCATATAGCGACGCAACCCCAACGTCGCATTAAATTGCGGATGTCGGCATAACGACGCCATAATCAATGTCGCAGTCACGACCTGCGACACAACGCCTAATGTCGCACCTAATGTCGCAGAAAACAGAATCTAGAAAACTCAGATTTCACTAAGTGTCGAGATCTGAAATTTTATCACTTGATTTTACTCAAATTCGAATCTCAGATGCGTTTCTCGACCCCAGCCAGGGGCCAGCCCCTTGGACCCCGCCAGGGGTTCCTACCCCTGGAACCCCGCTACCTAGGAGCGCTGCCCCCGGACCCCCGTCACTTAGAATCTGTAAATACATTTCACACCAAGTGTCAAACTTGTATAACATCGAATACGAATACGATACGACTTCTAAAACACATTGGAACATACTTTTTAAGTATAACACCTTTCAAAAATCAAAATAATAATATGAGATTTCTATTACAAACAAACCACCAACGGGCCGTACACGTTTTCAAATACTCAAGTCAATTAACCAAATTGTAGTAATTTGGACAAGTCAATCAACTAAATCATGGTAATTTGGACATTATAGTTGAATGAACAACTACAAAGGTAGTCTTTTAAGATACCTATTCAATTAATAACCATCGCGCATATTGGACGCCCTCAGGTTACCAGTCCTCGGACATCAATCCACAGCTAATCAATTCAAGTTTATTAAGTTAAACTTCTCAAGGCTCAGGTGAGTCTCATAGCCCCTATTTTACTGTTTTACTCAGGGGTGTGATATACTGTTCGTTTTATTTTAACTATATGAACGCAAGTACGAAAACAAACGATTACTACATGAGTTATCTCACTAATCTTTTAAAGCCCTCCTCAGCATAGTTTGGTAATACGTTGTAGCGTGAATATTAATATGTGGTACGATATAGGATTGACCCTCCTCGTCTGGGTTAGCATGCACTAACTGGGTAAACGAATGTACTAATATTTGTTCAGACGAGTGTAGATTAGGCACTCGTGGGAGGCACCTCGATCAGAATTCCTTAAACGTGGACCTGACACCTCGAGTTAAGCTCAGATTATGTGCTCATGGCTGTAAAACTTTTATTTTGCTTAATTGCAATTTAAATTCAATTAAATCTTGCGGTTCATACAATATGTGTTGACATACAAACCTGTGAGCTCACCAGGGTTTCGCTGAACCATTTTAGCATGTATCACAGGTACTCAGCAGTAGGTTGGACTGCCATTCAGGATATCATTAGCTCGTGTCAGCATGCAAACATTCAGAGATTTAGCTGCATTATTATGTTTTGTATAAATTAATTATGTATGTAAATCTCTCAATTCCAAACTGAGCTAATGTACACTATATTTCGATGTAAACTTTGATTTTAACAATACAAGTTGTAAAACGACGCATATAGAGTCGTTTATTATATTTTTGTGCTATGATTATTGATTAGTCGCGCCCCGACCTGATTCGCTTCCGCAACCCGAAATTGGGGGTGCGACATATTATCCAAATAATATATAATAAAAATGAGTTAATTAAGTGATTTTACATATTTTAATAAATTGTTCACCAACGTCCGTATTGTGATTGTGTCGGATTTCATCCGATAGTGAAATGCACGATATAAAATATACAAAATGATACACATAATTAGCCCTAAACATAACTAATTACATGTAGTAATACAATAATTTGGCACTAATTACTAGTCCTAATTTTTTGGGTGTCACATTCTCCCCTTGTTAAGAGAATTTCATCCTGAAATTTAGCTCTGAGTCGTAGATGGAGTAGATTCTGTGAATAAATGTGGGTACTTGAGTCGCATTTGGTCTTCCCATTCCTAAGTGAATTCCGGACCACGCCGCAAATTCCACCGGACATTAATGATGGGAATAAAACTTTGTTTCAACTATTTGACCTCACGGTCCATGATTTCCATTGAGGTCTCGACAAAATGAAGTTTATCATCGATATGGATTTCGTCTAGGGGAATAATGAGTGTCTCATCAGACACGCATTTCTTAAGATTAGAAATGTGAAATGTGGGATGCACACTACTAAGCTCGAGTGGTAGCTGCAACCGATATGCCACTGGATCAATCCTTTCAAGGATTTCAAAAGGTCCAATGTAACTGGGATTTAACTTCCCGCGTTTACCGAAGCGGATGACACCTTTCCAAGGTGATACTTTCAAGAGTACTCGATCCCCAACTTGGAACTCAAGATGTTTGCGTCTCACATCAGCGTATCTTTTCTGAAGATCGTGTGCGGCTTTCAGCCAGTTCTGTATACCAATGATCTTCTTTGTTGTTTCATGAATGATTTCTGGACCAGTGAGTTGGCTGTCTCCCACTTCGGTCCAACAAATAGGTGATCGGCACCTACGACCGTACAGTGCCTCGAAAGGTGCAACTCCAATACTGGTATGGTAGCTGTTGTTGTACGAAAATTAGCACAATGGTAGATGATGTTCCCAGTTTGCACCGAAGTCAACTACGCAGGCTCGTAGAATATCCTCCAGTGTTTGTATGGTTCATTCGCTTTGGCCATCATTTTGTGGATGGTATGCGGTACTCATATCCAGATGAGTACCCAATGATATCTGAAGTGAAACGGCTATCTCTGTCAGAGATAATCGAGATGGGAATGCCATGTCGGGATACAATATCTGTTAGATGTATTCGTGTGAGGCGTTCCATTTTGTCGGTTTCTTTGATAGCGAAGAAGTGAGCAGATTTTGTGAGACGGTTGATGATCACCCAAATGGTATCACAACCGCTCGGCATTTTCGGGAGTTTTGTGATGAAATCCATGGTGATATGCTCCCATTTCCGTTTGTTGTAGCAAGCCGGAAGGTTTCTGATATTCGGCTTTGACTTTGGAACAGCGTGGCGATGTCAGCTTTCATGTTAAGCCACCAGTATAGTTCCTTGATGCCATGATACATCTTATCGGATCCAGGATGTATAGAGTATTTGAACTTGTGAGCTTCATCCATCACCAAGTCTCGTAGGTTCCCAAAACCGGGCAACCAGATTAGGTTAGAGAAGTATTTGGTCCCGTTAGGTTTAGTTTCAAATTGTTGGTCCATGCCATGCAAGGATTCATTTTTGATGTTTTCGGGTTTCAGGGCTTCGAGGCGAGCAGTGAGAATCTGAATGATAAGATCATTGTGAATGGTCACGTCGTGGGCTCGGACTCGAAGTGGTTTTACTCCTTCTTTACGGCTGGGGGCATAGGCAACAACGTTAACCTTACCAGGATGATAACGGATCTCGTAATCGTAATCGGTAAGCAACTCGACCCATCGACGTTGCCTCATGTTGAGATCCTTTTGATCAAATATGTGTTGGAGACATTTATGGTCTGTAAATATTATACATTTAATGTCGTACAGATAGTGTCTCCAGAATTTGAGTGCAAACACCACGGCTCCCAATTCAAGATCATGGGTGGTGTAATTATTTTCGTGAACTTTGAGCTGTCGGGAGTCATAGGCAATGACCCTGTCTTGTTACATCAACACGCAACCAAGATCTTGCTGGGAAGCATCGCAGTATACCACGAAGTCATCATTGCCTTATGGTAATGGTAGAATAGGAGCACTGCAAAGCTTTTGTTTCAGAAGTAGGAAAGCTGACTCTTGTTTGTCTATCTAGTTGAACTTCTTGTCGTTTTGAGTCAGTGTGGTGAGAGGTTGGGCTATTTTTGAAAAATTCTCAATGAAACGCCGATAGTACCCAGCAAGACCCAAGAATTGGCGTACTTCGGTTGGCGTAGTAGGTGCTTGCCAGCACTTGATAGCCTCGATTTTTGATGGATCAACATGGATTCCTTGACTGTCAATCACGTGTCCAAGGAATTGTACAGTTTGCATTCAGAACTCGCCCTTGGAGAATTTAGCATATAACTCCTCCTGTTTAAGTAGCTCTAGGATGGTTTTGAGATGTTGCACATGTTCTCGTTCGTTGCGCGAGTAAATGAGGATGTCATCGATGAATACAATGACAAACTTATCAAGATATGGTTTGCACACCCGGTTCATAAGGTCCATGAATACAGCCGGTGCATTCATTAAACCGAATGGCATCACTTGAAACTCGTAATGCCCGTAGCGAGTTCGGAAAAAAGTTTTTGGAGTATCAGAGTCACGAACTCGTAGTTGATGATAACCTAACTGTAGATCGATTTTTGAATAAAAACTCGACCCCTGGAGTTGGTCAAACAGGTCATCATTACGGGGGAATGGATAACGGTTCTTGACGGTGAGCTTGTTGAGTTCACGGTAGTCGATACACATTCTGAAAGAATCGTCTTTCTTTTTCACAAATAGAACTGGGGCTCCCTAAGACTAGGAACTCGGTCGAATGAATCCTTTGTTCAGGAGCTCTTGTAGTTGTGTAGACAACTCCTGAAGTTCGGATGGAGCTAAGCGGTAAGGTGCACGTGCCACGAGTGCTGCACCGGGCAAAAGATCGATGGAGAACTCAACCTGCCTAGGCGGTGGAAGGCCAGGTAATTCCTCAGGAAAGACTTCCAGAAAGTCTCGAATGATTGGCACATCCTCAAGTCGCTTCTCCCCTGACTTTTTCTCCATAATCTCATCCCACCGGTCTCCCCTTATATGACTAAATTACCACCGGTGGCGAGAGGAATACGAACAATTTTGTCATAACAGACGATTTTGGCTCGATGCTTGGATAACCAGTCCTTGCCTACAATGATGTCGAAACTTCCGATCTCAACAGGTATGAGGTTTATTGGAAAAAGTTTGTTTGCGATATTTAGGGTGCAATTTGGTATTACACTATCGGCCTCGATTAGTTCCATTAGCTAGCTCTATAGTATATAAAATATCTAATGCAACATGTGTAATATCAAGTAGTGGGCTGAACTCGTTCGATATGAAACTCTTGTCAGCACCAGTATCAAATAGAACATAAGCACAAATTGTTGATAAGGAACATCCCCGTGACCACATTAAGGTCTTGACGGGCGTCCTTAGAGTTAAGTATGAAAGCTCTACCTCGTGCATTGTTGTGGTTGCCCTTATTCTTGCGTTTTGAACAATCATTCCTGATTGGTGTTGGTGTTGTTGTTGGGATTGTTGTTGTTGGTCTTGGGGGATCTGCAGTCCTTGGAAAGAAGCCCGTACCACTTGCAGTTGTTGCAAGGAGTACCACAAGGACTGTCGTGATGGCGGTTGCACTTAGAACAAAAGGGCTTTGTCCCCATGTAACCTCGCTTAGGTTCAGTGTTTGAAGTGTAAGCTTTGATGGTGTCGGGTTTCTTATTCTGGTTGTTGTGGTTGTCAGTCCGTTTTCTCTTGTTGTTGTTGCTAGAAGATGAAGTGGGTATTTCACGGCTGACAATCATTGCCATTAGTTCATGTGTTAGGCGGATGTCACTCTGTATGGTTGCTAGTCGGGATGAGGCGACGTTCCCCTGGATATTTTCCAGGAGACCGCGGATGTACCTCTGGATGCGTTTGTGCTCGGGGTCTACTATAGATGCGCAGAGCAGAGCAAGTTGTTGAAATCAGGTGGTATAACCAATGATGTCGGTTCCCTGAACCGATAAACGACAGAATTCCTCTTCCAATTTCTGGAGTTCTTCGTTCGGACAGTACTCCTCTGTGAGCATCTTTTTCAGATCTTCCCAAGGGAGTAGATAAGCAGTGTCAATCCTACAGAATTGGCATATGAAATCCAACAAGTAAGAGCACCTTTCTGAAGGGTACAGGTGGAGAACTTAACCTTAGTATCCTCCATACAATTGCTGATACGGAAGACATATTCCATTCTCTCAAACCATCTAACTAGGCTGATGGCTCCTTCAGTGCCCTTGAAGTACAAGGGTTTGCAGTTGAGGAAGTCCTTGTAGGAACAGGGTTTCGCTGTAGGGTTGTTATTCGGTGTGTCTTCACTGCCAGAACTTGACTGTCGGGCAGCTAAGGCTTGTGCCACACTTTGTGCAATAAGTTGAGCGATTTCAGTATCGTTGTACGTGTGTCTTTTTGGAGGCATGGTGCTGAGAAATCAAGAAAGAGATAAGTGAGATGTTTGTATAGGATTTTGACATATCACATATGTATATATATTGAGGTTATATTCAACATGACTATCAACAAAGTAAGATAATACGTTAAGGTTAGTAATCATTTCATGATATAAAGTTCAAATGATTACATGATCCAGAGTTTACAAACGGTTACAGAACCTAAAGTCACAAAAGATGTCGGGAATTGTTACATCTGGTCGAATTACATAGATTTCTACATAGCTAGTTAACAAATTACAAGATAGCGACTACACTAATATTGGTGTAGATTCTATTATGGAAGCAAAGAGGTAAGGTGGCCATAGACTCTACAAGTCTGCTAACCATTATGAGGGCGTCCTTAGTTTCTCTCAAGCGTGTCTCGCATTGATTCAAACTGGACTGTAAAATGGTGATTTCATTTCGGTTATTGATTACTTGATTGTGGACAATCTCCATGGTTTGCACAGTGTCTTCCATTTGATCATGCGTACGATTGATAGTTTCAGAGATGTCTGCCTGTCCTATGTACAACTGTGCGACACTGTCTTGGGTTTGTTCCATCCAGTCAGAGCGAATGTTACGTTGTTCGATTTCCATATCGTGCAGCCTACTTTCATGACGGTGCACCTGAGCAACTAACATAGGAAAAGTGAGGTGTGTTGGTTCTTGAGTATAAGGGGAAAGATCCATGGCTGAGTATCTTTCGTCATCAGCCGGAATTTCGATGTTTTCCTCGATCCTCTAGGTGGCCATAGCCGTGGGCAACCAGCTTCATTGGTGGGCGATTGCCCGATGGCGAGCTATAGCAGAGACCTTACCCGTGATGGTAGGATTATGGTATGGTCTAGCTCGGTGTGAGCTACCAGTGCGTCTAGCCATGAGTGGTTCTGGGTGGCCGCGACGTGAGCGAGAGAGAAATGATGAAGTACGTGTGTTTTGTCTAGATGATGAGTCGGCCATTTATGTGGCAAGAATGTTTCAATAAGTGAGGCCTATATATATATATATATATATATATATATATATATATATATATATAATATAATATAGCCTACAGTGTCTAGCACAAACAAGTAATGGTCTCGTTTCTCTCGTGGTCAGAGTCAACTAGTATATCCATGTTCAACATAACCGTTTCAGGTCTCACATCATCTTTCTTTAATTGTACATAGTTGATCAGGCTATGTTAAATTAAAGTTGTATGATGTAATTTCTGAACCAGTCATGCCTAATAAGGAAATACTGCCTAACGGTCATAGTCTAGGCCCACTAATTTCAACCTAATTCACTATAACCTTAGGTTCTGATACCAATCTGTAACACCCCCAAATTTATTGTTTGGCGGAAGCATACTTGGGGTGCTACTAATCAATAATCACAAGCACATAAGATAAAGTGAACGACTCTATATGCGTCGTTTAACAAAATACATTGATTAGATAATTGTTTACAACGTTTGAAGCTATTACCATAGCTCGTGTTCTGAAAATGAGAGATTTCAATACATAATTACTTTTACAAAATATAATAATGCAAGAAAATATCTGAGGTTTTCATGATGACTCATGCTAAAAGTATCCTGATGGGCAGTCCAACCTACTGCTGAGTACCTGAGAATACATGCTAAAAGGTCAGCGAAAAGCTGGTGAGCTCATAGGTGTAAATGATAAAACCACAATCTATGAACCACAAGATTTAATGATATGTTTGAAATTAATCAAATAAATGTGTATATTACTGCCATGAGACCATAGTTCGAGCTTAACTGAGGGGTCAAGATCTGCCTTTAAGGACCTGAACGAGGTGCCTCCGAGCGAGTGCCTAATCTACACTCGTGTGAACAAATTATAATGTGCCCGTTTGACATCGCAGTCAAGGTAACGTGACTACCCCGGACAAGGATTGTCAATCCCATATGGTACCATACAATAACATTCACGCTAAATCCATATTAACCAACTATGTGGTGGAGGACTTTAAGATTAGTAAAACAACTCATGCAGTCAATATATCGAGTTTTGTACTTGTGTTCAGGTGTAAAACAAATCTGAGCATGTATTCCTACCCCGGGAGTAAAAACAGTAAAATGCGGGGCTATGAGACTCACCTGAGTCTGATGCGTTTATCTCAATAAAACTGCATTGCTAAACCAAGCAGTGATGTCCGAAGACTGTGACCTGAGGGCGTCCAAGACGCGCGTTGGTTAATACGTGAGTGGGTCTCACAAAGGATCATTTATGCTAGTTGTTCATCCAACTAGTTGTGTCCAAATACATTGGTTTGTTTGATTGTTTGTATGTGTATTGAAAACATGTACGGTCCGTTGGTGACGGTTTGTAATAATCTTAAATCCTTATTATTATGTGTTGTATCATATATAAGTGTTGAAGTATATGTGTATCATGTTCGAGTACATCGTATGTGGTTTGGTTGTTGTAAATGTTTGACACGCAGTGTATAAAGTATTTACAAAATTTTAATGATGGGGGTCCGGGGGTAGCGCCCCTGGTTAGCGGGGTTCCAGGGGTGGCAATCCCTAGCGGGGTCCAAGGGGCAGAGCCTCTGGATGGGGTCGAGGTGCTTAGTAAAAATCTAAAATCTGAATTTTGGGTAACGTAAGCAATAAAATTTCAAGTCTTGACACTTAGTAAAAATTAGTGTTTTTAAGGTTCTGATTTGTGCGACACTGGGTGCGACACCAAGTTCGACATAGGCAGTTGTGTCGCAGGTCATGACTACGACATGAGTCATTGTGTCGCTATATGCGACGTTCGCAATTTAATGAGACATAGGGTGATGTGTCACTATATGCGACATCCGAAAGTGTTGCGACATAGTCACTTGTGTCGCTATATGCGACATAGGTAATGGTTTTGCGACATAGAGCTTTGTGTCGCAAAGGCTCCAGGCCTGGTGCGACATAAAGGGTCTGATCGGATTCCAAGGCTCGGGTTTATGGTCAAACGACCTCGGTTTGACCCGAGACTTTTACACAATGCTTAAAATAGTTTATAATGTTTGTAAAAATTATCAGTTGGTGGCGGAAGTACTCGAGGTGTTGGTTTTACCAAAATGACCAAAACCGACATTTTCTGACAAAGGTTTCGAAATCAAGTTTTAAACATATATTTGGACATTACAAAGCTAGATGAACAACAATCAAGCAAGAAAAATCGAATGCAAGAGTTTTCGAAAGTGTCGGGATTCTTACAAGTTAACGCAAGAGAAATCCGAAAAGGTAGAGATGTAGCTCTCGTCGTGGTGGTCATTTTGTCTTGAAGCAACCTTGGATGAAGATGATTATTTGATGGTGTTCTTGTATGATAAAGGTGTTGTGTTTTTGGAGGGTTTTAGAGAGAGAGATGATGGAGAAAGAGTGTGAAGTTGGTTGAGTGGAAATGAGGATTTGGTGTGGGTTTGTGAGTCAAAGAAGTAAACAAGTAAGGGATGCCATCCCCTCATGTGGTGTCCGGTTTTGGTGGGCCCTACAAGGGTTTGGGCTAACCAATTTTTATTCCCTACGTTTGTGTTCTGTGCGGTGCTCGTTTACCCGATCGTTTGAACGTTTATTTATCGTTATACGTTTTTAATACGTGTGTTTGGTTAACAATTTAAATCACGTTATTCTGATTGAAAGTATTATTCTAAATAATTTATTTTAATTTATTAAAATGTTATCGGGTCTCAGTTTGCACGTTCATTGCATATTTGAACGTTTATTTAACTCGTGTAACATTTTTAAACATTTTATGCGTGCGCGTGTAATTATAATATTTTTACTCGAAATATTTTATCAAAATACTTTATAATGAATTATAGAATATAATTTGGGTTTATTTCATTTGTCAGGCGCGTTTCGCGCGTTTCTTTTACGTATGGTTCACTTTAGACGATACAAAATACGTTTGTATATATTATCCAAATAATATATAATAAAAATGAGTTAATTAAGTAATTTCACATATTTTAATAAATTGTTCACCAACGTCCGTATTGTGATTGTGTCGGATTCCATCTGATAGTGAAACGCATGATTTAAATAAATCACGTATGCGTGTATATATAACAATATACAAAATGATACACATAATTAGCCCTAAACATAACTAATTACATGTAATAATACAATGATTTGGCACTAATTACCAGTCGTAATTTGTCGGATGTCACAAAATGACATACTGGAAAGGTTTGGATACAAGGATGCTAAGGTAGCAAGCACACCAGTGGAGACACACAAGCTTTTACATGTAGATCTTGAGGGGGAGGATGTAGATGAGCATCTATATAGATTGATGATTGGTTCACTCATGTATCTGACCTCCTCTAGGCCAGATATAAAGTTTGTTGTGTGCATGTGTGCAAGATTTCACGCAAACCCAAAGCAATCACATTTGCATGCACTCAAGAGAATCTTTAGATATTTGAAAGGTCAACAAAAACAAGGCTTTGGTATCCAAAGAGTAACTCTTGTGACATAATTGCATATACTAACATTGATTATAGAGGTGCTAATGTGGATAAGAAATCCACATCAGGGGGTTGTCAATTTTTAGGAGATAGATTAGTTTCATGGCAATCTAAGAAACAAACCATTGTGTCTACATCTATAACAGAAGCTGAATATGTAGCAGCTGCAAGTTGCTGTGCACAAGTGCTATGGTTACAGAATCATATGCTGGACTATTGTTTAACTTTTCTTAACACTCCTATAATTATTGATAATACCTCTGCAATCAGTATCATAAACAATCCAGTTAAACATTCTAAAACTAAGCACGTTGAAATCAGATATCACTTTAAAAGAGATTGTAATGAGAAAAGGCTAATTAGAATTGAAAAATTCATACTGATAATCAATTAGCAGACCTGTTTACAAAAGCTTTTGATGTAGGCAGGTTTATATTTTTGGTTACTAGTATTGGAATGATTAATTCTTCTTAAGCTTATCTCATTATAATTCTTTTCTTTAAACTTTTTGTTTCTGTGCTCAAGTCTGGATTGATACTGATTAACTGGTTAACACTGCTAATATTAGTTGTGTGTCAATAGTTAACGTTGGTTACATTATTAACACTGATAGTGTTAACTAACCACTGTCAGTTACATATGATGCTTCCATGTTACTATTGATAAGAAAATTGATACTGCTGTGATTAATTAGTATTGTTTGTAAATAATAGTTTTATTTGATGTTTGTTTTTAACTAATAGTGCAGGTTATGTTTCTTATGATTTTTTTTGTCAACTATTTACTGTAACTATGTGTTACTCTTTCTAACCATACAAATATTCTGGTCAACACATCTTTTCATCTCCTATTTTCAAAATATTCTATACACTGTATTTCTTTCGCACCCTCAAAACACGTGGCAGCGGAAGTAGGAGGTGTCATGGGGGCGCCGACCAATCAAATATCATAACACCAAGATTAAAGCAAACGACCTCTATATGAGACGTTTGAAAATAGTTACATTTCTTAAATAAAACGATTACAAACGTTATATCAAAACATTGGAGTTCGCATTAAAAGTGTAGAGATTTCTAATACGTAAATGTTGATACAAAATATCGTAATGCAATCTAATCTCTTGTTGTTTGTGAAAAGATGCGACTCGAGCTAATGCTTTCCAAAAGCATCCTACTGCCTTGTTTCCTGTGGGTAGTCCTACTGCATCTGTGAACCTGAGAAATACATGCTAAAAGGTCAACATAAAGTTGGTGAGTTCATAGGTTTACGCAGTTAAAATCATAGTATGAACCACAAGATTTCATAGTTATCAAAGTAGCACGAATGCCAAAGTAAATCGTAGTATACTATTGCCATGAGCTCATAGTCCGAAGCTTAACCGTAGTTGTTTACCCCCAGTGAGTGTGTAACCAGTACACTCGGCTGTACGAAATATTATGCATCCGTATAGTGGTTAGAGCGACTAACCCGGATGGCGGATTGTCAGGTCCCGATAGATCTATCCATAATGTTCGCGCTTAGTATTAACGTACTATGATATTTGTTAGGGGCCATCGTAGTTTGGTTTAGTTACTCATGCAATCAGTATAAGAGTTTTCGTTACTTGCGTTCATATGTAAAACAGTTTATAAAACAGAGCATGTATTCTCACCCCAAAGTAAAAAGCAGTAAAAAGTGGGGCTGTGAAACTCACCTGAGTTAGCAAGTACCAAGCAATATATCTAATAGCAAGCAAGTAAGCGTGTCCAAGTGCAGCCTTCTAACGCCCTAAACGTATAAGGTTGTAGGTAAGTAGATGTCTCAAAAGACCATCTATGTAAGTGGAGGGTTAATGTCCACCTATTTGCTAGTTCACTCAACTAGTATGTCCAAGTATGTTTGTTCAATTATGTTTATCAAAAATAAGTACGACCCGTTGGTGAAAGTTTGTATTAATAATCCGTTTAGACATTATTATTAAGTTCGTTACGTTGTACATTATATATCGTATGTTGCTAACAAATTATTTAGTTCTTAAAAACCTCAAAGGTCAAAGTTGGTTAACTCGTTGGTCAAAGCTGGTCAAGCTAGTCAAAGTTGGTCAAACTGGTCAAAGGTGGTCAAATTTGGTCAAAGTTGGTCAAACTGGTCAAAGGTGGTCAAATTTGGTCAAAGTTGGTCAAACTGGTCAAAGGTGGTCAAACTGGTCAAAGGTGGTCAAACCTAGTCAAAGTTACCAACTAAGTCACCCAAACCCATTTTTGTTACCATTTTCCAAAATAGTAAGTTTGTCGGTTTTTAGAAATCGAGCCCCTTTTTTGTTGACTTGGTCAAACTTGACCTGAAAACTTTTACCCGAACCTTATATGTGTTTATGGACCATAAAAAGTTAGTTTGTCCATTTATAGCAAGCTTGCAAGTGTCGGTTTTTAAAGTTTTACCAAAATCAGTCCACTATCTCATTTTCCAGAAAATACACTTGTTTGTCGAATTTTTAATAAATTGTAAATTCCGATTTAACTCCCAAGAAAATTACCAGTTATTCCTCTACATGTTAACCACTTTCAGTAAATTCTCTATGAATTTTAGGGTAGCCTAAGTATTTATCAAAATTGCATGTGTCCTCTGAGGTCCAACAGTTGACCAATCTGGACACATGCATGAAGATTGAGTTTTTGGGAAAAATCTACAACTTTTTAAGAAAGAGCTATCAGTGAAACTTTTGTAGCTAACAAAATTCTTAAGATTTTGGCGGTGGTTTCAAGTCATTTGGAGTTGTGTAGCTCAAGATATGGTCAAAACCATATGAATAAAGTTTCTAACTTTTCAGAGCAGATTGTATATGTGTTTTTATATAAATTATTTAAAATATTATTCGAGCTCAAAAAGATATGAGGTTTGCGGAGTTTGAAAGATAACATCTTGAACTTGATTTTAGACTATAAAAATGTCCGATTTCATGAAGAAATGATTTTTATAAAAATCGTGAAAGTGGACCAAACTTTCTGGACAGAAAGTATATCTCACTTTTGATAAATTTCAAGTTAATAAAAATGGTTTTTGAGCATGGTTCCTTACACAACTTGTTGAGTGAACTTTAGATACATGTTAATCAAGTAAAATAAGAGTGTTTAAGTGTTCTTACAATTGGGTTTTGAAGAAGAAATGCAGAGATGGATTGAGGAAGTCTTGAGCTTTAATTCCTTGCAAGAATCTTGAAAAATGGTGATGTATTGTGGTGGTGGTTAGTGGTGGCCTTGTGGTAGTTTATGGTGGTGAAGATGGTGGTTTGAGGGCTGAGTTTATCTCAGATTTTTAGTGAGAGAGAGAGAGAGAGAGTTGTAGAGAGAAGGTGGAGAAAAGGTGTGAGTGTGTGAAAGAGTGAAATGAGTAAATGCATGAAATGTTTGTGGTCTTGTAAGAGAATCACAATGATTCATTTTTGCATGAATTTTTAGTGGTGGAGAGAGAGGTGGCTGGTCCCCCATGGGCCCCCATCTGATTTCTTGTGTGATTTAATTAAATTCCAGACTGTGTTTGCGTATTTTGGTCGTTTACTCGTTATTTCGTTAAATCGTTAAATCGCGTAACGTTTTCTTTCGTCGTTTAAATTAACGATATAAATTTGGATTATTTTTCATTAAAGTATTATTAAAATACTTATTTTTAGTTGTCAAAATATTTATTGACTTTAGTTTGGTTACTGGATTCGATTCGCGCGTTTTTACTGCGTTTGTCACATTTTAATTAAAACGTCTAGGTTTTTCGTGTATTATTATATAAAAATAATAATATATGATAAATAACTTCTAAAAATAAATTTAAGTTATTTATAGAAATATTTTCACCAACGTCGTATATTTTGTCGGACTCCGTCCGGTTGTTTCGCATAATTTCAGCAAATCACGTAAGCGTAATATAAAACAATTACGTAAGCATATATTCACATAAATATACAAATAGTTACAAGTAATTACAAGTATTTTGCCTAAATCACATTTAAATACACATACTTAGGGTTTCGGTTAATTTTTAAAAGTTAACCTAAATTGCCGGGTGTCACAATTTCTCAACTTAAATTATATTTTTTTTACATTTTAAATCTAAGTTTGCTCTCTACAACATGGATATTTCTTCTTCTGGATATACTACTGATAATGAAATAAAGGAAGATCCAAGTCCAGAGTACATAACTCTATATGAAAATGTAAATTTGTATAATCAGGTGGTAGAAATCCTTGCTCCTCTTGAGGAGCAAGCAGTTGAAAATATGCAGGAACCGTTCATTAATCCACATGTCTATGAGAATCTGCAAGAATAATTGGTGCAAATGAATCAATCCAATTGGGAGTTGATGCTGAGGTGTAGCGATATTGAAACAGAGAGAAGAATTGTTACTCGAAGTATTTCTACTAAAGTCAAGGATAGACTGATTCATTGGAAAAGGAAGGTCAAAAGTGTCAAACAAAAAGCCAAGCTTAGATTATGCGAAAGTGTAGTTCATCTACTGAAGTGGCTACTGTTTCCAGGTTTAGAGATACTCTTCATGATCGGTATTATCCTTAGGATATGCTTTTCAAGATGTTGATGCTGTTGACATATAGGATGTGCTAGATTATTATTTTTTAAAAAATATTATTGTTCCAAGTGTTTGAGACCAAATGTTTGACAGTTAAAACTGTTGATTTAAATACTCAGTTAACACTGATAGTATTAATCTCAACAAGTTTCCACTGATTATGTCAAAATTAGGGATTTTTCCGAATTAGGGCTTTTTCCACTGACCTAATTTCATCAGTATATAACCCTAAAACACTTGTTGTTCTTATTACGCTTCCAAATTACTCATTCATACCCTTGCGCTCTGTTCCCAAATTCTTACTACATTCAAATCGTTCCACTTTTGTTGCTTGATTTCAACTGATTCGTGATGGCGTCTACTTCATTGTCTATGCAATTACCACTTGGAAAGGATCATAATATGATTGCCTACTTGATGAAGCCTGTCGAGGCACAAGAGTTCATACAAATCATTGATTTTCTTCGTGCGTCGCATATTCATCGTGCTCTCACTGTAACACCTAGAATTTCACATGATCATATAAATGATTTCTGGGTAAAAGCAATGATTGAAGAAGAACAGGGGATAAAGCGCAAAGTATCGATGGTGGAAGAGACTAGGGTTGTGATCTCATAAGCTATATTTCGAGCTTCTCTAAATCTCGATGATGAGGAAGGTATAACTACATTACCAGATTCTGAAGTGTATGAGAATTTAAAACTGATGGGATATGAGGGTTCTTATGATATCTTTACTTTTCAAAAGACCCTTTTCTCTCATCAGTGGAGATTTTTGATTCAACTATCTTATACTGTCTCTCATCCAAAAGATCATCTTTTGAACAGTTTAGCAGTAACATTGCTTATGCAATTGTATGTCTTGCTACTGGTAAAAGGTTTAATTTTTCAAATCTGATCTTTTCTGGTATGCTCAGGAATATTGAGCAATCAAAACTAAAATTTTTGATGTATCCAGGTTTTGTGCAGTTAATTTTAAATGAACAAATTCATAATTTATCTGAACAGAACAAAATCATTGATGTCTCCTCTCATAAACCTAAAGTTTTTTTCTAATATGATGAGAGATACTAAGTTTCCAGGAAGGGTTACAACATTGTTTCCAACAATGCTTCCTGCATCATCCACCATAGCTACAGTTTCACCTACTGAAGCTGAACCAACTGCTGAGAGAGTGGTCACTCCCACTACTTCTCAACCCACAACAATTGGGGTTACTAAAAGAAAACAAGAGACCCGTAAAACAACCACTGCTAAAGCCAAAAAGGCTAAAACACCGGCATCTGAGGCTGTTGCAGCTCATATGTCTCAGTCTCATGATTTACCAAAACAGATGGTCTCTGAGGAGGAGGTTGACCATTCTGGAAGGGCTGCTTCTACTGCTTCTAGCCCACTGGCAGAGCAGGACAGAAGTAACAGTGCTAAGACCCAACCAGAGGCAACACTAGGAGATGATTCTATTAATTTAGATGATCTTGGTGGTCCCAGTACCAATAAAAAGGGGTCATCTGATGATCATGCTAGGTATGAGTCAGATGATAATGATGTCAATGATTCACCAAAGGAGTCACATTCTGAAGTTCATGACGCTAGAACTAACTTAGAATTGACGAAAATGGTTGATTATGTATGGTCTAAGTTTGTGAATGAGAGGAAGATAAGAAAAGAACAGGGTGTTATCATTGAGAAGCTGCAACAACAGGTTCATGATTTGCAACGGCTTATGATTAAATGTTTGAAGTAAGGCAAAAACTGTTATATTTGGGAATATTTTGAGAGTGTTGATTGGGGATCTCCCAAAAAGGGGGAGAAAATGAAAATACCCGAAGAAGAAGAAGAGAATGTTGATGATAGAACTGGGAATGCGTGTCCAGTGGAAAGCAATGTTGAGATTGATGAGGAGATAATCATAGATACTAATGATATGATTGGTGATGAAATTGAAAAATCAGTTGAAACTGAGATGATGGAAGGAGATGGTGAAGAGTCAGTTCATACTGAAGTTATTGAATCTGAATCTGACAAAAATGTTGAGATTAACTTGGATGGTAAAACTGAAGAGGTTAATCTCGATGAAAGTGGTGAAGAGGTTAATAAGTCTGAAACAACTGCTAAAGCAAAGGTTGATATAAAATATTCAGGCAGGAATAAGAGTATTCCAGTTTTCACTGTGAAAGGTAAGAAGGTAGAAACTCCAAAGAAAAAGGTTGCACAACCTTCTTTGCCTGGATTTAAGATAAAAGAACCCACTGAAACTTCAATACCAAGGACTGAAATGCCAAAGGTAGATCCTAAAGATAAAGGTAAAGGTAAGTTGGTTGAAGAGCCCAATAAGAAGAAAGAACTTAAGTCTGTTCCAGCTGAAGCAACTGCTCATGATAAAGAATATGCTAAACGATTACAAGCAGAGTTTGATGCTACAACTGATGTTGGTTTGGTGAAAGTTGAGATTAAACCTGGTGTATTTGTGATGATGACTAAGGAACAGGTTGTGGCATGGGATGAAAAACTCTTAAAGAAAGATACTAAAAAGTCAATTAAACATTTAGTTGAACAGGTCAAGAGAAAGAAGGCTAAAGAAGATAGATTAAAAAGAAAATTAAGACCTAAAACTCAAGCTTAGATTAAAAAGGAGTTAGTGCTTAAGTTAAGAGGTACTTTACCTGATCATAGGCTGTAGAGATTGAGTATTGAAGAGTGTAAAGGAGATGGGATGATTATGATTTTATTAATCCTGCTGCAAGAGCAAGAAAAGAAGAACGGAAAAGGGTTGAAGAAGAAGAGAAGAGGGCTGAAGAGGAAAGAAAAAGAAAAGAAGAGGAAGATAGTCGACAAGAAGACATTTGTAATGTGGATGATCTTGAAAGTGATGTAGAAAAGATGAATTGCATGATTGTGTTAAAACTAGTGAGTACTGCAGAGGTATTAGATGAAGATTTTCCTGAAATTATGGATTGGTCAGTTGTAAAATTCATTGAGCCTATCAAAATTTAACAGATCAGAATTGTGAGAAAAGATGGAGGTATAACTTTTTGGAGATCATTCAGAGAATTAGTAAAAAGAATTTGCAGAGCTGATTTAGTTAGAATGTTTGAAATTGGAAATGAAAAGGAACTGAATCAGAAGATTTTTTATTGTAAGCTTGAGAAGGTAGTATGATATTGGATTGTTAGCATGTTTAAACCAGAAGTATTTCCTCATTTATGGAATACTCTTAAGAATGTGGATCAATGGGTTTATTATGCAAGATCTAGTGTTCATCTGATAGTATTTGATGATATGTCTCATGTGTGGATGTTAACTGAAAAGGATTATGATACGAATATCAATTTGCTGAGATGTTTGATAAGGACAAAACTGCATGAATCAGTTCAAAATGATGTAGTATGTGATTTGGAATCAACTGCACACGAAGGAAAAGATTAAACAGTTGAGACATGGGAAGAAGAAAAATAATTGAGTTTTAAAGGAGTCTTCTAAAGCAAATAATGGCGAATTGAAGAAAATTAATGTCGTGAAGAGCATATTAAGTTTAGGGGGAGATTGTTAGGTCAAAACTATTTTGGATTTGAATTGTCACAGATTCATAGAAAACTGGAAGAGTATAAGTGATTAAAACTGTTAGTGTTAGCAGTTATCACTGTCTTCAGAGAGTTACAACTGAATGAAGAAATTGAATAGAAGACGAGTTGTTATCACTGAGTATGTAATTATAACTGTTTATGTATTGTAGTGATTTACACTGTTTATGTACTTGTACTTAGTTATATATCGCAATTGAAACAGTTACCACTGAAGGAAGTTTTAGTTTCTACTCAAAGGATAAAAGTGGTAGTTATAACAGTTTATGATTTTGTAATAATAATGAGTCGGTTATGGAAGTTATCTATTCCATAATAGTAGGATGAGTTGTACATGATTCTATAATCTATAAATAGAGATCCTTAGAACCTAGATTAGGTTATCGAAAATATTAGCGCATCTTCAAGGTGTAAACCCTAGTACGATTTTGAGTATTCGTCTTATTCATTAATAAGATTGGAGCGTTGATTATTAAATACGTATTCATCGAGTTTGTTTTATTATTCAATTAATTCTTGATCTTCTGAATATTATTAAGTGTGATTCCGTAACTTCTTAATAATAATTCAAAGCTTATTGCTATTTAATTAATATTGGTGATAACAGGGACTATTCAATTAGTTAACCAAAACCGGAGCCTAATTTACATTTAACTTGGACTCTTTGATTAGTAACTAAATTAGTATAAAAGAAATCATAATCAGACAATTAATGTGCATGAATCGGGAAATATGAATCTGAGTGGAATTATCTACACAATTACTCGTTCCTTCCTATTGTTTATTGTTTGTTATTTTAAATTAAGTTTAGTTATTTTAGTTGTTACTAAATTTAAATGTTCGACCGGAACTAAAACGCTTCCCTATTTACTGCTTATTTAGTTAATTATTATTTTCTGCTATTATAAATAAACCACCGTTCCTTGTGTTCGACTCGGACTTACCGAATCTATACTAACAATCGCTCGGGTATTCTTGCCTAGTTGTGTAATAGTAGCCATTGAGGTATTTCCATTTATAAATAATTTAAACTAGACGCATTTTACACGACATCAAGTTTTTGGCACCGCTGCCGGGGAACGGTTGCGTTTTGTTTACTTAAATAGGAAATCTTAATTGGTAAAAGTTATTTGTTTAATTTTTTTTTGTTAATTGCTTGTGTTAAGTTGTTTAATTAATCTAGCTAAGTACATATTTAAACTTTCGTTGCTTAGTTGGTTCAAGCAAGTTACCCTTAGTTTGGTTTCTCAGTCGTGCTTCTAAGTTTCTGTATTCACCATCCAACCGATGGTTAGATTAATTAGCCACCGGTTGGATTGGTTAGACCATCGGGGAATGCGTTTCAATCGGCGGATAGAATTTTTAACCGCCGGTTGGACTTCTGCTTGGAAAATTTTTATGTTTTATTATTTTTAGTATAAATTTGTTAATTATTTGTCTTTAAACTAATTGGTTTTTCGTGAGTTGTCTTTTGTATTTCAGATATTGTTTATTCAGGTTTTGAAATTCAAGGGCTGGAAGTTATGAGAGTGACGCTAACAACCACTACATTGATAATGAGGTCGATTCTGCTAATTCGGGGCCAAGTTCTAAAGCAACAATATCATCGAGCACTTATTTGAATCGTCGGCCACTGCTTATCATTTCGTCTTGTCAAGGGATGATTGATGCTATTGAGGAGTTTAAGGGAGATATCCATTTAACCACTGAAATTGTGAGGAAGTCAACAGTTCACTACACCAGTGGCCAGTTGATTTTGATTAGGGATGTGTTAGAGGCTTGTGCTATATATAGGAAGTATGGGTACGATCAACAGTTTTATGATGCAATAATCAGGTCCGAGGAGTCTCTTGATTTGAGGGTAAACGAAGAGATTGAGTTCTTTGATCAACAAAAGTCACGCTACTTGAGGATTTATGAGATACTGATCCAGTCCTCTTTCCCGTATTCTGCTAATCAAGCGGCCTATCTTCACAAGATGTTGGAGGTTTTACGTGAAACTACTGGACACACTAGCTCTGACGGGGATAAGCAGATTTTGGCTAGTTTGAAGGAATTGGTTAGATTGTTGGATTTGGATGATCATTTGAGGGATCCGACTCCTCATAGGGTTATAGTGAGGGGTACCATTGCATACTACTTCCAAAAGATGCTGGAAAAGTGAGATCAGTTGGCTAAAGAGGAAGGAAGTAGGCCTCATCCTAACTTTATTCATCCGGATTACACTATTGATTTCACGATCTTTCTTGTGGTGCACTTTGATGCGATGGTTATACTGGATAAGGTACTTACTCCGCGAGAGCATTTCCAGTATGGGATGGTGGAAATTTACACTAAGTTGGTTGAGATTTATAAGGAATCTGGATTGGAGTTTAACAATCGTCAGCAGGTACTGATTCAGATAATTGAGAGAAAGGTAACAGAATTGAAAAAAGATCCCTTGATGACTACGCACCATGGAATTGGTGCAGCTTGACTGGATTTTATGAGTGAGTTGGAGGAAGATAATCTGGATCATGAGGTAACTCTGAAAGATGGTAAAGTGGTTAGGGCTACTAATGGTGCAGTGAATAAGGTAGTGAAGGAGATTAGTTGATGGTTAGTGAATCTTCAACTTGCCACTAGTAACCATTTGATTAATTTCCCATGTTTTGGGAATGGAGTGGAGAATGTCATTGCCAAGATCATGGAGCGCTTCCTAGCTTTACACCCTATGCACTAAATCCTCATTTCTTATAATTTTATTTCATTGGATTTTGACTATATCGTATTTCGTATTTTAATATTTATTAACTGTGTGAAGTGAATTTTTACACTTATTAGAATTAATTAAATGTGATGAAATTTTTATTTTATTCGTTTCGTATGTTTGGTTTATGAGATTAAGAGCCAAGAAATTCATTGTACATCTTCAAGTATGTTGTTTAAATTCAAAATTTATGTCGTGGCAATTGCGTGAGTGTGGTGGTAATTAAAATTTAAAGTCACTGCTTTTGAATTCTAACCGCCGGTTAAAACATTTAACGGCCAGTTAGATTGAGTTGGGCCAACGGGCCGCGTTGACTGGGCTCATTTAAGTCAGTTGACCTGGGCCTCAATCCAACTGCTAGTTAGAATTTCTAACCGTCGGTTGGATCAAAATCTGCACAAAAATGGTTGACAGCCCCATTTTCATTTTTTTTCCACAAAAATCACCACCACCACCGCCTGCGGCGTTATACCATCTCCGACCACCATTTCCGGCCACCCCTTTCCCGCATTTTTGTGTTTTCTTTGTATTCGCAACTCCCTCTGCAAAGTATGACTCGAAATTTACAATTTCGTTAGTCAATTTGCGCGTTTGATAGTTATGGTTTATGATTGCGAATTGGGGTTTTTATATTTAAGCGTGTTTTTATGATTGTGTTAGTTAATTTATGCTTGTTGTTAACTATGTGATTAAATGCCATGCTCAATTTTGCAACCTATTGTATGATATGCGATTATTCAAAATATTCACTCATATATATACAATGTGGTTGTTTTGTTCACTCAATTGCTATGAATGTTGTTTAGTCTTATTAATTTTCTGGTCACATTATTGTTTTGCGGATGTTTGTTTGGTATGCGAATGTTTGTGATTGCAATTTGTGTGATGAATTGTCGTTTCACGAATATGTTCAAAAATTCATTTATAACGATTCATGTTGAATATTAAAGATGATTGCTAGTTACTAATACTCGAGTTTAGTAAATGTGGGAAGTAATTTGTTCTTGTGATCATTTTGGTACCAAGTTGTTATATTGTGTTTGAATTGACAATTGTGATGAAAATTGAATAAGTATATAATGCAACAATTTGTGTAGTTTTGGTTTATAAGCGATTGGTGTGTATGAAACTGTGATTGTTGCGATAGGTTAGGCTCAGCCATAATGGTGGATTATTCACCCGGCAGATGATATGCTGCCAGAATTTTCAGCACTCTTTTTGCATTTCCTGTTTATTTAAGGTACTAATGGTTGTTTATTTTCGCAGCTAAATGGCGAACAGGAGAACTAGAGGAGGTCAAGCATTGGATAACCCATTGATTCAGACTCACGGATACCTCACTTTTCATGACTCTTATACCAGATCTACCAGAAAATATTTCAGAGAGCGATTGGCTACCAACATCAATCAGCCAATCGAAGCATTTGAGGCAGTAAAGTGGAATGTGTTAGAGCAAGTGGTTGAGCTAAACGGGTTCTCCACGGGGCATGAGACTATGAGAAATTTACTTGCTGCCCCGTATACATTAGCTAGTGGTGATATTGGATTTGTCTCTCATGCATGGTACCTGTGACACCCGACAAACTAGGACTAGTATTAGTGCCTAATCATCTTGTTAATACATGTAATTAGTTTTGTAATAGGCTAATTATGTGTATCGTTATATATATTTGTGAATATGCACACGTGCACGATTTTTTAAATCGTGCAATTTCACATCGGATGAATTTCGACACATTTCAATTCGGACGTTGGTGAACAAAAGTATTAAATAATACGAAATTATTTAATAAACTCATTTATTACATTATATTATTTTAATAATATATGAAACATAAATCGTGTCGCATAAAGTTAACCATACACGACAGAAATGCGCGAAGCGCTCCCGATGAACGAAATAACCTCAAGTTATATTTTTATAACTCGTAATAAAGTGTTTTAATAAAATACTTAAATAGAAAACATTGTGATTTAAATCGAAAATGAAAACGTGATTAAATAACATTACGCAATAAAATAAATGTTTAAATGACCGGAAAAATGAACACCGCACGGGGCGCGAAATTGAGGGAACAAAACTTGACCAAACCACACCATGGGGGACCCACTTGGGCCAGCCATGGCATGGCTTGGCCATTCCTTTCCCTTGCTTGATGAACTAACCAAACGCTCCCTTTAACTCATTCATCAACCACCCTTTTCAACATTTTCTCCAACATCTCTCTTCCCCATTTCTCTCTCTCTAAAACTGGCTCAAGGAACCACCACACAACCCCATTAAATCACCACAAAACACCATCAAATAATCCTCTTCATCCAAGACTCCTTCAGGATAAAACGATCACCACGATACGAGGAACACTTCTATCTTTTTGGATTCTTCATACGATAATTTGTAAGATCCTGACACTTTCGAAAATACTCGTATTTTGTTTATTTACATGTTTAGCTGTTTATTTAGCAAGATTATTGTCACACACCAAAATTTTTTGATTGTGTTTAGCGGAAGCATTTAGTTAAGTATGGGGGTGATGACACCAACATTGTACATGCATACATATCAAAGCATATAGTTACAACAGAACATATATATTAAGATCCTACGAGTAATAGTTACAAAGTTTATGATTCATTGAATCGTTCAAATGTAAAAATAGTTAAGTTTTACAAAAGTGGATTTCGTAAATATGGCTAAAATAAATTAGTTATACAAAATAAATCCATGTGTTTCCAAAAAAAAGTTGGCATCCTAAAGTTTCACGGGTCGCCTAGTTTCCATCTGTACAGGCGGTAGTCTTACGTGCAGCTAATTACCTGAAAAACATAGTAAAAGTCAACAACGAGGTTGAGTGAATTCACAGATTTTGTGTTTACGTGTAAATTTTCATGCTTAATGTGTTTGTAAAGTTTTGCCATAGCAAATAAGTGATGTTTTGTGGAATGTCATCCC
Source organism: Pseudognaphalium luteoalbum (assembly GCA_963422505.1). Lineage (NCBI taxonomy): Eukaryota > Viridiplantae > Streptophyta > Magnoliopsida > Asterales > Asteraceae > Pseudognaphalium > Pseudognaphalium luteoalbum. Next base: position 48,822,123 of record OY730194.1, read on the forward strand.
AAAAGTTCATTTGGTTGGGATGTTACCCAAAATGCAGTTTGCGTGGGATGTTACCCATAATACATTTTAGTAGTTGTTGTAGGATTGTCAGTATCCTATAAAATATTTCATTGGAAAGTCAGTATCCCTGATCCAAGTCAGTATGATAGAGTACCCAAGTCAGAAGAGTAAAACCAGAATAGTAGGGAAAGTCAGTGTCCCTTGATCCATGTCAGTAGGATCTAGCACCCATGTCAGTAGTTCAAATAGTAGGGAGTGTCAATGTCCCTGGATCCATGTCAGTAGGATCCGGTCCATGTCAGTAGGACCAAATAGTTGCTCACGTAGTAGAGATTTTGTATGCGTGCCCAAGATGTAGGGACTTCTCAATCAGTTTAGTAAAAAGTGTTGTTGGTCATTCTCCAGCGTTTCAAAAATAGTACCGGTCATCTTCCGGTTTATCGAATATAGTTTAACTCGTTTGTCATAGTTTGTAGTATGAAAACGTTATTTCATAAACATCAATTCGTGTAACAGTTTAACAGTTTAAAGTACTCTAATCGTTCGAGTAAAACGAGTATACAATCATGTAAGTAAAAGCAGTTGACTATGGTTTCCACCCCTGTTCAAAAGTAGTAAAACGGTAAAAGTAGGGGCTGTGAACTCACATGTTGAGTTAAGGAATGTGCGAGTGCTAGCAAAGCCTAAATCCCAAGTATAGTCCGGAATCTCCTAACACCCTAAACTTATGACATTTAATAAGTACATGGATGTCAAAAATGTTCGTTAAGTGTTTACGTTTGTATTTTGTAGTTGTAAAAATGTATACGACTGTTTGGTAACTATTTGTAATAGTAATCTACGAAAACATTTTTATATTCGTTTCATCGTGTTTCATAAAGTATGAAATTGTGTACGGGGGTCCAAGGGCAGCGCCCCTGGTAGCGGGGTCCAAGGGGAAGAGCCCCTGGCTGGGTCGAGCTGCCAGGTCAGCTGGAAAATTTTTATTTATGTATATATTGCTTTAATGAAACGGATATAAAATTTCAGTTCGCAAGTATTCAGCTCGCAAATTTTAGTTCGCTTCGCAAGTCGGTTCGCAAGGAAAGGTAGGCTGCGAACTGAGTTGGGTTCACAGGACAACTCAGCTCGCAAGTTGTTTGGCTCACAAGTCAACTCGCAAGTCAGTTCGCTTCACAGTTTGACTTCGCGACTTCAGTTTTTTGGTAGGTGAGTTTCGGTTCGCAGGACGAACTGCTAACTGAGATCTCAGTTCGCAGGATGAACTGATTCTATTCTAAACTTTAAAAATGCATTTAAGTTGGTTTTTGGACATAATCTCGTTGGGTAAACGTTCTAGAATGTATATATAAGATTTCTAATACTTTAGAAAGGGTTATAACGTTTCTTACCACGAAATCAAAATGAAAAAGATGAAGATGGTGAAAAATGGTGTTCTTGGGCTAGATCCTTTGATGAAGATGATGATGATGTCGGTTTTGATGATGATTCCGAAAATAATGGTGAAGATGGTGATGTTTTTGGTAGTTTTTAGAGAGAAATTTGAGAGAAAAGTAGGTGTATGTGTGTGTGAGATGAGATGAAATGAGAAAGAAAATGAAAGAAAAGGGGGAATGGGTGTGTCGGTTTGGGCCCGCCGGTTTGGGCCGATCCATTTGGGTCTCGGGCTCGCGTGTTCTTGTTTCCCAATTGTCTTGTTCCGAGCCCCGTTCATTTAGTCGCGTAATATTTTTAAATGATGAATTTGAAATTATGAATTCATTTTAATTTAGTTTTACGGATATGTTTCGTCGCGTAGATTACATTTTATACGATGCGTGTCGTGCACCCAGTGGTCGGTCGGATTTTACTCCGGTCGTTGAACCTTCTGGCAAGGGCTTATGGCAGTGGGTTTTATATTTATAATGCAGGGTATCCAAAGTTTTAATGCAACTTAAAGACCTAAGGGGCAGTAAGCGATACGTATGACTCAGGTGTCGTTCTTCAGAATACAACGGGCATGAGATCTTAGGAGGATTAACTATCTTTTGTAATTTAGATGGGATTTTAAAACTTTTTGAAAGGTTGGTTTGGTTTTCTATTCTAATTACTAAAATTAAAATCTAAATTAAAGGAAGGGTTTTGTACGGAGAAAGTAGAGAAATCAAGATAAGGAATATGTTTGCTGCGATTTTGGCAATGCTATTTGGTTGGATAGTTATGGGGGATAAGGCTACTAGGTGCGATGACTAATCTGGTGAGGTCATAGAAACCTAATTGGTAGTAAAGTATTATGCTTACAGCCTTTCCTCGGCTCCCACGTATTTAACGTTATCCCGGATACTTGGACGTATTATAGCTTTTCCGTTATACCAATTTGAATCCTAGATTACTCACTGGATATTCCTATATTTCTTAATGATCTACAACTACGATCCTATTATATACCTAACGTAGAGTTGTCCGCAATCAGATATACAATATGTCACATGGATAGCAGTTATAGAGTGTCCAGTGCACCGGAAGTTCTCCCAAATGCACAGACCAATTCAGCTGACAACTATCCTCTAATCCATGTCCCCATTTACAGACATCCAGAAGACGTTAGTATCATGGCATGAATTGTTCATTGAAAAATAACATGAACAGGATTTAACCCGCAGAACCGGTTTAGATACTTATTTTGTTAATATTTGCAGAAATGTATTTTAATTAAAGATTGAAGAAAAAGGAACGAGAACAAGCTTGAAACTGAAGAAAATGAAGCACTTGAAGAAGTTGGAGCTTAAACCTTAAAGAATTGAAGACTAAAATGATAATATTGAATAATTGGGCCAAAATGAAGATTAAAATCCATAAAAGAAAAGAGTCCAAAATAGAAGTTTGGCCCGAAGTTGGAAGATTCTAGAAAGAAGATCCAACCGGCGGTTGGATTACCCAACCGGCGGTTGGGGTATTAAGGGATTAAGGCGGTGGAAGACGCGGATTTGGAGTAGGACTCAAGTCATCCCAACCGGCGGTTGTACCAGCGGTTTGTAAAACTATAAATAGAGGCCTACTTCAGGGTTAACCATATACGATTCTTAGAATACAAACATGAATATTAGGGTTTTAGGTCGACTTTAAGTGCGATTTTGGAGGCTAAGGAGCTAGAGTTTGAAGGTTTTCAACCCTAGGAAAAGCTGGTTCGACAATTGGTTCGGTTTCTTTATCCTTGTAACTTTATTAATCTTTTGGGTTATTTATTGATATTGTTTATTTGAATTACTTGTTAATTAGGTTTTTGTTATAAATATTTAAATGAATGAATGATTGAATTTATTATATGAATTATATGTTTATGTTGGAACTATATTATTGAATGTTTATTATACAAAAATTGTTTGTGTTATATTATATTAATAATGATTCTTGACATGATTAACTAATTTCTATCATAACTTTATTAATCTTTTGGGTTTTATAAATTAAGTGATTATATTTATGTCTTGATCTTAACCTTTGACTGTATTGCTATATGAAAATTAGGAATTGTATTAATAAACTGATGATAGTTCTTAATAAATAGTAATACTTTTCGTAACCTTTGACTGTATTGCTATGTGAAAATTATCTTAACCTTTGTGATTTTCTATATTAGTAATTCACCAATAATAATAGCCAACAAAGCAAATAGACATAAGTTAATATAATAAGTTTAATCAATAATAGTTTAAGTAATTATAATCTTCTATCCAATTGAGCATTCTTAAGTTGAAACTTAAACTTATCTATTAGAATCTGTATCAATTATAAATATGTTCGATCGGAACTAAAACGTCCCCCTTATCTTGTATATTATTGTATATTAATATATATTATTATTGTATATTAATTGTAATTAGGAATAAATAGATAATTAGTTATAGATTAGAATCACGTTCCCTGTGTTCGAACTTGGACTTACTTAAATAACCGATATTATACGAACAGGTTAATACTTGCCTGAATTGTGTGATAGTATTATTTGGTATTCCTTAATTTAAAACTTGTGATTATAATTGCCTATACTTAGCACACATCAGAGGTCAAACGACACCCATCAAGGCCAACACCCCCGTATACGGCACCCTAAAGGCCGTATACGGCACCTAGGGTACCGTATATGGTACCTAGGTGTCCAGGGGGGTTAGTGCTTGGTTTGGCCTCCGCTGACTTCTCGGTTGCTTGGTTCTTCCGTATCTTCTTCGTTTGGAGTCCGTTTTGCTTGATTCTTGCGCCGTTGGCTTCATTTTTCCGTTACGATTCTAATGACACTAAGTTTGCCAAATTTGGAAGTGTTTGACTTTTCCATGTTCCGGATGACGATCGGCGGGCTTCCAGACTGCACATCTTCTTCGTTCTTTACCCGTTTCTCTTGATTCTTTCACCTCCAATCTTGGATTTTCCTATTGAATCATAAAATATGCATTAAGATCTACCTTTATAGGATAATCAAGAATGGAATATTTAAGGTGATTGTTTTTGCCTCGTATTGCGTGTAAATTGGATGTTTTTAGCTGATTTTTGTAGCAACGCTCGTATTTAGACTACCTTGGTGATTTTTGATAAATAATGATGATTTTGAAATGTTTTCACCAAAGAATAGTCCAAAAAGTGTGGAAATATGTCCTTAAAAACATGACTTTTTGGGTCACATCAAGTATCCCACACTTAGACGTTGCTTGTCCTCAAGCAACACTCATCATCATCCCCTTTGAAAACATTTTTTTTATATAGGTTTTTAAGGAGAGTAATGGCATCCCTGTTAGTAACCGTTTCCTCATATGAGTAGATAGTTTCAGAAAACAAGGAAAAATAAGATGATCCTTTTGGAAACAAGAAGCGATTTTCATAGGCATACTTCCAACTCTCGGGATGTGGAGTATACATGACCAAGCGATCTCACATAAGGTGGTCACTCAATAGTGTATCGGGTTTCCTATCAATCTAAATCAAACGAAATCACTCAAAAAGTCAGTAATGCAGTACTCATCGTCATAGGCTTGATCGAGAATCGGATCTCCACCACTTAGGTGAGAACACGCTAATTATCCCAAGACATTCAGGGGTTGTAATGTATTGTGAGGGTTAAAGGTATGGATAAGGGAATTTTTGGGTTTGTAAGGGTGTTGCTTATCTTAGGCTTTCCAAGAATCATGAAAAACTTATTTGCAGAACCGATGAAGTAGCTACTCGTCTTCTTATCGGATCTTCCTTTTAATTGGTTGATACTTTGAAGCCTTTTTTTTTAGAACTTCTTTGCCAGAGAACTTCCTAGGATATTTTTGCTTTTCTTTCAGAAATCTCTTCTTTCTTATCACGGACTTCTTCGAGTCTTTTCTGCTGGTGCCAATTTTTCGCACTCATGATTTTCTAATTTTGGTGAACACGGAGGAGTAGATCAATTCAGAAGGAGATTCTTCAAGATGTTTTTCATAACCTTAGAAATTCTAAGATAAGTTGTTGGGAATTTGGGAAGAGTGGTTAAAGATGTAGGGTTATGAAGAAACGAAAGGTTTAGGCTCAACAGTGTTTTCTAGGCGGATCATCGATACTAAAAATGACTATCAGAAGGGTTTTGGGCTTGAAAAGGTATGTAAGAATGGGTTAAATCCTAAGTAATGTCAAGGTCATCTAATTGCATCTATACCGCGAACGGTACACACCAATGTGGTCTCGAAGCGTATGTCAAGAGCAAGTTCTAATTCAGAGATACATGCATCGGCACACACAAGAAATGAACAATGTAGCATTAAAAATGAATGCTTTTAAGGCTCAAGAGCTCACTGCAAATTTAGGTTGTATGTGCCTAGTAATGCGATGCCCTTCTTAGATTATTGTTCCTTGCTTAGGAAACTTCTACCTTAATTTCCTTAAGTTTTTGAAATATTTTCCTCATATTTTGAAAACGGTTTCTTTTAGGCATACCAAAACTCAAAAATTAGAGTTAATCGCAAGATTTAGCTCATATTTTTATTTTATTGAAAAATATTTTTGTAAAATTTGAAAAAATTTAGGGAACATTTTCTGAGATATGCCATGTAGACATAAAAATCGTTTATCCAAGGTATTCCATACCTACCATCCCACACTTAGAGGAACATTGTCCCTAATGTTCCCTTGAGTTGAGATTTTACGACTAAAATCCCACACTTAGAGTTCGAACATGTAAGAAAATGTTTCCTAAGTGTTTAATTGGGCTGGAATCCCACACTTAGTGATAAGTTAGGATCCGGCACAGATTATAACACATAAACTTTAGAAAACTTAGAATCATTAAAAACGGAGAAAGGTTTAAAGTACTCCCCATTCTGTTTACTGGACAGGACCAGATTAGTGTAGAAATGGTGCGTGTGATTTGCTGGATTTAAGGACCAGTCTCGTGTAAGATCATCCATTCTACAAAAAAGCTAAGTTCTGCAATAAACATCAACACAACGTCATATCTCGAAAATAACAAAGAGTTATAAAATCTAAGTACTGAAATAAGATAAATAAACTAAAAGTCATCAAGTAGATCATCGCTGTCAGGATCAAAGCTAGCAATAGCTGCAGCAAGGGATGAGGAGGGTGATGGTGGAAGATCCTCCATCATGTCTCTACTCTGCTTCATAGTATCAGCAGAAACAGGAGTGAGAGGTGGGCTAGGAACATCTAGCATGGCCATCAACTGCTCAATAAGTGAAGGCTCTGCTGATGAACTCCCTGATGACATAACAGGCTCAACAACATCAGGCGGAGCAGTGGAAGGTCCAACAGCGAACGGTCCAGCATGAGGGAAGAATGACAAGGGGGGCGAGACGGTCCTTGGTCCGGACCTAGATGGAACGGACAGTCAGAAGGCCTCGGCAGTCCTACATGCGCAGAGAGGGTGGACATGATGTCATGCTGAAGGTGGAACATCCGAAAGAGGGCCCAGGCTGCCACCCGATCAGCAAGTGTAAGCTCATACTCAAGAGTGGGTATGGGGGCTGACTGGTGAGCAGGTGATGGGGGTCTCTTAGCGGATGGCTCCTCATGAGTGATCGGGACATCAGTAAGGTCCTCCTCAGGAATAGTGGGCATGGTTCTGCGTGCTCTACATCCTCGACTACGATCTCTGCGATGTCTCGGTGGTCTCTCAGCTATGATCTCTCTGGTGTCACTGGAGCTATCCTTTCTGAAATAAACAAAAATAAACAGTTAATGCATAAAATGACGAATACAAACGCACAGAGATCTGATGACAGTGCAAAGATGTTTCATAAAGATTTCTATTTTCAGAATTCTGGCGTTTGCATCTTTGAGACTTATCTATGATTTTGTGGAAATTGAAGTTTGTAGTCAGATAAGTAGCAAATCCTGAAATTTTTGTCAGAGGTAATCATACTTAATGAAAATAAACTAAGAAGTAAAATTTTAACAGAAAATTACAGATAAGCTTGGGGTACCTCCCAAGAGCGCTTGTTTTACGAGTCTCTAGCTTGACTCTTTGTACCTTTCTTGAAGACTCATGGAGGTTCAAAGATGAAGACGTCTTCCCTGATGGGAAAGTCTTCAACATAATGCTTTAAGCGGTGACCATTAACCTTAAAATTACCTTCTGGGGCCTCGAGTTCGATTGTACCATAAGGGAATACCTTTGAGATCATGAATGGTCCGCTCCACCTGTTTTTGAATTTACTGGAGAATTTCTTGAATCGCGTATTGAAGAGTTGCACCTTGTCTCCTTGTTTGAACCTAGAAGGCTTCAATTTAGCATCGTGGACCTTTTTAGTCCTTTCTTTGAAGCTCAGCGAACTGTCATACGCCTGGTCCCTTAGCTCTGCTAACTCATTCAATTGCATTCTCCGTTGTTCTCCAGCTGCTGAAATTTCCATGTTGCAATGTTTTAAACCCCAATACGCTCGATATTCCAACTCGATCGGAAGGTGACACGCCTTGCCGTAGACTAGCCGATATGGTGTGGTTCCTAATGGTGTTTTGTAGGCAGTTCTGAATGCCCACAACGCATCGTCCAATTTTTCGGCCCACCTATGCCCATGATTCCCGACAGTTCGTTCCAACATCCTTTTCAAAGTCCAATTTGTCACTTCAGCTTGCCCATTTGTTTGTGGATGGTAAGTTGTCGATGTTTTGTGAGTGACACCATACTGCTGCAGTACCCGCATCAATTGAGTATTGCAGAAATGCGTGCCACGGTCACTAATTATAGCTCTAGGAGTTCCAAATCGACTGAACAACTTTTTGAGGAACTGGGTTACTACTTTTGCATCATTGGTCGGAAAAGATTGAGCTTTAGCCCACCTGGAGACGTAGTCAACTGCGACTAAGATTTACTCTTTGCCGTTAGATATCAAAGATATCAAAGATCTCCATGGCCTGGATATTAGTAAGTGGCATTTCATTTCGGGCTGAGATATTACCTTGCCTTTGGCAGGTATCACAACGTCTTACCAGGTCGCAAGCATCTCGGAATATTGTTGGCCAATAAAAGCCGGCGTCGTAAACCTTTCGTGCAGTCATTTTGTTGCCATGGTGTCCTCTAGTAGGTCCGTGGTGGCTCTGGTGTACAATTTGTTCTGCCTCCTTCCCATCGACACATCTTCGAATAAGTTGATTGGGACAAACCTTAAAGAGGTAAGGATCGTTCCAATAATAGTTCTTGACATCGCGGAAGAATTTTCGTTTATGAGAAGTTGGCATTCCTTTTGGTATGATGTTTCCTACCAGATAATTGGCGAAGTCGGCAAACCAAGGGTTGTGTGTGAACTGTGATCCTTGTTGGTAGCCTCCTACAGTCATGAGTTGTTCTTCGGGGAACTGATCTTGTATATCTTTTTGGTGCAACTTCTCCATTGCTGGATTTTCCAATCGGGTGAGATGATCGGCCGTGACGTTTTCAGCTCCTTTCTTATCTTTAATCTCAATATCAAATTCTTGTAGGAGTAGAATCCATCGTAGAAGGCGCGGTTTAGCATCTTGCTTCTTGAAAAGATATTTCAAAGCGGAGTGATCTGTGTAGACAATAGTTTTGGACAGGATTAGATAGGAACGAAATTTATCAAAAGCAAATACTACCGCAAGCAGATCCTTTTCTGTAGTAGTGTAGTTCTCTTGAGCATCTGTGAGCGTTTTGCTGGCGTAGTATATTGGATGAAAGTGTTTCTCCTTCCGCTGTCCCAGTACAGCTACAACGGCGAAATCACTGGCGTCGCACATGATTTCAAATGGAAGACTCCAATCGGGGGCAACCATGATCGGTGCATGTACAAGCCGATCCTTCAGGTATTTAAAGCTTTGAGACATTCATCTGTAAAGTCAAACGGAGTATCTTTTTCGAGAAGATGGGTCATAGGTCGAGAGACCTTAGAGAAATCCTTAATAAAGCGACGGTAGAATCCGGCATGACCTAGAAAACTTCTGATGGCTTTCACAGAAGTGAGGGGTGGAAGTTTTGAGATGATTTCAACTTTTTCTTTGTCAACTTCAATTCCGGACTTTGAAATGCGGTGTCCAAGAACTATGCCTTCTTTCACCATGAAATGACATTTCTCCCAATTCAGAACTAGGTTTGATTCTTCACATCGAGCAAGCATCCTATCCAAGTTAGAAAGACAAGTGGTGAAAGAATCCCCAAAAACTGAGAAATCATCCATGAATACTTCCATGCATTGTTCAATCATGTCGTGGAAGATAGCTACCATGCATCTTTGAAAAGTCACAGGTGCATTACATAAACGAAAAGGCATACGTCGGTAAGCAAATGTTCCATAGGGACAAGTAAACGTCATCTTTTCTTGGTCCTTCAGATCGAGAGGTATCTGAAAATAGCCTGAGAAGCCATCAAGGAAGCAGTAGAATTCGTTCCCTGATAGTCTTTCGAGCATCTGATCAATGAATGGTAGAGGGAAATGATCTTTGCGCGTAGCTTCATTCAGTTTTCGATAGTCGATACACACCCTCCAACCATTGACGGTTCGTGTTGGAATCAATTCATTGTTTTCGTTGGCGATGACCGTCATGCCTCCTTTCTTTAGGACGACTTGAACTGGGCTAACACATGGGGAATCAGGGATAGGGTAAATCAGACCAGCATCCAGAAGTTTGATAACCTCCTTTTTAACCACGTCTTGAATCTTCGGGTTGACTCTCCTTTGCCTTTGAACTAATGGTCTGAAGTTGTTTTCCATTAAGATTTTGTGTGTGCAGTAGTTTGGACTAATCCCTTGTATGTCAGAGATCTTCCAAGCAATCGCCTTCTTGTGCAACTTGAGAACCTGTACCAGCCTTGCTTTCTCTTCGGGCTTCAATTCTTTAGATATGATAACTGGTAAGTGCGAAGTGCCTTCAAGAAAAGCATATTCAAGGTGTGGGGGAAGTTCCTTTAGTTCCAATTCGGGTGGTTCTTCAGTAGAGGGTTTCATCCTAGCAATTTCGTCTCTTTTGAGCTCGTCATATGTTGTTTGATAGTCTGACTCTATTGCAGGTGATTCCGGAATATCGGCTGATGCTATCTCAACCCATTCTATATTGTTGGACAGCTCATCTTTTCTTAGCTCATATTTTACTCGGGAAGATTGAGAGATTGCATTTTCTTCAGTAATTATTTCTTTTCCTTTGTCAGTTGTTGCAAATCTCTGGAATTGAGCTGATGAAGACTCGCTGATTTATGGATTAAGATTTTCACAACCTTCAGATAGTTGCGAGGCAGGTTGTTTAAGCATTGACTCCATGTCTTCAAGAGTCTTCAGAATTTCTTCCCTTGAGAGAGATGAATGATTCACTTCAGAAGTCGGGTTCCTTCGTAGTAGAGTGACAGGAGTGCCATATCGAAGCGGAGCATTTGTGATGGAGTTGAACCGCGGCTCAGATTTCTTTAAAGGAAATAGTAACTCTCCAGATGCATTGGAAGAATCAGAGATAGTTGAGCATAGACCCGCACCTTCTTCACAGAGTAATCTTGAAGTGATGACAGTATTGGGAAGGGGTTGATGCTGCTTACTGTGAGGATCTCTTCCAAGTGTTCTTCAATTATTTCCTGCATAGAATCTACCAAACCAAGATCTTCTCCCATAGGTTGTTTCATTAGTTTATCAACATTGAAGGTGACCTCTTCAGTTCCAACTCGGAGTTTTAAAGATTTTTCATTTACGTCAATGACGGCCTTGGCAGTGTTTAGGAATGGTCTGCCAAGGATGAGTGGAACCTGGGTGTCCTCTTCAATATCCATAACAACGAAATCAATTAGGAAGACGAATTTGTCAACACGGACCATAATATCTTCAGCAATTCCTCGGGGGAGTTTAACTGATCTATCTGCTAATTGGATGGTCATACGGGTAGGCAAGAGTTCGTTTAATCCTAGTTTTCTATAAAGCGAGAATGGCATGAGGTTTAGACTAGCTCCTAAGTCAGCTAAGGCGTTACTTATTTGAACATCCTGAAGATAATAAGGAATAGTGAAATGGCCGGTATCTCCAAGCTTAGGGGGTAGTCCTTGTTGCATAATTAGAGAACACTCTGCATCTAAGGGCAAGTTAACTATCTGTCTAAGTTTTTCTTTGTTGGATATCAGTTCCTTAAAGAATTTAGCACAACTGGGCATTTCTACTAAAGCATCTAATAATCTAACGTTTAGGTGTAGGCTTTTGAATATTTCTAGATATTTTCCAAACTGAGCTTCTTGTTTCTCCTTCTTAAGCCTACCAGGGAAGGGTATTCGAACAGGTTTAGAGACTTCTGGGGCTTTAGAAGGTTCTGGCTTAGGAGAAGCGACATGGGTGTCAACTTGTACCGAGTCAGTAGAAGTAGATGGTTCATTTGAAGGAATATCTATGGTTTTCTCATTCTTAGTCTCTTTTCCTCCTCTAGTGACTACAAGAATGTCGTCATACCCATAGGATGAGTGATAGACAGAATTATAAATCGCTTCCTCCCTTTGCTTCTCCTCAACTTTTAAAAACAAACTTTTAACATTATCCTCCATGTTTTTAATTAAATCGTTTGAAATTCTGAGCAAATAGTGATTTTGGTTTTGAAAATCAAGAATTCGTTTGTTTGTATTATCTTGCTCAACCATGAAGTTATTGAAAATCGTATTGTCTAGATGAGAAGTCAATTGGGTAGGAGTAGAGAGAATTAAAGATTGAGATGAAGGTAGTGTGGTTAACCGCTGAACGAATGGTTTAGTATGAAAGGGTTGGTCAGGGTTTCTACCAGTGGTATCAAGAATTTCTTCGTTGGCCCGTATGTTTAGGAAGAACTTTGGGGGTCTCTTCTTTTGCATAGGTTTAGAAGATTCTTGCAAGTCCTTGAAAACTTTGGAGATGGATTCGAGTTGAGTTTTCAAGGTGTCCAAGGCTTGATCTGAAGTATTCCACTTTTCTAAAGTGGATTCATCTGGCTCCAAGTCATGATGGTGCATCGTTATCGTCTCTATCAATTTCCAAGCTTCGTCTGAAGTATGTGGATGAAGCAGCGTCGAGGGTTTGTTGGTGCTAAGGATTTAAGCTACTGTAGAACGTGCAGACCAGATTCGTTTCAACCAACTGATGATTTTGACATCTTCCAATAAGATTCTTAAATCGTTCCCAAGCCTTGCTTAATGATTCGTTAGTTTCCTGATGGAAGTTAGCAATGTCGGCTTTAAGCTTGGTTTGCATGGAAGGAGGGAAGTACTTAGATAGAAACATAGTAGCCATCTCCTCCCATGTATGAATCGAATTGGGTTCGAAATCATAAAACCAGGTTAAGGCTCGAGAGGATAGAGAATAAGGAAACAGATGGAGTCAAGAAGGTCTTTATTGGTTCCTATTAGTTCGAAAGAGTCGGTAAGGTTAATGAATTTATTGAGATGAGCGTTTGGAATTTCAACCGAACGACCATGAATCTGACACTCAGAATTAATCATTTTTATGTAGTGAGGCTTGATTTCAAGCGTTTCGTCCGTTGGTGCTACGATCGGTCCTCCTCGTCCCTCTAGCAGTGGTTTGATTGATGAGGTGAGCGTGATACAGTTTGTCGTAACTCGTAGGGTAGAAATTTGGGTTACGGAAAGGAAAGCTAATTTAATCTAAACTAATTAACCTAATTAACCTAAAGATAAAGCAGGTAACTTCCGGATGATATTGATCTTCCGAAAGGATCGCTAAATAACTAAAATAATTAAATTCCTAAAATCGGTCGTTGTAGTCCCCAGCAGCGGCGCCAAAAACTTTTCGTGCACCCAGCAGTCAGTCGGATTTTACTCCGGTCGTTGAACCTTCCGGCAAGCGCTTACGGCAGTGGGTAGTATATTTATAATGCAGGGTATCCTAAGTTTTAATACAACTTAAAGACCTAAGGGGCAGTAAGCGGTACGTATGACTTAGGTGTCGTTCTTCAAACTACAACGGGCATGGGATATTAAGAGGATTAACTATCTTTTGTAATTTAGCTGGGATTTTAAAACTTTTTGAAAGGTTGGTTTGGTTTTCTATTCTAATTACTAAAATTAAAAACTAAATTAAAGGAAGGGTTTTGTACGGAGAACGTAGAGAAATCAAGATAAGGAATATGTTTGCTGCAATTTCGGCAATGCTATTTGGTTGGATAGTTATGGGGGATAAGGCTACTAGGTGCGATGACTAATCTGGTGAGGTCATAGAAACCTAATTGGTAGTAAAGTATTATGCTTACGGCCTTTCCTCGGCTCCCATGTATTTAACGCTATCCCGGATACTTGGACGTTTTACAGCTTTTTCGTTATACCAATTAGAATCCTAGAGTACTCACTGGATATTCCTATATTTCTTAATGAGCTACAACTACGATCCTATTATATACCTAACGTAGAGTTGTCCGCAATCAGATACACAATATGTCACATGGATAGCAGTTATAGAGTGTCCAGTGCACCGAAAGTTCTCCCAAATGCACAGACCAATTCAGCTGACAACTATCCTCTAATCCAGGTCCCCATTTACAGACATCCAGAAGACGTTAGTATCATGGCATGAATTGTTCATTGAACAATAACATGAACAGGATTTAACCCGCAGAACCGGTTGGGATAATCTGTCTAGCGGTCGGCTGAATTGTTCATCATTAATCATACAATCATCACAACTATTACATGCATGTTAACCTATCTGTATTACGTTTATCATGTTTATGAAAATCTAATTAGCAGAGCAGTGATAGTGGTTATGTATGTCTAGCATGCAGTACCTAAGCAACAATAAACACAAGAACATGCAATAGGACGGAACACTAGCAGCACAACAACTGACCTGGTAATCAAATCTTGGGTATCCCGGAAGTTGTCCCAAAGATACACAACAAACAAGCATGAACCTAATCTATCTCTAATCCTATGCTTCGTGTCCCTCGGATATGTTTCAATCAAGGGAACAACGACCATGTTGAGTTCATTGATCATCATACACAGAATAGTTGGCAATCCTACTTCTAATAATGGGCCCAATTCTAGGGAGCAGGATACAAACCACGGCATAAGTTGGACAGATAAACGGGCAGAAGTTCAGCTTATAAGTTCACAAACAGTTTAAATTTACACAGACAGAGTAACAGCATGTTTACAATTAGGATCATTATTTCCACAACGGATTGTGCCCATGACTTTCATAGCTTCCACGTTCCGTTTCCGGCGATATACAAATGAAATCCGTATAACGTTACCTCCGTTGTTTCATAATGGTGTTACCCCAATTGCATATAAATTCATAACTATCCTAACATTGCATACATCACAGCAAACATTGATTTGTCTAGCCTAGCATAATTCTAGCATTCATTCCTAAGCATGCATAAGAAGATAACATGATTATAAGAATAAATATGAGAGATTATATTAAACTTGAATAGGAGAGTAATACAGACAAATCTTCGCAAATCTGAAGTCTCGGAGTAACTCCGTACACAAGCTACTAAGAGCTTCTACATCTAACCTACTAATTCTCCTCTAACTCCTAAGAATAGTGCTAGAGAGAGAATGCTAAACTACCTACTAATTCTCCTCTAACTCCTAAGAGTAGTGCTAGATAGAGAATGCTAAACTAATGAGAGAAATGAGATGAGAGGTGTGTGAAATGGTGGAATGAAGCTTGGTATTTACAGAGGAAGGGAGGTAGCATTGGTACAAGTCTTGAAGCATCAAATACAAGCATCAAAGCAGCATACGGGGCAAGCGGAGCAAGGGGGGTCAAACGGCACCCATCAAGGCCAACACCCTTGTATACGGCACCCTAAGGGCTGTATACGGCACCTAGGGTACCATATACGGTACCTAGGTGTCCAGGGAGGGGGGGTTGGTGCTTGGTTTGGCCTCCGCTGACTTCTCGGTTGTTTGGTCCGTCCGTATCTTCTTCGTTTGGAGTCCGTTTTGCTTGATTCTTGCGCCGTTGGCTTCGTTTCTCCGTTATGCTTCTAATGACACTAAGATTGCCAAATTTGGAAGTGTTTGACTTTTGCGTGTTCCGGATGACGATCGGCGGGCTTCCAGACTGCACATCTTCTTCGTTCTTTACCCATTTCTCTTGATTCTTTCACCTCCAATCTAGGATTTTCCTATTGAATCATAAAATATGCATTAGATCTAGCTAATGGCAAACTAATCCAGGCCGATAGTGTAATACCAAATTGCACCCTAAACCTCGCAAATGAACTTTTCCCCATAATTATCATACCCGTCGAGATCGGATGTTACGACATTATTGTAGGCATGGACTTGTTATCCAAACACCGAGCCGAAATAGTCTGTTATGATAAAATCATTCGTTTTCCTCTCACCACCAGTGGCACTTTAATCATACAAGGGGAGACCGGTGGGACGAGATTAAATATCATCTCGCGCATGAAAACCTTAAGTACTTGAGAAAGGGTTATCAGGCAATCCTCGCACACATCATGGAGAAAAAGTTGGAGGAGAAGCGACTTGAGGATGTGCCAATCATTCGAGACTTTGCAGAAGTCTTTCTTGAAGAATTACCTGGCCTTCCACCGCCTAGTCAGGTAGAATTCTCCATCGACCTTGTGCCCGGAGCAGCACCCGTGGCACGAACACCTTACCGCTTAGCTCCATCCGAACATCAGGAGTTGTCTACACAACTACAAGAGCTCCTGGACCAAGGATACATTCGACCGAGTTCCTCACCTTGGGGAGCCCAGGTTCTATTCGTGAAAAAGAAAGACGGTTCTTTCAGAATGTGTATCGACTACCGCGAACTCAACAAACTCATTTTCAAGAACCGTTATCCACTCCCTTGTATTGATGACTTGTTCGACCAACTCCAGGGATCAAGTTATTATTCAAAAATCGATCTACGGTCAGGTTATCATCAACTTCGAAGATGTGACTCTGACATTCCGAAAACTGATTTCCGAACTTGCTACGGGCATTACGAGTTTCAAGTGATGCCATTCGGTTTGACGAACGCACCGGCTGTATTCATGGACCTTATGAACCAAGTGTGCAAACCATACCTTGACAATTTTGTCATTGAATTCATCGATGACATCCTCATTTACTCACGCAACGAACAAGAACATGCGCAACATCTCAAAACCATCCTAGAGCTATGTTGTGTTGCACACCGGTCATTGGAATTTCTAATGGTGATGCGAGAAAATAGTGGGTTTTAAATTTGTAATGCTGGGGCCTAGGGTTACTATTATTCTAATCAAAGGGCTAGCAAAGGACAAGTATGACCTAGGATCGTTCTTCAAAGCGCGGCAAATTGAAGCTAGGGGATTTAGAAACATTTATGTATTTAGCTAGGGAGAAAAGAGTTGGTTTTTGTTTTGGATTTGGATTTTCTATTCTAAATTAAATTAAAACAAACTGAAAGGTGGGGGCTACTTCGAGCGTTCAGCAATTGAAGCGATTGTCTACTATGAAGTGGCTTAGGAGTTGTTTAATATGGAGAGTTCTAATGGGGATAAATTTCTAAGTTAACATGAGCTATCGCTGCAATCCTTTTTCCGGATAAGGTGGAGGTGTCCACAATCATGAAAATAGAATGTCACATGGGTTGCAGCATATATTAAAGAATACACCGAAAGTTCTCTCAAATGTATACCCGTATTATCTAACAGTTAATCTCGAATCTTATTCCCCAATCTCGGTCGTCAGAGATGTCCGAATCATGGCATAGTTTGTTGAATAAACAATCTTATGAATGAGGTTTACCCTCAACGGAATAGGTTGGACTAACTGGTCTGGGCGATCGGATAATATGTCATCACTTATTCATACGAATTATCAACATTACTCAGGTATGCAAGAATACAAGGATGGTTTGTACTACAAATGGAAACTTAAGTAACACGTTTGTTATTCGATTCATAATATAAATACCTTCGGTCGTTCTCGACTTCCATACATTTGTACTCCTCCGTAGGCATTTCCAGTACTATATCATAGAACAGTCGAATAGGGACCGTCATATTACTTCACGATATTTAATGCCGATTGTATTTCACTATTATGATGATCCTAAGGCAACAATCAAACAAGAACATGCAATAAGACGATCAAAGCAACAGTTCGATATAAGCATACAAAGGTATTATTTAAGTTGAGGATATTCCGAAAGTTGTCTCAAAAATATCGTCTATGTGAATTTAATCTTAATCTACATCTATTCCCATATTCCGTGTCTCTTGGATCCTATTTTGGTCTAGAGAACACCGGCCATGCCGAGCTCAATGATTCAATCTAACATAGTATAACTAAGTGACCTATATCTTATGAGTTAGTTACGTTCATTTTTGGATAAGGTTTTAGTCACATCATGAGTTGGGCAGATAAACGATAAAGATTTAATTCATACACCTATTTATAATATAAACCATCCGCAATCTCATAACATACAATTGAGTTATTTAGTTAATCATGGCAATTCTAGCATGCATATTTAAATTTACAAAATAAAGAACAAACATATTTAAATATGGAAGATAGATTAAACCCTGGAAAGATGTACAAATAACTCGTAGCTACAATGCATCCCGGAGCACCTCTGTACAAATCTTCCTTAGTTAATTAATTAGCTATTCTAATTAATTAAACTAACCTAAAGGAAGAAATACTAATTTTTTTACAAGAAGACTTAGAATGTAGAAAGTGTATGGTGTATGTTTCCAAGGTATATTGGTGTGTGTTCAAATGAATCATGGGCTCCCTATTTATAGGGGGAAATTGGTGCATTCTAGCAACTTGGGGAACATGTTAGCAAAAGGTGGGAAAGTTGATAGCACATCTACCCTAAAGCGTGTAAAGGTCTAGCACGTATACCCTATAGTCGCGGAAAAGGCCTAGTACATGTACCTTGCGAGTACGGGCGAGGATGAAAAAGTGCACGGGAGACAACGGGAGGCCAGCTAGCACAGCCACCATGGTGGCCGGCGGCGGTGGGGTGGTGGCCAGCGGCGGCTGCCCCTCCCCCGCCCCGGTTCGCCGACTTTTGCCTCGTTTCTTGATTCATGCGTATCTCCTTCGTTATGCGTCCATTTGCATTGATTCTTTTTGCGTTGGATTCGCTTTTCAAAACCGAGGACTTTGATGAAAAGAAATTGATCTTTGGATGTCTCGTTTGAATCATTTGAATCTTCCAGCGTACGTATAATATTCATTCTTCATCCGTTTTTGTTGATTTTTCTTTTGTTAGATTCGTATTTTGAAAACGAATATCTTGGATAAGAGAAATCTCAGTGATTGGCAATTTTGACTTTAAATCTTGTCTTGATTTCTTGAATCTTCAAACGTGTGTGGAATCTTCGTTTTTCGTAAGTTTTGCTTGATTTTTCTCGTGCAACTCTATTTTGACCTTGTTGATTAAGTTTCATTGATTTGAACATTATTTGAGTTTATTTGTCAAGTATTGTTCCAGAATGGGAGAGATATCGGTAGTAAAAATGTGACTTTTTATGCGATATCAAGTATCCCACACTTAGAGTTTTGCATGTCCTCAAGCAAATTGTCAGAAAAACTTCTTTGAAAGTCGGGAAGGGTGTCTTCGTATCCTGGAGAACTTTGATTCCTGTAGGTTGGGTGAAAAGATTTCAAACGGAGTTTTAACCCTTGATGCTTTCTCAAACTACCGGTTCTAACAAGCTTTCCTTACATGACTGGGGCCCTCACAGGTGGTCACTCAATTCACTCAAGTATATCGGGTTTCCAAATTTCTAATTCACTCAGGGGCCAGACATGTAGCTCTTTTGTCGTCATAAGCTTGGTTGAGAATTGAATCTGTAATACTCAAATGGGTACGGTGCTAATTATCCCTAGAGATTTGTAAGAGGGTAAAAATGGATATGGAAGAGGGGTTTTGTAGGTGGTTTAGTGGGGTTTTGATATAGCCTAAGAATTTGTCTGTGATGACTTATCTTTGACGTTTTAGTGATACCTCTTTTTGGATTTCTCTCTTTGAGAGCCTTCTTTTCATGTTTTCACTTTGAGGAACCTTCCCCTTGGCATTAAATGATCCTTGGGTCTCTTAGTTCTTTGGTTGCTCTTGCCAGCTTTATTTTTGCTGAATTATGCTTTTCTTGGGATTTCCCTCTCTCTTTTTGGATGGTATTTTTATCCTTCGGGGGTTTCAATATGTTTCTTGTAGTAATTCTTCTTGACAGAACAGACACTTAGGCTATGGCCAAGAGATGCAAAGGAAGGGTTGGTTTCTTGAAGTGAGTTTTTGAAATGAAAAGATTAAGAATCAACAGGTTTTCTACTTGATCTTCAATGCTTAAAGTGAGCATTGGTTGGGTTAGGCTTAAACACAGGGGTTTTTATGAGAGGGTTTTATCCTAGGAAATGTCGAGATCCTCTAATTGCACCTTCATCACGTATGACGCCCATCTTTGTAGTTTCGAAATGTATTGCTCAAGCAAGTTCTAACTTAAAAGGCATACATCGGCACACTCTCAATCGAAAAGTGAAGCATTAAAGATAAATGCTTTTATATGGCTCAAGGTTCCTTACCTGTTTAGATGGTTTAATGGCCTAGTCATGCGATTGCTTGTTTTGAAACTTAGATTGAAAATTTTTCAAAGAGTTTTACCATTGTCGATTTCCCAAACATTTTGATGGTTTAATGACCGGAAATACCCTTTTTAGACTCTCAAAATTTTGAAAATTTTGCTGAAAATCTGAGTTTGCTTAAAAGATTGATCAAAATTTTATGTTGCACTTTAGTAGTGAATAATACTGTTATCCCACACATAAAAAGAACATTGTCCCTAATGTTCCATTTCTAAGTTAGGTTAATCCCACACTTAGATTTTTGAATAAGGGTCAATATTTTCGAAGCCATTCTTTGTTTGTGAGTCATAAGCCCACACTTTAGAGTTTTACTTAGAGTTTTAGTATGTTTAGTCAAGCAAAATAGGGTTAGAAGAGATACTCCCTTATGTTGTGTGTGTTGCCATTGGATTTTATGGACCAGGTTCAAGTGTGTGAAATTGCTGGACATGGACCAGGCTCATTGGAAATGAACTTGTTCCATAATTTACACGTCAAGTTCTGCATAATAAATATCCATCAGGAAACACAAATGTCAATACACATTAATACTAAACAGAAATAACATAATTAATAGTAACTAATCCATGTCAGCATAGAGCGCCTCCCAATCGGTGAAGTCATCATCCATAAAGATCGTGTTTTTTACGAACGATGTAGGAGATGTTGACTCCATGATGGTATAGACTGGAGATGCAGTGCCATCCTCTGGGTCCTGAATCCATGCATCTACTACAGCGATCTCCTCCTCTAGTGGGTCCGTAATAATGGGGTGGTCCTGCGCAGTCAGGTTCCAAGGTGGGAATAGGTCCCACGGTGGAATGTGCGGAGCGGGATCAGGTCCCATCTGAAAAGGGCACACATGTGTGGAAGGAAGGCCCAGAGCAGTGTGGATCTCAGTGATGGCAGTGTGCTGGACCTCGAGGGCTCTCAGTATCGACTAAGTGACAGCAGGGTCCACGGTAGTCACCCCATGATGAAAGGTGGGTACTCTGGAGGTCCATTCGGCCTGTCCCTCGGATTGGTGAGATGAAGGTAACCTGGCATGGATGGAACGTAAAAGGATTGTCTCCTAAATGTTCACCTCTACCAAGTCTGCCAAGGTCTCATCCAATCGAGGGGGCAGTGACTGTGATCCACTGATGGTCCTCATGTTACTAGCCGGTGATGAACTCCGGGAGTGATACATGGTACGTGAGCATCTCTTAATGGGGCTCGTGATCTAGCTAGCTGCGAACTCATCCTGCAAAATACAAAAGGTTAATGGTCTAAACATAATCATCAGCCTTTTATAAGGCGAGGTGCTGCATAAAATGGATAAGATCAAAAATAAAAGAAAAATTAATGCGGAAAAGATAAGATAGGCTTGGGATGCCTCCCAAGAGCGCTTTGTTTATCGATTCTCGTAGCTTGACTCATTCATACCTGCTATTCTATTATGGTGGTTCATTGTTATAGACTTCCTCGGTTATGGGAAAGTCTTCTACGTAGTGTTTTAAACGGTGACCATTTACTTTGAAATTCCCGTCTGGAGCCTCGAGTTCGATGGCACCATAAGGAAATACTTTAGAGATTGTGAATGGACCGCTCCACCGTGTTTTGAATTTACCAGAAAACTTCTTAAATCGGGAGTTAAAGAGTAGAACTTTATCACCTGGATTGAAGCGTGTGGGGCGGATCTTTGAATCGTGGAGCAACTTGTTTCTTTCTTTGAATTTGTAGGAGCTTTCATAAGCTTGATCTCTTAACTCTGCTAGCTCGTTCAGTTGCATTTTCCGGTGCATTCCCGTTATCATCGGATCTAAGCTGCAATTTTTCAGCGCCTAGTAATCTTTGTATTCGAGTTCAATCGGGAGATGACATGCTTTTCCATAAAGGTGCCTATAGGGGGTTGTTCCTAATGGCGTTTTATAAGCTGTTCGGAATGCCCATAAAGCATCGTCTAGCTTGTCTACCCATCTCTCCTTGTGCTGGCCAACTGTTCATTCCAAGATCCTTTTTAGTGCCCGGTTTGTAATTTCTGCATGCCCATTTGTCTGTGGATGGTAGGTCGTAGACGTCATGTGGGTAACACCGTATTGTTGCAATAGTTTCATAAACTGCATATTGCAAAAGTGTGTGCCTCGATCACTGATGATCGCACGAGGGGTTACAAATCGGCAGAATAGTTGTTTTAAGAAATTGGTTACGACCCTTGAGTCATTTGTCAGAAAGGCTTGAGCTTCGCCCCATCTGGATACATAGTCGACAGCTACTAGAATGTATTCTTTTCCGTATGATTTTGGAAATGGTCCCATGAAATCTAATCCCCGTATGTCAAATATTTCACATTCTTGGATATTCGTTAACGGCATTTCGTTACGCGTTGTGATATTTCCAAACCTTTGGAAAATATCGCAGCGTTTCACCAAGTCTTGTGCATCTCTGAAGATAGTAGGCCAAGAGAATCGCGAGTCGTAAACTTTCTTTGCTGTCAAATTGGTTGTGTGATGTCCTCCGGTAGGTCCGTGATGGCTTTGGTGGAGTATATGCTCGGCTTCTTTCCCATCAATACATCTTCTCACAATTTGGTCGGGACAGACTTTGAACAAATATGGATCATCCCAAAAATAATGTTTGACGTCGCAGAAGAACTTTTATCTTCGCGATGATATCATCCCCTTTCTTGTGATCCCTCTAACTACGAAATTGGCAATGTATGCAAACCAAGGGTCGTCAGTGAATTGCGAACCTTGCATTTGTTCTCCTAAAATCATTAACTGCTCCTTTGGGAATCGATCTTTAATATCTCTTTCTGCAAGTTGTTCCATTAATGGGTTTTCTAGTCGACTTAAATGATCTGCGGCGACATTTTCTGCTCCTTTCTTATCTTTTATTTCAATGTCGAATTCTTGTAAGAGTAGAATCCATCGTAACAATCTAGGCTTTGCGTCTTGCTTTTTGAAGAGGTATTTTAGAGCTGAGTGATCCGTGTATACTATCATTTTGGACAGTATCAGGTAGGATCTAAATTTGTCAAAGGTGAACACTACGGCTAGTAGCTCCTTCTCGGTGGTTGTGTAGTTCTCTTGAGCGTCTGTGAGTGTTTTAATGGCATAGTAGATTGGTCGAAAGTATTTGTCCTTCCTTTGCCCTAGAACTGCTCCAACTGCGAAGTCACTAGTGTCGCACATGATTTCAAATGGTAGACTCCAATCTGGAGTGACCATGATTGGTGCATTAGTTAGTTCCTTTTTCAGGTAATTGAAAGCTTTCATGCAGTTCTCATCAAATATGAACTTGATGTCTTTTCCTAGCAGGTGGGTGATGGGTCATGATATCTTGGAGAAATCCTTGATAAAACGGTGGTAGAACCCAGTGTGTCCTAGAAAGCTTCGAATGGCCTTAATGTTGGTTGGTGGTGGTATTTTGGCAATGGTTTCGACTTTTACTTAGTCTACTTCGATTCCTGACCTTGATATTCGGTGTCCTAAAACTATTCCTTCCTTCACCATAAAGTGACATTTCTCCCAATTCAAAACGAGATTTGATTCTTCACACTTGGCGAGCATTCTATCGAGGTTGGACAGACATGATGCGAAAGAGTCTCCGCAGACCGAAAAATCATCCATAAAGACCTCTATGCATTGTTCAATCATGTCGTGGAAAATTGCAACGATGCATCTCTGAAACGTCGCAGGTGCGTTGCATAATCCAAACGGCATTCGTCGGTATGCAAATGTTCTGTATAGGCATGTGAAAGTTGTCTTATCCTGGTCCTTTTGATCGAGTGGGATTTGGAAATACTCGGAGAAACCATCAAGGAAACAATAGAATTCGTTCCCTGATAGTCTTTCGAGCATTTGGTCAATAAATGGAAGCGGGAAGTGATCCTTACGAGTTGCTTCGTTTAACTTCCGGTAATCGATGCAAACTCTCCAAACGGTAACTGTCCGTGTTGGTATAAGTTCATTTTCTTCTTTCGTAATGACCGTCATTCCTCCCTTCTTTGGGACGACTTGAACAGGGATAACCCAAGGTGAGTCGGATATTGGGTAAATCAATCCAGCATCCAAGAGTTTAATAACCTCTTGCTTAACCACGTCCTGAATCTTAGGATTTACCTCCTCTGCCTTTGTACGGATGGTTGAAAATCGTTTTCCATGAGTATCTTGTGTGTGCAATAGTTGGGACTGATTCCTTGTATATCAGAAATTTTCCATGCGATTGCCTTCTTGTGCGATTTCAAAACTTCGATGAGTTGAGCTTTCTCCCCAGGTTGTAACTCTTTTGATATTATTACCGGGTGTTGTGATGTTCCGTGGAGGTTAGCCTACTCAAGGTGGGTTGGTAATTCTTTTAATTCGAGGTTTGGCGGTTCTTCCATAGACGGCTTCATTCTAGCTATCTCATCTCTATTCAGTTTCTCATATTCATCTTTGAATGGCGTATCATCTATCTTGGATTCAGATGTGGAGATTGATGCTATTTCAACCCACTCGTTTAATTTGAGAATTCTTCCGTCTTTAGCTCGTATTTGTTGACTGATGATGAGGAAACTTCATCATTTCTGGTGAGGATAATCTCTCCGTCATCGGTGAAATTGAATTCTTGAAATTGAGCGGATGAGGATTGGTTTATGGTGATTTCAGGGTTTGGAAATGGTAGTGGTTCGGGTTGGTTGGTTAATTGAGGCTCAATTGGCAGTGGTTCAACACTCATTCCCTTAAATGAATCTAGGATTTCTTCGATCGAAGAAAATGGGTTCGGTCCGTTGAATATAGGTTTATCTCTTATTAGCCAAGGTATCGGTGTACCACATCCTAATGGAACAGCGATTGTTTTGCCATCGGTGCGAGGAGATTTCTTTTCAAACAGGGAAAATAGTAGTTCGTCGGAGGTTGTTGGCGAACTGATTGCGGATTGTAGGCCAGGGTCCTCGTTATATAACTTTCGAACGGTGATTATGGTGTTGGGTATCGGATCTTGGCTAGATAGTGCTAGTACTTCGTGGAGATGTTAATCAAAAATATCCTGCATGGTATCACACTGATGAACGCCAAAATGTACTAAATTATAGTACTAATTACCCCATTGTTCAATAGATTTCTTATGCATTTTAATTGAATACGATACTTATTTTGTTCATATTTGCAAATAGGAGTTTATTGGAGCTTGAATTGGAAAAGGAACGGAAATCGAGCTTATATTGAAGAAATTGAAGAAGAAAGTCGAATGGCTAAAAAGTTGAATTTTTCAATCCATACGGCGTATGGAAATCCATACGACGTATGGATTGTGTGAGCCGGATCACCAGTTACGCGGGCTTGGCCTACTGGGCTTTTCAATCCATACGGCGTAGGGAATTCCATACGGCGTATTAATAAATTCGACAGAAATTGTTAAAAACCCTAATTCACTTCATTTTTGAGGGTTATCATTTCCCAACTCTCTCCAGCCATTTTTACACTCATTCTAGCCTAATTCCAGGAGCATTTTGAAGGTAGAAGCAAGGAGAATTAAAGCCTCTTTCAATTGTTCAATCATTATTTCGGTTTCTCGGTTTGAATACTTTAATCCTTTTTCATTTGATTATGATTTCGGTATTGATTATGAATCTGAGTTTCTGTAATAATATGATTGGCTAAGTCTTTTATGTATTTACTTGGATGATGATACTTAGATGATGGTTTGATTATTGAATTGTAAAAACTATCGGATTTTATGAATGTTTATGCGTTTACTTGTTAATCCTTGATTGTTAATTGATTATTAGTGGTTACCTAACGTGGTTTATGGGTCAATTGATATTGAATTCCTTTTGATTAATAGATTATTGATGATTGTTGATATTAGTTAACAATTATTGTTAAATATATTGAGTTTGACAGGTTAGGGTTAATAATCAGTATTAATTGTTAATGAACAAGATAACTATTATTGGTTATAGACTTTGTTGATTCAAGTTACAAAAGTAAATCACATAAACAATGTAGGTTTAATTTATAATACAATTTGGTGGGCAACGTTACTTGAATGTTAACGTATTGAAAACAATTTTGTGTCTTTCTTAATTGTATTAGATTAACTTACCTCGGAAAGGGAGTTGTCTTATTTGTCATGTCGCCATAAGATCCGTTGTTTGAGCAATTCAATAAAGTGATAATCGGACTCTAAGGAAAGTAATCCAAGTTAATACATTTCTTTTATCATTTGAATTAATTATTCTATTTAATTAATTATTTTATCATTTCTTAATTTTATTTAATTAAGTTTTATTTAATAAACCATTTTTCATAATTGTTTGCCAATAGTTCGATCGGAACTAAAACGCCCCAATTAATTATTGTTTTTACTTACAACAATTTCCATTTTATTTAATATTGACATCCGTTCCTCGTGTTCGACTCGGACTTATCAGGCTATACTATATTACGACCAGGTATTCTTACATGTATTGTGTATAGTAAGTAGGTAATCCCATTTATAAAACTTAACTCTGTTTACACAACATCACACACAAACCAAGGTCCTCTTCCAGAGGTTGCTTCATTAATCGATCGACATTAAAGGTGACCTCCTCTTTCCCAACTCTTAGTTTTAAAGATTTTTCATTAAAGTCAATTACGGCTTTGGCAGTATTTAGGAATGGTCTGCCTTGGATGAGCGGGATATGGGTGTCTTCCTCTATGTCCATGACAATAAAGTCTACTGGAAAAATGAACTTATTGACTTTGACCATGACATCTTCAGCAATTCCTCGAGGGAGCTTAACTGATCTGTCAGCTAATTGGATGGTCATAAGAGTAGGCAATAAGTCATCTAGTCCTAATTTCAAATAAAGGGAATAAGGCATAAGATTAACACTAGCACCTAGGTCTGCTAAAGCGTTACTAATTTGAATTCCTTGGAGAAAACAGGGTATAGTAAAGCGTCCGGTATCGCCTAATTTAGGTGGGGGACCACGTTGAACAATTAAAGAACATTCAGCATTAAAGGGTAAACTAACTATTTGCCTAAGTTTTTCTTTTTTGAAAGGAGTTATTTAAAGAATTTGGCACAAGAGGGCATTTCTACTAAAGCATCTAATAATCTAATGTTTAAGTGTAGGCTTTTAAATATATTCAGATATTTACCGAATTGGGCTTCTTGGTTTTCATTCTTTAGTCTACACGCTATTTTAGGACTGTAATTAGTGCTTTTAAACTACTTGTAATTACGTGTATTTAGTTTACATTAATCTAAATATATGTAACATTTTGTGTAATTATAAACACGCAAACACGATTTTTTAAATCGTACACTCACGAACCGGACGAGGTCCGACACTGTTTATAAATGGACGTTGGTGATAAACTATTTAAAATAATGTGGATTTATCCAAGCAAACATTACTTACCTTAATATATTCCGAGAATATATTAGACGTATTAAATATCGTATAAAACACTCCGTACGCGATGAAAATGCGTGAAACGCGACCGACACGCAAAATAAACTCAAGTTATATTTTTATAACTCTTTATTAAGTATTTTGATAAAATACTCCAAGTAAAAATATAGCGACTGCACGCGTACAGTTAAAACGTTACATAATTTAAACAAAAGTCTAAACCGCAACCGACTACCGACCGACGACCGAAATATATTTTAATAACTAAGGATATATTATTTAAGTAAAACTTATATTTAAAATATCATGTTTTAAATCGTTAACAAAACGTATTAAATAAAACGTTATACGGTTAATTAAAATGTAAAACGAACGGGTAAACGGACACCACACGCAACACAACTTTGGGAACAAGTTTTACACACCCATGTGGGGTGTGGGACCCACGAAATCTGCATCAAGAGCATGGCAACCCATGCCTATTGACTTCTCTACTTGATCACCTACACACCCCATTCCCACCAAGTCACTCTTACATCCATTTTCACACTTCACCTCCTCTCTCCTTTCCCTCTCTCTCTAACTCCGGCCCTCTCTCTCTCTAGACAACCCTCACACCTCAAGAACAACCACCATCAACCACCATATCACCACCATAGTGCCACCACGAACCGTCACGCCGGAAATCAAGAAAACGCAAAAAAAACGAGCTTATATATGTCCAAAACATGTTTTAGTGTTCACTCAACTTTTGTATGTCCAAAACATTAAACGAAACGCGATTTAAAACTCGTAATCTTGAGTTATACTTTCTGTCCAGAAAAATGGTTAAGTTCCACGATTATTATAAAATTCATCTCTTAACTAAAATGGACGTTTCTTAAGCCTAAAATCTATTTCGTGATGTTATCTTTCCAACAACACCAATTTCGTAACATATCGACTTCGTTTGCTATTTTAAAACAATATTTTCGTTAAGGTGCGCATTAGTGTTTCGGCAGACAGAAACATCCGCCTCATTCTCGAGACCATATCTAGAGTTCTAGACCACTAAAACGTATGAGACCAGTGCCAAAACCTCAAAAATTTTATTAACTTTAAAAAGTTCTTGTTTGTCATCTCATGAAAATACACGGATTTTCTCAGAAAAATAGATCTTTGGACTTGTATCCGGATTGGTCATATTTGGACCTCATGGGACTTTCGATTTTATTAACCAACTAAACGAACCATAAAATCCTTGGAAAAATCACAGAAAATAGCTAACGTATATGGGTATTATGGGTATTTTTCTCGGGAGTTGTTGCGGAATATAAGTTATCAAGATCGTGAGAGGAATCGGAACAAAAATCTGGAAAACATAACATAGGGACTGTTTTGGAAATTATTTAAAAAACCGACACTTCGGGTTAACCCCGACACGAACCAATAATTTTACTAAGCTCCTTACACTATTTTAAGACTTTTATAAAAGTCTCGGGTCAAACCGAGATCGTTTGACCACAAACCCGACACTTAAAACTCATCAGCCGGTAGTGTCGCAGGAGGGCCAAACCCACTGCGACACTAAGCCCAATGTCGCATGAGCACCTGAATGACGCATACTGCGACACTATTAATAATGTCGCATAAATCTCGAGTGTCGCACATTGCGACACTGACCTTAATGTCGCACTTAAAAATCGAATGTCGCATACTGCGACACTAGCACTTGTGTCGCATAACTTCTGAATGTCGCATATAGTGACACTAACCCCAATGTCGCATGCAGTGATGCATGCAGTGTCGCATGCAGTGTCGTATAAAATAGGAACTTGAAAATAATTTTTATACTAAGTATTGAATACATAAAACAACTATACTTTATACGACACTACACTTACATAATATACATATACTTTTGGAAGTATACGCTACAACTTGAACGCATACGAGCTTACACTCGAATCAATAACTATACTTACGAGATTACACTCGCACATGTTGATATCCATACGAGATTACACTCGAAACTACATATGAGATTACACATACACTTAGATGGGATTACACCCACTCTACCACGAGCTTACACTCGAACCAATTGTTTATAAGATGAGCTTACACTCGCACGAACTTACATCCGAACGACGGTTACACGTCACGTTACAAATAACCAACTTATGTATATGCTTTACAAGGTATACAAACACGATGAATTACATAATAATAATAATATTTGAATTATTATTACACCTCCGTCACCAAGGTCCACTCTTATTTACAAAATGATTACAAACGTACAAACAAATACTTGGATATTTTCTAGTTGAGTGGACAACTAGCATGGGTGATCCTTCGTGACACCAACTTACTTACTTACTTACTTGGACATTTTCGGATGCCATAAGGTTACAGGGTTCGGAGAACCAACTTACGGAATTACATCCGACACTACGGACTTACATCCATGATACTTATTCTCTTACACGAAAGTATAATACTTGCTAGACTCAGGTGAGTCTTACAGCCCCATTTTTACTGTTTTCTACTTTGGGGTGAGATATTTGCTACCGTTTTACGTATGAACACAAGTACTAAACTGTTTACACTACTTTTACACGCATTACATGAGTTACTTTTATCCACTGAAAGCCTCCTATCATAAGTTGTTAGTTATGGACTTAAGCATGATTACTAGTAGATGGATCCATTTGGGACCGACAATCCCTGCCTGGGGTGGTAGCGCCACCACGGATTACACCGTAGAAACAGGTATATTAGTATTTGTTACATTTGAGTGTTCGGATAGCACTCACGGGGGTACATGATACTGTACTTGATTGTACCATTCACACTACACTGTTAAGCTTCAACTTGTGAGCTCATGGTAACTGTGTTGACTTACTGATTTACTCACTATGCTCGAGGGCATTACTGGTACTTACTTGTGGTTCATAATTGATTTACTTTACTAAACCTGTAAGATTCACCAACCTTTTGGTTGACACTTTTTAGCATCTATCTCAGGTTTACCGCAGTAGTAGGACTGCACACCCACAGGACTGGTAGCTCGAGTCGCATGCAAACAAACTTGTGGAGATTCTTTTGCATTACTTTTTGTATATAAGTTATGTATTGAAATCTCTAGGAACTATTTTCGAACTCGAAGCTTGTTACTCTACTTTAACAATGTAATACTTTTGTACTATTGTACGACGTTGCATATAGATGTCGTTTGCTTTACTTTGGTGCTTGATTATTGATTAGTAGCACCCAAAGCTTGCTTCCGCGCAACATTAAATTTGGGGGTGTTACAGATTGGTATCAGAGCCTAAGGTTATAGCGAACTAGGTTGCATTTAGTGGGCCTAGACTATGACCGTTAGGCAGTATCTCCCTATTAGGTATGACTGGTTCAGGAATTACATCATACGACTTTAATTTAACATAGCCTGATCAACTATGTACATTTAAGGAAAGTTGATGTGAGGTCTGAAATGGTTATGTTAAACAGGGATACGCTAGTTGACTTTGACCACTAGAGAAATGGGACCATTACTTGACTGTGCTAGACACATTAGGCTCTATTATATTATTATGTGATTAATATGTATATAGGCCTCACTATACTCAATATTTTTGCCACATAAATGGCAAACACTCCTACTGAAACACCATCTACTTCGTCACGTTCTCATCAACCGAGATCACAAAACCCACAGATTTCTAGGAGGACCACTATGTCACCTCAAACTAACCCTATTCCGTACCAGATATAGCCGCCAGGTTAAACCACCATGAGCGACGATTTCGCGAAATGGACATAGAGCTGCAGGAGACTCGTGAGAACTGGAGACTCTCAGCCCTTGAACGTATCAACTAAGTCTCCGAAGATCACGAGAACACAGTGGATAACATGGACACACTTCACGACCAGCTGGGAGAAACTATTGAAACCATGGGAACTATTCACAACCAAGTGATCAGTAACCAAAATGAAATTTCTATTCTACAATCAAGGCTGCAAGAATTCAAAACGCGTCTACGGGAAACCGAGGATGCTCTTAGAATGGTTAGCAGGCTTGCAGAATCTGTTGACCATCTCACTTCTCTATTGTCACAACTCAACCTACATCAAGATTAGTGCAGTGGTTATCATGTAACCTATTAGCTAGCTATTTAATCTCTTGTAACCCAACCGGATGTAATGTTCCCGACATCTTTTGTAGACTCTAGATTCTGTAATCCTTTGGAACTCATGTATTGTACAAAATCTAATCTTACTATCTAATGAATTATGATTATCGCTTCGTGTTGTTGTATATTACCACCTTATATATACTTACGCATGTGATATATTATAACCTTGTGCAAACATCTTACCGACCACTTCCCTTTGATATACAGCATTATGCCACCTCGACGACACACGTACGATGATGTCGAACTTGCCCAACTGATTGCTCAAACAGTGTCGCAAGCCATAGCTGCGCGGCCACACTCGGGCAGCGAGGACTCCGCTGTAAATGGACCTCCAATACGGCCCTTCACCTACAAAGATTTCCTAAATTTTAAACCTTTAAATTTTAAAGGTACTGAAGAGGCCATAGGATAGATTAGATGGGCCGAGAAAATGGAATCAGTTTTCCGGATCTGCAACTGTCCCGAGGACTGCAAGGTTAAGTATGCCACCTGCACTTTCCTTGAAGGTGCTTTGACTTGGTGGAACGCCTATGCTCAAGCAGTGGGCATTGACATTGCATACCAAATTCCATGGGAGTATTTGAAGAAAAAGCTTACCGATGAGTACTGTCTAAATGAGGAACTCCAGCGTCTGGAAGAGGATTTCTGGCATTTGATGGTTCAGGGAACCGATATCATTGGTTATACCACTATGTTTCAACAACTTGCTCTCCTCTGTCCATCTATGGTTGATCCTGAGCGCAAGCATATTTAGAGATACATTCACGGACTCCCAGAGAGTATCCAGGGGAACATGGCCTCATCCAAACCAGCTGACATTCAGAGTGCCATTCGTATGGCGCATGAACTTATGGCCATGGTTGTTAGTTGTGAAGCACCCATCCCATCTACTGGCAACAATAACAAGAGGAAGTGGTCTGGGAACTCTGGAAACCAGAATCAAAACCAACAAGCATCTAAGAAACATGAAACCATCAAAGCCTACACCTCTAGTTCTGATAACAAGAAGGAATACCAAGGGGACAAACCCTACTGTTCTAGGTGCCAACTTCATCAAAATGGTTCTTGCCATTGTAGCAAGTGCAAGCGATTTGGGCACTTTGCTAAAGACTGCAGGACCAACACTGCCAATACAAACACCAAACCCAACACTCCCAGAACCTGTTATGAATGTGGAGTTGCTGGACATTTCAGAAGTGACTGCCCCAAATTGAAAAAAAGAAAAAAGACAACACCAACAACGCTCGGGTTAGAGCTTTTGTACTTAATGCTGGGATGCCCGCCAAGACCCGAATGTGGTCACGGGTACGTTCCTTCTCAACAATTTGACTGCTTCTGTGTTATACGATACTGGTGCTGATAGGAGTTTCATTTCCGAAGAGTTTTGTTTACTGCTTGACACCACACCTGTTGCCTTAGATTCTAAGTACATAGTAGAGTTGGCAAATGGCAAACTTATTGAGGCCAACAGTGTAATACCTAACTGCACCTTAAACTTAGCCGATGAGCTGTTCTCTATTGACCTTATGCCTGTTGAGATCGGCAGCTTCGACATCATTGTCGGTATGGATTGGCTATCCAAACACCGTGCCGAAATCATCTGTTTTAAGAAAATCGTTCATATCCCTCTCGCCACCGGTGGAACTCTAGTCATACAAGGGGGGACCGGAGGGACGAGACTGAATATCATTTCATGTATGAAAACCCGGAAATACTTGAGAAAGGGGTACCAGGCAATCCTCGCACACGTTATGGAGAAACAGTCAGAGGAGAAGCAACTTGAGGATGTGCCTATTATTCGAGACTTCCCAGAAGTCTTTCTTGAAGACTTGTCTAGCCTTCTGCCACCTAGACAACTCGAATTCTCTATTGACCTTGTCCCCGGTGCAGCACCCGTGGCACGAGCACCGTATCATTTAGCCCCATCCGAACTCCAGGAGTTGTCTACTGATGTGCCCCCGAACGGTCGTATGAAAATGACGTACGGACCATAATCGGTTTGTTTTAAATTTATATTTGCTGGGGTCTAAGTATGACTTACTAATACTGAACCAAAGGCTAGTAGATGGTATGTAAGACCTAGATTCGTTCTTAAAGAGAAACTGAATTGAAACGGAGGTGATCCAATCAATCTTTCTTTTCTAGTAAAAGTTTTAAAAGAGTGCGTTGGGGGTTTTGGTTCAGTTAACTAAGTAAACAAAATAAAGCGAATAAAAGTGTAATAGAAAATCAGATTATAAAAGTAGTATTTGTTGTGAGTTTGTTAGCTAATAATGTGGGATGATGACTCTTATGGGAAAACGATTATCTAAATTGGGAATGTTTAGTGGATTCAACACCCAGTGGTATAACCAATAAGTTCCCTATTAGTCGGTTATCAACTAATATGTCACGAGGAACTAAGGTGTCATGATTCTGATCAGACAGACGATGCTCAACTCTCCACACTCTCCTATGAGGGAGTCAGTGACCCGTATTATTGAACGTATTTGCTCGTGAGTGAAGGAATAGAGTAGCAGGTCATTAGCAAGTCTAACCGTTCTTAATACCATAAAGATTTCAAATCCATTAAACAATTAACTTAGAATTTATGTTCGGACTTATTAATCAGTTCCTATTAATGAAACTTAAGGATGATAAACAGGGGAAAACGTTCAAGGTTCTTGCGTACCTTACTTTTGGTTTCATATTTTAAGGAAAGGATATCAGTGTAACTTAGATTCCAAACTTGCCTTTCTCATTACAATTAACAAATCCCTAGGTTTTCGTAAATGGTTATTTAGCCTATAGCCTACCTATTCTAATCTAATATAAATTAACTAATCTAATTAAAATGCTAATTAAAATGTTGACGGCTTTTTGCATAAAGTTAAACCTAGACCATGTCGGAAAATGCTATGGTGATTCACAGTGTATTTAATCGTTTACCGATGTTTCCATTGGGAATTTAATTGCTTCGCCATGTTCACATGATAAGTACATTGTGATCGAAAGTGTACAATACTTATGGCAAGTCCACATAATCACATTGCATTTTATGATGCTTGCATGACGTTACAGCTAAAAATATAGTTTTTACACAGATAACTATTGACCAAGTATCAAGGTTCGCGACCCCTCTTTACAGGGCTACAATCACGTTTGTTAATCGAAAGGCGAATATAAGTTTTAGGTTTAAAATCATAAGATAAGTCTGTTCATAAAGTTTCTGTTTTATAATGTCGATCCATAATACAACTACCTTCGGTCGTTACCGGCTTCCATACGTTTTTACTTTGCTTAAAAGCATTTCCAGCACTATACCGAGTAAACAGTCGAATAGGGGCCGTCATATTATTTCACGACATATTTAAAGTCATCCCACAATTATATATGCTAACTACATCACAATAAATACAATAGTAATCTACTCGCTAATCATGGCACAAACTAATTCTAGCATAATTAAAGCATACATATTTAATTAAGATAGAATAGGATAGAAAGAACCCGGATTAAAATGCTAGAAGGAATAGACTTGAATTAATAAGCGTAACTCCAAGCGTACACCAAAGATTACAAAATGTTCCCTCGCTTTCGTTCTAGTTTAAACAAGCTCGTTAACTAGCCTAACACTAATTTTGAAGTAAGAAAATAGAATGAGAAAGTAAAGAGAGAATTATGCCTAATGCATCTGGGACATCTTCAAATGGAAGCCTTGGGGTTGTATTTATAGGGAAAAGGTGGCTCACGTTAGCATCCCTAGGCTCACATTAGAAAAAGAGTGAAAGGTGGTTGATGTGTGCTAAGTATAGGCAATTATAATCACAAGTTTAATTAAGGAAATACTAAACAATTCAGGTAAGTGTTATCCTGATCATAGAATATAGTTTTATAAGTAAGTCCAGATTCGAACACAGGGAACGTGATTTAATCTTTAACTAACTATTTATTTATCCTAATTACAATTATTACAATTAATATACAAATTCACAATTATAAACAATAATATATAAGATAGGGGGGACGTTTTAGTTCCGAATGAACATATATATATATTTGATACCAATTCTTTAATAGATAAGTTTAAAGAAACAACTTAAGAATACTCAATTGAATAGAAGATTATGACTATTTAAACTATTATTTATTACACTTATTATATCAACTTATGTCTATTTGCATGTTGGCTATTATTATTGTGATTTACTAATGTAGAAAATCTCAAAGATTATGACAATTCTCATATAGCAATACCATCAAAGGTTATGTAAGTATCATTATTTATTAAGATCTATCAACATATTATTCATGCAATTCCAGGGTCGGTTGAATCATAATGCTATTTAACATCTAATAAAACATAATCACTTAATTTAAAAACCCAAAAGGTTATTGCAGTTTATCTATCAATCAGTTAATTATGATTATTAAAATAATATAACACATAATTCTTGCATAATAATATTCAATAATATAGTTCCAACATAAACATATAATTCATATAATAAACATAATAAACATACATTTAAACATTCATAATGAAAATCTAATAAGCAATTAATTCAAATAAACAATATCCATAGTAACCCAAAAGGTTAGTGAAGCTACAAGGATAAAGAAACCGAACCAATTTGACGAACTAGCTTTTCCTAGGGTTGAAAACCTTCAAACCCTAGCTCCTTAGCCTCCAAATTCGCACCTTTAGTCGACCTTAAACCTTAATATTTGACTTTGTATTCTAAGAATCGTATATGGTTTAGCTTAAATCAAGCCTCTATTTATTGTTTTTCTGGCCGACCCTTCAACCGCCGGTTGGAACCTCCAACTGCCGGTTGGAGGTATTTGAGTATTACTCCAACTTCTGCGCTTTTCCACCGTTTGAACCTTTAGCCCCAACCGCCGGTTGGGCAATCCAACAGCCGGTTGGATTCTTATTTTAGAATTTTCCATAAACGGTTTGGGCTTCAAATTGGGCTTCTCTTTCTTCTTTAAACGGATTCACTTGTTTTCTTAGCCCAAATCTTTAATATTATCATTTTAGTCTTTATTTTTTCAAGGTTTAGATCTCCTTTTCTTCAATTGCTTTAATTTCTTCAGTTTCGGTCTTATTTTCGTTCCTTTTTCTTCAATCTTCAATTAAAATACATTTCTGCAAATATTAACAAAATAAGTACCTAAAATCATATAAATACATAAAATATATATAAATATAGGGATAAATTACTATAAAATATACTATATATTTGATGCTTATCAGTGGTGCACCGGGTACGAAAAAGTAGCGAAAGGTGGTGCACCAGGTACACGCAAGGATGGAAAAGCGGAAAAGAGACGGGCGGAGGGAGGCCGGCGCTGCCCACCACCTGGCCGGCAGCTGGCCGGCGGCGGATGGCTGCCACCCATCCCGGTCCGTCGTCTTTCGCTGCGTTGCTTAATTCGTGTGTATCTTCTTCGTTATGCGTCCGTTTGCGTTGATTCTTTTTGCGTTGGATTCCTAATTCAAACACAAAGACTTTGATGTAAAGATATCCCAAAAATATGTCTCCTATCTCCAGATATTGTGTACGAATCATTTAGATCTTCCGGCGGGCGTAGAATCTTCATTCTTTATCCGTTTTTGTTGATTCTTCTTCTGTTGGATTCATAATTTGAAAACGAACATCTTGGGTGAGATGGATGTTGATGAGGGGCACTTTTATCTTGAAATCTTGTTTTGATGCCTTGAATCTTCACACGTGTGTGGAATCTTCGTTTTTCATCCCTTTTGCTTGATTTTTATCGTGCAACCTTGTTTTGACCATCTTGGCATAATATCATTGATTTGTATTGGTTTTGAGTTTAAAATGCCAAGAATCGTTCTGGAATGAGAGAGATATCGGTAGTAAAAATATGACTTTTTACGCGATATCAAGTATCCCACACCTAGAACTTTGCTTGTCCTCAAGCAAACTCGAATTTCAAGCATGGTTAAAATAAGCAGATAATGAAATATTTTAGGGTAGAACTTTTTATTAAGGGGGGTTTTGAAAAATAAAATATTCGTTCTTTGAAAAAGCAGGGTTGCAATCTTTGGGAGCATGCTATTGATCTTTGATCTTGGATACATGACTAGGCGATCCTCTCTACGTGGTCACTCAAATCACTCAAAGTGTTTAGGTTTCCTATTCTAATATTATCAATCACTCAGAACGCCAGTCATGTATCGTTTAAAATTCCAAGAATCGTTCTGGAATGAGAGAGATATCGGTAGTAAAAACATGACTTTTTACGCGATATCATCTACTCAACTGCAAGAACTCCTGGATAAGAGATTTATTCGATCGAGTTCCTCGCCTTGGGGAGCCCCGGTCCTGTTTGTGAAAAAGAAAGACGGTTCTTTCCGCATGTGCATCGACTACTGTGAACTCAACAAATTAACCGTCAAGAACCGTTACCCACTACCTCATATTGATGACCTGTTTGACCAACTTCAGGGGTCGAGTTTTTATTCAAAGATCGATCTAAGGTCAGGTTATCACCAACTCCGAGTTCGTGAGGAAGATATCCCTAAAACAGCTTTTTGAACTCGCTACGGGCATTACGAATTCCAAGTGATGCCATTCGGCTTGACCAACGCACCAACAGTATTCATGGACCTTATGAATCGGGTGTGTAAGCCTTACCTCGACAAGTTTGTCATCATCTTCATTGATGACATTCCGATTTACTCGCGCAATGAACAAGAACACGCGCAACACCTGAAAACCGATCTAGAACTACTTAGCACGAGGAGTTATATGCCAAATTCTCCAAGTGTGAGTTCTGGATGAAAATTGTACAATTCCTTGGACACGTGATTGACAGTCAAGGAATTCATGTTGATCCTTCCAAAATTGAAGCCATCAAGTGCTGGCAAGCACCTACTACACCCACTGAAGTACGCCAATTCTTAGGACTCGCCGAATACTACAGGCGATTCATTGAGAATTTTTCAAAAATAGCTCAACCACTCACTACACTGACTCAGAAAGAGAAGAAGTTCGACTGGACTGAAAAACAAGAGTCAGCCTTTCAATTACTAATACAGAAACTCTATAGTGCACATATCCTATCCTTACCCGAGGGTAATGATGACTTCATGGTGTAATATGATGCCTCACACCAAGGTCTTGGTTGTGTGCTGATGCAACGAGAAAAAGTTATTGCTTATGCCTCTCGGTAACTCAAGGTCCACGAAAAGAATTACACCACTCATGACCTAGAGTTGGGAGCAGTTGTATTCGCTCTTAAAATCTGGAGACACTACTTGTATGGTACCAAGTGTACAATCTTCACTGATCACAAGAGTCTCCAACACATCTTCGACCAAAAAGACCTAAACATGAGACAACGCCGTTGGGTCGAATTACTTACCGATTACGACTGCGAAATCCGTTACCATCCAGGCAAAGCCAACATTGTGGCCGATGCCCTAAGTCGAAAAGAACGAGTGAAACCCCTCTGTGTTCAAGCACTTAGTATGACTATACACAACGATCTCATAATCTAAATTCTTACCGCTCAACTCGAAGCACTCAAAGCTGAAAATGTGAAACACGAGGCCTTGTGAGGCATAGATAAACAGTTTGAGACCAAACCTGACGGGGCCAAATACTTCTGTAATAGAATCTAGTTACCAAGTTTTGAGAACCTACGAGACTTGGTGATGGACGAGGCTCACAAGTCTAGATACTCTATCCACCCTGGCGCTGACAAGATGTATCAAACAGTTGTATTGGAGGCCTAAAATGAAATCTGACATTGCAACCTATGTTAGCAAGTGCCTTACTTGTTCCGAGGTTAAAGCTGAATATCAGAAACCTTCCGGGTTGCTGCAACAACCGGAAATCCCTCAATGGAAATGGGAGCAGATCACCATGGACTTCATTACCAAATTCCTGAAAACACCGAGCGGTTGCGATACCATTTGGGTGATCGTAGATCGTCTCACGAAATCTGCTCATTTCCTGGCCATCAAGGAAACTGACAAGATGGAACGTTTGACACGGATCTACCTAAAAGAGATCATGTCAAGACACGGTGTATCCATCTCAATTATCTCTGACAGAGATAGTCGATTCACTTCGCTTTTGGCAATCGCTACAAAAATCTTTTGGTACTCGTTTGGACATGAGTACTGCTTACCACCCACAGACTGACGGCCAAAGCGAACGTACTATACAAACCCTGGAGGATATGCTATGAGCTTGCGTAGTTGACTTCGGTAAAAACTTGGAAAATCACTTACCGTTGTGTGAGTTTTCATACAACAACAACTATCACACCAGCATTAAAGTTGCACCCTTCGAGGCACTTTACGGTCGTAAGTGCCGATCACTCATTTTTTGGACCGAGGTGGGGGATACACAACTCACTGGTCCAGAAATCATTCATGAAACCACTGAAAAGATCGTCGGCATACAAAACCGACTGAAAGTTGCGCGTGATTGTCAGAAAAGCTATGCTGACGTGAGACGCAAACACCTTGAATTCCAGGTTGGGGATCGAGTACTCCTGAAAGTATCTCCTTGGAAAGGTGTCATCCGTTTTGGCAAACGTGGGAAACTGAATCCCAGATACATTGGACCATTCAAAATCCTTGAAAGGATTGGTCTAGTGGCATACAGACTGCAGCTACCTTCCGAACTCAGTAGCGTGCACCCTACTTTTCACATTTCGAATCTCAAAAAGTGTCTGTCAGATGAGACACTGATTATACCTCTGGATGAGATACACATTGACGACAAACTACACTTTGTCGAGGAACCAGTGGAAATTATGGACCGTGAGGTCAAACGCTTAAAACAGAGTCGTATTCCCATTGTTAAAGTCCGGTGGAATTCGAGGCATAGTCCTTAATTCACATGGGAACGGGAGGACCAAATGCGACAGAAATATCCACACTTGTTTACAGACCCCACTCACAACGCGACTACGAGCTAATTTCGGGACGAAATTCTCATAACAAGGGGAGAATGTGACACCCGCTAATTTAGGACTGTAATTAGTGCCTAAATTACTTGTAATTACGTGTATTTAGTTTACATTAATCTAAATATATGTAACATTTTGTGTACTTATAAACACACAAACGCTATTTGTATAAATCGTACACTCACAAACCGGACGAGGTCCGACACTGTTTATAAATAGACGTTGGTGAAAAACTATTTAAAATAATGTGGATTTA
Organism: Pseudognaphalium luteoalbum; assembly: GCA_963422505.1. Taxonomy (NCBI): domain Eukaryota; kingdom Viridiplantae; phylum Streptophyta; class Magnoliopsida; order Asterales; family Asteraceae; genus Pseudognaphalium; species Pseudognaphalium luteoalbum. The sequence continues at coordinate 48,862,871 of OY730194.1, forward strand.
TCCAAGAAAACATTACTTACCTTAATATATTGCGAGATTATATTACACGTATTAAGTATCGTATAAAACACTCTGTACGTGACGAAAACGCGTGAAACGCGCCCGACACGCAAAATAAACTCAAGTTATATTTTTATAACTCATTATTAAGTATTTTGATAAAAATACTCCAAGTAAAAATATAGCGATTGCACGCGTACAGTTAAAACGTTTAAAAACGTTACACAATTTAAACAAAAGTCTAAACCGCAACCGACTACCGACCGACGACCGAAATATATTTTAATAACTTAGAATATATTATTTGAGTAAAAATTTTATTTAAAATATCGTGTTTTAAATCGTTAACAAAACGTACAAAATAAAACATTATACGGTTAATTAAAACGTAAAACGAACGGGTAAACGGGCACCGCACGCAACACAACTTTGGGAACAAGTTTTACACAACCATGTGGGGTGTGGGACCCACAAAATATTCATCAAGATCATGGCAACCCATGCCTCTTGACTTCTCTACTTGATCACCTACACACCCCATTCCCACCAAGTCACTCTTACATCCATTTTCACACTTCACCTCCTCTTTCCTTTCCCTCTCTCTCTAACTCTGGCCCTATCTCTCTCTAGAAAACCCTCACACCTCAATAACAACCACCATCAACCACCATATCACCACCATAGTGCCACCACAAACCGCCACGCCGAAAATCAAGAAAACGCAAGAAAACGAGCTTTCGAGTTCATTTCTTTCACTCTTCATCTAGATCATTGTAAGAACTCTTTTCTTTTCTTAGTTCTACTTTTTTATGGTTATTAACATGTTTTAGTGTTCACCTAACTTTTGTATGTCCAAAACATTAACCGAAACGCGATTTAAAACTCGTAATCTTGAGTTATACTTTCTGTCCAGAAAAATGGTCAAGTTCCATGATTTTTATAAAATTCATCTCTTAACTAAAATGGACGTTTCTTAAGCCTAAAAAGTAGTTCGTGATGTTATCTTTCAACCGACACCAATTTCGTAACATATCGACTTCGTTTGCTATTTTAAAACAATATTTCCGTTAAGGTGCGCATTACTGTTCCTAGGGACAGAAACATCAGCCTCCTTCTCGAGACCATATCTTGAGTTCTAAACCACTAAAACGTATGAGACCAGTGCCAAAACCTCAAAAATTTTGTTAACTTTAAAAAGTTCTTCTTTGTCATCTCATGAAAAAACCTCAAAAATTTTGCTAACGTATATGGGTATTATGGGTATTTTTCTCGGGAGTTGTTGCGGAATATAAGTTATAAAGATCGTGAGAGGAATCGGAACAAAAATCTGGAAAACATAACATAGGGACTGTTTTGGAAATTATTTAAAAAACTGACACTTCGGGTTAACCCCGACACGAACCAATAATTTTACTAAGCTCCTTACACTATTTTAAGACTTCTGTAAAAGTCTCGGGTCAAACCGAGGTCGTTTGACCACAAACCCGACACTTAAAACTCATCAGCCGGTAGTGTTGCAGGAGGGCCAAACCCACTGCGACACTAAGCCCAATGTCGCATGAGCACCTGAATGTCGCATACTGCGACACTATTAATAATGTCGCATAAATCTCGAGTGTCGCACATTGCGACACTGACCTTAATATCGCACTTAAAAATCGAATGTCGCATACTGCGACACTAGCACTTGTGTCGCATAACTTCTGAATGTCGCATATAGCGACACAAACCCCAATGTCGCATGCAGTGTCGCATGCAGTGACGCATGCAGTGTCGCATGCAGTGTCGCATAAAACAGGAACTTGAAAATACTTTTTATACTAAGTATTGAATACATACAACAACTATACTTTATACGACACTACACTTACATGATATACATATACTTTTGGAAGTATATGCTACAACTTGAACGCATACGAGCTTACACTCGAATCAATAACTATACATACGAGATTACACTCGCACATGTTGATATCCATACGAAATTACACTCGAAACTACATATGAGATTACACATACACTTAGATGGGATTACACCCACTCTACCACGAGCTTACACTCGAACCAATTGTTTATAAGACGAGCTTACACTCGCACGAACTTACATCCGAACGACGGTTACACGTCACGTTACAAATAACCAACTGATGTATATGCTTTACAAGGTATACAAACACGATGAATTATATAATAATAATATTTGAATTATTATTACACCTCCGTCACCAACGGGCCACACTTATTTACAAAATGATTACAAACGTACAAACAAATACTTGGACATTTTCTAGTTGAGTGGACAACTAGCATGGGTGATCCTTCGTGACACCAACTTACCTACTTGCTTACAATCTTGTGCGTTTCGGACGCCAGAAGGTTGCAGGGTTCGGAGAACCAACTTACGGAATTACATCTGACACTACGGACTTACATCCGGGATACTTATTCGCTTACATGAAAGTATAATACTTGCTAGACTTAGGTGAGTCTTACAGCCCCATTTTTACTATTTTCTACTTCGGGGCGAGATATTTGCTACCGTTTTACGTATAAACGCAAGTACTGAACTGTTTACACTACTTTTACACGCATTACATGAGTTACTTTTATCCACTGAAAGCCTCCTATCATAAGTTGTTAGTTATGGACTTAAGCACGATTACTAGTAGATGGATCCATTTGGGACTAACAATCCCTGCCTGGGGTGGTAGCGCCATCACGGATTACACCGTAGAAACAGGTATATTATTATTTGTTATATATGAGTGATCGGATAGCACTCACGGGGGTACCTGATACTGAACTTGATTGTACCATTCACACTACACTGTTAAGCTTCAACTTGTGAGCTCATGGTAACTGTGTTGACTTACTGATTTACTCACTATGCTCGAGGGCATTACTGGTACTTACTTGTGGTTCATAATTGATTTACTTTACTAAACCTATAAGATTCACCATCCTTTTGGTTGACACTTTTTAGCATCTATCTCAGGTTTACCGCAGTAGTAGGATTGCACACCCACAGGACTGGTAGCTCGAGCCGCATGCCTACAAACTTTTGGAGATTCTTTTGCATTACTTTTTGTATATCAGTTATGTATTGAAATCTCTAGGAACTATTTTCGAACTGGAAACTTGTTACTCTCCTTTAACAATGTGATACCTTTTTACTATTGTACGACGTTGCATATAGATGTCGTTTGCTTTACTTTGGTGCTTGATTATTGATTAGTAACACCCAAAGCTTGCTTCCGCGCAACATTAAATTTGGGGGTGTTACATGGTCAAAGAAGTGTCTTCGGCGGTGTTATCGGGTGGTGGTGGATCAACTTTGGTTACTTTTCCTCCCCTAGTCACGATTAACACATCATCACTTGGCGGATGGGTGGTGTCATTAGTGATTAACGACGTACTTTCCTCAATAAAACTTAAGTTTTTCAAAATAGATTCCATGTTAGAGATTTTTTTCAGAAATTTTTATCATTGCGTCAATGTTATTTAGAAATCCAGTTACTCTTTTGTTTATAACATTTTGCTCGAACATAAAATCTGATAAAGATTGTTTTGAGGAAGGTAAGTGGTTTGTGGGTGAGGAAACAGCCAATAGTTGGGTTAAAGATTCAATTTGGTGTGGGGATAGTTGAGTCAAAATAGGGTGTTGACATGATTGGTCAAAAGTGGTTAAACTAAAACTAAACTAATTCTAAAGGTAAAAAGGGTATCTTTTGATTGATGTTGATCGTTCAAAAGGATCGCTAAACACTATTGTTGCTAAATTCCTAAAATCAGTTGCTGACGCTCCCCGGCAGCGGCGCCAAAAACTTGTTGTGTTGCACACCTGTCTTTGGAAATTCTAATGGTGATGCGAGACAACAGTGGGTTTTAAATTTGTAAGGTTGGGGCCTAGGGTTACTATTATGCTAATCAAAGGGCTAGCAAAGGACAAGTATGACCTAGGATCGTTCTTCAAAGCGTGGAAAATTGAAGCTAGGGGATTTAGAAACTTTTATGTATTTAGATAGGGAGAAAAGAGTTGGTTTTGGTTTTAGTTTTGGATTTTCTATTCTTAATTATGTTAAAACAAACTGCAAGGTGGAGGCTACTTCGGGCATTCAGCAATTGAAGCGATTGTCTACTATGAAGTGGTTTAGGAGTTGTTTAATATGGAGAGTTCTAATGGGGATAAATTTCTAAGTTAACGTGAGCTATCGCTGCAATCCTTTATCGGGCTAACGCGGAGGTGTCCACAATCAGGCAAATAGAATGTCACGTGGGTTGCAGCATATATTAAAGCATACACCGAAAGTTCTCTCATATGTATACCCATATTATCTGACAGTTAATCTCAAATCCTATTCCCCAATCTCGGTCGTCAGAGATGTCCGAATCATGGCATAGTTTGTTGAATAAACAATCATATGAACGAGGTTTACCCTCACCGGAATTGGTTGGACTAACTTGTCTAAGCGACCGGATAATATGTCATCACTTATTCGTACGAATTATCAACATTACTCAGGTATGCAAGAGTACATGGATGGTTTGTACTACAAATGGAAACTTAAGTAACACATTTGTTATTCGATTCATAATATAACTAACTTCGGTCGTTCTCGACTTCCATACATTTGTACTCCGCCGTAGGCGTTTCCAGTACTATATCAGAGAAAAGTCGAATAGGGGCCGTCGTATTACTTCACGATATTTAATGCCAATTGTATTTCACTATTATGATGATCTTAAGGCAACAATCAAACAAGAACATGCGATAAGACGATCAAAGCAACAGTTCGATATAAGCATACAAAGGTATTATTTAAGTTGAGGATATTCCGAAAGTTGTCTCAAAAATATCGTCTATGTGAATTTAATCTTAATCTACCTCTATTCCCATATTCCATGTCTCTTGGATCCTATTTTGGTCTAGAGAACACCGGCCATGCCGAGCTCAATGATTCAATCTAACATAGTATAACTAAGTGACCTATATCCTATGAGTTATCTACGTTCATTTTTGGATAATACCTTAGTCACAACATGAGTTGGGCAGATAAACGATAACGATCTAATTCATACATCTATTTATAATATAAACCATCCGCAATCTCATAACATACAACACAATTACATATTCAAAACTCTCTAAACGACTATCATAGTAGACAATTGAGTTATCTAGTTAATCATGGAAATTCTAGCATGCATATTTAAATTTAAAAAATAAAGAACAAACATATTTAAATATGGAAGATAGATTAAAACCTGGAAAGGTGTACAAATAACTCGCAGCTACAATGCATCCTGGAGCACCTCCGTACAAATTTTCCTTAGTTAATTAATTAGCTATTCTAATTAATTAAACTAACCTAAAGGCAGAAATACTAATTTTTTTACAAGAAAGATATAGAATGTAAAAAGTGTATGGTGTGTGTTTCCAAGGTATATAGGTGTGTGTTCAAATGAACCATGGGCTCCCTATTTATAGGGGAAAATTGGTGCATTCTAGCAACTTGGGGCACATGTTAGCAAAAGGTGGGAAAGTTGCTAGCACATGTACCCTAAAGCACTTAAAGGTCTAGCACGTGTACCCTAGAGTCGCGGAAAAGGCCTAGTACATGTACCCTGCGAGTACGGACGAGGATGAAAAAGTGCACGGGAGACAGCGAGAGGCCATCCGGCATAGCCACCATGGTGGCCGGTGGCTGTGGGGTGGTGGCCAGCGGCGGCTGCCCCTCCCTCGCCCCGGTTCGCCGACTTTTGCCTCGTTTCTTGATTCGTGCGTATTTCCTTCGTTATGCGTCCGTTTGCATTGATTCTTTTTGCGTTGGATTCGTTTTTCAAAACCAGAGACTTTGATGAAAATATGTCCCTTTTCTTTGGATGTCTCGTTCAAATCATTTGAATCTTCCAGCGTACGTAGAATCTTCATTCTTCATCCGTTTTTGTTGAATCTTCTTCTGTTAGATTCATATTTTGAAAATGAATATCTTAGATAAGAGAAATCTCAGTGATGGGCACTTTTTCCTTTAAATCTTTTCTTGATGTCTTGAATCTTCAAACGTGTGTGGAATCTTCGTTTTTTGTCAGTTTTGCCCTATTTTTCTCGTGCAACTCTATTTTGACCTTCTTGACAAAGTTTCATTGATTTGAACATTATTTGAGTTTATTTGCCAAGTATTGTTCCAGAATGGGAGAGATATCGGTAGTAAAAACATGACTTTTTACGCGATATCAAGCTACTTAGACACGAGGTGTTATATGTTAAATTCTCCTAGTGTGAGTTCTGGATGTAAACTGTACAATTCCCTGGACACGTGATTGACAGTTTAGGAATCCATGTTGATCCATCAAAAATCAAGGCTATCAAGTGCTGGTAAGCACCTACTACGCCAACCGAAGTACGTCAATTCTTGGGTCTTGCCGGGTACTATCGGCATTTCATTGAGAATTTTTCGAAAATAGCCCAACCTCTCACCACACTAACTCAAAAAGAAAAGAAGTTCGACTGGACAAATAAACAAGAGTCAGCTCTCCAACTTCTGAAACAAAAGCTTTGCAGTGCTCCTATTCTATCATTACCCGAAGGCAATGATGACTTCATGTTATACTGCGATGCTTCACACCAAGGTCTTGGTTGCGCGTTGATGCAACGAGACAAGGTCATTGCCTACGCCTCCCGATAGCTCAAAGTTCACGAAAAGAACTACACCACTCATGATCTCGAATTGGGAGCCGTAGTGTTTGCACTCAAAATCTGGAGACACTATCTATATGGCACGAAATGTACAATCTTCACGGACAACAAAAGTCTCCAACACATCTTTGATCAAAATGATCTCAACATGCGGCAACGTCGATGGGTCGATTTGCTTACCGATTATGACTGTGAAATCAAATACCATCCGGTAAGTCAAATGTCATTGCCGATGCCCTCAGTCGAAAAGAACGATCGAAACCACTTCGAGTCCGAGCTCTCAGTATGACCATTCATAATGATCTTACCAGACAGATCCTCACCGCTCAACTCGAAGCCTTGAAAACTGAAAACATCAAAAGCGATGCCTTGCGAGGCATGGATAAACAATTTGGAATCAAACCTGACGGAGTTAGGTACTTCTCTAACCGTATCTGGTTGCCTAGTTTTGGAAACCTTCGGGACTTGGTGATGGATGAAGCTCACAAGTCCAAATATTCTATCCATCCTGGATCTGACAAAATGTATCATGACGTCAAAGAATTTTATTGGTGGCCAAACATGAAAGCTGAAATCGCCACATACGTCAGCAAGTGCCTTACTTGCTCAAAAGTCAAAGCTGGATATAAGAAACCATCTGGGTTGCTTCAACAACCTGAAATCCCATAATGGAAATGGGAGCAGGTCACTATTCACTTCATCACAAAACTCCCGAAAACACCGAGCGGTTGTGATACCATTTGGGTGATCGTCGACCGTCTCACAAAATCTGCTCACTTCCTTGCTATCAAAGAAACCGATAAAATGGAACGCCTCACACGAATCTATCTGAAAGAGATTGTATCCTGACACGGCGTCCCCATCTCGATTATCTCTGACAAAGATAGTCGTTTCACATCTCTCTTTTGGCAGTCACTTCAGAAATCATTGGGTACTCGTCTGGATATGAGTACAACATACCATCCACAAACCGACGGCCAAAGCAAACGAACCATACAAACACTGGAGGACATGCTACGAGCCTACGTAGTTGACTTCGGTGCAAACTGGGAACACCATCTACCATTGTGCAAATTTTCGTACAACAACAACTACCATACCAGTATTGGAGTTGCACCTTTCGAGGCACTGTACGGTCATAAGTGCCGATCACCCATTTGTTGGACCGAAGTGGGAGACAACCAACTCACTGGTCCATAAATCATTCATGAAACCACCGAGAAATTCATTGGTATCCAAAACCGACTGAAAGCCGCACGTGATCGTCAGAAGAATTATGCGGATGTGAGACGCAAGCATCTCGAGTTCCAGGTTGGGGATCGAGTATTACTCAAAGTGTCACCTTGGAAAGGTGTAATCCGTTTTGGAAAACCTGGAAAAGTAAACCCTAGATACATTGGGCCTTTTGAGATCCTCGAAAGGATTGGTCCGGTGGCATATCGACTGCAGCTACCTACCAAACTCAGTAGCGTGCATCCCATATTTCACATTTCTAACTTGAAGAAGTGCTTGTCTGATGAGACACTCATTATTCCTCTTGATGAAATCTGCATTGACGATAAACTTCATTTCGTCGACGAACCCACAGAAATCATGAACCGTGAGGCCAAACAATTCAAACAAAGTCGTAATCCCATCGTTAAAGTCCGGTGAAATTCGCGGCGTGGTCCGGAATTCACTTGGGAATGGGAAGACCAAATGCGACTCAAATATCAACAACTATTCTCAGATTCGACGCCAACCGCCACATGAACTAAATTTCTGGACGAAATTCTCTTAACAAGGGGAGAATGTGACACCCGACAAATTAGGACTAGTATTAGTGCCTAATCATCTTGTTAATACGTGTAATGATTTTTGTAATAGGCTAATTATGTGTATCGTTTTATATATTTGTGATCATGCACACGTACGCGATTTTTTTAAGTCGTGCAATTTCATATCGGATGAATTCCGACACATTTCAATACGGACATTGGTGAACAAAAGTATTAAATAATATGAAATTATTTAATAAACTCATTTATTACATTATATTATTTTGATAATATATGAAACATGAATCGTGTCGCATAAAGTTAACCATACGCAACATAAATACGCGAAGCGCGCCCGACAAACGAAATAACCTCAAGTTATATTTTTATAACTCATAATAAATTATTTTAATAAAATACTTCAATTAAAAATAATGTGATTTAAATCGAAAACGAAAACGTGATTAAATAACGTTACGCGATAAAATAAATGTTTAAACGACCGGAAAAACGAACACCGCACGGGGTGCGAAATTGAGGGAACAAAACTTGACCAAACCACACCATGGAGGACCCACTTGGGCCGTCCATGGCATGACTTGGCCATGCCTTGCCCTTGCTTGATGAACTAACCAAACCCACCCTTTCACTCATTCATCAACCACCATTTTCTCCAATATCTCTCTTCTCCATTTCTCTCTCTCTATAACCAGTTCAAGGAACCACCACTAAATCACCACAAAACACCATCAAATAATCCTCTTCATCCTAGACTCCTTCAAAATAAAACGATCACCACGACACGAGGAACACTTCCATCTTTTCGGATTCTTCATACGACAATTTGTAAGATCCTGAAACTTTCAAAAATACTCGTATTTTGTTTATTTACATGTTTAACTGTTTATTTAGCAAGATTATGTCCAAATAACATGTTAAAACTCGTTTTCGGAACATTGTCGGAAAATGTCGATTTTGACCATTTTATAGATTCGACACTTCGGGTTACTCCCGACACAAAATAATAATTTCTGCAAACTCTATAAACTCATCTAAGACTTGTTTAAAAGTTTTGGGTCAAACCGAGGTCGTTTGACCACAAACCTGACACTCGAACTCTTGGTCAGCCTACTGTGTCGCAAAGGCCCTAAGCCACCTGCGACACAAGCCCTTATGTCACAAAATCGTTACCTATGTCGCATATAGAGACACAAGTGACTATGTCACAACACTTTCGGATGTCGCATATAGTGACACAACACCCTATGTCGCATTAAATTGCGGATGTCGCACATAGCGACGCATTGACGTATGTCGCAGTCATCACCTGCGACACAACAGCCTATGTCGCACTAGATCTACAACGTCGCAAATAGCGACACAAAGCCTTACATCGCACACACCTCGACCCCAGCCAGGGGCTCTGCCCCTTGGACCCCGCCAGGGGTTGCCACCCCTGGAACCCCGCTAACCAGGGGCGCTGCCCCTGGACCCCCGTCGTTTAAAGTTTGTAAATACTTTATACACTGAGTGTCAAACATTTACAACAACCAAACCACATACAATGTACTCGTACATGATACACATATACCTGAACACTTATATAGGATACAACACATAATAATAAGGATGTAAGATTATCACAAACCATCACCAACGGGTCGTACATGTTTTCAAAACACAAACAAACAATCAAACAAACCAATGTATTTGGACATAACTAGTTGGATGAACAACTAGCATAGGTAATCTTTTGAGATACCTACTCACGTATTAACCAACGCGCATCTTGGACGCCCTCAGGTTACAGTCTTCAGACATCACTGCTTGGTTTAGCAGCAATGCACATTTATCGTATAAATGCATCAGACTCAGGTGAGTCTCATAGTCCCACATTTTACTGTTTTACTCCCGGGGTGGGAATACATGCTCAGATTATTTTTACACATGAACACAAGTACAAAACTCGATATATTGACTGCATGAGTTGTTTTAGTAATCATAAAGACCTCCACCACATAGTTTGTTAGTATGGATTTAGCGTGAATGTTAGTGTATGGTACCATATGGGATTGATAATCCCTGTCCGGGGTAGTCGCGCTACCATGACTGAGATGTCAAACGGACACATTATCATTTGTTCACACGAGTGTATATTAGCACTCGCTCGGAGACACCTCGCTCAGGTCCTTAAAGGCAGATCCTGACCCCTCAGTTAAGCTCAAACTATGGATTCATGGCAGTAATATACACATTTATTTGATTAATTTCAAACATATCATTAAATCTTGTGATTTATACATTGTGGTTTTATCAGTTACACATGTGAGCTCACCAGCTTTTAGCTGACTTTTTGGTATGTATTCTCAGGTACTCAGCAGTAGGTTGGACTGCCCATCAGGATACTTTTAGCTCGAGTCATCATGCAAACCTCAGAGATTTTCTTGCATTATTATATTTTGTAAAAGTAATTATATATTGAAATCTCTCATTTTCAGTTAACGAGCAATGGTAATAGCTTCAACGTTGTAAACAAATATCTAATCAATGTATTTTATGAAACGACGCATATAGAGTTGTTCACTTTATCTTATGTGCTTGTGATTATTGATTAGTAGCACCCCAAGTATGCTTCTGCCAATCAACAAATTTGGGGGTGTTACAATACCGGTTATTTAGTGTGAAATAGCAGATTTATCAGGAGTTATTGGTAGAGTTTTACAGCACGATTCAGTTCGACCATAAATCGATTGCTTGGACCGCTGAGACCATTCATTTTCAGTTGGGGGGTCAGCCGAGACGAATGTTTCTTATTGAGTTTGCTATTTCTGTTAGGTTGTATGAGCCCAGTGAGATCCACAACCCCCATTTTCAGGATCATCTTTCAGCTGGAGCTATTAAGAAACTCACTGATTTGGAGAAGGGGCGGGAGTGGCGCTTTATTGCTCAGGACAATTATGGTTCTCGATCCCTTTTTTACCAGATGATTCGTGACCCCTGTCACCGCCTCATTCACCGTTTGTTGACTTTTACCATTGTGGGACGTCGTGAGGGATACGACAAGGTCCACGAGCCTGACTTATTCTATCTTAGCTGCATTGTCAGGAAGAGGCTGGTTAATGTACCTTGGCGATTGGCTTGATGGATGTCGAAGAGAGCCACCGGGACTAGGGACACGAGCAGCTTATGTGGTGGTCAGTTTGTTACTAGGTTGGCTAGGCATTATGGGTTGGAGATGCAGGTGGAGGTTGGGACATGCACAGTTGTACAGATAGAGTGGTTGACAGCGAGGAAGCTGGAGGCCCTTGATATGATTGAGTCTTGTGGCATTTATGGTGGTGATCCGGAGCAGTATTATTGGGTTGCCATGACTCAGGTGGGGCAGCCTTTGCTGCCACGACAGGTTAGGATTGCTGGTGTAGGAGGAGATGCAGCTGCGGGTCGTGGAGCAGGTAGAGGATGCAACATATGATATGCTGCTGATTTTGATCAGCTACAGCAGCAGCTTTCACAGATGAACCTCCATCACACCCACAGGTTTGACAGCATTGAGCTTATACAGAGGCAGCACTTCCATCAGATGGGTGCACATATGGATTATCAGGATGACCTTTTTGCTCAGGTGTTTAGTGGAGACCGCGCACCCTTCCAGACTTTCCAGTACCAGATGCCACCAGAGTTGTACCCTTCCCAGCAGGTAGGACCATCCCATTAGCACCATAGCATGGATGAGGGGATAGTGATTAGGATGATCTGCATCCTATTTGACTCTTGGTTTCTGACATTTTTATTATTTTTATTTTTAGTATTTTCTTTATATTAGACATTTTAGTATGTTAAAATTGGTTTGGTTGTGTTTGCTTTTAATTAGGATGTTTATTAGGTATCGTTTATTTTTGTTTGTTGTTGCCCTTTAGAATTGTGTTGTGAGCACGTGAGATGCTGGCAGTAAGTTCAGCAAGTTGGAAGCAAAGAATTTTGAGAGTATCGTATCGGCCTTGTTTTTCCTTTTACTTGAACACTATTCTAGGAGAGTTGTTTTGTCTAAGTTCTTTTCTCTTTTTCCCGTTTTAAGTATTTTATTTTCTGTACAATGAGGACATTCTACATCTTTAAGTGGGGGATGGGAGAGAAAAGAATTAGGTTTCCACATACTTGTCCTTAAAATATTATAATTGGTTAATTTTTATCCCATTGAGATACGTAACTAGGAGGTTATAATTGCCCATTTTTCAACAAAATTTTTAAATTTAAATTTCTTTTTTTCTAGAGATGAATTATTTTGTAGCAATGTAGGTTATATTCAAAAATGTTCTACTCTTTTAATCAATTTTAAAACCGTAAAAAATATTATTTAGCTTCATTGTATGATGTATAGGCAATCTATACAAGAGTTTTTGAGCAATTAAAATGAAAATATAGGATGTAGATGTTACTTTTAGAAGAACTTTAGTTAGGACACACAACGGTGGAAAGTTTTAAATTTTATGAAATAGATGGGGACCTAAGTTCTACTAAAGCTGTATAGCAGTAGTATGACCTAGGGTCGTTCTAAAGAGTTGATCGTATTATGAAACGACTTGTCGAGATGAACAGTTCAGCTTAGTGATGGGTTATATAATACTTTTAAGTGAGGGTTTATACTTAGGTCCTATTTAAAAACTAAACTAAATAAACAATATATAAAAGTAGGTTTAAATCAGTTACGGAGAAGAGTGCTTGTTATGACTTCGTTAGCTTATACGTGGGGTGATGCTGTATTATTTGAAAACATCTTTTAAAGGTTTGTGTCTTGCTTTCACGTATATATCTTGTAGTGTAAACACTAGCACCCTACTGATTGGATTAACCGATCAGTATGTGATGGTGGCGTCGTGGTCGGATGATCACAACACCGATCAGTGGGTGTTTTATATTTGTAAATGTTGGGGGTCTAAGTGTGACTTACTAATACTGAACCAAAGGCTAGTAGATGGTAAGTATGACCTAGTGTCGTTCTTAAAGAGAACTGAATTGAAACGGAGGTGATCCAATCAATCTTTCTTTCTAGTACAAGTTTTATAAGAGTGCGTTGGGGGTTTTGGTTCAGTCAACTAAGTAAACTAAATAAAGCGAATAAAAGATAATGATAAATCAGATAATGGAAAGTAGTATTTGTTGTGATTTCATTAGCTCATAGCATGGGATGATGACTTTTTAGGGAAAACGTTTATCTAAATTGGGAATATTCACTAGATTTGATAGCTTATGGTATAACCCATAGATTCCTTATCAGTCGGTTATCAACTAATATGTCACGAGGAACTAGGGTATCATGATTCTGATCTGACAGACAATGCTCAACTCTCCACACTCTCCTGCGAGGGAGTCAGTAGCCCTTATTATCGAACGCATTTGCTCGTGGGCGAAGAAACAGAGTAGCAAGTCCATAACAAGTCTAACCGTTCTTAATACCATAAAGACTACAAATCCGGTAAACATTTAACTTAGAAGAATATGTTCGGACTTAATTGATCAATCCCTATTAGTGAAACTCAAGCATGATAAGTATTTTATGATAGAAAGTACATCTGTGTCAAAGCGAGCATTTTATGATGATTGCATGACGTTACAATTAAACCATAGTTTTAACACAGATAACTATTGACCAAGTATTAAGGTTCGCGACTCTTCTTAACAAGGTTACAATTACGTTTGTTAATCGAAAGGCGAATATAAGTTTTATGTTTAAAATTGATATCGCGTAAAAAGTCACGTTTTTACTACCGATATCTCTCTCATTCCGGAACAATACATGGCAAATAAGCTCAAATAATGTTCAAATCAATGAAACTTTGTCAAGAAGGTCAAAACAGAGTTGCACAAGAAAAATCAAGCAAAACGGATGAAAAATGAAGATTCCACACACGTTTGAAGATTCAAGACATCAAGACAAGATTTAAAGGCAAAAGTACCCATCACTGATATTTCTATTATCCAAGATATTCGTTTTCAAAATACGAATCTAACAGAAGAAGAATCAACAAAAACAGATGAAGAATGAAGATTCTACGTACGCCGGAAGATTCTAACAATTCGTACAAGACATCCAAAGATCAAAGACATATTTTTGGGATTTCTTTTCATCAAAGTCTTCATTTTTGAAAAATGCATCCAATGCAAAAAGAATCGACACAAATGGACGCATAACGAAGGAGATACGCATGAATCAATTAACGACGTGAAAGATGGCGAACCGGGGCGGGCAGGTGGCAGCCGCCGCTGGCTACCAGGCTGCCGCCGGCGGCCACCATGGTGGCGGCGCCGGCTGGCCACCCCCCGTCCCCCGTGCGCTTTTCTGTCCTCGCCCGTACTCGCAGGGTACACGTGCTAAACCTTTTCCGCAACTTCAGGGTACACATGCTAGACCTTTACGCGCTTTAGGGTACATGTGCTACCCACTTTTCCACCTTTTGCTAACATGTGCTCCAAGTTACTAAGATGCACCCATTTTCTCCTATAAATAGGAGCCTCCATGATTCATTTGAAGACACACTCACACACACTCTTTCACTCTCATATACACTCCTTACAAATCTCAATTCTCTTGTATTTTATAGTTTTTCTCATTCTAGAATTATTGTACGGATTAATATAGGAGCTAGAACGAATGATAGGTATTCGGAGATAAACCTTTGTACGTGTGAAAGAGTTTTCAATCATAATAATAAGCTGCTACGCATTTATTTCCGGGTGATATCTAAACCTTTATCATACTTGTTTTATTTCGTATTTTAAATATGTAGTATTACTTGGTATGTGATTTATTTGTTCCCATGAATTGCGAGTAGTTTATTATTGTGATTGTTGATGATGTAGATAATTATAAGTAGGGATGACATTATATAATTAGTGCACGACAATCTTAAAATGATATGATAGCCCCTATTCGCATGTTTATTCGATATAGTACTGGAAATGCTTTCGAGCAAAGTACAAATGTATGGAAGTCATAAACGACCGAAGTTAGTCATATCACTGGAATCAGCTCTGGTTTAACAGTTGGAATTCCAAAAGAATAATACAACTTCACTACTAACTGGTATATCCGATGAAAGTCAATACATTATAAAGTAATGTTCGTAAAATACATTCAGACAAAATAGGAATTAATAACCTTGTACTGTTAAGACCTTATGAACTTAAGTTTAATCTATGGAGTACCCTTTCTGGTTATCCACGTTATTGCAACCAAGTAATTAGGACCTGATCAACCTTAATTATGGTAAGTAGTTATCTGTGCCCATGACATGCAATAAGTAAGACACAGTGAAACCACTCGTTGTATATATTAGGTTTACATTTCTACACTGCTTTACTTTTAATTAGTTTAGAGTGTCATTTTCACTGTCAATTACTCTTGACCGCATGTTGGACGTAAGAAGCCGTGGAACTACCATGTAAAGTACTGAAAGGCATGGTCTGCATATGAAACACGTTTTTAATAAACTGTGAATAATCCAGGGATGTATAACTGTTTGAAAAGGAGAGATTTAAGTCATAAGTCGAAGAAACTGGAATCTAATTAATTATAAACAAGACTTAGGAATGAAAGTGAAAGTCCAAGTGACTTAGGATACTTAAACCTCTAGGTATTATAAAATCGGTGGTCTAAACATACAAAGTTATTAATCTGCATGCTAATAGAACAGTGAACTATCTTAGGGGTTAAGAACGGTCGGACCTATGAGACGATACGCTACTGATTCATGCACCTCGGTATAAAACCAAAATAGGTTGCTTATCTCTTCAACGGATAGGTATTGGAAGTTAGCGTATCGCTCCGATCAGAATCATGATAACCTAGTTCCTATTGACATACCAATGGGAAATTTAGGTAGTATGGTTCTATATTTTACACCGAATAGTTTACTTATTATATTAAGTTTTGTCCCTATTTAGTCTGTCATCTTGAAATATTAATTATCGAAATCTCAACAATCACATATTTATCTTTCTCTGCTTTCCTGTATTTTAATTTCCTGCAATTTACTTTCCTGCACTTTAATTATTTGTCTTTAGTTTAAAAACCCCCAAATCTACCTACTTAGTTCCATCCTAAATACTTTCCTACCGAAAGCACCAGCTTTAATCACCCAAACGTTTCGTTTCATAGAACGATCTTAGTTTATACTTACCGCTTACTAACCAGAGTAGGTAGTACATATAATTTTAGCCCCGCTATTTATAAATTTTAAAACCCCTGTTGGCGCCCGATTAGTTACCATCAACGACACTGACACTTTCGTGTGCCATCAACTTTGTGGCGCCGCTACCGGGGAATCGCAAACGTACGATTCAAAGCCACCTTAAGTAGTAGTATTTAGGAGATCCTTCCGATCGAAATCTTCTCAGAAATCCTTTGAAAGTTAATTTAAGTAATTAAGTATTAGTTAATTAGGATAAATATTTGTTTAAATATGACAACTCGAAAACCCACTTCTTGCCTTATTCCAAAGGATGAACTAAAGACAATGGATGATGCGGAATTCTTTAACTACTTAGAAAAAGAGATAGGATCTGATTTCTTTTCATCTTCTTCCTCTAAAGCTAAGGAGACTTCCGACACCCAAGAAGTATTTAGGCCCCCACTTTCTATTCCAAAACATTGCCTGGATTTTTGATGACACGGATCAGCTACCTGACCTTGCATCATCTCCAGAAGATCACTTTTTAACTTTTCATTCACCTAATTTACCAAATTCTGTCTACTTCAATTATCTCCCCGAAGATAACTATGATATAAAGCCTCTGAAATCATGTGACTTAATCACCCTCATTCCTGAAACGTCAGTGTATGCCCAAACTCTTTCTGATTCTTGTAATGACGGCATCTCTCCATTCCTTTCCATAAACACCAATACACCATTTATTGAGTGGTGGATAAGGTTCCATCAGTCGGGACAGAACAACCTTGTTTTGAAGAACGCCATCTCGGTGCTTCTTTCCATCCTTCCCATAGGGTAGATGTCTACAAAGCATTCGTTAGGCAACTAAAATATGCCGACCTCCCATTTTCATACGAACAACGACAGACGATTGCCAATTTAGAAAAACAAGTAGAATTCCTTCTTAGACTGTCCAGTAATGAATGCGACATAACTTTCACAAATTTCCGAGACCAAGAACTAAATTTCAAAGAAGATTTAGATCTACTTTTTGAATCATTTGCCGACATGGATTTCCTCCCAATATCTATGATATTAATTAATCACAATGTCGCTGCAATGATCAACAAACTTGAGTTCTAGATAGAACAAGACCCGGTGATTCCCATCATCATTCCTGGTAATATTCCATTCTTTGTTGACCCCGCCTCTTACTTGATCTCAAATATGCGAGATGTTTTTCCTGATTCCACCAAGGAAAGAATCGACGTGGCTCTCTTCCTTATAAGAAAAGACCTTCACGTTAAGCTCGTTCGAATCTTTGCCTACACCAAATACCCCTTCACTTCCACACCAAAATACATTATCAGTAAACTCCTTAGGATAGTTGAATCTACAACCGGAGAACCTGATTCACGGGAAGAGAAAGCATTTCTGGATGTCATGAATGAACTCACTCACAATCTGAATTATAAAGATCAAGGATCACGCGACGGCTTGTCAAACCCTAAAAAGATAAGGAAGGTATACAATCAGTTTATCAGCGATCTTGTCAATTTAGGATACGAGGAACGAAAAGTCCTAGGGAAAATAGAGAATAGTCATTATTATTTAATTTACAATGTCATTTGGGAGCTTTCAAAAAGCTTTATACCGAAAAACGTTCGCTTAAGGGAGCAAATCTCAACCCTTTCCCTATATAGGGATCGGAACGAATCATAAAACAATTCTCTTCGAAAAGGTCGAGGCTCGCGACTTTAAAAAGAGCGTATTTTAGTATACATATATTAATAAATAAATTCTTGAAAGCGAACTTAAAGAAAACGTTTTTAATTATTTTCTGAAAAACACGCGCATGTCGAAAGGAATATGCAATTTCAAGCTTTTAGCTGAAACAGGTACATTCCATAGACCCGTGTCAGACAGAAATTTTAAAACACCCAAAAACACACTAAGTTTGATACTTAGATTGATTATAATTGTCCCGCAAAAATTTGCGCGTTTCTTAAATTATTTATAATGTAACAAGGAACCAACAAGTAACTAGTTACAATAAGTATACTTAAGATTCGTACTTACGATTAATAGGATATTAGGAATTAATCTAAAAGCATTGGGCTTAATCCTAGAGTACACTAGGGACCATGTGTAAGGAATATGGTACTTAAGGATATGACACATATTCCGAGGGACCACTAAACCTTCCATACATCTCCATAATTCAAAAGCTAGAAGAAAGCTTCTTCTCTCCTCCCCACAAAAACCGGCCAACACACCCACTCCCATGAAACCACCATCAAAACTCCACCAAAACTTGTGATCTTGCATCTTTTGAAATCCTCTTTGCATGCTCTTCATGATTGTACGATTATTTTCAAATTTTTATCCATAAAAACTAAGGTATAATCATTAAAACCCACCTTAAACTTTAAAGTACTTGTTTGGATTCTTAGAGCAATTACATACTACTACCATG
This sequence comes from Pseudognaphalium luteoalbum, assembly GCA_963422505.1. NCBI lineage: Eukaryota > Viridiplantae > Streptophyta > Magnoliopsida > Asterales > Asteraceae > Pseudognaphalium > Pseudognaphalium luteoalbum. Next base: position 48,881,951 of record OY730194.1, read on the forward strand.
CTAGCATCTAGATATTTAAGTTTAATTATGAAGCTTTGAATTATTATTACATGATGATTGAACCATGTGGTTAGCTTATGGTTATTAATTGCAAAGTTTGACTCTTAAAGTCAACAAAAAGTTAACCAGTTTGCATGAATATAATAATGGATTAATATTACTTGACCATTCTTGCTTACTAGGATGCTTGCATTTGCTTGACTAGTCAAAATAGGCAATATAACTAGAGAATCATTATTTTGAAAATAAAATTCTTGAATTAAACCAAACACATGGGCATGGTAACTTTTTGTGCATAACCTAGCTTGTTTACAAATTAGGAAATGCTTAAAATAGTTTAGATCATGTATACATGAGTAGGTTATAATTTTGGCATGCGGATAATTGAGAATATCATTTAAGGGAAGTTTTGACCTAAAAAGTCAACTTGAAGTATTGAATTTTAAACAAATCAAATTTATTCAAAAACCTTACTTCAACTTGAACTTCTAAAAAGTCAAACCCGACTGATAACGATATGATCAAGAATTGTGAAATATTGACATTTCAAAATGGGTAATGCCAAACTTGTAAATGACAATATTTCACAATAAAGCTATCACCGATACTTGACTTTACATTTTAATGTAATGATTACCGACCACACTACATGTCACCTTAGTATGATTAAATCTAATTATTTATTGCTTGGGAACATTGGATATTTGATATAATCTTTGGACTGTCACAAATTTAAAGCCCTTATTTCGAATTTTCTTTAAGAAATTTCAAAAATGCTTTAAATGTTCTCTTTCTTAAGAATCCATTACTTTAAATCTCTCATGTTCTCAGGTACCATGAAGAAATCAAAGCTAAACCCAGCACGGCCACTTGCAGGATCTCTTGCCTACCTTAGTGCCGCACCCGAACACGACCGGATGGTATATGGAGTGATAAGTCATTTGGCTGCTTTAGATACATAGATTGGGATAAGCTATAGAAATTGGGGTTTAGACAAAGATTGGAGAACATACTCAGTTATTCGGTAGATGGTTAGCAGTTTGAGTCTTTAAAAAGACTATTCAGCATTGATGAGCCAGTATACATGGAAATGATTACCGAGTTCATGACCACATATACATTTGAGCCAGGGAGTAGAGTTGGTAGTGCTTCGATCACGTTTCGATACATGGGCAGTTTGTTCACCTTGTCACTAGCTCAGTTTTCCCAGCACCTAGATCTCTACACTCCGGAAAAGATACGATCCCCTCTATTCACTAGTGGAGCCACCACTTTTTCCCTCACTACTACGCCCGCAAAGGCATGGAGTCATTGGTCTCTAACGAGGTTTTTCTCGGGTATTAAAGCTACCTAACTCAGAGACCCGGTCCTGCAGATTCTACACAAGCTGTTGGCTTGTTCGATTGATGGGAAGCACACGACTAATGGTCGAGTTACCGAGTTTGATGTTGCTTTGATGGCATCTATCCTCAGCAGGAGGAACATCCAGGTTGCCCACTTAGTTGCTTAGCAGATTCTTGAGGAAAAGAGTTATGATTCAAAAAAGTCATTCATGGGTCCTGTGGTTACAAGGTTGATTAGAAAAATGGGATTACTTAGTACAGCAGAAGTGGAGAAATTCAAGAGTCTACCAAATTGGAGTGCCCAACCGATAGATTATGAGTTTCTGAGGATGATGGGGATAATCAAAATTTTGAGGGATGGCACAGTTTATATTGGAGCATGACCGGCGGATCCTGAAAGTGTTGACACCCTGGTGCCAGATTTAGTTATACTAAGAGGGACGAAAAAGAGAAAATGGTCGAGAGAACCCCGAGATTCAGAGTCATATGAGGATGAGGATGATCATGTTGACCCAGTTGCACCACCACCAGTAGTACCATCGCCTGTCAGAGCAGGAACTTCTATCCCGGCTCACAGAGTACAGATGCCCAGATACATCTATCACTACGAAACACCTCCAGGGGCAGACTATTGGTATTGGCTCATGCAGATGCAGGTCAGATGTTACAGGGCTATGATACTGCAGATTGCAGGGATACAGGTAGACCCACTTCCAGATATAACATGCGGGTTAGGCCGAGCACCACCACACATATATCCCCCTACAGTTCCTGCTCAGACACCTCACCCATATCCAGGCCGTGGTCGTGGCTTACCTCCTCGGACAGTTCCACCTAGACCACATCCACCTCCAGCACGGGTTCCTAGTACGAGAGATCCTATCCCCTCAGTAGTTGGTTCAGTCAGGGGACAACCTTCGAGAGATAATGGCAGAACCTAAGTTTCTAAGCAAGTTGCCACTGCACAGAGCCGAAGGAGTCTCAAACAACCCGATCCCACTATCGTATTACAGGCCCAGTGTCCTCCCACGGATAGACAGACTTATTCAGGGGACACACTCAGCAGGGATCACCTGTTATGCTACTTGACAGTTTTGGTATGCCTGCAGGGCAATTCGTTGACCAGTTGATACACGATGGAGTTTTTACAGACGCAAGAGCAACATTAGATGCATCAGATGAAGGTACCCAACGACAGCATAATCTAGAAGATGACTCCTCATCAGATGAGACCTCCTATGCACCTATCGGATCTTCATCAGCAGTATCACGAGCACCACCAGCCGAGCAATATATTGCTTCGCTTTCTGACTTCTTACTATTTTCTACCAGACATTATTATTATTTGTATTTGACGTACCGTGAATGCATAGACATCACCATTATCCAGTATTACTTTATCACTTTACTTTTCTTTTAGCAGCTATTATTTGATTATTGAGTGGCATGTTTGTTTGAATCCAAACACTATTTATCGAAGATCACAACGGAGAAAGTTGTCGACCATGACATGAAAGATGCCGGAAGCCGAACACTGCAACCCAGCAATCTACTACAAGTAGCCGAAAGTACAAACAACGTATCACGAAGCGGTAACCCATTCCAACTTTCTATCCGTTTAAAGCCTTGATTATCTCATCTGATATTCCAAAATAAGTGTGGGATCTCAAAACCACACTACACTTACGTAACAATCAAAAAATAAGTAATCTCTAAGTGTGGGATACTTCGACAAGAGGTGTTCAATACATAGATTCGAACATTAGGGGCAATGTTCCTATAAGTATGGGATATACGGTCTGCAACCAAAAGTTTAATCTCTTGTCCGTAACATAAACAATATTTTCATTAAAAAGGATAAAAATAGAAAATTTTCAAAAATTTTGGATTCAAACGCAACATTCTTTAAGAAACTCTATTTTTCAAAAATATAAATTACAACAAGAAACGAGTTTTTAAAGAAACAAACCGGTTTTCTTAGAATAAGATACGGACAAAAAGGGCAACACATGGCTAGGCACACATTAACCAAAACATTCGATTCGTGAGGTTTGAGCCCTGATTAGCATTCATCTTTAAAATGCTTCACTTTTCATGTGTGTGCCGATGTATGCATTTGAATTAGAACTTGCTCTTGTAATGCATTTCGAGATCACACCAATGAGTGCCATACGTGGCATATGTCGCACCCCCAGAACACGTGGCAACGGAAGTATGAGGTGTCACGGGGGCTACGACCAAATCAAATATCATCACACAAAGATTACAACAAACGACCTCTACATGAGACGTTTGAAAAAAAGTTACATTGCCATAATCAAATGTTTACAACTGTTACCCAAAAACATTGGAGTTCGCAAAAATAGTCTAGAGATTTCTAATACATAGTTGTTGATACAAAATATCGTAATGCAATTAATTCTCTTGTTTGAAAATATGCGACTCGAGCTATGCTTTCCAAAAGCATCCTACTATCTTGATTCCTGTGGGTAGTCCTATTGCGTCTGTAAACCTGAGAATACATACTAAAAAGGTCAACATAAAGTTGGTGAGTTCATAGGTTTGTTAAACAGTTGTTTAGATATCGGTATGAAACACAAGATTTAATAATGTTTGAAATCAATCAAATATGTATACTATTGCCATGAGCTCATAGTCCGAAGCTTAACAATGTGTGTCGTGCCTCTTTCGAGTACACGGTCGTTGGTGCCCCTGTAAGTGTTTAATCCGATACACTCGTGTGTACAAATATTAATACGTCCGTTTGACAGGTTAGCGCGACTAATCCGGACGGGGATTGTCAGTCCCAAATAGATCTATTTACTAATACTCGCGCTTAGTCCAAATTAACGAAGCTATGATGTGTGAGGACTTTAAATGGATTAGTGTGTTGACTCATGCAATCCGTATAGCGTTGTTTGTTGTACTTGTGTTCATAAAAACAGTTGTGTAAAAGCAGTTGTATGTATTCTCACCCCGGGATATAAAACAGTAAAAAGGGGCTATGAAACTCACCTGAGTTAAACAATTAGCGAGCAAATAATCAAAAAAACAAGCAAGGTGTCCCAAGGTGCAATCTTCTAACGTCCTAAACGTATAAGGTTGTATATAAGTAGATGTCTCAAAGACCATCTATGTAAGTGGAGGGTTAATGTCCACTTAAGTCAATAGTATAGGTGGAGGGTTGATGTCCACCTAAAAACTAGTTCACTCACCTAGTATGTTCAGTTAAGTTGTTGATTAAAAATGTGTACGACCCATTGGTGAAAGTTTGTAATAATAATTCTTTAAGATTTTATTATTAAGTTTGTTTTGTTATATACTATTCATTAGTACATATCGTGTGTCGCAAACAGATTATTTAGTTCGTAAAAACCTTAAATCGTAGGTCAAAGTTGGTCAACTCGTTGGTCAAAGTTGGTCAAACCTGGTCAAACTGGTCAAAGGTGGTCAAACTGGTCAAAGTTACCAACTAAGTCAGCCAAACCCATTTTTGTTACCATTTTCCAAAAATAGTAAGTTTGTCGGTTTTTAGAATTCAAGCCCCGTTTTTGTTGACTTGTTCAAACCTACTCGGTTTGACCCGAAACTTTTACCCAAACCTTAGATATGTTTAAAAGTCCATAAAAGTCAGTTTTAACAATTATTGCATGTCCGAAAGGTGTCGGTTTTCATAAGTTAATAAAATCAGTCCACTTTTATATTTTTCCAGAAAATGCATCACTTAGCCGAATTTTTATAAAACTCTATAATCCAAGTTAATTCCCAAGAAAAATATCAGTTGTTCCCTCATAAGTTTTCTACTTCCAGTAATTTTTCTATGAATTTTAGAGAAGTCTAAGTATTTATAAAAATTATATGTGCCCTCTGAGGTTCAACAGTTGACCAATCTGGACACATTCATGAAGGTTACATTTCTGGGAAAAATCTACAAGGAACTAGTAAAAGTTGTCAACATGAAAGTTGTAGCCAATGAAATGTGTAAAAATTGAACGGTGGTTTCAGGTCATTTGGAGATGTGTAGCTCGAGATATGGCCAAAATACTAAAGATAAATTTTCTGGATTTCTGGAACAGATTATCTATGTGTTTTTATACAAATTATTAAAAATACTAAACAAGATCAGAATAATATGAGGTTTTCGGGGTTGGAAAGCTTACTTCTTGAAATTAAGTTTTGACTATAAAAACGCCTATTTTCATGGAGAGATGATTTTTCTAAAAATCGTGGAAGTGGACACATCTTTCTTGACAGAAAGTATATCTTACTATTTGTTAATTACAAGTTAAGAGAAATGGTTTTTGAGTAAAGTTTTGTTATAATACTTGTTGAGTGAACTTAATATCATGTTAATAAGCATAAATAGGTGTAGGAAAAGTAATGAGGAACTTGTGAGCTTGAATCTTCTTAAATAACCTTGAAAAATGGTGATGATTTTAGGTGGTAGTTGATGGTGGCTTAACGGTGGATTATGGTGGTGGAATGGTGGTGTTTAAGTCTGAGTTCTCTCCGGATTTTTGAGAGAGTGTTAAGGAAAAAGTTGACAGAAAATGTTGAGTGAAGTGAGGGGATTGTAAGTCTTGCATGGAGGATGAATGGAGGTGGGTGTAAGAGATAATGAGTGGAATTTGCATGAAGGGGAAGTGGTAGAGGGGAGGGGTGGTCAGTTTTAGGGGGCCCCACAAGGGCTGAAAATGTTTTCAATTTAAACTTCCAGACTGTGTTGCGTTCTGTGGTCGTTTACTCGTTCGTCTCGCTATTCGGTTAAATCGCGTAACGTTTTCTTTCATCGTTTTGATTTACGATATAATTGGTATTATTTTTCATTGAAGTATTATTAAAATACTTAAATTTGAGTTGTCAAAATATTAATTAAGGTTTCTTTTGGTTGCCGGGTTCAGTTTGCGCGTTTTCACCGCGTTTGTTACGTTTTATACAAAACGTCTAAGTTTTTCGTGTATAATTATTTCAAAATAATAATATGTGATAAATAACTTCTAAAAGTAGATTAAAGTTATTTATAGAAAGGTTTTCACCAACGTCGTATAGTCTTTCGGACTCCGTCCGGTTGTTTCGCGTTATTATAACTAATTACGTAAGCGTAATATAAAACAATTACGTAGGTATATATTCACAATAATATATAAATAGTTACAAGTAATTACAAGTATTTAGCCTAAATCACATCTAAATACACGTAATTAGGGTTTTGGTTAAGTTTAAAAGTAAACCTAAAAGTGCCGGGTGTCACATCATAGGTACAACCTATCTCGATACTTTCTAAGGAATCTCAACACCTACTTACCACCAAACATCCACCCACTAGTCACTCTTCACACACAAACAAAAACTTCCCTTATATCTTCCTCCCAAACCTAGGAAAGCCACGTCTTCCAATATTTTTAGAAACACTCTCAAATTTCCCAAGCCTTCCACAAGAAAAGCCATACAAACTCACAACCCAATACCATACGGAACCTTTCGGACAAAATATCCATAGGGACGGCATGATAAAAAGAAAGAAAAGAAAAATGAGAAAAAGAAAGAAAAGAAGAAACATACATACCGGCATTACCCAAAAAGTCCAAAAAAATGAAAAATTCAAATCCGAAAAAGGGTTACATTATTAAGTCTTTTCAAGTCTGAGAAATTCCAAAAGAGACTTTTTGGAAAAAAAACACCCAAACTTCAAGAAATATACAAGGAAAGAAAAAACCCACAATCTTCTCTTGCACACACCTTCGTCAACTCCCCCAAGTCCAAAAACCCGATTCCTTCCTAAGAAATCTTGAAAGATTAGTACCGTTCTCATCCAAAGTGATGGAGATTTGATTCTTGATCAAGCCTATGATGGAGATTTGATTCTTGATCAAGCCTATGATGGAGATTTGATTCTTGATCAAGTGATGGAGATTTGATTCTTGACACTAGCAAGTAGGAACCCTAAACACCTGAGTGATTTGAGTGACCCACTGCGAGGATTGCCTAGTCATGATTACCATTTAAGTTGCTTGAAGAAAGTATCAACTTCTATAAACCCTTAGTTTCTCAGAAAAACTTTTTTATAACTGGAACTTTATGTCTTGGGAAATGGTATTTCTAAAAGATACGTGTAACTAGAATCTTCCTAAAGACCTTTTATGAATGAGTTTGCTTGAGGACAAGCAAAGTTCAAAGTGTGGGATACTTGATATCACGTAAAAAGTCACGTTTTTACTACCGATATCTCTCTCATTCCGGAACAATACTTGGAAAATAAGCTCAGATAATGTTCAAATCAATGAAACTTTACCAAGAAGGTCAAAACAGAGTTGCACGAGAAAAATCAAGCAAAACGGACGAAAAACGAAGATTCCACGCACGTTTGAAGATTCAAGACATCAAGACAAGATTTAAAGGAAAAAGTACCCATCACTGAGATTTCTCTTATCCAATATATTCGTTTTTAAAATACAAATCTAACAGAAGAAGAATCAACAAAAACGGATGAAGAATGAAGATTATACGTTCGCCGGAAGATTCAAATGATTTGTACAAGACATCCAAAGATCAGAGACATATTTTTGGGATTTCTTTTCATCAAAGTCTTCGTTTTTGAAAAACAAATCCAACGCAAAAAGAATTGACGCAAACGGAATCATAACGAAGGAGATACGCACGAATCAAGTAACGAGGGGAAAGACGGCGAAACAGGGTGGACGGGTGGCAGCCGCCGCCGGCCACCATGGTGGCGGCTGGACACCCCCCGTCCCCTGTGCGCTTTTTCGTCCTCGCCCATACTCGCAGTGTACACGTGCTAGACCTTTTCCGCAACTTCAGGTACACGTGCTAGACCTTTACACGCTTTAGGGTACATGTGCTAGCAACTTTTACACCTTTTGCTAACATGTGCCCCAAGTTTCTAAGATGCACCTATTTTCTCCTATAAATAGGAGCCTCCATGATTCATTTGAAGACACACTCACACACACTCTTACACTCTCATATACACTCCTCACAAATCTCAATTCTCTTGTATTTTATAGTTTTTCTCATTCTAGAATTATTGTAATTAATCTACGGATTAATATAGGAGCTAGAACGAATGATAGGTATTCGGAGATAAACCTTTGTACGTGTGAAAGAGTTTTCAATCATAATAATAAGCTGCTACGCATTTATTTCCGGGTGATATCTAAACCTTTATCATACTTGTTTTATTTCGTATTTTAAATATGTAGTATTACTTGGTATGTGATTTATTTGTTGCCATGAATTGTGAGTAGTTTATTATTGTGATTGTTGATGTTGTAGATAATTATAAGTAGGGATGACATTATATAATTAGTGCACGACAATCGTAAAGTGATATGATGACCCCTATTCGACTGTTTATTCGATATAGTACTGGAAATGCTTTCGAACAAAGTACAAATGTATGGAAGTCATAAACGACCGAAGGTAGTCATATCAATGGAATCAGCTCTGGTTTAACAGTTGGAATTCCAAAAGGATAATACAACTCACAACTAACTAATATATCCTACGAAATTCAATACATTATAAAGTAATGTTCATAAAATACGTTCAGACAAAATAGGAATTAATAACCTTGTACTGTTAAGACCTTATGAACTTAAGTTTAATCTATGGAGTACCCTTTCTGGTTATCCACGTTATTGCAACCAAGTAATTAGGACCTGATCAACTTTAATTATGGTAAGTAGTTATTTGTGCCAATGACATGCAATAAGTAACACACAGTGAAACCACTCGTTGTATATATTAGGTTTACATTTCCGCACTGCTTTACTTTTAATAAGTTTAGAGTGTCATTTTCACTGTCAATTACTCTTGACCGCATGTTGGACGTAAGAAGCCGTGGAACTACCATGTAAAGTACACGGTCTAATTACTGAAAGGCATGGTCTGCATATGAAACACGTTTTTAATAAACTACGAATAATCCAGGTATGTATAACTGTTTGAAAAGGAGAGATTTAAGTCATAAGTCGAAGAAACCGGAATCTAATTAATTATAAATAAGACTTAGGAATGAAAGTGAAAGTCTAAGTGACTTAGGATACTTAAACCTCTAGGTATTATAAAATCGGTGGTCTAAACATACAAAGTTATTAATCTTCATGCTAATAGAACAGTGAACTATCTTAGGGGTAAGAACGGTCAGACCTATGAGATGGTACGCCACTGATTCATGCACCTCGGTATAAAACCAAAATAGGTTGCTTATCTCTTAACCAAATAGGTATTGGAAGTTGGCGTATCACTCCGATCAGAATCATGATAACCTAGTTCCTAGTGACATACCAATGGGAAATTTAGTTGGTAGGATTCTAGAGTTTACACCTAATAGTTTACTTATTATATTAAGTTTTCTCCCTATTATCTGCTTTCCTGTATTTTAATTTCCTGCAATTTACTTTCCTGCACTTTAATTATTTGTCTTTAGTTTAAAAACCCCCAAACCTACCTACTTTGTTCCATCCTAAATACTTCCCTACCGAAAGCACCAGCTTTAATCACCCAAACGTTTCGATTCATAGAACGATCAAAGGTTATACTTACCAGTTACTAACCAGAGTAGGTAGTACATATAATTTAAGCCCCGCTATTTATTAATTTTAAAACCCCTGTTGGCGCCCGATTAGTTACCATCAACGACACCGACGCTTTTGGGTGCCATCAAAAATCATAAGATAAGTCCGTTCATAAAGTTTCCATTTTTATAATGTCGATCCGTAATACAACTACCTTCGGTCATTTACCGACTTCCATACATTTGTACTCCGCTTAACAACGTTTCAGTACTATATCAAGTAAACAGTCGAATAGGGGCCGTCATATTACTTCACGACATATTTAAAGTAATCCCATAATTATTTATGGTAACTACATCACAACAAATACAAATAGTAATCTACTCGCTAAGCATGGCACAAACTATCTCTAGCATAATTAAAGCATACTGATCGTGTCCCGGACAGTCGGTCAAGGAATCGCTTCCTTGTCGTTGCGGACCTTCCAGTCGAGACCGGCGATTGGAGGGTGGTTTTAAATTTATAATAGTCAGGGGGAGACAAAACCTTCCGAACTACTTACTATTACTAGGTACGAATACCTGATATTAGTATGTGGTAAGGATGATCCAGGGTCGTTCCTCACGAAGGTAGAATTGAAACAAAGCTAGTTCTGATAACTTAGTAATTAAGTTGGGGTTTTTATAGATTGAAGGGTGATTGTTTTTAGGTTTTTATTTATTTAAAATACTAAGAAAGCATAAAAGTAAAGGGAGGCTAGAAGATATGTAACACTTAAGGATAACAAAGACGTGGTTCACCATGATTTAGGATAGCGTATTATTGGAATGATAATTATTGGGGACACATTCAGCTAACAGACAACTAAACTTAGGTGTAAAAACTAGGAACCTACTTATTTAGTTCCGGATCTAAATTAGTATGTCACTGTGTACCTAGGCTATCATGATTCTGATCAGATCAGATTGCTCAACCACCAACACTGTCTGGTGAAGACAAGTGACCCTACTTAGGGATAACCCCTGGGCGCATGAATAAGGAAACAGACCGCCATTATAGGACATTCTGACCGTTCTTAACACCTATGTCTAAATGTTATTACCTAATTGTGTACTGGTTATTTACGTTGTTACTCTAAACTATCGGCTAAGTGGAATTAAGGGGTTTAAGCATCTTAGACTACTGACGAGTCTTCGCTTTCTTTTCAGAATTCCTTTTTTACTTATTTTAAGCTCAAATCCTTCCGTCATGAAATAGACCCTCCTTTACGATCAGACGTTCATCCCTAGGTATACTTACGGTGTATAATGCATTCAGTTATTTCCACAGCTCATATAAATCTAAGTATACTCACGGTGTATAATACTGCAAAGGTTTAGCATTTCCAAAGCTTATATCCTAGACCATGTTCAGGAAGGGTAACTTCCAGGTATCCATGGTGTCATATGCTTACAACCGGTCCGTAGCTTCCACGCATTTGTACTTCACCAGAAGTGTTTCCAGCGCTATACTAAGTACAAGGCCATTTTACAGCATGTCCACAGCTTCATACAAAAACATAGATAACTATATCTACGTAGTATTATGGTTTGAAAAGTCCTATCCTAAGGGCAATAGTCACGTGAAAGCCTAGAAAGTGAAGATGATAAGATCTATTTAGGAAAAGCTTAGACGGATAACAGCGTATAACAACTCCCATTTATACAGATAGATAATTAATGTTACATCATTCCTAACTATCTAAATCATGACAAATATACAAGCAACGTAACTAATCACAAAGCATATCAATAAACATTTCTATCATTAATAAGTCACAAACATCAAACATGAACATTATAACAAATTAATAATAGAAAGGATAGATAATCCCGATACGTATTGCGAACAGAATAACAGCTTATATTTCTTCAGCTAATATCCAAGCATTACAACCGCTAGCCTCTACTAATTAAATTACATAGCTAATATAAAGAAAGGATTCTCTCTTAATCTTCCCACTAGTTCCCTAGAGATTGAAACTAGAGAGAGACTAGAGAGAGAACCTAGAGAGAGAAAGTCTAGAGAGAAACTCTAGAAAGAGAGTGTGTGACAGAGGAGGTGAAAGAATGAAATGTGTTGATGAATGAATTGGTGGTTTTTTTTGTGTTCTCCAAATTGAGGAGGTTAAGCCTCTATTTATAGGCTCCAAGTAACCGAATTTACATACAGCACCACTGATCCGTCTTTTGCACTAAAATACACCCTTGAGCTATGAAATTCGACACCAAAAGGGGCGTATTCGGTAGAAAATAGGGCATATTCGGTAGCAAATGGGGTGTATCCGGTACCAAATAGGGTGTATACCACCCAAAAAAGGGGGAATACCACCCCAAAAGGGGTGTATACGGCCTCTTTAAGGGCGTATACGGCCCCTAAGGGGGGGTATACGGCTCTTTTAGGGGTGGTGTAGCCCTGGTCGTGGTCTTGTGCACTGGATCGTAAGTCTTGCGTGCTGGATCGTAATTCGTTTGGCCCTAACTTCTTCATTCTATCTCCGTTTTCAGCATTCTTTATGTCCACGTGCTCGTAATAACCTGAAGATCATAATGAGATAATCAAAGAATAATTTCAAGTTATTATGCTAAAAAGTGCTCCTGGAACGTGACCGTATAGTTTATGCTTTGTGTTGTACGTTATTTAGCCATTTTAAGTGATTTTTGAAGCACTGCCTTACTTTTAGCCTTAACAATGAATTATGGTGAAAAAGTATTGATATGGAATGATTTCATCCATTTTGGGGCTAAAAAGGTGAGAATTGTGTATGCAAAAATGTCACTTTCTACGTCCAATCATATACATATTTAATTAAGATAGATAAGGATAGAAAGGACCGAGATTAATATGCGAGAAGGAACATACTTGAATTAATGAACGTTACTCCAAGCTTACTGTAACACCCCTAAATTTACTGTTTAGCGGAAGCAAGCTTTGGGGGTGCTACTAATCAATAATCAAAACACACAAGGAATATAATGAACGACTCTATATGCATCGTTTTACAGATACATTGATAATATAAAGTTTTACAATGTATAAATGTTTACAAAAGCCCAATAATTACAATGTTTAGAGATTAATCGGCATAACTTAGTTACAAAATGTAGTAATGCAAAATAATCTCCTGATGTGTATGTTGACTCGAGCTATGGGCATCCTGAGTGAACAGGTCCTACTGTTGTTGGGTACCTGAGAACACATGCTAAAAAGGTCAGCTAACGCTGGTGAGCTCACAGGTTTGCATAATAAATATGTAAGTGTGAACCACGAGATTTAATGAGAACCATTTGAAATGAATCAAATGATGTATATGTCTGCCACAAGGTCATAGTCTGCGCTTAACGTGGGTGTCAGGATCACAATAAAGTGCCTGATTGTGGGTGCCTCCAGGCGAGTGTCTAATCCACACTCGTATGAACAAAAGTTGATGCGTCCGTTTAACCAGTTAGTGCTTGCTGACCCGGATGAGGATGGTCAGTCCTATATGGTACCATACACTAATATTCGTGCTACATAAAGTATTACCAGAACTATGATCGTAGAGGACTTAAAAGTGATTAGAAAACAACTCATGCAGGATATAGCGAGTTTTGTACTCGTGTTCACATGTAAAACAAGGTAAAGCATGTATTCCCACCCCTGGGTTTAAAAACAGTAAAATGATGAGCTATGAGACTCACTTGAGCCTAAAGAGTTGCAATGAAGCAAATGTGGTGAAGTAAAATGGGGTGTCCGAAGACTGTAACCTACCGGGCATTTATAATGCGCAAGTTTAAATAAAATAAGTAGGTATCTTAAAAGATAACATATGCTAGTTGTTCATCCAACTAGTAATGTCCAATGATTTGATTTGATTGATAAGTTTGAGTTTTGAAAAACGTGTACGGCCCGTTGGTGACTGGTTATAATAATAATCTCATTAATATTGTTATGATTTTTGGAGTGTTATACTTAAAAGTATTTACAAATTTTAGGTGACGGGGGACCGAGGGCAGCACCCCTGGCTAGCGGGGTTCCAGGGGTGGCAACCACTGGCGGGGTCCAAGGGGTAGAGCCCCTGGCTGGGGTCGAGCTTGGAAAATTTTTATTTCTACTATATTGCTTTAATGAAAGACGTATCTAAAATTTGAATTTGGGTGAAATCAAGTGATAATATTTTAGGTCTCGACACTTAGTAAAAATCTGGGTTCTGTTTCATGCGACACTTATAACGTCACTTGAGGATGTGACGCATAAAGGGGTGACACTTAAGCAAGTGTCGGGTACAAGTGTCGGTATCATGGTCATGCGTCACTAGGGTTAGTGTCGGATGAAATCAGAATTCAATTATAGGCGACACTTAGACAAGTGTCGCTAGAAGTGTCAGTTAAGAGTGTCGGATATTGAATTTGCGACACTTAGGCAAGTGTCAGGAAAAAGGGGTTTTATGCGGCACTTAGGCAAGTGACGCAAGATTAGGGTTTTAAGCGACACTCAGTGCGTCACTTAAGTGACGCATTTAGTGACGCTACGCTGCACTGGTCTATTCGACACTTAGGTCTGTTGGCCGGATTTTGAGCCGAAAATGTGTTTTCCGGTTTCCGTTTGGTCTGAAACTTTTACCCAACCCATATTTGGACATTTCAAGCTTAAATAAACAACATGTCAAAAACACTTGAAATCGAGGAGTTTCGAGATTTTGTCAGAAACTTACAAGTTAATGCGTGAAGATTTCAAAAATATAGGAAGGTAGATCATCGTGAGGTGAACGTTTTTCTTCAAAGAGGCAAGATGATCCGAGGTCGTTTGATGGTGGATTTTGGTGGTGGAAGTGTGGTGGTGGTGGTGGTGGTGGGTGTTTTGAGAGGAAAGAAAGAAAGAGGATGAAGAGAGAGTGAGAGATAGTGGAAAATGAGGGATGGGGAGGGGATCTCCCTCTCTTTTTGGGCAGATTTTTGTGGGGCCCACCCCTATGTGGGTGTGTCCCAAACCTCGTTCCGTGCGGTGTTCGTTTCCCAGGTCGTTTAAACGTTTATTTGTGATGTTAATTAATTATTTTACATACGTTTTTAAATAAATAAAAACTAATTCTTCAATATTTTTAATTTGAAATCTTAATTGTTAATACTCGAAACATTTATTAAAATGATTTGAAAATGCGTTGGTCATGTTTACCGGTTCGGGTTTCGCGTATAAATAAGATGTGACGTTTTTATAAAACGTTTTAGTTATTAATTTAAAATACTAAAACTTAAATAATGTTCTCACATAAAATGATATATTTTAAACTTATGAAATATATTCTGGTCTTTATTCGGTTGTCAGGCGCGTTTTACGCGTTTGGTCGCGTAGGGCTTTCAATGTGATAAAAGATACTTATAGAATATTATTGAAATAATACTTGAAAATAATTAGTCTTATCAATAATTTAATATTATTTAATAAAACGATGTTCACCAACGTCCATATGAGTGTATCAGAATTTGACCGATATAATAAAATGCACGATTTAATTAAATCGCGTAGATACATATATATATTTATGCACGTAAGAATACATACAATTAGCCTAATACCACACTAATTACACTTACTACAAAATGATTTGGACCTAATGACGAGCCCAAATTTGGAGGGTGTTACACTTACACCAAAGATTACAAGCACATTCCTTGCTTTTGTTCTATTCTAAACAAGTTACCTAAACTAGCCTAATAGAATGAGAAAGTAAAACTAACAAAATATGAAAGAAATATTTGTAAGTGTGGAAGGTGGTTTCTTTCCAAGAATGTGTGTGAGATGTGGTGTATGGTGTGTCTTGAAATGAACCATGGGGCTCCTATTTATGGATGAAATCCGGTGCATTTTAGCAACTAGGGGCACATGTTAGCAAAAGGTAGTAAAGTGGCTAGCACATGTACCCTAAAGCATGAAAAGGTCTAGCACATGTACCCTAAAGTTGCAGAAAGGTCTAGCACGTGTACCAGACGAGTACGAGCAAGGACGAAAAAGTGGCCGGGGGATAGGGGAGGTGCAGCCGGTGCCGCCATCACTGTAGCCGGCGGCGGCTGCATTGTGGCCGGCGGCGGCTGCCATGCACCAGCCCCAGTTCGCCGTCTTTTGCTTCGTTTCTTGATTCTCGCGTATCTTCTTCATTATGCGTCCGTTTTCAAGTCGTCCCAAAGAAAGGAGGAATGACGGTCGTTACGATCGAAGATAATGAGCTTATACCAACTCGGTTAGTTACCGGTTGGAGGGTTTGCATTGATTACCGGAAGTTAAACGAAGCAACTCGCAAGGATCACTTCCCGCTTCCGTTTATTGACCAAATGCTCAAAAGATTATCGGGGAACGAATTCTACTATTTCCTTGATGGTTTCTCCAGGTATTTCTAAATCCCGCTCGATTCAAAGGATCAGGAGAAAACAACGTTCACATACCCATACAGAACATCTGCATACCGACGAATGCCATTTGGATTATGCAACGCACCTGCAACATTTCAAAGATGCATGGTTGCAATTAACCATGATATGGTTGAACAATGCATGGAAGTCTTTGTGGATGAATTCTCGGTCTTTGGAGACACTTTCGCATCATGTCTTTCCAACCTCGACAGAATGATCGCCAAGTGTGAAGAATCGAATCTCGTTAAGCAAAAGTCGAAACCGTTGCAAATCTTCCACCACCAACCAACGTTGAGGCCATTCGAAGATTTCTTAGACACGCTGGATTCTACCTCTGTTTTATCAAGGACTTCTCCAAGATTTCTTGACCAATCACCTACCTTTTAGGAAAAGACATAAAGTTTGTGTTTGATGAAAACTGTATGAAGGCTTTCAACTACCTAAAAAAGGAGCTAACCAACGCACCAATCATGGTCGCTCCAGATTGGAGTCTACCATTTGAGATCATGTGTGATGCTAGCGATTTCGCAATTGGGGCAGTTCTAGGGCAAAGAAAGGATAATCACTTTCGACCAATCTACTATGCCAGCAAAACACTTACAGACGCTTAAGAAAACTACACAACCACGGAAAAGGAGCTTCTGGCTATAGTATTTGCCTTTGACAAATTTTGATCCTACCTAATACTATCCAAGACGGTAGTATACACAGATCACTCAGCTCTAAAATACATCGTCAAAAAGCAAGACGCAAAACCCAGATTGTTATGATAGATTCTACTCCTACAAGAATTCAACATCAAGATAAAAGATAAGAAGGGAGCAGAAAATGTCGTCGCAGATCATTTAAGCCGACTTGAAAATCCGTCAATAGAACAACTTTCAGGAAGAGATATAAAAGATCGATTTCCAGAAAAGCAATTAAAGAGTTTAGGAGAGCAATTGCAAGGTTCACAATTCACCGATAACCCTTGGTTCGCAGACATTGCCAATTTCGTAGTTGGAGGAATCACAAGAAAAGGGATGCCATCATCGCGAAGGCAGAAATTCTTCCGCGACATCAAGCAGTACTTTTGGGATGATCCATACTTGTTCAAGGTCTGTCTCGATCAGATTATAAAAAAGGTGTGTCAATGGGAAAAAAGCCGAACACATCCTCCACCAAAGCCATCACGGACCCACAGGAGGACATCATGCAGCTAATTTGATAGCAAAGAAAGTTTACGACTTGGGATTCTACTGGCCCACCATTTTCAGAGACGCACAAGACTTGGTGAAACGTTGCGATATTTGCCAAAGGTTTGGAAATATCACAACGCGTAATGAAACTCCATTGACGAACATCCAAGCATGTGAGATATTTGACATATGGGGATTGGACTTCATGGGACCATTTCCGAAATCTTACGGAAAGGAATACATTATAGTAGTTGTCGATTATTATCCAGATGGGCAGAAGCTCAAGCATTTCCATCGAATGACTCAAGAGTCGTAACCAATTTCTTAAAACATGTATTCTGTCGGTTTGGAACTCCACGAGTGATCATCAGTGATCGAGGCATGCACTTTTGCAATACTCAGTTTATGAAACTATTGCAACAATAAGGTGTCACCCACAAAACCTCTACGACCTATCACCCGCAGAGGAATGGGCAAGCAGAAATAACAAACCGAGCGTTGAAAAGAATTCTGGAACGAACGGTTGGTCAACACAAGGAGAGATGGGCAGCTAAGTTAGACGATGCTTTATGGGCATTTCGGACAGCTTATAAAATGCATTAGGAACAAACCCCTATAGGCTCATTTATGGAAAGGCATGTCATCTTCCGATTAAAATCGAATACAAAGCTTACTGGGCACTGAAGAACTGTAGCTTAGACCCTACGATAACGAGAACACACCGGAAAATGCAACTGAAAGAGCTAGCAGAGTTAAGAGATCAAGCTTATGAAAGCTCCTACAAATTCAAGGAAAGAACCAAATTGCTCCACGATGTAAAGCTCCGCCTCACACGATTCAATCTAGGTGATAAAGTTCTACTCTTTACCTCACGATTTAAGAAGTTTTCGGGTAAATTCAAAACACAGTGGAGCGGTGCATTCACAATCCCTAAAGTGTTCCCCTATGGCACCATCGAACTCGAGGCTCCAGACGAGAATTTCAAGGTAAACGGTCACCGTTTAAAGCACTATGTAGAAGACTTTCCCTCAACCGAGGAAGTCTATAACTACAAATTAACCTAATAGAATAGCAAGTATGAAAGAGTCAAGCTACGAGACTTGATAAACAAAGCGCTTTTGGGAGGCATCCAAAGCTTATCTTATATTTTTGGCATTAATTTTTCTTTTACTTTCGTGTTTGATCTAATCCATAGTTATGCAGTACCTCGCCTTATGAAAGGCTAAATATTATGTTTAGACCATTGACCTTTTGTATTTTGCAGGATGAGTTCGCAATTAGCCAGAGCACGAGCCCCCAGTCAGAGACGCTCACGTGCCATGTATCACTCCCGGAGTTCATCACCAAGCAGTAGCATGAGGGCCGTCAGGGGATCACAGTCACCACCCCCTCGATTGGAGGAGACCTTGGCAGACTTGGTGGAGGTGAACGTTCAGGAGAAATTTCTTGTACGTCCCCTCCATGCCAGGTTACCTTCATCTCGCCGATCAGAGGGACAGACTGCAGGGACCTCTAGAGTACCCACCTTTCATCATGGGGTGACCACCACGGACCCTGCTATCACTTAGTCGATACTGAGAGCTCTCGAGGTTCAGCACACTGCCATCACTGAGATCCACACTGCTCTAGGCTTTCCTTCCATACATGTGTGCCCCTTTCAGATGGGACCTGATCCCACTTCGCACATTCCACCATGGGACCTATTCCCACCTTGGAACACGACTGCGCAGGACCACCCCACTCTTACGGACCCACTAGAGGAGGAGATCGCTGCAGTAGATGCTTGGATTAAGGATCTAGAGGATGGCACTGCATCTCCAGTCTATACCATCGAGGAGTCAGCATCGCCTACATTGATCGTCGAAAACACGATCTCTATGGATGATGACTTCACTGATAGGGAGACACTCTACGCTGATATGGATTAGCTATTATTATTTATGTTATTTCTGTGTAGTATTAACGTGTATTGACATTTGTGTTTCCTTAAGGATGTTTATTATGCAGAACTCGACATGGGTATAATAGAACAAGTTCAATTTAATGAGCCTGGTCCATTTCCAGCGAATTCACAAACTTGAATCTGGTCATAAAATCCAGTGGCTACGCACGCAACATGAGGAAGTATCTCTTCTAACCTTACTTTGCTTGATTAAACACACTAAAATTCTAAGTAAAACTTTAAGTGTGGGATTATGACTCACAAACAGAGAATGACTTCGAAAATATTGACCTTCATTCGAAAATCTAAGTGGGGGATTAACCTAACTTTGAAATAGAACATTAGGAACAATGTTCTTTTAAGTGTGGGATAACAGTAGTATTCACTACTGAAGTGCAATATAAAATTTTTGATTAATCTTTCTAGAAAACTTAGATTCTCAGCAAAATTTTCAAATTTTTTAATCAAGGAAAGTCCAAAAAGGGTAATTCTGGTCAACGAAAGTTCAAGGGTTTGGGAAATCAACAATGACAGGTAAAACTCATTGAAAAAATTTCAAACTAAGTTTCAAAACAAGCAATCTCATGACTGGGCACTAAACCCCCAAAATAAGTGAGGAATCTTGAGCCATATAAAAGCAATTATCTTTAATGCTTCACTTTCGATTGTGAGTGTGCCGATGTACGCCTTTTAAGTTAGAACTTGTTCGAGCAATACATTTTGAAAATACAAAAAAATGGGTGTCATACATAACGAAGGTGCAATTAGAGGATCTTGATATTTCCTAGGATAAAACCCTCTCATAAAAACCCAGATTTTCAAGCCTAACCCAACCAATGTTCACTTTCAGCATTGAAGATCAAGTAGAAAACTTGTTAAGCCTTAACCTTTTCATTTCAAAAACTCACTTCAAGAAACCAATCCTTCCTTTACATCTTTTGGCCATAGCCTAAGTTTCTGTTATGTCAGAAGAATTATTATAAAAAACACATTCTTAGAAAGAATCCCCGAAGGATAAAAATATCATCCACGAAAGGACTCCGAAAGAAAGTATAAACAAAGCTGCTAGAAAAAACCAAAGAACTAAAAACCCAAGGATCATCTAATGTCAAGGGAAAAGTTCTTCAAAAGAAGAGAAAGCTATGAAAAAGAAGGCTCAAAAGAGAGAGAAATCCAAAAGAGGTATCACTAAAATGTCAAAGATAAGTCATCAAAGACAAACATTTAGGCTATATCAAAACCCCACTAAACCACCTACAAAACCCTTCTTCCATACACCATCTCTACCCTCTTATAAATGTCTAGGGATATGATACCACGTAAAAAGTCAAGTTTTTGTGTGCTATTATCTCACCTTTTTAACCCGATTATTAATGAAAACATTTGAAATATGCAATTATTTACTAAATTTCATTATGAAGGCTAAAATATAGTCGGTGCTTCAAGAACCAACTAAAAAGACCTAAAAATGAATAAAATAGAGCACAAACAATCATAAGCATTCTCGTTCACGCTCATTAGCATTTTTTGAGTTCTACTTAGAACTATGACCTATAACTTATGTCATTTTCTTCGTTAGGAAATTACGAACATGTAAATATAAAGAACGCTCAAAACGGATAAACGACGAAGAAGTTACACCCAAACGAAGAATCCAGGCAACCGAAGAACCACGATACGGGAGAGCCAAGCCGTATACGGACAAGCCCAGCTGTATACGATCAAGACCAGACCGTATATGGCCTGGAAAGGGCATATACGGCCTCTTCCCAGCCGTATACAGCCAGTCTTGCTCGTATACGATTGGGTCTCTCCCGTATCGTCCAAATCTCTCGGAAATACGGTTAGACGCCCCGTATTCGATGTCTTGCCCATACAAGGAAGGATTTTTATATGGTTGAGGAATACAGTTGAGATTTTGAAGGTGGAAATACCGTTGAGGAATACGGTTGAGCAACTAGTAAATATATGGGATTAAATCACCTCATTACACACACTTCTCATCCATTATTCAACAACACACTCACTCTCTCACTACTCTCTCTCTAAATTAGATTTTTATATTTTTAGTTTTCATAGTTAGTGGCTAGTTAGTCTCCGGTTAATACTTAACCGAGCTACTAGAGGGGTAATATTGTAATATCGCTTGGAGGATACTCGAAGTTCTGCTTGTATTCTTTCACGTTGTATTCAGCAACACTTTTATTACGGTTATATCTATCCTTTATCTTATTAATTAGAATGCATGTTGTTGTTATTTTGATTATGCTAGATTTAGGATTTGCCATGATTAGCGAGTAGTTATATTGTGTGTTTGTTGTGATGTAGTTATCCTTTTAGTCAGGATGATGTCATTATGAAACAACGGAAGTAACGTTATACGGCTCTCATTTGTATAGCGTTGGAAACACCAATGTGTGTAGTACCTAAACGTGGAAACTATGAAAGTCATGAGCCCAATCTATTGTGGAATAATGTCTCAAACTATTTTATCAATGAAAACTCGGTGATTTGATTAACTTTCTATCTATGATTATAAAACTCACTTTAACCTAACGCCTTTCGACCAATGAACGTGATTAAAACCTTTTTATTAAGATGTAGCTAACCTTAAGTAAAGGTAATTAATTATCTGTGTTTGAAATAAACATGGTCTGGTTTTAAACCTGTGGAAATACCGTTTTCAATTAAAGTAGTGTACACAGTACATAAACTAGGGATTTATTGGAACTTTAAAGTAAGGGCTGGTTTATATCATAGATGGATAATTCCTAAACTTAAATACAAACTTAGCTTATAAGTCCAGAGTGACCATTATGTAATGAAGCAACGTAAATACCTTAAACCAACTGAATACATGGTATATCGTTGGAAGCACGACTGGTGCAGTACAACGTGGAATTCATAAACAAGGCGTTGGTACTATACTTTGTGAATTACTTGTTATTACAACCTCTAGACTTTACAAACCCATCGATAGAAAGTAATCAAGCACCAAACTAAGTCTTATACTTAAATTTTTTATTCAATTAAGTATTCCTGTGGGGTTAAGAACGGTCGGACATCGAGTTAGCTTGCTGCCTTATTCATGCACCCGGGATATCTAATCCAAAAAGGGTCATTGTACCGTAACAGGATAGTGTTGTGGGCTTGGCAACCTACTCCGATCAGAATCACGATAGCCTAGTTACTCAGTGACATACTGATGTAGGGAGGTAGTGCTTATCCCACATATACTCGAAACAAATAAAATACAAATCTTTAGAGACGTTTTCATAACCTAGACTAAACATCATCCCAACGTACGGCTAACGAACTCACAACAACACCCCCTTTATCCTGACTACTGTCCCATTTATTTTACATGCTTTTTTTTATTGCTTATTAGTTTAATCATACGAACAAAACCAAACCACTCCTAACTATTTTAAAACTCCCTCACTAATTAAAAACGGACATCCTAGACTACTCAGATACATAATACAGTTGGTTTTGAAGAACGACCATAGGTTAATACTTGCTGCTATACAACCATTAGGCCATATAGCGCTAGTAACACTTAGGCCCCAACATTTATAAATATTAAAATCCTCTGGTGCCACCGCTAGCAGCCGGTCCGCAATGACAGGGTAATTCCCGATTGACTGTTGGCGGCGCATCAGGATAATTAGCACCTTCCCCATTTAAGTAGTGCAGATCTGATTCTCGACCAAGCTTATGACAACAAAAGAGCTACATGACTGGCCCCTGAGTGAATTAAAAGTTAGGAAACCCGATACACTTGAGTGAATTGAGTGACCACCTGTGAGGACCCCAGTCATGTAAATCTTACATCATGAAGATTGAAAAGAGAGCTTATTAGAACCGGTTTGGGGAAACATCAAAGGTTTAAACCCCGTTTACATCATGAAGATTGAAACCGGCTTGTTAGAACCAGAGTTTTTCGGAATACAAAGACATCCTTTCAGACATTCGAAGAAGTTTTACTAAAGATTTGCTTGAGGACAATCAAAATTCTAAGTGTGGGATACTTGATATCTCGTAAAAAGTCACGTTTTTACTACCGATATCTCTCTCATTCTGGAACAATACTTGGAAAATAGACTCAAATAATATGTAACTCAATGAAACTTTGCCAAAGAGATCAAAATAAAGATGCACGAGAAAAATCAAGCAAAACGGGCAAAAAACGAAGATTCCACGCACAATTAAAGATTCAAGGCATTCGAGACAAGATTCGAGACAAAGTACCCACCACTGAGATCCATCTTATCTAAGATCTTCGTTTTCAAAATACGAATATGACAGAAGAAGAATCAACAAAAACGGATGAAGAATGAAGATTCTACGTACGCTGAAAGATTCAAACGATTCGTACAAGACATCTAAAGTTCAAAGACACATCTCAGGGATTTCTTTGCATCAAAGTCTTTGTTTTGGAAAGTGATTCGTTTTTGAAAAACGAATCCAACGCGAAAATAATCGACGCAAACGGACGCATAATGAAGGAGGTACGCACGAAACAAGAAACGAGCGAACGAACAACGAACCGGGGCGGGCGGCCGCCAGCAGCTGCCGGCTGGCAACCAGCCGCCGCCGGCTGGCAGCCTGGTGCCGCCGGTTGGTTGCCGGCCATCCCCTCCCCCTTTTTCCGTCCTTTCGCGTACTTGTCTGGCACATGTGCTAGCACTTTTCGCAACTTTAGGGTACACATGCTACCACTTTCCTCGCCTTTAAGGTACATGTGCCTCCACTTTCCGGGAAAGGACCACCCCCCACAAACATGCTAACTTTCACCTTGGATGGCTAACATGCACCAAATTTCAAGTATAAATAGAGGCCTCATGCTTCATTTCAAGTTACACCTTCCACACCTTAGAAAACACACACATCATATATATTTTCTTTGTAATTTATTTCTTCTTTTAGACTAGTTAGTTAGAATAGCTAATTAATTAGCTAAGTAAGATTTGTACGGAGGTGCTCCGGGATGCATTTTAGATACGAGTTATTGTACACCTTTTCAGGTTCTAATATATGTTCCATATTTAAAATGCTTGTTCTTTATGTTAATAATTTAAATATGTATGATAGAATTGTCATGATTAACTTGATAACTCAATTGTCTGATATGATAGTCGTTTAGGAAGATTTAAATATGTAATTAAATTGTATGTTATGAGATTGTAGATGGCCTATATTATAAATAGATGTAGGAATTAAATCTTTATCGTTTATACGCCCAACTCAAGTTGTGACTAAAATCATATCCAAAAATGAACGTAGCTAACTCATAGGGTATAGGTCACTTGGTTATACTATGTTTGATTGAATCGTTGAACTTGGCATGGCCGGTGTTCTCTAGACTAAAATAGATCTAAGAGACACGGAACATGGGAATAGAGGTAGATTAAGATTAAATTCGTATATGTGATATTTTTGAGACAACTCTCAGAATATCCTCGATTTAGATAATACTTTTGTATGCTTATATGGAACTGTTGTTTTGATCGTCTTATTGCATGTTCTTGTTGAATTGTTGCCTTAGGATTATCATAATAGTGAACTACAAACGACTTTAATTATCGTGAAATAATGTGACGGCCCCTATTCTACTGTTCTTTGATATAGTACTGGAAACGCTTACGGTGGAGTACAAATGTATGGAAGTCAAGAATGACCGAAGGTAGTTATATTATGAATCGAATAACAAACGTATTAACTAGGTTTTCATTTGTAGCATAACCATCCCTGTTTTCTTGCATACTTGAGTAATGTCGATAACTCGTACGAATAAGTGATGACATATTATCCGGCCGCCTAGACTAGTTATTCCAACATATTCCGGCGAGGGTAAACCCCGTTCATAAGATTATTTATTCAACAAACTATGTCATGATTCGGACATCTCTAATGACCGAGATTGGGGAATAGGATTCGAGATTAACTGTCGGATAACACGGGCATACATTTGAGAGAACTTTCAATGTATGCTTTAATATATTCTGCAACCCAAGTGACATTCTGTTTTCCTGATTGTGGACACCTCCGCGTTAGCCCGATAGAAGGATTGTAGTAATAGCTCACAATAACTTATGAACTTAACCTCGTTAGAACTCTTCATATTTAACATCACCTAAACCACTTCATAGTAGACAATTGTTTTAATTGCTGAACGTCCGAAGTAACCTCCACTTTTAGTTTAGCTTAGTTTAGTTAAATTTAGGTTAGAAAACCCAAAACGAAAAACCAACTCTCTTATCCCTAGCTAGATACATAAAAGTTTCTAAATCCCCTAGCTTCAATTCGTCGTGCTTTGAAGAACGATCCTAAGTCATACTTATCCTTTGCTAGCCCTTAGATCAGCAATAATAGTATCCCTAGGCACCAGCCTTATAAAATTAAAACCCACTGTTGTCTCGCATCACCATTAGAAATTTCAACGACTAGTAAGGCAGACAACAGTAATATATACACCAAACATTTTAATGCATACACCAATTTTTATAGATGTTGATATAGTACTGTACAATACTGGGATGCATATTCTTAATGCATGAATTAATAAGTGTGTTGTATATATCAACACCTTTCTTTTATGAGAGAGAAGGAAAGGTGCTGGCCGGGACGGATTTGATTTTGACATCAAATTGAAGACATGCATGGTTTTGAAAGTATGTGATTTTATTTTCATGTTCTTTCATCGTAATGCAATTAAATCAAAGCTCCATTTTTCTTAATTGAATATTTGTTTTCAAATGACAATTTGTATTTATAGTTTACACTGTTATACCAACAATCTTTCAAGGCCTGTTTAAATCGATCGGGAGCCATGACTTACAGGTTATATTAAACCGGTTTTTTTTGCGAGTATATTACATTGTATATAGTTGCTAATTTTAAAGGGTGAATAATCTAAATTGTCTTTAGGTTAAATACTAATATGATTATTGTTGTAAATTATGCTCTTATTGTGTCATAGCAGAGTATGTAAGATAAGAGTACTTAAGTTGAATATACCACATTCATATGTAAAAAATAAACGCATTGTGTTAGATCGAAACCACTAGATGTTTATGAAGTTTCTTAGTAAGAACCACTTATATATCAAACACAAAGGAATAAGAAAAGTATATTTCAAAAGTATTGGATACCCGGGGCAATCTATGCCAAAATTTTACACTTTTCAATGAATTTTACGAAATATTTACAAAAATGGTACAGGCTTCCCGAACCAAAATAATCGTGACCGTTGCCTTGAGTATAACTCCTACATAATCAACTAAGGACACACATGACGACATACAAGCTTAAAAGCTTAATGAATACAAAGTTTTGACACCTTCCAAATAAACACAACTAATGAAGAAACTTTAAAAAAAAAAAAAAAATGACTAATATGAAGCAACTTAACATCTAGTTTACTTAAACCCTACTATGAGCTTACGGTCACAACTTATTTGTGCCACCTACACTATCCTTAAACATTGGATCCAAGCTAAGCTATGAGTCATAGATTTATTTAATACCCTTTGCCACTGCGGCATAATAACAACTTATTCGTAGCACATAAGTAGTGTAAAAGTTATATAAAATGACTATTTTGTGTGTGCCTGAAGTTTGGAAAAATAATGTACTCACCTAGGAATTGCTCTTGCGATTTACATTAGCTCCCTAGCTAGAAGAACATTCACCCTTAAGTTGTCATTCCATAATCTTTCCCACCTATGTCGAATTCAATCATGTATATATCGTTATTAATACAAACCAAACACAACTACTAGCACTTGAGTACTATAAGACTAATTAGAGACCTTAATGTGTCCTTAACACACGTTTATAACACTCTATGCTATAAATTATGTTGCCCCATAATCGCATAATAACCATACGCAACAAATTATGACTCAACCCATTATTTCAGCTTTGACACCCTGTAGCATTTCAAGTATTTGACCTACTAAAACTTACAATTAGCTTCTAAAACTTATTTCACGTAAAAGTAGACTTTTCAAGGTTTTAAGGATTTTAAATTACGCCTCAAATGGAGTTACGATTAATTTGTTATAAATTTTGAAAGAGACTGCATCATTTTCCTGGTGTCCACTTATTGCGGCGAACTTATATGGTCACGTCACAAAGTCCCTTTCGTCCTGTACCATGATGTTCAACAGTGTCCCCTACATCGTGCAAGTGTTCTCGAACAAAGTCTTACGATGAACGCTGCTTTGGTATTTCTTTTTCTTTTTCTCCTCACACACAATCGTTTAATAAATAAACAAATAATTTTAAGAACGCTAAAAACTCAACATCCCCCACAACCCCACTATTTCAACAACATTCCTATGAGCACACGGTTAAAAACAGTCACCACACCCTACACTCTCGTAGATGGTGGGTTTTATAATTTATCATAGCATAGGTTGTGGCAAGGTTGCAAAACTCGAAAGTTAGGGTCGAGTCGGTCGGGATCTCGGGAGGACTAGTCAGCCAAGTCGGGGCTAGTCGGGTTTTGACTTGGTTGACTTTTATACTTTTAAATAATAAATTTCAAAATTATGTATAAATATAGGTGATAACTTTATATATTTCAAAGATAAGGGTCTATAAATGTAAATTCCTTTTAACTTCTTGTTGAAAAGTACATTTTCTCTCTCATCTCCCCTCAATTCTAGATCTGATATCTGCTCTATCTCTCTCCCCTTAATCTTCATCTTTACATCTTCTTTTCATCTTCATCGTTTTACTCTATTTACCACTTTTTCTCTATTTTCTCTCATATTTAGCCACAAAAATTAATGGAAAAACACACTCAAGTCATAGATCCAACGGTTCTGACCTGTTGACCTCCGTTGATCGGAGTTGATCGTCGTTGACCCAGATTTTTTGACCGAATTGGCCTACGTCGGGTCATGGACTTATTCAACTCTGACTAATCAGCGACTAGTCGGTCGACTTGGTCAACTTTGCAACACTGGGTTATGATGACATTGTCTTTACAGTGTCCAAGTGAGAACATTGTTGTTGAAAATTTAGCGGTGTGTGAATCGGTGTTATGGAGTTTCCAAGTTTTTGTTTTATACAATACAAATAATTGAAAAAATTAATTAAATAACATATAAATTAAATTAGAAAATAACATCTATTAATCAACATAATAAATTAATTCACAAAAAGTAGAATACTAAAAATACTAATCCATTTAAATTTAGTTGACCAAATTTTAATTGGGTTTGACCCAACTTAAAAACTTTAAACCTACTTGACATAACACCTAAACTACCAATTTTTCATCTTCATCGAACTTTGTCAAACACACATCAAACATACATATTAACTGACACATAAATTACATAAACTTTGCATTCACAAACAAGAAAGAATATAAAATTAACAAGAAAAGAATAAAAAATTTACGCAAACAACATCTCAACCAAAACTGTGATGAGAACACCGTCGGAAATGCCATTTCGATGTTAAGGAAGCCATCCGATGACGTTCTCACTATCGAACGCCAGTGAGAACGTTTCCACACCCTTTGCTCTTATCATTCTCATTCTCATACCAATCATTCATCAATCTCATATTCATAATAATTTATAAATTTAAACGAGCAACATTTAAAATCTCATTCTTATAATACTTCATTCATCCCATCCAATATGTTCATATTATTATTTTGGGATGTGCCAAATAAATGTTCATTTTAATGTTTCAACCAATTGAAAAGATTTTAATGGGTGAATATGTTATTTGATTGATGAAGAATGTAGTTAGTGGAGAATTTGAAACCGTGTGTAAATTTTGATTAATATTAGATTTTAATTATAAAATGAAAAATGAAAATTAAAGGCGTGAAATAGCAAGGTTTTTTTTTGAACATGGAACTATGGAAGTAGGAAGGTTGGATAGGGCCATAAGCCCATATGGGTGTCAACTTATCAGGAATAAATCCGAACACGTAGATGCAATGTAATCCAATCAACATTAAAATCATGACACCATTGATTCTTTTGAATCGTTCCATCAACTATTCAACTCCCCAATATTTCTATACTTCGTAACATTAATCTTGAAAAAATACCTCAAACATTTGCATCCATGGCATCCACCACAAACATTATCCTATCTTCAAAATTTCTTGGCTCAAATGTGTTAATCTCTTCCCCAACCCCTAAAACCCACAAATCTACAACCAATCATTTCATAATCCCACAAGCAATACTTAACAAAAAATCAAGTTCCTTAAAAGATTTGAATTTTCAATCAAAAGCTACTTTAGCTGCTCTGTTTTTTTCTTCAGTTGCAACATCACAAGCACTAGCTTTAGACACTAATTCACCACCACCGCCACAACAAAACCCAATTCAACCTCAATTAATTGAACAAAACCCATCAAAAAAATCATATCTTTTTGCACAAGATAATGTGTTAACTGCCCCCAAACCTCAGGCAAGCTCTGATTTACCTGAGGGTAGTCAATGGAGATACAGTGAGTTTTTAAATGCAGTTAAGAAAGGAAAAATTGAAAGGGTAAGGTTTAGTAAAGATGGTGGTGTTTTGCAGCTCACGGCCGTTGACGGCCGTAGAGCCGGCGTGGTCGTCCCGAATGACCCTGACCTTATCGATATATTGGCGATGAACGGTGTCGATATATCGGTCTCCGAAGGGGAATCTGGTAATAATTTGTTTGGTTTTATTGGTAATTTGTTGTTCCCTTTGTTAACATTGGGAGGGTTGTATTTCTTATTTAACCGAGCTCAGGGCGGCCCGGGTGGGCCAGGAGGTCTCGGTGGGCCAATGGATTTCGGCCGATCGAAATCCAAGTTTCAGGAAGTTCCTGAAACTGGGGTTTCGTTTGCTGATGTGGCTGGAGCTGGTCAGGCTAAACTTGAATTACAAGAAGTAGTGGATTTTTTGAAAAACCCTGATAAGTATACAGCCCTTGGAGCTAAAATCCCCAAAGGGTGCTTATTAGTCGGACCACCTGGAACCGGAAAGACCCTTTTGGCTCGGGCGGTGGCTGGAGAGGCTGGTGTGCCGTTTTTCTCATGTGCTGCTTCGGAATTTGTTGAATTGTTTGTGGGTGTTGGTGCTTCTAGAGTTAGGGATTTGTTTGAAAAGGCAAAATCGAAAGCACCTTGCATTGTGTTTATTGATGAGATAGATGCAGTTGGGAGGCAAAGAGGGGCAGGGATGGGAGGTGGAAATGATGAAAGAGAGCAAACTATTAATCAGTTGCTGACTGAAATGGATGGGTTTTCGGGTAATTCAGGTGTTATAGTTTTGGCAGCTACTAACCGGCCGGATGTTCTTGATTCGGCATTGTTGAGGCCTGGCAGATTCGATAGACAGGTTACTGTTGATCGCCCTGATGTTGCTGGTAGAGTTAAGATCCTTCAGGTATTGCTCATTGCTCATCTGTTTTCCAATTATATGTTTTCAGTTACTCCGTATCTGTTTTGACAGAAATATACACATAGTGCATAACATATACTTAGAGAGAAAATAATTAATGCGTTTTAAAGCTATAAAAGAGACCTTATAGTGGTGAGCTTATTTTCAGCAAGTAGGCAAGAACTTTAGAGTTCAAAATTAGTCAAATAGATAAGATTAGTAGATTACCATAAAGGGAAATCCATAGAAAGAAACCAGAAATGTTGAATTTGTAGTGCTGAATGAAGGAATTTTGGTGGACAGTTTGTGATAACGTCCTACCTGTCACGTGCTTCCTATGGGTTCATAACTCTGTACGATTTATCGTAATGATTCTGTCATGTGATAGGTGCACTCAAGGGGAAAGTCACTTGCAAAAGATGTAGATTTTGAGAAAATCGCAAGGAGAACCCCTGGATTTACAGGCGCTGATCTTCAAAACCTGATGAATGAAGCAGCCATTCTTGCAGCTAGGCGTGAACTCAAGGAAATAAGCAAAGATGAAATAGCAGATGCTTTAGAAAGGATCATCGCCGGGCCTGAAAAGAAAAATGCTGTTGTTTCAGAAGAGAAAAAGAAGCTTGTCGCTTATCACGGTCAGATTTTTTCTAATTTAGAGGGTTGGGTGTGTCACAATGTTATATTTATCATAACAGTTTGTAGCAGTTTCGATTGGCAGAAGCTGGGCATGCACTAGTTGGTGCACTTATGCCCGAGTATGATCCTGTTGCCAAGATTTCCATCATTCCTCGTGGTCAAGCTGGTGGTCTGACTTTTTTTGCACCAAGCGAAGAAAGGCTTGAATCTGGATTGTATAGTAGAAGTTACCTTGAAAACCAAATGGCGGTGGCACTTGGTGGAAGGTATTACCCATTTGGTATTCTGAATTGAGCCATTTTTCCTTTTATCTGTTTGAAAATTTCATATGATATAAGAAGAATTAGATATGGGAAGGCTGACCCATTTTTTTAAAAATGGGTTGGCTGTGTTTTAATTTCAGATGTGTTGTTTTTCTAAAAGGGGGACTTGTTGTCATTGTTGATGAGGTGAGAGTTTTATCATAACTGTACAGACTCGAAAATTGTATGTAACATTAATTGTAAAGTGGACAAGAAGTCTTTTGGCCCTTGACAATAAAAAAATATTGTAAATGCTCAATTTTGGCCTGACCTGTTTTGGCCCATACTATAAAGCCCATTTTGACCCGAACCCGTTTTAAGTGGCTACACATCCTACCAACTAGTTCGTCCTGCAACTTCTTGTAAAAAGCCTAGAACTTCAGAAATGTTGTAAGCCTAATTGTCTAAACTTGTAGACATAAATCTAGACCATAAAACTCATTTTAGGTGTTACTCTATAAATGATAAATGGAGTAGGTTTGCTTTTTAGGTCTACATTATTAGCCCTAATCATCACTACTCAGAAATTTAATATGAATATAGGCAAATTGTTGAACGTTGTAATTACTGTTAGTAGGGGTTAATGCATAAGAGGTTAGTTCCTTAAATTATTTGTGTGATTATAAATCTTGATACCTTGTAGGGTTGCCGAAGAGGTTATATTTGGACGTGAAAACGTGACAACAGGAGCATCTAATGACTTTATGCAAGTTTCACGGGTGGCAAGGCAGATGGTAGAACGCTTAGGCTTCAGTAAGAAAATCGGTCAAGTTGCAATAGGTGGAGGTGGTGGAAATCCGTTCTTGGGCCAACAGGTATGCAAGTGTTTTGCTTATTAATATTAGAAAACGTTTCTGGATGCTAAATGATCAAATTAGTTGCAATGCTGCTAAATTACTACTAAAACAACAATCTTACGTGTTATATTTATTGGCATTGTGTTCATATGGGTTTAAAATTGTGCAGATGTCATCCCAAAAGGATTACTCAATGGCAACGGCTGATATAGTTGATGCTGAGGTGAGGGAGCTAGTTGAGAAGGCATACGAAAGAGCTACACAAATAATTACTTCGCAGATCGATATCTTACACAAGCTTGCTCAACTGCTTATCGAGAAAGAGACGGTAGATGGTGAAGAATTCATGAGCCTCTTCATTGATGGCAAGGCGGAACTCTATATTCAGTAAATAGTATGCAAGTCCTAAAACTGATCATTGTTAAAGTATATGATGTATAATCAATATACACAACTTGTAATTCGTTGGATGTGTTTGATAAGCTAACTTCTTCAAATGTACGAGTAGAGGATCCTTATGGAATGAACTCGATCATATATGAACACATACAAGCTCATATGTTTTACATTCACATATAACCATTAGAGGCTTCGTAGCAATTACACAAGTTATGGACTGTCATCTCATTAGCATATACCGACATTTTAAAATCCCTAACTGTGTTTCCGTTATTTTATGGATTCACTATTTAATTAGTGTATATATTTACAAACTACCTGATTAGTTTTAAGTTCTTACTTTCTGTAATCATAGCTTATGATGCATCGTTTAATTGACTTTAGATTATGGATATAGAGTTAAGACAGAGTTGTTATTTATATACAAAAATTGGCTTAGCTTTTGTTTCATAACTAAACTGTCTCCAAGGTGGCTTGGTGGTAAGACATCATGATGTCCTTAGAAGAGGTCGTAGGTTTGATCCTCACAATTTAAACATCTTGTGGGTGCCTAAGGAAAAGGTTCGTAATACGGTCAAGGGGATACCCTAGTTAGACCGCGTACATCTTATTCCAAAAGACTCACCCTCCCCGGGGAAAACCTCATTCGTTAAGTAGTTGCATGTTTGAATAAAAACTTTTTCATGATCATACAGGTTTAAGAGCGGGTAGTAAATCTCATAGGTGTTTCAATGATGTCTTATATTTCACTACCTTGTATACAAATGAGCCCATGGTATTAGCCATGTAGTTACCGTTGGTCAGTTACCAAAATTATCTTTATTTACATCAACTTTAGATGAGATTTTCCTTGTTCAGGTTACCCGTGGAGGGCGAGTTTT
This sequence comes from Pseudognaphalium luteoalbum, assembly GCA_963422505.1. Lineage (NCBI taxonomy): Eukaryota > Viridiplantae > Streptophyta > Magnoliopsida > Asterales > Asteraceae > Pseudognaphalium > Pseudognaphalium luteoalbum. Next base: position 48,915,788 of record OY730194.1, read on the forward strand.
TCTTCACTTAGATGTATGTGGTCCAACCGGGTAACCCCGTGACCTGTTTCGACCCTTTACCTGGCCACATGTAAGGCATGAGACCTCTTGTGAGGATATCGGGACGTCAACCACTAGGTAACCTTGGTGATGGTTATTTTTATCTACATCAACATACCTGATTTAATCAAGTTCATGAGCTCCAAATAAGACACAATAAATTCATAACAGAAACATATGAACGTACATTGAGTTCACCTCAGAGTTCATTGCGTTTAGTGAATCTGACCTTAAGACCATTCTTCATCTTTAGCACAATACAATCTGCTGGGAGCATACAATTTTCCCCCACCAACTCAATGTGATAATGGTAAATGATTGTAGCTGTTACTATCTTCATTTGAGATATAGACGTGTCTTTACCCAAACAACTTCTTTGGCCAGCATTAAATGTTGTAAATTTGTATGATGGCTCATGTTTAATTCTTCCTGCACTAGAGATCCATCTCTCAGGCTTAAACTCCATACAGTCTTCACCCCATATTGATTTCATCCTTCCCATAGAATAAAAACATAAGAAAATTTGGGTGTTTCGATCAACTTTGTGGCCACTTGGAAGGATGTCTGGTTGTAAGGGAGTTTTATTGTTAAGCGGAATAGGAGGGCAAAGCCTCAAGGATTCATGTAATGCTCCGTTAAGGTAAACCATTTCACTCAAGTCTTTTGCACTCCATCTCTCGCCTACATTCACCTTAAGATGTGTGCTAATCTCTTCCAGAATCTTATGTTCTACGATTGGGTTTCTCGCAAGGAGATAAAAGAACCAAGACAAAGCGCTACTGATGGTATCTTTTCCTGCAAGCATTAGACTTAATATCATATCTCTTAATATTTTGGTAGGATCACCAAAATCACCACACTGATCTTTAATATCTCTCATGAAAGTGGTTAGTAATAAGGTTCTTTCTTCTTGTTCTTCACAATTGGTCTTATTGCAATCGTTTTGTTTTTGGACTAAGCATTTGTATATGAAATCATCTAGAGTTCCCCATGCATCTTTAAACTTCTTCTCATCGCCCCATCTAAGTAATTGTTTAAACTTCCATATAATTGGAGGTGTATAATGCCTATGAAAGATAGTTTCTCCAACTTCGTGTGGTGCCTTTTGACATGGGTTGTAAGGAAGATCAAGAGACAAGCTTTCAGGGTCATGATTCAAGAGCAGCTTACATGTATTGTCAAAAGTGAACCGGTCAAACAATTCCTGCAAATCCATCTCCTTTCCATGATTAGAAATAGATTCAAGTATTGGAAGAAGCCCATTCTCCAACTTGTTCCAAATGATTGTTTCTAGCAAACTTTGATAATTAGCATGTTTAAACAAGCACATGGTGATTTTACGCTGGATCTCCCATAACGGACCTTCAGAAGTAAGGATTCCATCTCCAAAGATATCAAAGATGTCACGAAATTTATCACCTTTGGGATAGTTGTTAAAGTTTTTGAAAAGAACATGTCGGACATCTAAAGGATTAGTAGTCATGAGCATGTCCATGTTGGCGAACCACGGGCCTTTAAACATGAGTGTACCATCTGTATGTGTGAGAATCTCAGTGATGTAATCATGCATTCGGTTGGTGTTTAAAAGTAGTCCCGGCAGCATACCTATAATTGGCCAGTTTGTAGGGATAACGGATCGTTGGTTTTGATGTCTATACATCAATATTAAAAATGGCATTAGAATGAAAATTACAGAGAAAATGGATGTGTATTCATGAAAATCCATGAGATGAAATGAGAGAAACAACAGGTGAGTTTACGTGATAGTTGTTGTGTTATTGTGATCTGCTTGTTGGTCATTTATAGGCATCTAAGAAAGAATTCACACTTTGAGCATTTGACTACTTCCATTAATTCAAATAAAATACTGAGATATAAAAACAAGATTATAATATAATACCTTATCTTATTTTGTTTGTGTTGGAAAAAGAAGCTAATCTGGTTTTCAGAACTCTTAGGAAGATTGGTGTCATCGGAAATATGGTAGGTCGATACAAAAGATGTAAATATAAAAGTAGTAAATATTAGTTATGTCATACAATCCATCGAAGCTTAACTAAGACTTGATCACTAAATTATGTATTAACAGCTTAAACCACTGTCCATGATAATTAAGGAATATATCATATCAAACATGAAATGTGGTCGTGTTAGTATTTTGTTTTTCGTTCGTTATTGGCTTATCATCTTCAAAGATGCCAATCGTTAGTGTTTCTGTTCGATTGATACGAAAATTAGGAATAAGTATTGTGCGGAAGTAACAATGTGGTGAAATAAACAACATAAGTACATGTGTGAATGTAACACGACAATTATGTTGTCTTGAATAAACTAGGGCTGCATTTCCCATGCTCTGATATATAGTTATATACTGTTATCTTTTTACAGGTATTTTTTATTTATTTATTTGTTTTCTTATGGGCAGCTATTTGTGAAAACAAATCCCAAGTAACAAGAAGATGTTCACAGGAAAAGATCAAAACTAATCACACCAAATAATAAAAACAGATAAAAGAAACAAAACTGATAATACAAAAATTAGCATATAAAGAAAAACCTCAACTAGAGCTTCACTCTACCCCAACAGAGTGAACAAATTTGTTCCATGACATTATCAAGAAACGACCAACTAACGATATCAAAAACCTTCTTCAAATTAACTCTAAAGAATTGAAGCTTGAGGTCATTCTTCGTCGCGTAGTTTTTAAGCTCATTTACCACTAACACACTGAAAGAATTATGTGCTCGATAATAATATTTAATTTATTTAATCCGATAATTAAGACATCAATGGGTCATATCAATGCATCATCGACAAATACATATGAGATTAATTGATTACTAATTAATTATATAGAATTAAATAAAGTTTAGTTTTAAATGTCAAACCAAATATTGTTAAAGGGTTTAATTCGTAACTATTGACAAACTTGATGAATAAGTGTGGTTAGGCTATAAATATAAGTTTAAGGGTTCAATAGTTAGATGATCAACACATAATAACCTAAACCCTAAAACTCCCCCTCTCCTCTCTCTTGTTTTCGGCCGAACCCCACAAAACCCCAAAACCGAATTTCGGTTTTGGGTTTGTCGAAACACACACGTACAAGTGTGGTCTCGTCTTTAGCCTACGCGTGTTGTTACTAACCGTAGTAAAGATTAACGTGTACGTGAGAGATTAAACGACTAGCGGTTGTATCTATAATGATGACTAGTATTGGTACGAATGTGTTGGTACATCCGAGCAAGAAACAAAAGATTGATCATACCGAGCAAGTCGCTGTAAGTTGTTTCTTTTGTTTCATATAAATAGTTGATTGATTTAATACAAGTATTTGAATCTGCAATAAATAGGTTTAATATTATTTTATTATTTTCCGCATATTAATGATTTAATATTTAATAAAAGTAACCGATTAAACTCATCACACACCATCTAGTATATGTCTACCCAAAATAAAAGGTGTTTGATTTGGTGATATTAGAGATGACTTAACCTTTGATAATAGAACTAACTAGAGAGTATTTTTACAATCACCTTATAAACATACCCATTTAAACTTGTAGGCCAGGAAGATGTGATTTCAAGAGGGTATGAGCTTTTATGAGTCAGAGTAAGAAAAGAAGAATTACATCCCCTACCGAATTTACGGTTCTCTCGAACTGTTTTATGAATATAGTTCAGCCCATCCGGTTGTAACATCCCAACAATACAAGGTTTGTATATTACGAGTTTTTCTTACCCATACATTCCGATGCAACAGGTTATAAAAAAATCAATAAATTTACTTATCATTTACATTTTTAGAGTTTTAGTTATCGACTAATATGAACATCATATATATATAATACGTAGAGTTTCTAAACTATATATTTTGAATATCACGTTTCAAAAGAAAAATAATCTCAGTTCAATGATAGTCAAGTTACATGTGAAATCCAAAAGGTGTGCTCCAAGCCACTTCTTATATGCTTTGATTTGATTCAAAAGAAGTTCGCTTTCTCTGCTCTTCAAAAAGTAAGAGAAGCCCTAAAGGTCTAAAAGAAAAGCAACCGCCTTAAAAAGGGGACGAGCAGTTATCTATGTAATTACGGTCTTTGTTGGCCGGGGCTCCTCTTATCCTTCATTGGACCGTTCGGATGTGCTCTAGATGAAGAAAAATCTATAAAAAAAATTAGAACCTTATATGCTTTCATTAAGTAATTGATTTAAGTCTTTTATCTATCTATGCATTTAGACGATGTCAGACATATATAGTGTTAGTGGTTGATCATTTAATTTTTTAAAAGATATTTAAAATGTATACGTACTTTTATTTAAGAAAACATAATAACATATGAAAAATGAAACTCACCTTATTAAATTTGATTATTTACTCTTTAAATTAAAAGGAACAAAATGTATAAAAACTTAGATTGATTATGCCTTATATACTTTCATTAAATAATATATTGATGTTTCTTATCTACTGATGCATTTAATTATTTGTGTGATAGGCGTATGTATATTAATAGTGGTTAACTAATTAAGTCTCCTAAAGGATATTTAGAATAAAATGCGAATTAAATATTTTTACTTTAATTTTAGGAGATATAACAAAGAATATATATATATATATATATATATATATATATATAGCGTGAGAGAGAGAACAAGAGAGAGAGAGAGAGAGTTTGGATCAAATGAGAATACCTTAAGAATAAAGAACGAATAAGAACACTTAAAATGCACAATTACTCTTGATAGAATAGTTAGATTAACATTCGTAGATCTCAAATATGCAAAGAAAAATAAATGTACACTTGTAAAAATACACAAAAACTGAAAAAATGGTTGATGCACGATTATCTCTATAATTGTGCATCAATCATTTTTTTTTGTGCATTTTTGAAAGTTCACATCTATATTTCTACGCATATTTAAGATATATGAGTGTTAATCTAATGAAATTCTTTGCTAGGTGTACATTTATAAGGTGTTTTTATCCGTTCTTATTTTTAAAGGGTCTCATTGGAACGCTACCATATATATATATATATATATATATATATATATATATATATATATATATATATATATATAATATACAATAAAATGTAAGAAAAAAAGTTGAAATATTTGGTTTTGTATTTACTTTATAATATATATTTGAGATATATGAGATGGGAATCTAATGAAATTCTTTGCTAGCTGTGCATTTATAAGGGTTTTTTAGCCATTTTTATTTATAAAGAGTTCTCGTTGTAACTTTACTAGGGAAGAGCAAAATAACCGAATTACCGAAACCGAACCGGTACCCAACCGGTACCAACCGTTACAAATGATACGGTATTCGATTTTTGATTTGGGGCCAACAAAAAAACCGGTACCAACCGGTCGGTACCGGTTCAGTACCGATTGGTACCATGCACACCAAAATACCTAAACCGAATCGGAACTGCACCGAATCGAACCAAACCGGTACCAACCGATATAAATGGTATAGTATTCGGTTTTTAATTTGGGGTAAAAAAAATCGGTACCAACCGGTCGATACCGATATGGTACCAAGCTCACCCCTAAACTTTACCATATATATATATATATATATATATATATATATATAATATGCAATAAATGGTAAGAAAAATAAAGTTAAAATATTTTGTTATGTATTTACTTTATGAAGAAAAAACTACAAAATAAAATGTTGAAAATCTTTAATTGGTAAAATAAAATAGAAAACAATATTAAAAACACTATTCCTAATATTTGATTATGTATTTACTTTATAATGGAAAAAAAATACAAAATTGAAAATTGAAAAACTTTGATTAGTATAACAAAATAAGTATTTACTTTATATTGAAAAAACTACAAAAAATAAAAGTGAAAATCTTTAATTAGTCAAATAAAATATAAAATAATATTAAAACTACTATTCCTAACCAAAGTAAATGTAGTAGAGTATAAATGTATATAGTTGAATGTTATATATGTAGTTGAAGTTTTGACCCATATTATTCAACTAGGACCATGGGGAAGTTTAAAAAATAATGATATAAAATGGAGAATAAAGGAAAAAATAGTATTGCTCCATTTAAAAAACCCATTTTCACCTTTTTTTAATCTCACAAACGGTATGTCTATAAATTATAAAAATTGTATATTCGGAATCAACATCTTTTTCTCTTTGATTCTGTATCTAACAAGTTATATACTTTCGACAAAGTTTTTATTTTCATTTTTATTGGGTATTAAAAATTTGTAATCGGAAATCACATGTGATTTAACATTAAAAATTAATCACACTCGCTTATATCTCCGATTAAACTTTAAATTCAAATCATTGATACTTTAAAGAGATTAAAACATGAAATACTAAGTTGTAATCACATGGATTGAAATATTAAAGTATCAATCACATGTGATTAAATAGTAATAAAATATGAATTTTCAAATCATTGACTATAATTATATAATTAAATAAAAATCAAGTTAAAATAATAAATGAATTATCATATATCAGTAACTTTCTCATCAAATATCAATTTTTAGAATTAAAGCCATGTGATTATATACAAAATCATATGTAATTATATAACAAATCACTTGTGATTAAATATACAAATAACAATCACATGTGATTTTTAATGAAAACTAATGCAATTTTTTATTAATTATTTTTAACTATTAATGTGGATGAATATTAAGTTATAATCACTTATTAAATAACATATACCATGAATAAATAATCGTGAACAAATTTTAGTTTTTTACACAAATCACATGAGATTATATTGTAGAATCCAGTAAAAAATCAAAGAAAAAAATTCGTCGAAAATATAGCTTATGAGATCTCTAATCGAAGAGAAAAAGACGCGGGTTCCGAATATGTAATTTTTATAATTTATGGATTTACGGTTTGCGAGATAATTAACCATGTGGGTAAAAATATGAGTTTTGTAAAGAATTGAAACAATCTTATTGGTTCTCTCATTCTCCACGTTTTTTGCATCTTTATAAGAACCCAACTTATAAGACCATTTAGTCATACTTTTGTCAAGAATAGGCCTGTAAACGAACCGAATGAACACGAACGGAGTCTGTTCGTGTTCGTTCATTAAGGTTTTGACGAACAAATGAACGAACACGAATGGATAGGCGAACGGATTTTATTGTTCATGTTCGTTCATTAAGAAAATTTGTTTGTTCACGAACACAAACGAACGTACACGAACAAACACATAATTTAATGCATTTCTTCAAAAATAGCTTAAACGAACCTCAACAAACATAAACGAACATATATATATATATATATATATATATATATATATATACACACAAACACACATCTACACATATATATCTTATATAACTTAAAACTTTGTGATGCATATTCAACATTACAAAACGATCACAATATGAAGATAAATTCATTTGCTTGATCCGATCGTTGGAAAGAGCAGCATATCTAATCTAATGGAGGGAGAGAGTGGATGTGTTTTTGGAGTGGAGGGAAATGTGATATGAAAATATAAGGTAAAAATATCTAGATTTTTAATATTATCAAATGAAAATATCAAAATATTAATAATATTCTATTTGATATTTAGCTTTATTAAAATAACGTATACAAATATGTATTAATTTAATTAAACTATTAGTTAATAAACGAACATTTAACTAAACGTTCACGAACATGTTATCGAACGTTCATGAATGTAAATGAATGAACGAGACATGTGGTCATGTTCGTTCATATAATTAAATGAACGTAAATATTTGTTCATGTTCGTTCATATAACGAAACGAACGAACATAAATGAACTTCTCGTCGAACGGTTCGCGAATAGTTCGTCGAACGTTTAGTTCGCTTACAGACCTAGTCAAGAATGTACTAGTAGTACATAGTTAATAACTTTAAAGTTTGTTACTACCTCTTTCGTATTCAAATGTACATTTTGACTCTGCACGCATTTTTATGAATCCTCACTAATTACACTTTTCACCGATCGAATATCAACTCGATCCATCCACTACAGTCTTTTTTGATCGGTTAAACACCAATATGAACATTTATAATGGGGCATACAAAAATAGTAACATGAACCCCTAAATTTTACGGAAGGAGTAAATAAAAAAGAATTATGTGCTATTAATGAATTTTTTCAAAAGAGTGCCCCTTTCTATTCTACACATTTCCTCCAGCTGTACCAAAAGTGTGTATGTGTGTTTCTTGAGATATTAGATAAGAGAAGAATTGTGGTGAAACATTTAAAGCTTAAGGTATAATTAACTTTACTTCAACTCCTTTATTTACTAAGGTTTTTTGATTTATTTTGAGCAAATAGTTTGAAAATGTATCTAACTTGTCATGAAATCCTATTGTGCATCCGACTTTCAAGAACTCTTATTATGTGTACCCAACTTACTAATCTCTCCTATTTTATGTAGTCATTAACCTTAAACCCCAATTACCATTCAAAATTATCTAAGATGGTATAAGTAGCTGATGTGGCATTGCCAAGTCAGTGCCATCTCAGCAAAAGTTTGATACATTTTTCAAACGTCATCATCATCTTCACCGTCTTCAATTTTTTGGTGAATTTTTTTCAAGAAACACCACCACAACCAATTTACATCTCCCTAACCATCAAGCCTATCTCCATGTCCAAAACATCACTATCTTCGACGTCATCATCAACTTTACCATATTTCCAGCGACACCGTTTTTTCCGACGAAATCACTACAACCAATTTACAACTCCTTAACCATCAACCCCTATCATCTCCGATCCACGTCGCCATTATCTCCAACTCATCACCATCCCCCACGTCATCACCATCTCCACCATTTTTTCGGTGATACCATTTTTTCCGACGACACTACTAGAAACCAGTTACACCATCTTCTCCACCATCGTAGTGAGGTGGAGATAGGGGTTGGTGCTTCTGTAAAATTGAGTATATACACCAAGAAAAAAATGAGTATTCTTTCTAGAGTCACCTGGCAACTGCCACATAAAATTGAGAAATTGAGAATATACTCTTAAGAATATACAATATAGATTATACTCTTGAAGGAGTTTGTACTTTAAGTCACCTGGCAACTGCCACATAAATTATTACGGAGTATGTGATCCCTGATGAACGGCACGCTACTCACGTCCGAATTGCAGCTCAAGCGGGCGTCAGGGTTTTTAAATTTATATTTTGCGAGGCTAAAATTATACGTGCTACCTACTATGGTTAGTAAGTTGTAAGTATGACCTAAGATTGTTCTAAAGATCGCTACGTAATATGGATTAAAGCTGGTGCTTTCGGTAGGAAAGTATTTAGGATAGAACAAAGTAGGTAGGTTTAGGGTTTTAAACTGTAGACAGGTAATTAAAGTACGGAAAATTAAATTGCATGAAAAATAGATAAAGATAGATATGTGATTGCTAAGATATCAATAATTAACGTTTCGAGCTGACAGAATAAATGAGGACAACACTAAGTTAAATAAGCAGACTATTAGGTGTAAACATTGGCCTACCAAATAATTTTCCCATTGACAGGTTGTAACACCCGCTTTTAGGGTCTAGTAATTTTATATAATTTCTTGACTTTAAATTATTATTTAATGTGTTAGAAAATGATTTCGTTTTGTAATGTGAACATAATTAGGTAAAAGGCTAAATAAATAATTGTGACTAGTAAATTATTGCTTGTTTTAAATTGTTATAGCCGACGGTAAAATAAAATAATTATCCTCGCAAATGGTTTTTAGGTTTCAGACAATACATCAAAAAGGGGAATAAAACTATACTGATAATATTGGGGTCGGTTGGGAGACCGACTTAATCTTCTAATTTTCCCAAAGTTACCTAACTTTTTTCCATTTCCTTCCTTTGTGAACTTGCAACAAGAAATCATAACAAACATTTAAGATTTAATCTTTCCTGCGATTTTGGTTCAACATATCAGATCATTCATCATCATCTTCTTAGCTTCTTTCATCTCAAGTGTAAGTATTATTGAGTTTATTATGCTCATGCATTTTGATGAAAATTGGGTAAAACATGAAATTAATATTTGAATAGATGATATATGATGTTTGTGTTGTTGTTTATTGTTATTTGATGATTGTATGATATTACTAAGTCAAGTCAGTTGATGCTCTCCAAGTTTTAATTGGGTTAAAATATTTAGGGTTCTTGAGATATTTGCGTTAATGATTATATATGAAATTGAGAGTTGAAGCTTATTGTTGATGTGTATGATGATTATAGAGGATGTTTGATGTATTAGATATAGTAAAAATTGAGTTTGATGATGTTTTGTTTGTAAAAATGGTGTTAGGGTTTGTGTATAAAGTTGCAGGTCTGATGCTTAGCTGTAAAACACCCTAACGCGATCTTAGCCTCGAGTCCGGATCGCATTCCTTAGTTTTATTTCATCACAGTTAGCTATTGTTATGCTGAACGCGATCCCGCCTCATTTTCAGGATCGTGTTGCCTAGTGTGATTCGGTTACAGAATTTTTTCTAATGATGAACGCGATCCCACCACTGTTTCTAGGATCGCGTTGCTTAGTGTTTTTGGCAAATTTGTTTTCAGGGTAGCGAATAAGTGATAAATTCATTAACTCGGATTGGATTGAAATTCGCATGGTCACTCGAAAACGGCCCAATGATCAAAGCTCTATTCAAAGAGCCTAGACATTTTTGGCCTTTCGGGGTCATCTAAGGGTTGAAAATGACATTTTTCAGTTTTTAAATATCATTTTGGGATTTTCTGATTTCATTTCGGATTGGACGTTTATTTGCTTAGACTTCAGGGATTACCTATTGGGATAAATATGTTATGATGATGATTTGTAACTAGATAATTGATTAAATAGCTATATAAGTTGAATTGTTATAACTGATAATCAACTTGATAATTGTTTGGTATTTTGATAATATGTATAGAAATATGTTGTACGATTATGGAATGAGTTATTGACTCATTAATTGTTGTATTCTCAGATCAGCAGAAGACTCGGTGACATTAGACATTTGAGTTGTTGGACTGAGACTAACAGGTTAGTGGATCTGTAATCCTCAGTGTAACTTAGTTGTAACAGATTTGGTTACAACTGGTAAACGTATTGGTTATTGATTATAGACTGTTTAGTCAGCTTTGATGTTATTAATGTGATACTTGGCAATTGGGCATTTGTGATTCATTCAGAGGTCAACACTGGTTGGGCTTGTTTGCTATTATTTGGCCGGCAGGGTTTTCCTTATCCATATATTTGATAGGAACCTATGTCGTGTGAAGATAACATCAAGCTATCGGTAAATCATTGTTGTGGCCTGCAGTGGTTTAAGGTGTTCTTTGAAGATTATCTCAGGAACCGCCGATCCTCTTTGACATTATATGTTTACGATTATTGTTGTAAGATTTGTTATACTAAGTTAGATAGTTGGTTAAAGTTCTATTCACTTAGCGTTGAACTAATCCCCCACATTAATACTTCTTGCAGGTTATGATTATTTACGAGTCGGGTAAGAGGCTGTTGGTTGGAAAGTTTGACTACTACACGTTACTCTGATATTTTGATAATTTAACGTTATATTATGGGAACTTATATAACACCCAGTCATTAATATTTAGTTTTGGTAAATGTATGTCTATAACTGTAATCTTTTGGATCTATAACATTTTATATATTTACATATGATATAATGTTTATGATATTATAAGAATGGACTTACGCTTCCGGTGTAATTAAAAAAATGGTATTAAATTATGGAGTGTTATACATGTCACTAGGAACTAGGTTATCATGATTTTGATAGGAGAAATACGCAAAACTTCCAATACTTACCTAGTTGAAAACTAAGCAACCTATTTTGGTGAAATACTGAGGTACATGACTCAGCAGCGTATCGACTCATAGGTCCGACCGTTCTTAACCCCTAAAATAGTTTACTTATTAATTAGTTATGTAACCGATTAACAACATCATGTATTTAGACCGCCGATTATGTAAGACCTAGTGGTTTAAGTATCCTAAGTCATACGGACTTTTACTTTCATTTCTAAGTCTTGTTTGTATCTGTTTAAGTTCCGGTTACTTCAACTTATGGCTAAATTCTCTCCTTTTCAAACAGTTATACATCCCTGGATTATTAGCAGTTTGTTAAAACGTGTTTCATATGGAGACCATGCCTTTCAGTAATAAACAGTGTATTTTGCATTGATTTCACGGCTTCTTACGTCCAACATGCGGTCAAGAGTAATTGACATTGTGTAACACCTGCAAAATTAGGGCTCGTCATTAGGTCCTAATCATTTTGTAATACATGTAATTAGTGTTTTGTTAGGCTAATTTGTGTATCAAGTGATATATATATTGTTGAATATATACAATTACGCGACTTGGCTAAATCCCGCATGTTTCAATCGAATGTAAATCAGTTCAATTAAAACGGACGTTGGTGAACAATTTTATTAAATAATATAACATTATCTAATAAAGCTATTATATTCAAAAGATTATGTTGATAATATTTCAATTCTATTTCGTATCATACAAATAATGCTACACGATTAAAATATTAAACACACAAACAGTCAAAACAAAGTTAAGTAATATTTTATAACTCAAGCATAAAGTATTTGATGAAATACTTCAACAAAAATATTGAATAATTATTTGTATTTTAAAACATATATTTAAATGTATAAAATGAATATTTAACGTTTAAACGACCGGGGAAACGAACACCGCACGGAGCACAAACGCAGGGTGATATCGCGTAAAAAGTCACGTTTTTACTATCGATATCTCTCTCATTCTGGAACAATACTTGGAAAATAAACTCAAATAATGCACAAATTAATGATATTATGCCAAGAAGGTCAAAATAGAGTTGCACGAGAAAAATCAAGCGAAACGGACGAAAAACAAAGATTCCACACACGTTTGAAGATTCAAGACATCAAGACAAGATTTAGAAGCAAAGTATCTATCACTGAGATTTCTATTATCCAAGATATTCGTTTTCAAAATACGAATCTAACAGAAGAAGAATCAACAAAAACGGATAAAGAATGAAGATTCTACGTACGCCGGAAGATCAAAACGATTCATACAAGACATCTAAAGATCAGAGATGCATTTCAGGAATTTCTTTTCATCAAAGTCTTCTTTTTAGAAAAACGAATCCAACGCAAAAAGAATCGATGAAAACGGTGTGACACCCGCCAAATTAGAACTTGTAATTAGTACCTAATCAAGTGTAATACATGTAATTAGTTCCGTGTTAGGCTAATTAATGTATCAATATATATATATATATATATATATATATATATTGTTGAATATATACAAGTATGCGATTTGATTAAATCATACAAGTTTCAAATCGAATGCAATTCGGTTCAATTAATACGGACGTTGGTGAACAATTTTATTAAATAATATGACATTATTTATTAACCCTATTTTATTCAAAATATCATTTATATAATATTTCAACTCAAATTCGTATCATAAAAATAACATTTACGCTATTAAAATAATAAACGCGTAACCAATCGAAACAAGAATAAGTTATATTTTATAACTCAAGTAAAAGTATTTGATGAAATATTTCAACAAAAACATTAATAGATATTTATATTTTAAAATAATTATTTAAACGAATAAACAATCGGGAAACGAACACCACACGGAGCGCAAACGCGGAGGTTAAAAACTTGGGAGATTTCCCCCTAATTCCCCCCAAAATCTGCCCCTTTTCCCCCTCCCCTCCTCATTTCTCATTTTCTTTCTCTCTCTCCTTCTTCCTTTTCACTCTTTTTCTCTCAAAATTACTCACCACCACCACCTCTTATCACCACCAAAAGTCACCACCAAACTCACTCGAATCACTTCACTTGTTTGGGAGAAAACGTTCGCCTCAACATGATCTACATTTCCATCTTTCTAAATTTCTCCGACGTTAAGTTTGTAAGTTTCCGACAAAACCCGAAACACTCTGATTTACATTATTTTTACTTGTTTATGGGTTATTTAAGCTTATAATGTCCAAATATGGGTTGGGTAAAAGTTTCAAGTCAAACGGAAACCGAAAAACACCTTTTCGGCTCATTTTCCGGCCAACAGCTCGTTGTGTCCCAGAGACTCCAGGCCACCTGCGACACAAGGCCTTATGTCGCTGAATCATGGCCTATTTCGCATATAGCGACACTAGCCTCTATGTCGCAATACCTTCAGATGTCGCACATAGCGACACAAAACACTATGTCGCAAAAACTTATTCCCGTCGCACATGGCGACACAACACCTTATGTCGCATTAAATTGCGGATGTCGCACTTAGCGACACAAACCCTTATGTCACAATCATGATCTGCGACACAACAGACTATGTCGCACTTAGCGACACAAAGTTGTATGTCGCACATTGTGTCGCATGAAACATAACCAAGAAAACACAGATTTTACTAAGTATCGATACCTAAAATTTTATCACTCGATTTCACCCAAATTCAAGTCCAGATGCGTTTTTCACCAAAGCAATGTAGTAGAAATAAAAAATTTGGAAAGATAGTTTCTCCAACCAGGGGCCAGCCCATTGGACCCCGCCAAGGGTTGCCACCCCTGGAACCCCGCTTACCAGGGGCGCTGCCTCCGGACCCCCGTCACTTAGAGTTTGTAAATACATTTCACACCAAGTGTCAAACTTGTATAACATCAAACACGAATACGATACGACTTATAAAACACATTGGAACATATCTTTTAAGTGTAACACTTCGAAATCATAATAATAATAGTTGAGATTATTATTACAAACAATCACCAACGGGCCATACACATTTTCAGAACTCGAGTTAATCAACCAAATCGTAGTCATTTGGACATTCTAGTTAGACGAGCAACTACAAAGGTAGTCTTTTAAGATACCTAATCAATTAATAACCATCGCATGTCGTGGACACCCTTAGGTTACAGGTCTTCGGACATCACTACTCGGCTAATAAACTCAAGTTAATTTAGATAAACATTTCAAGACTCAGGTGAGTCTCATAGCCCCTATTTTACTGTTTTACTCAGGGGTGTGATATCATTGCTCTCTTTATTTTAACTATATGAACGCAAGTACGAAAACATATAACTACTACATGAGTTATCTCACTAATCTTTTAACGCCCTCCTCAGCATAGTTTGGTAATACGTTGTAGCGTGAATATTAGTATATGGTACCATATAGGATTGACCCTCCTTGTACGGGTTAGCATGCACTAACTGGGTAAATGGATGTACTAATAATTGTTCAGACGAGTGTAGATTAGGCACTCGTGGGAGGCACCTCGATCAGGATACCTAAAATAAGGACCTGACACCTCGAGTTAAGCTCAGACTATGTGCTCATGGCTGTAAAACTTTTATTTTGCTTAATTGCAATTTAAATTAAATTAAATCTTGCGGTTCATACAATATGTGTTGACATACAAACCTGTGAGCTCACCAGCGTTTCGCTGACCCATTTTAGCATGTATTACAGGTACTCAGCAGTAGGTTGGACTGCATTCAGGAATCATTAGCTCGTGTCAGCATGCAAACATTCAGAGATTTAGCTGCATTATTATTTTTTGTATAAATTAATTATGTATGTAAATCTCTCAATTCCAAACTGAGCTAATGTAAATTATATTTTGATGTAAACTTTGATTTTATCAATACAAGTTGTAAAACGACGCCTATAGAGTCGTTCATTATATCTTTGTGATGTGATGATTGATTAGTCGCGCCCCGACCCGATTCGCTTCCGCAACCCGAATTTGGGGGTGCGACAAACCGACGTATAACAAAGAAGATATGCGCAATTTAAGAAACGAAGCGAAAGATGGCAAACCGGGACAGTAGCATGGTAGCCACCGCCGGTCACCATGCCACCGCCGCTGACTGCATGGGTGGCGGCGCCGGCCACCATGACCCGTCCCCCGTCCGCTTTTTCGTCCTAGCTCGTACTCGCAAGGTACACGTGCTATGCCTTTTCAGCAACTTTAGAGTACACGTGATAGACCTTTACGCGCTTTAGGGTACATGTGCTAGCAACTTTTCCACCTTTTGCTAACATATGCCCCAAGTTGCTAAAATGCACCAATTTTCTCCTATAAATAGGAGGCTCCATGGATCATTTCAACATTTACCTTTCCTACACCATTCTTAGAACAATACTTCTACTTAGTTATTAGTTCTACTTTCTCTCTCTATTTTCTTACTCTAAATTAGTTTTAGGATAGTATAGGAGCTTGTTTAGAATAGAAGGAAAGTGCGGAACGCATTGTAATCTTCAGTGTATGCTCAGAATTGTGTCAATTAATTCAAGTCTATTCTCTCTCATTTAATCATGGTTCTTTCTATCCTTATCTATCTTAATTAATTACGTTTATATTAATTATGCTAGATTTAGTTATTGCCATGATTAGAGAGTAGTATACTTGTTATGTTGCTTGCGATGTAGTTAGTAAATTATGGGATGATTTATAATTAAATATTAGAGATCGATAGTATTGCTTTGATCGTCTTATTGCATGTTCTTGTTTGATTGTTGCCTTAGGATTATCATAGTAGTAAAATATAAACGGTCTTAATTATCATAAAGTAATATGACGGCCCCTATTCGACTATTACTCGATATAGTACTGGAAACACTTCAAGGTGGAGTACAAATGTATGGAAGTCGAGTAACGACCGAAGGTAGTCATATTATAAAACGGTACAATATTACGAAGTAATATGACGGCCCCTATTCGACTGTTATTCGATATAGTACTAGAAACACTTCAAGGTGGAGTACAAATGTATGGAAGTCAAGTAACGATCGAAGGTAGTTATATTACGGACTAATATAAAAAATGAGAAACCTAGTTTAATTAACCTATCTAAAATAGACTTTTAAACTTCAAATTATTCTAATCTCCTTTCTACCAATAAACGTGATTACAACACCTTTTGAAAGACGTCCAATTAAAAGGTAGTCAGTCATCTGTGTCAATATAATTTGTCAAAGGTATGAAACTATGGAACCGCAAGGCTACATGGGGGATTATCGCAGGACAAGACATGGCCAAGGTTTGAAGCGGCGGAACCACTTTAAGTGAGGAACGCTGTGGATAATTAAGGGATTTAATGGGTAATCTTAAGCAAGGGCTAGTTTAAAGTCATAAATGAACTTTTTAAATTTACGAATCTGTTAGGATGACGAGGAATCATTATATGATTCAGTTATGTCTAGTACCTTAAGATTTTGTTCCCGTTCATACGAAAGTATTATTAAACCATAATTAAGATTTTGCTTATTATTCTAAATACTTTGTAATGTTACCATAACCTAGCTCCCGGTGTGACATGCTAATGGGATTTTAATTAGTAGGGAATCTAGTGTTTACATCACAAGTATCCAAGAGTAACAATTAACAAATATCTTTTAAAGCAGTTTCTCCAAACATCATCCCATAATTTAATTAACGAAATCTCAGCAAACACTATCTTTATCTTATCTGCTTTAAGTTTTATTTTAATTTCGCTTTTATTTATTTACTTGCCTAAGTTAGTTAATATAAAAATTAAAACTCCCCCACTATTTTATAAACCCCTCACTAGTTTGAAAGCCCTCATCTGCCACGCCTTAGTTTCAATTCAGTCGGTTTGAAGAACGACTCTAGCTCATACCTACCACTTGCTCACCCTTAGGATTAGCATTGTTAGGGAAAAATTAGGCCCCGCAATTACAAATTTAAAACACCCACTGATGCCCGTCGCCAGTAGCTGGTGCAACGACAAGGGAAAGATCCTTACCTACCGCTGGGGACGCATCAAGTTTTTGGCGCCGCTGCTGGAAAACCAACTGTACGATCCTTAGGCGTTAAGACGAACTTACTTACTAGTGAACCTTTAGGATTTCTTAAACCCCTACGTTTTTCTTTGTTTTTCCTTCATTTTACTACTTTTAGAAATTACCCCCTATCCATTCAACTAGTCAACCACCTGCTAATGAGACTATGACAGCTGCACGTAACTCTGGCTGATGACTCTAAACCTTTGATTGAAGGTCAGGGAGGACCTATCGTCTATCCGGAAACCGATAGAGGATCATTTGAATTAAAGCCCCATATTGTTCAGTTAGTCCAAAACCTCTGTCAATTTCATGGCCTACCAAATGATGATCCCAACTCACACATTGACAAATTCATTTCCTTATCCAACTCCATTAAACCGATTGGGGTTAATCAGGACATAGTCTATGTATACCTATTTCCTTATCCAACTCCATTAAACCGATTGGGGTTTGAGGAACTAGAAATCAACTTTATAACCTCGTGGGTAGAATTAGCAACCAAATTTTTGGCCAAATATTTCTCCCCATCAAAACAAGCCACGTTTAGGACCAACATCATAAACTTCCGTCAAGTGCATGATGAATCAATTTACGATGCATGGGAACGCTTTAAGGGATTGCTTAAGAAATGTCCAAATCATCGATTTGAGCGTTCAGTCCGATTGCGCATTTTCTACAATGGTCTCTTCCCACGTCACCGTCCTTTACTTGATACCGCCTCTCGAGGCAGTTTCATGAATTGTACATTCAATGAAGCTTGGAGCCTTATTGAGGAAATGACAATGCACAACCATGATTAGAACAGTGAAAATCACCCCTTAATAGTGAATCCACCTACTACAATCGGGAATGAAGCTATCCAAACCCTCACTCAGCAAGTGGCAGATCTAACCAAGGAGATTAAGGAATTGAAAAGTCAACAACAACAAGTCTGTCAGGTTCAAACCTGCCTTAATTGTGCTAATCTGAACCACTCAGCCCAAATTCCCCACTCTCATCTAACTCCACCCAGTACCTACCCTTACTTTAACCCACCTAGGAATAGCCCACTAACTTACCAACCCGAAATGTCTGAGCCCTCTTCCTCACAAACCTCTAGTTTTGACGACACCCTGATATAAGTCATTCAAGGAATCTCGGCTAGACAAAACCAAGATGATCTCATCTTAAGAGATCAACTGACTCCTTTAAAAGCTTTCGAATCCTAATTAGGACATATAGCACATCGTATTAACGCTAAACCTCAGAATTTTCCAACTAGTTGCCATAAGGAGGCTTCTAATATTCAAGACTCTCGGGTAGCACGTAGCCCACCTACGATTTCTTCTCCGGTGAAGGAACCACCTATTGTCCCACCTACGATTCCATTTCCGGCTCGTCTTAAACAACGACCCGACAAGCTTAAGTCTTTTAAGCTTGATAGGAAATTTCTAGATATCACATCTGAAGTTCATTCCAAAAAGTACTTCAGAAAGCTTCTTGCAACCAAGGATAAGGTACCCGAAGTACCTACTGTCCCGCTGAACGAGGAATGTTCAACTATCTTGAAAAATACCATTCCATAAAAACTCGGAGACACCGGACGTTTTACTCTCCCCTGTTCTATCTACAATTCAGGCATCATCTGTTCTCTTTCCGATTTAGGAGCTAGTGTTAATCTTATGCCATCCTCACTTTTCAAGAGGCTTGAGTTAGAAAATCTTCGACCTACCAAAATGACCATACAACTTGCTGACCACTCGGTCAAATACCCTAGGGGAATAGCTGAAAATGTTTTAGTTAGGATTGACAAATTTTTTTACCTAACAGATTTTGTAGTAATGGATATGCAGGAAGACGTACACATCCCAATCATACTAGGAAGACCTTTCATGAATACGGCCAAGGCAATCATCAACGTCTTCACACAAACCATCAGTTTGCAGTCTCAGGGAGAAACCATCACTTTCCATATCGACCATCCTAATGCTGTAGACCAAGCCGATATGTATATGATCTCCATGAACAAGACCACAGAAGACAAAGAAACTGCAAAGCCAATAAGTGAAAGGAAATCTAGCAAGGAACTGGCAATCACACCATATTTTCCGATTGACCTCCGACGAATAGGACAAAAGATGAAAAATGCATTAGCAAACAAACCAACGATGGAAGAAATAATCGGAAAGAGAAAGATAGAAGAAGAAAACAGAAGAAGCAGACCGCCAACTAATCTATTTACCCCTGAAGAAATGGCGGGAAGTAACCACCACCATCCCTTGAGAGGAGAAACACTGGAGGAATATTCCAAATGCACTAGTTACCAACCACAAACCATCACAGATCCCCAAGTACTCAATGAATTCACTCAAAGATTTGACAAAGTAGTAGGAGGAATAAGCGGCGTAGCCAACATGCTTGCTCTTTCCCCTGCCGAACTGCAATAATGTCAACAACAGAAACGGACTTACGCTAGGATCTACAATGCCCTTAAAAGATCTAACATCCCACTCACCTCAATGCAATGGGAGATGTTAGGATCCATTAGAGCACATATGAAAGAGACTACTGGACATCCAAGCGGTCATGCCAACATCTTGACAATGATTGACCTCACATCATTGCTTGACTTGCTAAATAGAGAAGATCACCTTAGTCCCAAAGAAAACAGATATATGGTTATCAACTCCACTATTGAAAAACAAGTTGAGTTATTGATTGAAGAACTTAGTGATCATGTTTGGGAGGAATCAAGGCGCGAAAGACCCTTTAGGGCCACGCATGAATCACCACTTGATATCGTTACTTTTGTTACGATCTATATACGGGAGATTCAACAACGGAAAAGTAACTCCAGAGCGAAGTTCATATTCCACTCAGGATGCAAGGAGATACTTCATCAGCTTACTCTAGTTTTCTCATAATCCGACTTTCCATTCAACAACCATCAACACCGGCAAATAGAGGACCTGTGCATATCAATCAGAAGATTCAACGGAGAACCCAAGACCGAGAATTATGAAGACATAAAACTGCAATTCTTGGCGTTTGTATGCTCTCTCTGGCAAAACCTACCGCCAAGAGAGGTTGCTAAGACAGACACAACCACCATGACCGACCCTAGTGGGACTGTCACTAAAGCAGTTGATTACATCACCTTCGGACTTCACGGCCTTGCAAGGACAACTTCAGAGCATCTTCTGAAATATAAGAAAACATTGAGAGATAGTCCACTTGAACTAATTACGATAATAGTCAATCATTTCACAAGTATCTATCCACCTCGATACACTTTTCCGCAACCTAGGGCCCACAACATCAACAAAGTGGATCCCATGGATGCATCCATTTATATCTAGCTAGGAGAAAAGAAGTCGAGCTCTCGACTTTAAAAGAGCGCTTCTCGGGAGGCATCCCGTGTTTTACGTTTTTGCAATTTTACATTCCAAGAAGTGATGAAGTCTCCAACTATTTTTCACACTTTGATATACGAACAAGTTTATGCCCGACGCATCAAGTTTTCGACATCAAAAATAAAGAAAGTATATCCAATGTGTTCACACCTACGAGACCAATCACAAGAAGACTTGATCAAGAGTGAACCCAGCAAGATGAAGTTCAGCAAACACATACCATGGAGCACTGCAACTACTAGGAGTACTTCTATACCAGTCTCTTTCTTTTGTTTATAAATATACCATATCCACTATGCTTATCACTAAGTGTGGGATTCAAACCCTACACACACTACTAAAAGAATACGTCTTAGATGTTTCAAATCCTAAGTGTGGGATTTTACCCCAGTCAGAGCTTAGAATAACATCGAGGAAGATGTTCCTTTAAGTGTGGGATAGCAGTAGTTATACTACTGTAAAATGGATAATGGTATATGCTTGATTCTAAACTCGTTGCTCTTTAGACCATCCATCTCCAATAAGTAAACAAAATTTCAAAATTGAGTTAAGAATATGTTATAAACGAAAAATTTTAGACAAAGAATGATTTACTTTGGGGAAGAAGGATAAATAAAATACGATTTCCTTTGGAAAATTAGTTTAGTAATCCCATAAAGAGCATCGCATGACTAGGCACACAACAAACCAACTTTCAATTCGTGAGGTATCTTGAGCCATATAAAGCATTCATTTTTAATGCTTCACTTCTTCGATTCTTGAGTGTACCGATGTATGCGTTTAGAATCAGAACTTGCTCCTGTTATATATTTCGAATCCGAACTGGTGAGTGAAAAGGAGATCGAATCACATCATTCTTAAAACCATCCATACACCCAAAAAGAAATACGTTATCCTTACCCTCTCAAAAGCATCCCTCAAACTTCATAGAAAGTTCCAAACATGAAAGAAGAGAAGCTAGAAGGATATGACATCGAAAAAAAATCAAAAGAAAAGAATAAGAAGAAAAGAAAGTCAGATGGAGAAAAAGACTACTTCCAAAAATCATAAGAAAAAGAGCGTCAATCCCCCCAAAAATTCCAGCTTTCCTCTTCACCAAAAAGTAAACCTATGAAAAAAAAACCAACACATACATGACTGGCGTTCCGAGTGATTGATAATATTAGAATAGGAAACCCTAAACACTTTAAGTGATTGGAGTGACCACCTATAGAGAATCGCCTAGTCATGTATCCAAGATCAAAGATCAAAAGCGTGCTCCCAAAGATTACAACCCTACCTTTTCAAAAGCATGAATATTTTATTTTTCCAAAACCCCCTCAGTAAAAAGTTCCGCCTTGAAATATTTCATTATCTACTTATTTCTAACCATGCTTGAAATTCAAGTTTGCTTGAGGACAAGCAAAGTTCTAAGTGTGGGATACCTGATATCGCGTAAAAAGTCACATTTTTACTACCGATATCTCTCTCATTCTGGAACAATACTTGGAAAATAAACTCAAATAATGCACAAATCAATGATATTATGCCAAGAAGGTCTAAATAGAGTTGTACGAGAAAAATCAAGCGAAACGGACGATAAATGAAGATTCCGCACATGTTTGAAGATTCAAGACATCAAGACAAGATTTAGAAGCAAAGTACCTATCACTGAGATTTCTCTTATCCAAGATATTCGTTTCCAAAATACGATTCTAATAGAAGAAGAATCAACAAGAACGGATAAAGAATGAAGATTCTACGTACGCCGGAAGATTAAAACGATTCATACAAGACATATAAAGAACAGAGATGCATTTCAGGGATTTCTTTTCTTCAAAGTCTTCTTTTTTGAAAAACGAATCCAACGCAAAAATAATTGACAAAAACGGACGCATAACGAAGAAGATACGCGCGATTTAAGAAACGAAGCGAAAGACGGCGAACCGAGACGACAACATGGCAGCCGTTGCCAGCCACCATGCCACCACCGCCGGCTGCATGGGTGGTGGTGCCGGACACCATGCCCCGTTCCCCCGTCCGCTTTTTCATCCTTGCTCGTACTCGCATGGTACACGTGCTAGGCCTTTTCCGCAACTTTAGGGTACACGTGATAGTCCTTTACGCGCTTTAGGGTACATGTGCTAGCAACTTTTCCACCTTTTGCTAACATATGCCCCAATTTGCTAAAATGCACCGATTTTCTCCTATAAATAGGAGGCTTCATGGATCATTTCAACACATACCTTTCCTACACCATTCTTAGAACAATACTTCTACTTAGTTATTAGTTCTACTTTCTCTCTCTATTTTCTTACTCTAAATTAGTTTTAGGCTAGTATAGGAGCTTGTTTAGAATAGAAGGAAAGTGCGGAACACATTGTAATCTTCGGTGTATGCTCGGAATTGTGTCAATTAATTCAAGTCTATTCTCTCTCATTTAATTCTGGTTCTTTCTATCCTTATCTATCTTAAATAATTACGTTTATATTAATTATGCTAGATTTAGTTATTGCCATGATTAGAGAGTAGTATACTTGTTGTGTTTGCTTGCGATTTAGTTAGTAAATTATGGGATGATTTATAATTTAATATTATAGATCGATAGTATTGCTTTGATCGTCTTATTGCATTTTCTTGTTTGATTGTTGCCTTAGGATTATCGTAGTAGTAAAATATAAACGGTCTTAATTATCATAAAGTAATATGACGACCCCTATTCGACTGTTACTCGATATAGTAATGGAAACACTTCAAGGTGGAGTACAAATGTATGGAAGTCGAGTAACGACCGAAGGTAGTCATATTATAAAACGATACAATATTACGAAGTAATATGACAGCCCCTATTCCACTGTTATTCGATATAGTACTGAAAACACTTCAAGGTGGAGTACAAATGTATGGAAGTCGAGTAACGACTGAAGATAGTTATATTACGGACTAATATATAAAATGAGAAACCTAGTTTAATTAACCTTTCTAAAATAGACTTTTAAACTTCAAATTAATCTAATCGCCTTTCCACCAATAAACGTGAATACAATACCTTTTTAAAGATGTCCAATTAAAAGGTAGTCAGTCATCTGTGTCAATATAATTTGTCAAAGGTATGAAACTATGGAACCGCAAGGCTACATGGGGGATTATCGCAGGACAAGACATGGCCAAGGTTTGAAGCGGTGGAACCACTTTAAGTGAGGAATGTTGTGGATAATTAGGGGATTTATTGGGCAGTCTTAAGCAAGGGCTAGTTTAATGTCATAAATGAACTTTTTAAATTTACGAATCTGTTAGGATGACGAGGAATCGTTATATGATTCAGTTATGTCTAGTACCTTAAGATTTTGTTCCCGTTCATACGAAAGTATTATTAAACCATAATTAAGATTTTGCTTATTATTCTAAATACTTTGTAATGTTACCATAACCTAGCTCCCGGTGTGACATGCTAATGGGATTTTAATTAGTAGGGAATCTAGTGTTTACATCACAAGTATCCAAGAGTAACAATTAACAAATATCTTTTAAAGCAGTTTCTCCAAACATCATCCCATAATTTAATTAACGAAATCTCAGCAAACACTATCGTTATCTTATCTGCTTTACGTTTTATTTTAATTTCGCTTTTATTTATTTACTTGCCTAAGTTAGTTAATATAAAAACCAAAACTCCCCCACTATTTTATAAACCCCTCACTAGTTTGAAAGCCCTCATCTGCCACGCCTTAGTTTCAATTCAGTCGGTTTGAAGAATGACTCTAGCTCATACCTACCACTTGCTCACCCTTAGGATTAGCATTGTTAGGGAAAACTTAGGCCCCGCAATTACAAATTTAAAACACCCACTGATGCCCATCGCCAGTAGCCAGTGCAACGACATGGGAAAGATCCTTACCGACCACTTGGGACGCATCACAGGGAAAAAATTTGTGAGACTCCCACACCAAGTGGGGCCCCCTAAACCTGCCCAACCCCCCACCCTCTTCCCTCTCTTCTCTCTTTTCATTTTACACACACACCCCACCACTATTTCTCCCTTTTCACTCTTTTTTGCTCCATCTTCACCACCATACCACAACCACCTTCAACCCCAAAAATCACCACCAAGATGACCTCGGATCATCTCATTCATTTGAAGAAAAAGAACCATGAAGTCGAGCTCTACGTTTCTATCTTTTCAAAATCTTCTCGCGTAAACTTGTAAGAATCCCGACACTTTTGAGAAACTCTTACATTTCAATTTTTCTTGCTTGTATGTTATTCTCCTAGCTTGGTAGTGTCCAAATATGTGATTAAAACTTGATTTCAAACCTTTGTCAAAAAATACCGGTTTTGGCAAAATTGTGAAAATGACCCTCAAAATGACTTTCGACAAAAAGTAATAAATTATATAAGCTCTATTAACCAATATAAGGGTTGGGTTAAAGGATTAGACCAAGTGGAGGTCGTTAAACACGTTTTCGACAAACTTTGGGTCTGGTCAGAAGTAAGTGACGTACAACCAGATCCAGTATAGCGTCACTTCCTTAAGTGACGTATTAAGTGTCGCTTAAAACTCTAATCTTGCGTCACTTGCCTAAGTATTTCTAAAAACCCTCTTCTTGAGTCACTGCCTAAGTGACGCAAATTTAATACCCGATCCTTGTATCCAACACTTGCTTAAGTGTCAACCCAAAATCAAATTATAATTTACCCGACACTCATACGCGACACATACCTAAGTGTCACCACCTTATGCGTCACTTCCTTGAGTGACGCCACCACTTCAGAATTTACCATTTTATGCGACACTTCCTGAGTGACGCCTAAACCCTTAAGTGTCGCTATAAGTGACGCTAAAAATAGAAAGTTTGTAACTCTTTTCACACTAAGTGTTGGACACTCGAAACCTCAACGATTACACGGTACGACTTCTAAAACACATTGGAACACACTTTTAAGTATAACACCTTGAAATCAAAATAATAAGATTGAGAATTATTATTACAAATCCGTCACCAATGGGCCGTACACCTTTTCAAAACATAAACAAACAAACCTAATCATTTGGACATTACTAGTTGAATGGATGACTAGCACAGGTTATCTTTTAAGATACCTACTTATTATATTAACCTTGCGTGTTGTAAACGCCCGGAAGGTTTCAGTCTTCGGACACCACATATTATTACATCATATTGCTTTGTTGCAAATCTCTAGACTCGGGTGAGTCTCATAGCCCCTCATTTTACTGTTTTAAACCCAGGGGTGGGAATACATGTTTTACCTTGTTTTACATGTGAACACGAGTACAAAACTCGCTATATTCTGCATGAGCTGTTTTCTAATCACTTTTAAGTCCTCTACGATCATAGTTCTGGTAATACTTTATGTAGCGTGAATGTTAGTGTATGGTATCATATAGGACTGACCATCCTCTTCAAGGTCAGCAAGCACTGACTGGTTAAACAAACGCATTAGCATTTGTTTATACGAGTGTGGATTAGACACTGGCCCGGAGGCACCCACGATCAGGCACTTAACTGTGATCCTGACACCCACGTCAAGCGCAAACTATGACCTCATGGCAGACATATACAGTATTTGTATCATTTCAAACAATTATTATTAAATCTTGTAGTTCACACTTATTTATCTAATACACAAACCTGTGACTCACCAGCGTTAGCTGACCTTTTAGCATGTGTTCTCAGGTACCCAACAACAATAGATCTGTTCATTCAGGAAGCCCATAGCTCGAGTCAGCATGCACATCAGGAGATTATTTTGCATTACGACATTTTGTAACCTAGTTATGTTTCATAATCTCTAAACATTGTAATTATTGGGCTTTTGTAAACATTATACAATGTAAAACTTTATATTATCAATGTATTTGTAAAACGACGCATATAGAGTCATTCATTATATACCTTGTGTGTTTTGAATATTGATTAGTAGCACCCCAAAGCTTGCTTCCGCTAAACCGTAAATTCAGGGGTGTTACAAACTGGTATCAGAGCCTAAGGTTATAGTGAACTAGGTTACATTTAGTGGGCCTAGACTATGACCGTTAGGAATTATTCCTTATTAGGTACAACTAGTTCAGGGATTACATCATACAAGCTTAATTTAACATAGCCTGATCAACTATGTACAATTAAATGAAGATGATCTGAAATCTGAAACGGTTATGTTGAACAGGGATACACTAGTAGACTCTGACCTTGAGAGAACCGGGACTCAAACATGTCTGACCTCGAGAGAACCGGGACTTAAACATGTTTGTGCTAGACACACAATAGGCTATTATGTGATATACATATATATATATATACATAGATAGACCTCTCATTAAATCTTAGGCTATATTATATATACGAATATAGGCCTCATTCTTTCTAACGCTTTGTCTCAGAAATGGCAAACACACCACCCAATTCGTCTCGCTCTCATCCGTACGGATCACAAAACTCAAGGGTAGCTAGGAGTAACACTGGGTTGCCTCGAGCTAGCCCATATCCAGCTCAAAACCAACTCAATAACCTGCCCCAAAGGCAAGCAACAACTAGCCAATGATGATGGTTATCAAACCGAATTAACACCTGGAGGGATGAGGAAGGAATCCAACTCCCCACATCAAACGGAGGACTTTCCAACATGGAAGTCTCTCCCTATACCCAAGAACCTGCTCACTTCACTATACCTATCTTAACTGCTAGGGTACACCGTCATGAGCAACAACTACACGATATGGACATCGAACTTCAGGAAACTCGTGAGCACTGGAGACTCACAGCAATGGAACGTATCACTAATGTTGTTGAAGACCATGAAAACACCGTTAACAACATGGACGTCCTTTACAAAAAAGTGATAGAGATAGCCGTGGAAGCCGCACTTTTGCGTCACAGACTAGAAGAATGTGAGCAACGCTCGCGGGATGCTGAAGAGTATGCCCGTGGATTAGTGCAACGGCTAGTCTTGGCAGAAGACAACGCCAGACAAGCCAGCAGACAGGCAAAAACTGTAGACCGACTTGTCACTTTGATGGAAAAAATTAACCTACGTCAAGACTAGTGTAGTCTTATCTTGTAACTTTTCAACTATTGATGTAACAATTCCCGACGTCTTTTGAAATCCTTATGTTCTGTACCTTTTGGAACTCGTGCCTTGTATCCAACTTAGTTATCTGAATGAATTATGGTTATCATTTTGTGTTATCATTGTATATTTCACCACATATACAACTGTGATACATCGTAAGATCATACAAGTATCTCACTTGTCCTTTTTCCTGATTCAGAAACATGCCTCCGAGACGATACACGTTCAACGATACCGAAATCGCCCAGCTCATCGCCCAGAGTGTGGCTGATGAACGCCAAAATGTACTAGATTATAGTACTAATTACCCCCTTTGTTTGATTAATTTCTAATGCATTTTATGTGAATTCGATACTTATTTCGTTTATAACTGCATTTAGGAATTTATTTGGAGCTTGGATCATAAAGAAACAGAAAGCGAGCTAGCACTGAATACAAGAAGCTAAAGATTCAAGGCTAGGAGAAAGAGAGTGGAGAAAATGAAGAAAATCAAGATTTTTACGTCCATCCGCCGGATGAACAATCCATCCGGCGGTTGGATTGAGTGAGACGGGCTGCCAGAGTCGCGGGCCGAGGAATTGGATAATTTACATCCCTCCGCCGGATGGAACATCCCTCCGCCGGATGGAACATCCATCCACCGGATGGAACAAAATGGCATATTAGGTTAAAATCTCATTGTAACCTCATTTTGAAAGGGGAGGACCACACATTCTTCATTCCAGCTGACTTGCGTGTCACACCCCCAAAATCAGTAATCGTGTTTATTAATGGTTTAGCGGAAGCTTTAGTTAATTAGCGGAAGCATTTTAAGTTATAGTTTAACAGCGGGGGTGCTGACGTTACAATAGTGCATTCATTGTATCAGAGCATATGATCATACATAACATATTAATTTAAGATGCCATAAGTTTAAACGTTATTACAAAAGGGTACGACTTATAATGTCGTACAAGTAGTGGTGTTGTAGAACAACATAAGTTTACAAAACACGAGTTTATAAAAGAGGGATTTCGTAAGTATAACCAATGGAATTGGTAATACAAAGGAAATCCAAGTGTCCCAAAAGTGGCATCATAAATAGTCTGGGTTGCCTACGTCCTTTATGCATGCAGAAGTACCTGAGTCCTAATTCCCTGA
This sequence comes from Pseudognaphalium luteoalbum, assembly GCA_963422505.1. NCBI lineage: Eukaryota > Viridiplantae > Streptophyta > Magnoliopsida > Asterales > Asteraceae > Pseudognaphalium > Pseudognaphalium luteoalbum. The sequence goes on from OY730194.1 coordinate 48,945,299, forward strand.
AAAACATAGTAAACCGTCAACATTGAATGTTGAAAGAATTCACAGGTTTAGTATAAAAGTAGTTAAACCAAGTTTTGTATAAATCATTCATGTACACAAACATAATGTTTATATGTATAGCAGGAAACACAAGTGTTCTTATTAAAGAAAACATTTCCTATTTTACTGTAAGAATGTCATTCTTACTACAAATCAGTCGATGTGTTAGGAAACACAAGTTTAATCATAAACATTTCCTAATAATAGTTGCAGGAAATACAGTTTAACAATCAAGTAAAAATTTCCTATAAAAGTTGTTTTGTCGGGAAACCAAGTTTATCCAATCAAGGTAAACGTTTCCTAAAAAGAAATCATGTGTAGGAACACCTGTCCTATTAGTTGTCACAGGGAATACCCTTCCCAAATCAAGTTGTAGTTTAGTTGTTTAGTTTATGTGGGAAATATAGACTATGATCCCTCTAAGGTGAGCGACACCTTTAAAGTTAAAGTAACAATGTTATTGCCTCAGTACTATAACCAATCCACGACTAGTTATAGTACTCCTAGTACTATAACCAATCCACGACTAGTTGATGTTATTGCCTCAGTAACAATGTAAGTATACACTCCTCGTTACGACTGCCGTCGTGTGGTTGGAATGACCAACGAGTTATATCCTGGGAGGGTTGTCAAATCGATAGTACTATCTGTATACTCAGTGGCTAGAGTCACCTAGCTAATGGTTATAGGTTGCAAGCACTGGGACTTATGTGCACTACAACTACCTCACGTAAACCTAGGATCGTACTAAGATTCGTTGTCTTATTCCCAAAAAGTTGTGAAAACGTTTCATATAGTTAACAGTTGAATATATAGCATATAGCATTTATATAATTCAGTTTGATATAAAAGCATGTCAAGCAATTATATAAAACAAGTAGCATGTAATAATACATAGTTCTATGTTTTCCACCCCTGGTTTTAAAGGCATTTAAAACAAGTAAAAGGTAGGGGCTGTGAACTCACTGTTTGCAAGTCTTCAGCTAATAATATGCAGTAGTCCGAGTGTGCCTCTCAAATACCTAGACACAATTAAATATACTTTACATAAGTATATGGACTAATCGTTAAGTTGAAATGTTTATAACATTTTAGTAGTTGGTTGTTGTGTTGAAATAATCGTTGCGTACAAGTATATGTTTATATATACTTATTAGTTGAATATATATTCTAATATATATATATTATTTGTCGTTGCCGTATATATATATATATATGCATTATTATTAATGTCGCGTTTATATATGTATATAGTTTTATCGTTGTCGTTTATGTTTAAAAACATAAATATTTTTGTTATAAAAATAAGTTTGTTAAATCGTTTATATATAGAAATACCTTTTGATGATTTGTCGTGTCTATGTATATAAATAGGGTTAAGTTGTCGTTTTGTGTTTATATAAATATATATAGTCCATTTATCGCGTTACTAATATCGTTTGTTCCCGTTTAACTCGTTCCACGTATATCACTCGTTATAAGTTTGTGTTTTTAAGTTGCGTGACACATTGGGCCTTGGCCCAAAATATTTGGTCCAAAAACCAGTCCAATTAATTTGACCCAATAAAGAGGCCCATTAGGTGCGGCCCAATATGTTAACTAATTTATTTTGACCCATTAACAAAGTTTAATTAAGTTGGCCAACTAACTAAACCCATTTAGTTTAAGTCAAATAACGAGGCCCATTATATACATTCATTTATAGTTTTGGCCCATAAATTTTCGGCCCAATTAACAAGTCCAGCCCAAATGCTCCACAAAAATATATATTACATTGTTGAGACATAGTTTGTGACAACAGATCTAGCTTTGCAATATGACTAGTGTAATTGTTATCATATTGATATATTGGTTTAGATTTGTAAATTGATATTGTTTTATATTAATATTCGTTAAATATATTATTATGATAAAGTGTTAGACGAATATAGATTTTAACAATATATATACAAATGTTGCGAGTCCAGTTAATTGTTTTGAACGTTTGTTGCGAGTCGAGATCTCAAGTCGCAAGGCTTTGCGATGCGAGATGAGATCTGAACTCGCAGAGAACAAAAGACAACGAGTCGAGTTTATTATGGGCTTGGGCTGCGTAGCGAGTCGAGTCAACTCGCAGGCCCAATGGCTGCGAGTTGAGATGAATTATATATATGTTTTTGTACGTGAAAAACATAATAACATTTATTATTAATAACAACTATTGGAGATCAGAATTCATAACATTCCTGCGAACTCAGTTTTCCAGAGAAACAAAACTAAAGGCTAGACTTTGACGTTTATACGTATAAAGTAAAGTAATTGGTTAACCTAAACGCGAACTATATCGTTATTAGTAAGATAACACCGTATTGAGGGATTCCGCACCTTAATACTACAGATAACGAAGTTATCGATCCTAGAACTAGGGACTTACAATTGGTATCAGAGCTTTCGGGCTAGATAACGAGTGTTGTTCGAAGTTTTTGGGTTAATCGCGTGTGATTTAGGATTGTTTTGACGTGCATTAGTGCGTAAAAACGATCAAAATCATTCTTTGGACGATTTAGGGTTTGTTTACGATCGAAATTTTTTGTTTTAATCGTAAAAATACCAAAAATCTCTGATTTCGTAATTTTCAGCCATTTTGCGAGTTGAGATTAGGGTTTCAGAATAAGTCTGCGAACCGAGTTGAACTTGCGAGTCGACATCCTTGCGAGTCGACATTCTGCGAGTCAAACCTCTTTGCGAGTTGATATATTTTGCGAACCGAGATCTCTTGCGAACCGAGATCACTTACGAGTTGACATCATTGCGATCCGAACTGAGACTTGCGAACCGAGATTCTGCGAGTCGAGCTGAGATTGCGAGTTGAACTGAGTTTTGCGAGTGGAGATTTTTACTTTATCTAAATTCGCAAATACATTTTAACTTAAAACGTTACGATGTCAGACCTTAGCAAAATGATTGAGATGGAACACGAGATTGGCAAATCTAATGTCCCACCTAAATTGTTGAGAGTTGAGGACTATTTTAGCTGGAGGGATAGGTTTGAATCTTACTGTAGATTCCATGATCTATCTATCTAGATGTGTATCAAGAATGGATACACGGCACCTACCCAGACTATTGAATCTGCAATTGTGGTTCTCACTTATCAACAGATGAGTGAAGCACAAAAGAAGGAATTTGAGATTGAGAACAAGGCTCATTCATCAATCAAGATGAGTCTTCCTAAGGAGCTCAATCATCAACTCAAATCCTTCCATACTGCTAGATCTTTGTGGACAGCTCTTGAAAAGAGATGTGAAGGAAGTCCACAAGTTAAAGCAGGCAAGAAAAATCTCCTGAAAAAGCAGTTTACTGTGTTTAAAGCTATGAAAGGAGAAGATCTTGATGCTTATACCACAAGATACTACCATTTGCTGAGTGAGCTAGATGATCATGAGATTATTTCTACAGAGACTGAGAAAACCGACAAATTTATTGAGGGTTTACCGTCTAAGTGGGAAATGCATGGCATAATGCTCAAAGACAACGATGAGAGGTATGCAACCATGACCTTAGAGCAGGCAATTGATAAGCTCAGAGGTTATGATTTCACCAAGAAAACTAGAGATACTGATTCTGATCAGGCTCAGGATCCGGGACTTTATCATGGAAAATCTACTATCTCTAATGCTTCCTCGAGCTCGACCACTGCTTTATTTGTTGGTAATGCTGAAGGAAAAGGTGAAATGATTACCGATGATCTGTGTCTTCTTACATCATCTGGTAGTGATGCAAAGGGAAAACCAACTGAGAAGTCACCTCAAGAGCATCAAAAGATGCCTATGAGTGTGAAATCTGCTGAACAACAATTATCTGTTCTTGCTTCCTTTGTAGCTTCTTATGAAAACTACCTTCAAGGGAAAATCAATGATCCAATTATGTTTGACGAAGATTATGATCAGATTGACCCTGATTATCTAGAAGAAATAGACCTTCAGGATCAACTTGCTATGTTGTCAAGAAGGGTAAAGAATTTCTTGAAGAAAACAGGTAGAAAGGTGGTTGGCAATAGATCAGGGTTTGATAAAACCAAGATCAAGTGTTTTAACTGTCAAGGTTATGGACACTTCGCTAGAGAGTGCCAAAGACCTAAGGTAGAAGCTGGCAATGGACAACAAGGTTTGGGAAGTACTCTTGCTTCCAAAGCCTTAGTTGTAAAACAGTTGGATGGATCGTATTAATGGAAAGCTCAATCTGAGGAAGCTTTCATGGCTGAAATTGATGGATCTACATCTTATATGCCTACTGATCTAGAGGGTGAGGTAAAAGTGCCAGAGGTTGCATCTAAAGCAAGTGATGAGGATGTGCTATATATGGAGTCAACTGAAAACATGACTCCTGAAGACTTTGTGGCACGCATGGCTGAAATTCAAACAAACAAGAAAAGGGTATGTATTGATATTCTTACTCTTGCTGATGTCTGTTATTTAGTTACTGATTTACAGTCACAGGTTAGTGTTTTAAATGTAGCAAACAAAAACCTGACATCTCAAGTTAGCTTATTGACTGAATCTAGTAAGACTGTTAGATCTGAACTTGAACTAGCCAAAATTGATGTGCGTAGGTTAAGTGATGATAAACAGGACTTAAAAGATAAAATTAGGTCTGATGCTTCTGATAGGAGTGCTCTTAGAGATACCATTAATGAAAAAGCTGTTATCATAGATGGTCTCTATATTAATCTAAAAGACTTAAATCAGAAATTAGCTAATAAGGAGAAAGAGCTAGCTGACTGTAAATTGAAGCTAGTTGAGCAAAATAGAAAGATAGAAAACTATAGATCCACTGAGATGGACAAAATGCTTGATGCTCAACGAAGTGTAAAGGATAAGACAGAATTAGGTTACAATGAGACACCACCTCCTTTCAATTCAAATTACACTAAGCTTCCAGAAGATACTGAAATGACTGATGTAAGTTCTGAGAAAACAGTAGCTAAACCTGATCTGTCAGAGGCACAGAAGGAGTTTATTAAGAATCCTTCATCTGATGATAGTAAGAGAGTTTCTTTCACCAAAGTACAGTTTGTACCGGGTGGAGTAATTCATGATACTAAGATTGATGAATTGATTAATAAAGAGCATGTTATTCATCCTTTAGTGCCTAAGACTCCAATAGCGGTTACCAAAGTTAGTAAGTCACGAAAACAAATGTCATGCTTCAAGTGTCACCAAAAAGGACACGTATCTTCTTGTTGCCTAAATAAGAAGTTGGAAGCTATACATAAGTTAGTGACTACTGATGAGACACCGACCACTTCTAGTCAGATTGTAGATAGGTTAGGCTCCAAACCGGGATTAGGAAGCAAACCTATAAACATTCTGAAAAGAGATGGTAATCATAGTGTCTCTCCTCCTAAACCTAAAAGAGCTTATACTCCAAACGAAAATACTTTCAATAAACAAAGAGATAAGACACCTTCGAGGTTTAGGACCCCAAGTAGAAACCATAGTCAATTTGAGAATGGTTCTACTTCGAGTGCACAGGGATCTAAGTATGTGCCTAGGAGGTTTTCTACTCACTCTCCTCATAGGCACAAGACTATAGATCATAAACAATCTCAAACTCCTGTGAAAGCTACCAAGACTCCAAATGGAAACTGTTATGGTCACTTTAAGGAGGTTCAGATTGTAGATGATCAGGGACAAACCAAGACCGTAATGGCTTGGGTCCCTCTTGATAACTAACTGTGTACAACTTGTTATGTGTAGGAGCAGACTGTGAACAAGGACAGTTGGTGGTATGTAGACAGTGGATGCTCAAGACACATGACATGGGAACGAAGTCTGCTGAAGGACTTCACAGAAGGTTTCAAGCAAAAAGTAAATTTTGCAGGAGACAAAGGAGGAGTAATTACCGGGAAAGGAAAAGTTTCAAATGGAACTTTGACTCTAGAGGATGTGAATTACGTTGAAGAACTAACTCACAACCTAGTGAGTGTTTCCCAAGTCTGCGATTCAGGTCATCCAGTTCATTTTAATGAAAAGGAAGCCTTAGTTCTGAAGCCAGGCTTCATAATTCCTGAAGAATGGATATTGATGAGGGCACCAAGGAAGAAGGACATCTATGCGATAAACATGGGTGTTCCTAATTCTTCAATGGTGTCAACATGTTTATTATCCAAGGCCTCAGAAGCAGATGCACTCTTATGGCATAGGAGAATGGCACACCTAAACTGGAGAAAAATGAATTTTATAATTAAGAATGAGTTAGTTCTAGGTGTACCACAAAATCGTTTCGAGTCTGAAGACAAGTGTGTTCCTTGCCTCAAAGGAAAGCAGCACAAGAAACCACACAGGTCTAAGACTGAAAACTCAATCTCCTCGCCATTTGAACTGCTGCACATGGACCTCTTTGGCCCTATAAGCAAGAGAAGTCTAGGTGGCAAGTGGTACTGTTTATTTATCACAGATGATTACGCTAGATTCTCATGGGTATTCTTTTTGGGATCTAAAGATGAAACTCCAGGAATTTTAATAGAGTTCTTTGATCTAGTAGAGAATGTCTATAAAACGAGAGTTAAGCATATTCGTAGTGATAACGGAACAGAATTCAAAAATTCAACGTTGAATATCTATTGCTTAAGCAAAGGGATAATTCATCAATTCAGTGCACCATATGAACCTCAACAGAATGGTGTAGCTGAAAGGAAGAATAGAACGTTGATTGAAGCTGCTAGAACTATGCTTGCAGATTCAAAGCTTCCGGTCTTCTTTTGGGCAGAAGCGGTGAATACAGCATGTCATGTTCTAAATAGGGTTCTTACGGTCAAAAAGCGTAACAAGACTTGTTATGAATTATTGAATAATAAGAAACCTAATCTGAAGGGATTTGAACCCTTTGGAGTTCCATGTTCAATATTGAAAACAGGACATCAAGCTAAATTTGGTGAAAAGGCAGACGAAGGATTTTTCCTAGGTTATATGCCCAACTCACCAAATAAAAGAGTTTTCAATAAAGTCACAGGACGACTGGAAATTGTTTATAACATTGAAGTTACGAGCTATGTACCTGCTGTACATAAGGGATTAGATTGGCAATTTGACTATTCAGATCTCTTTCAGTCATTTAAAGTTCCTATAAGTGACTTTATCAGTGATTCAGAGATCTCTAAACACTTATTGTCTGAAGAATCGGACAATGGTCCTTCTTCAACATCGAGTGCTCCGAGATCTGGAATCAGGACATCAAATGACTCAAATGAAGCTTCTTCAAGTGGGTCACAACAACCTTCAAAGGATAAGTATCAAGAAACTGCAAATCCTGAAAAGGATCTTCAAACAACGTTTGATGATATACTTACCTCTTTGAATCATTTAAGGTTGTCTTCAGCAAGTTCAGAAGATATTCCTTCATTAGAAGAGATTGGTACTAACTTAGGAGATGAGTTAATAGTGGATCCTATAACGGTTACAAGAATGAGTAAGAATCATCCCGTTGAAAACATCATCGGTGATATTAATACTCCTGTTCAGACTAGGACTCAATCTAAAGCTAGTACCTCTGAGAATTTAGAAAGCTTGTATACTGCTATGAAAGAGACAGGGATTCCTAATCAATGTCTATATTCATGCTTTATCTCACAAATCGAGCCTAAAAATGTGCAGATGGCTCTCAAAGAAAGTTCGTGGGTTGAAGCTATGCAAGAAGAACTGCAACAGTTCTCTAAGTTACAAGTATGGGAGTTGGTTGACCTTCCAAAGGGAGAATATCCAATTGGAACTAGATGGGTATTTAAGTGTAAGAGAGATGACCGGGGAGTCATTACTCGCAATAAAGCTCGTCTAGTGGTTCAAGGGTTTAATCAACAAGAGGGTATAGATTACAATGAAGTGTTTGCACCAGTTGCTAGGCTAGAAGCAATTAGAGTATTCTTAGCATTTGCCTCTTTTAAGGGTATCAAAGTTTATCAGTTGGATGTTAAGAGTGCCTTTTTGTATGGCAAAGTTGAAGAATTGGTGTATGTTTCACAACCGCCAAGGTTTACTGATTCTGAACATCCAGAAAGAGTATATCACTTGAATAAGGCTCTATATGGATTACATCACGCACCTAGGGCGTGGTATGGAACGCTATCAACTTATCTACTTGATAATGGATTTACAAGAGGATCAATTGATAGTACACTTTTTGTAAAATGGAATAAAAATGACTTTCTATTAGTACAAGTATATGTTGATGATATTATCTTTGGATCTTCGGATGAAAAGATGTGTCAAGAATTTGAGAAAGTCATGAGAAAAAGGTTTGAGATGTCTGCAATGGGAGAGTTAAATTTCTTCTTAGGATTACAAGTTGATCAAAAGAAGGATGGATTCTTTATTCATCAATCTAAATATACATATGAGCTATTAGAACGCTTTAAGATGGATGAAAGTAAGGTCTATAATACTCCAATTCCAGTTAATCACAACCTTGGTCCAAATACATCGAGTGATAGCGATGTGGATCCAACTCTTTATAGAGCCATGATCGGATCACTAATGTATTTAACTGCCTCTAGACCTGACATTATGTTTGCTGTTTGTATTTGCGCAAGATATCAGGCAAATCCGAAAGAGTCACATATGCAAGCTGTGAAACGGATTCTTCGTTACCTCAAAGGGAAACCAAAGCTGGGACTTTGGTATCCGATTGATGGAGATTTAGATCTTATAGCTTATACTGATTCGGATTATGGAGGATGCAATCAAAATAGGAAATCTACGACCGGAGGATGTCAATTCTTAGGAGGTAGATTAGTATCTTGGCAGTGCAAGAAGCAAAGCTCAGTAGCCATTTCTACATGTGAAGCTGAGTATGTTGCAGCTGGCAGCTGTTGTTCTCAAGTTCTTTGGATACAACAGCAACTGCGGGATTACGGGTTAAATATAACCAATACTCCTATGATGATTGATAACGAATCTACAATGTCGATCACCAATAATCCGGTGAAGCATAGTAAAACTAAGCATATTGATATTCGACATCATTTTATTAGAGACTGTGCTGAAAAGAGTTTGATAAAGTTAGTTAAGGTTCCATCTTTGGATAACTTAGCAGACTTATACACCAAGGCGTTCGACAGAGCTAGATTTGAGACATTGGTTCAACTTAATGGAATGAGAAATCCAGAGTGATTAGTCTTCCAAGGGTACTTGTGTAATAAGTTTTGTTTAAAAAAAAAAAAAAAAAGGGGGTAGGCGTATGGCATTCATTTGCTTGTTACCTGAGGGGAATCGCCTCCAATAAAAGAACAACGGAAGTTCTTTTAGAAAAGGCTTTAAGTTTTGGCTGTAAAAACTTGGGAAATGATAGTACATTAGGAGAATACGGTTTCAAATCATAACCTTAAGTATTAAGAATGATATGTTAGTAGATTCTAATAAGTTGCATCAAAATGATGACTGTTAATTAGGATTATACTTATATTTATCTTATTATACACCTATATCCACTGATTATAACTTGTCCTTTTATCTAACAAGTGATAAGAATAACTTAAGTCTAGTCAGTTTCATCATACAATTTATTGGTAGGCAGGTTATGCTACGATTTCCGAGCAGTTAAGAAGTATAACTGACATGTGTATTATCTTATGTGATCTGTTATATAACATATGACATATGTCTTAATTGTTGAATGATAGTACTACCATACACTGTGATCTAAAATAAAAATTGTGAAATGATACAAAGTATCATAATGTCAAAAGGTGAGTTATATGTTTCGAAAGGGCATCATTTAGTAACCTCTACCTTACATATGAAAGATACAAAGTATCTCGTGTCAAGTGTATGTTATATGCTTCTAAAGAACATCATTTAGTAATCTCAACCTTGATAATACAAGATACAGTGTTATGTGTTGTACTTGAATTCTTCAGTATGTTGTATAGTAGAAAACACTAGATCTTGTGCACATTAATAATAAAAGATTGGCTCAGAAATCTGTGTGTAATCTGTTTATGTGGATCATAATACCGGTAATTGTCTTGAATTGTCTATGATATTTGAACTTTCACTTTTGTGAATAATAAGAAATCATAAGTTATATTTCAATGAAATGTTATATCGTGTGGATAAAGGTACATAAGATATAATTTTATAAATATAAGTTTATTACTGATTAACATTGTGATTTTCTTGTGCTTATATGAATTTCATAAGGTATGTATACTAACAATTATCTTAGACTTATTGTAATATAATTTGTACCGCTTATTCTCTCTAATATGATTCCTAAGCAGTTACAACTTTAAGCGTTTTATATTAAGTTATTTTCTTTTCTTAAAATGTTAGTACTTTTATTACTTTCACGTTAGTAATTATTTCTTTGAATTTATAAAAGTTTTTCATATTATTCTTGTTTACCCTTTGGAATTGAATTATACTGGATATTTATTTTGACTGTTGAACAAATGTCTGTGGAAAGTTAAAAATATTATATAGGTTACGTGGAATATTAATCGAAAGTCTTCCGACTCACAGTGTAGTCGAGCAGCGTGTCCTGATGTTATATCAGCGGTTAATTATTCTATTATAACTTATATATATTGTTACATAAACTGAAGACCAATAGGTATATCAGTGAATAATTTTAGCTTGATGATTTGTCTTTATGCAAGATTAACTGTATCACGGGTTTAGTCGGTTAATATATGTAAGAAGATTATTGTTAAGAAAAATTATGCGAAAACATTTTTATTAAAATGTTTAGGCTAAATAGTTACCGAGATAACTATTCATATAACGGGGTTTTAAATTTATACTTAGTATTAAATTCGCGTTTGTATTTAATTTTGTGAGTTTGACTAGTCAACTTGCGAATCGAGCTACACTGCGAATCGAGTACAGGGTATAAAAGGGTAGTCAAGCGAGTCAAACTTTCTACCGAACCCAGTTGCTTTGCGAGTTCACTTAAACTCTGCGAATCCACTTCTTGCGAAACGAGTTGAACACAGTAGTTCATCTGATTTCGATTTACATAGTACAGGTGAACCCAGATGTTGTTCAAAAGGTGATTCAGGAGGTGCTTGTAGAGCATGATGATGCTACTGATTCCTTGTTAAGGGAGATTGATAGTTATATTGCACCGTCTGAGGTATATTCTAAATTATATAATAACATATGTACTTAGATGATAAATATGTCTTAAGATTTTATTATATAATGATAATGATATTGATATTTAGTTAATTAGATAATATTTCTAATTATAAAATATATATATTATTATGATCAGGGAGCTGAGACTGCAGACCCAGAGGTCATTCGACCTGAGGGTAAGCAGGGACAGTTAGATGGATCTGAGGTTTTACCTTCTAAGGTATTTATCAGATTAATCATAAATATATAGAACTTGTATGATAGAGCTTTTAGCTAATCATAAGTGTTTAATATATTTAATAATTAGGATCCTGATGTTGGTCCATCTGGAGGCCGTGATGGCGAATCGGCTTCAGATGATGATGATAGTACTCCTTCTCCACCTCCAGGTGCTGGTTATATCCGATACCGATCTCGGATGATTCCAGATCCAGCATTGAAGGAGAAGAGGAAGGCTAAGGAAGTTGATCCTGACTTTTGTCTTCTTGATGAGGGTTCTGAGGAAGAGGATACACCTCTTATTACTCGACGCCATAAGCGTTCAAGGACTCTGACCATTCAGGATGGTATGTAATATTTAAAAGTTAGATAATCTTAACTTGTTGTTTATCAGGAGTTCAAACTGAGACAGTTGATTCTGTGACAGTTGCTCGAGATACACCGCAGGTGGAGAATGTAACACCGGTGGTTACTGAACAGATATCTGTACCTATTGAGGTAAGGGATATAAGTTTAGTTATACAAGTGTTATATAATTAATTAGAGATTGAGACAGACTAATCTGTAACAATTACTTAATTAATTTTGTTTAACTTAACAGGCTCAGATCAATAACGCTAGTAGATTTGCAGCTACTCTTCTTAAGGAAGCGTTATCTCAAGCTGTTCCACCACTTACACGAGATTCATACATCGCTTCAGTGACACCACCTGGACCATATACTATTTCTGTTACTCCTACGACTGATACTGAAAGGATTACATCCTTAGAGTCTAGAGTTAAGGAGTTAGAGAAACTTACTTCGAAGATTCTAGGGATGTTAGCTGAAAATGTCTCTCTTGCTCAGCAGATGGTTCATATGAGTACATCATATTTGACCCTGCTAAACACTCATAATACTTTGCTTGATGATTTTACTGCCCAGCGACTGAAGCTTGAACACTTAGAACGGTTAGTGTTGAGAGTGAATTCAGGACAGTCAGCTCAGGGGGAGATATTGGTATATCTAGAATCTTGCAAAGAAGATGAGTTGAGGAAGAAACGAGATGATGACAAAGATGATGATCCCAATGCTCAGAAGGATAGTGAGCTGGCTGGTCCTTCAACGACTGGTTAGCAGACTATTATTCAGGGGGAGTCTGCTGGTGTAAGTGCAAGTGGTGATGGTGCTGGTACAAGTGCTGCAGGAACAAGTGAAGCTGGTAAGACAGCTTAGACTTGTGTAGTTATTTGTATTTAGATTTTAGTTGAATTATAATTGTAATTTATAATTGTAACTGAATATTTGTAACTTAATAGTTTTGGTAATATATTCGACTTAAGATTATTATTATTACAAGTTAAATATATTAGAAATTGTCTAAGTTATTTGATTCTAAAAAGTTAAATAAATTAGTGATCGAAAGTCTTCCGACTCATTGAGAAGTCGAGCGGCGTGTTCTGATTCATTTCAGCGGTCAAAATTTATTTTAACTTAGATATTTTAGACTTGAGAGTTTTATAACTGACAAGTTAAAAATGTATGATTTTTAAACTAGACAAATGATATATAATTTAAAGATATAATTGAAAGTTAAGATTTTATTATATAACAGTTCAATTAAGTCTTGGAAATTATATAAGTTGGTTAATTGTAAACTTAAATGTTTGGTGATTATTCACAGTACATTAGAGTTTAAAATTAACTGATGTTTGTTAAGTGTTTAATATAAGACTTAAGAAATCTTAGATTGATTCAGGGTAATCAATAAAAGATTTATAAGTTATATATATTTCGCGTTTATAGTACACAAAAGGATTAGTATTGGAATTCTTAGATTGATTCAGGGAAATCAATAAGAGAATTTAAATCTTTAATATATTTGTGTTTGTTTGTTTCTCTAGGAATGGAATGTCTAGATCTATCAGATTCAGAAAATGATGTTTTGGATGAGATAGATGAAGATATTGATTATGATCTTGAAGAGGGTGAATTTCAACCGCCTACAGATTGGACTGCTGTTTCTGAGATAGTGCATGACATAGGTGTAGATCCAGATGTTTATGTTGATGAACACTATGTAAGCCCATCTAGAACAGAGGTTATTATTGAAAATGCTGAAGGTCCAACGGTTGTCGATGTAGATGAAGAGATCGATGACTCAACTGATTCAGATGAAGAAGATCTTCCTGATAAGCATAAAGATAATCCTATATTCAAGCCTTTGCCAAAGAAAAAGAAAGAAAAGCTTGGTATATCAGAAGTTGATATTACAGGTAAACGTATAGCTAAAAGAGGGATTATAGGATGGTATTTTGATGCTGATCTAAAACTGTTTGCTATCAAGAGATTTGATGGAGTTCAATATTTTGAAAGAAAACTTGCGGTTTTTAGTTCTTTGCCTAGATTTGAGATTAAGGATTTGGCTAGATTATCATTGAATAACCCAAGTGACGATTTTGTTGGAAGATATGTTGAACACATAATCAAGACTGAGGTTAGAGCTAATAAATTTGAAAAGATTAAGCCAAGGAAAGGAAAGACAATTAAATTGTCTGAAAGGAGTCAAAGAACTGGTAGAAGAAGAAGGAAGAAAATTTATCCAGCTATAAAATGTGTGCAGCAGATACCACTGAAGAAGATGCCTCAAGATATTTTGGGAAATATGAAGAGTTGGCATGTAGATTCAGAAACTGGAGAAGCTGTAATGGTTGAAGCTGATGATGAGGTTGAAGGTGGTGAAAGAGAGATCTTCAGAGTTTATGATCATCGTCATCTTATGAACATGTCAAGAAAAGATTTATTGAAGTTAAATGAGAACAGAATTTTATGTACTGAAGCATGGGGTGACTTAGCACGAGATTATCAAATGATGATTAAAACTTGTATGAAGATGAAGATTTTTGCAGGTAGTAAGATTTACTCTTAAAATCAAAGGTAATATGAAGATAAAGATGCTAGAGCTATTGTCAAGGGGGAGTCTGTTGAGACATAGTTTGTGACAACAGATCTAGCTTTGCAATATGACTAGTGTAATTGTTATCATATTGATATATTGGTTTAGATTTGTAAATTGATATTGTTTTATATTAATATTCATTAAATATATTATTATGATAAAGTGTTAGACGAATATAGATTTTAACAATATATATACAAATGTTGCGAGTCCAGTTAATTGTTTTGAACGTTTGTTGCGAGTCGAGATCTCAAGTCGCAAGGCTTTGCGATGCGAGATGAGATCTGAACTCGCAGAGAACAAAAGACAACGAGTCGAGTTTATTATGGGCTTGGGCTGCGTAGCGAGTCGAGTCAACTTGCAGGCCCAATGGCTGCGAGTTGAGATGAATTATATATATGTTTTTGTACGTGAAAAACATAATAACAATTATTATTAAAAATAACTATTGGAGATCAGAATTCATAACATTCCTGCGAACTCAGTTTTCCAGAGAAACAAAACTAAAGGCTAGACTTTGACGTTTATACGTATAAAGTAAAGTAATTGGTTAACCTAAATGCGAACTATATCGTTATTAGTAAGATAACACCGTATTGAGGGATTCCGCACCTTAATACTACAGATAACGAAGTTATCGATCCTAGAACTAGGGACTTACATACATTAAAACAAGTCATGGGGTTTGAACCCATGACCTTTCGCTTCAAACTTACATCTTTACCACCAGGCTATTGACTAATTTGTGTATGACTTGCAAATTTTATCCTTATATCTATTAATAACCATTTAGCCCAAAAATGAAAATAAATTAAAACAGATCACAGGGATTGAACCCGTGATCTTTTGCTTAATACCTCCAGCTTTACCACTAGGTGACACACCTTCCTTTGTTTATTGAATGCTTAGTCTAATTATTTAACTACTTAATACCAGTTTGTTTTAAAAAGAAATGACATTAGAATAGGCCACAGGTATCGAACCTATGACCTCTCGCTCCTTACCCTTCACACTTAACCAGTTTTCCAACCCCTTTCCTTGTTTAAAATCTACTTAACATATATATATATGTGTTAGAAATTTTCGAATTTTTTTTTTTTATTTACAAACCAAAGATCCGTCACTGTTATTACATACACATATAATTTTTGGTTTTCACTTTGTTTTTGATACTCAATCCATCATCATAATCATATATACACATATTATAACATGTTTTAACGAGTTATCTCAACAATCATTAACCAAATTTCATAAATTTAATAATTTATATAATGAAATAAAAGTATGAAATTTTGGATTTTAAAGAACCTCAAAATAATTTAAGGTGATGATGAATCTGTGATGATGATTAATGAGCCGAAAATGATGATGGTGAATGAACCGTATGATGATGATCAAGAAACCATTTTGTTTTTGTTGTAAGTGTTTGAAGATTGAAGGTGTTTTGAAGAAATGAGGATGAAGAGGGTGATGATGGTTTACTTCTTTCCGGCTACTGCTGTTGCTGCTTGCGATGGAGATCACAGAGAGGAGAAGGAAAGTGGGTAGATCACAAATAATCGAGGTGTGTGTGTTGTGAGCAAGAAAATGTGAAGTGGGAGTATATAAAAATGGTTTTAGTTCCTGAATTTCAAATGGGAGTATGGTGGTCTACATCACCATGTCGAGCAGAGGTTTAGGTAGTGTCAATTATTTGGGTTTTTAGCCCGTTAGTTTCGTGTACGGGTCCAATTATTTGTACCCCGTGTCCCACTCAATTATTCGTTTGTTTAAATTTTATTTTAAACTTTATAATTGACAAATACAAAAATGAAATAATTTTATTTAAAATTATTAATAAAATTATTCACAGTAGTGGGACTGTACAGTTAAATTGCGTGCCAGATTTCAGTTGAATTTGGAATTTATATTTTGAGGCAATGTTCCAAATACAAAAACAGGAACGGGAAAATAAATACTTTAATTATTTTCGACCTTTAGGTACGTTTTATAATTGTTTCTGTTCGTGTATAACGCGTCCTATAAAGCAGTCTAAAGGTTTCCATTTCATTTTTGTTCTAATACTTTTCTAAAATAATTTCAAACAAAAATTATTCAAAAGCATTTTGAAGTTCTTTTTGGAACTTTACGATTCGCGTTTGATACGTTTAATATAAAACTTATAAGTTATTATATTATTTCAATAATATAAATATCTAATATTTGTAATTAATAATTTTTGAATTATTAATTATTTTGTATCATCAACTTTGTTGTATTTAATTTTTCGAGTTTAAAATGTTCATTTCGTACGTAATTATATATACATATAACTACGAATCTAATACATCACGTGTCACATAGTAAGTTTCACAAAACTTAACACATAAAAATCGTTTTGAATTCACTAATCAGGGAATTACTCTAGGTAATGCACAAAGTTAGGTAAAGATTATTACCCAAAATGAAGGATTGTCACATTGCGAGCTTAGAGGACGACTTTTGGAGACATCCTAAGTCCGAATCAACCACTTTCAACCATTCTAAACGTTGAGATTCATCCTACATCGTTACAATCTATCGAAAATAATTGGTTTGTTTGATTTCTATTCGATTCTTTGTCTTTGATTATTGTTTGATTGAACCCATCATTATGGGCTAAATCTTTTGATGTTTGTTTAGACTTAATTACTCTAGTTGTTGGATACTAATTCGTGATTGTGATTATATGCTTTGATTTCACGGTAATCATTGAATGATTGATGTTTTTGGTTATTTAATTCATTCAATTAGTGAACTTGATTGATTGTAATTAGTGACAATTTTTACATATTCTTATTTGCTCTTGTCAATTGATTCATTGATTGCAGATTTCGATTAGATCTAATTGAAAAAGTTGAATGGAGTTATTTGATCTTTAACATTGGTGGATCATGTTTAGAGACATCTTGCGTGATTGATGATTTTTATGAAAATAAGGTCACAGATTAACTTGTGATTTTATTGATTGCACAATTTATAATTAGGAGGTTTTAAACTTCAACGACACTTAGGTTGTATAATCTTAATTAAGTGACTTTGACGTGATAACTAATAAGTCCGAATTGTATCTTCTAGGTTGACTAATCCTGATCCAGTGTTTAATCCACGTATCCAATAACTAGAGGTTAAACGGTCTAAGTAAACATATTTAATCCATCTTATATTAATCTATCTTTTATTCGTTTTCGTTTATTTACTTGTTTAAAATACACTCTTTTTGACTCTCTGTCGTTAAAAGACACAAAACTCCCACTCTTTAATTGTTTTTATTAGTGTATCTGTTAGGTAAATTAATTATTTAAAATATACATATATTGTTCCCTATGGAGACGATTTACTCGGATCTTACCATAGCTATACTATTGTGCGATTAGGTACACTTGAATAGTTGTGTTTTAGTCTAGATCTTCGGTATTTTCTATTTTATTTTTATAACCTGATTTTAGCACATCAAGTTTTTATCGCCGCTGCTGGGGAACAATTGCGTTATTTTATGTTTTTAATTTTATTCTAGTAATTTAGCTGTTTTTATTTTTATTTTTATTGTTATTTTATTGTTTTATTTTATAGTGTCGGTGCTTTTAATCCGTTTGTTGGTTTTGTTTTGACAGATTTCAGGTAGTTTATGACCCATACCTCCAAATCACCACTTCTTGAGCCGTTCTTCGACCCAGAAAGAGAGTTTAGGAGGCTACCGCGGATAAACATTTCAGCTACCAGTTTTCAGTTAGACCAAACACCGAACAGGAAGAAACACCAAAATCTGAAATGGCTGACCTAGAAAGTCAGACCATGGAAACTCGGATGAAGGTCACTCGGGATGGTCAGGTTCAGCTATTAATCAGTCTGCGATTACGGATGACTTTGAGATCAAGGGGCAATTTCTGCATATGATCAGTAACCAATGCCAGTTTAGTGGAGCTGAAAAAGGAGACCCAAATGAACATATGAGAATTTTTTTGGGGATTTGTACTCTATTCAATTTGCGAACTATTGAGAATGAGGTGATTTACCTCAGAGTTTTTCCTTGGACTCTCACGGGAGAGGCTAAAGACTGGCTGGATTCTTTGTCAGAAGGAGAGATCACAACTTGGGAAGGCATGGTTGACATGTTTCTTCAGAGATTTTTCCCTGCTTCTAAAGCAGCTGAGCTACAAGGAGATATTTCCCAAATTGAACAGAGACCTTCAGAAACTATGTATGAAGCATGGACTAGGTTTGGGAAGATGCTTCAAAGTTGTCCGCCACATGGTTTGAACACCTTCCAAAAGGTGCAGATATTCTACAAGGGAGCCGATGTGGATACCAAAAAGGCCATAGATACTGCAGCAGGGGGGTCTATAATGAAGAAGACAGCTACCCAAGCTCAAACTATCATTGCTGAATTAGCTGCTCACACTCATGAGTGCATCAAAAGAAGGAAAAGTCCAGATCCAAAGTAGCTAGTGCTGAAGCCAGTGATAGTATTGCATTTGGTAGGCAAATGGAGAAGATGACTAAGGATATCACGCGATTAAAGTTGGTTGTGAGACTTGTGGGGGTTTGCATTTGACCAAGGATTGTGATGCGGATAAACCAATGGAACAGTTGGAGAATGTTTCATTCTTGAATCAGAGACCGAATAACTTTCAGAGGAACAACTTCAACAGGAACTATAACACGCCTTATCAACAATCAGGTTCCGGTTATTACCAACAACAGCAACCACAACCACAGCAAGAAGTGAAGAAGTCAAGCTTGCAAGATCTTGTTAACAAGTTTGTCGCAACCCAAAGCCAAACCAATGAAGCAACTTCTCAGTCATTGAGAAATCAACAGGTTTCTATTCAGAATTTGGAGCAGGAGGTCAGTAACATCTCAAGGATGTTAGCTGAGAGGCAACCAGGTACCTTACCGACTGACACGAAGACTAACCCCCGAAATGAACATGCGAAGGCGATCACCACTAGGAGTGGAAAGGTGCTTGAGCCATCTGCTATGCGTAACGTTTATGATGATTCTGTTCCCTTGTCACTTGTGCCTACTAAGGAGAAGGATAAGGAACCGATACCGGTGGTTGATGAAGACCAAGGGAACACCAAAAGTCCACAAAGTAAGGATCCGGTCAAACCAGTAGTGAAGCTGTACCAACCACCCATTCCTTACCCGAACCAACTAAAGAAGGAGAAGCTTGCGACTGAACATTCCAAATTTTTGGATATGTTCAAACAAATTAATGTTAATCTTCCATTTATTGATGTTATTTCAGGTATGCCAAACTATGCGAAGTTTTTGAAAGACCTACTCACCAACATGCGAAAGATGGAGGAGCTTTCAACGGTTACCATGAATGCTACATGCTCGGCGGTCTTATTGAATAAGCTACCTGAAAAGTTGACTGATCCAGGAAGTTTCACTATTCCTTGTTATCTTGGTAATCTTAGTTCAATGCGTGCATTAGTAGATTTAGGTGTTAGTATTAACTTAATGCCATATTCTTTGTTTGTTAAACTAGACCTAGGTGATTTAAAGCCAACACGAATGAGCATACAACTAGCAGATAGATCAATTAAATATCCTAAGGGTATAATGGAAAACATGCTAGTTAAAGTTGGTACTTTAGTTTTTCCTGCTGATTTTGTGATTTTGGATATGGAAGAGGACAATCACGTACCTCTCATCTTGGGCCGACCATTCTTAAATACGGCTACGACTATAATATATGTTTTTAACAGAAAATTAACCTTAAGCATAGAAGATGAGAGTGTCATTTTTTCTGTTGATCATTCCATGCAATATTCCAATTCTACTGATGATTCGTGTTATTATATACAAACTGTAGACATGCCTTCGGAGTTGTTGCAGGAATTTCCAGAATTGCAAGGTACAGGTATTTGTCCACTTGGAGGACAAGATGATGAGCTATTAGAGGATAGTGTGGGGGAGCTAACCACCCTCATGGCGGAATGCTATGAACCGACAACTGAAGAGTATGAAGAGTTGAAGAAAGAGGATCGATATCGCTACAAGTCTTCAATTGAGGAACCACCTTTTTTGGAGCTTAAGCTACTTCCGAGTCATTTGGAATATGCTTACCTACAAGGCGAGTCTCAATTGCCTGCCATAATTTCCTCATCTCTCACTGTAAGTGAAAAATCTAAACTTATTTCTGTGCTAAAAGCCCATAAACCGGCTATAGCACGGAAATTTAATGACATTAAGGGTATAAGTCCTTCGTATTGCACTCCCAAAATTTTAATGGAAGATAATTTCACACCTGTGGTGCAAAGATAAAGAAGATTAAACCCTAAGATGACCAAAGTCATTAAGAAGGAGGTGATCAAACTCCTTGATGCGGGTTTAATTTACCCCATTTCTGATAGTCCGTGGGTGAGCCCAGTTCAAGTAGTACCCAAGAAGGGGGGTATCACTGTTATTACTAATGAGAATAGTGAACTCATTCCCATGCGTATGGTCACGGGTTGGTGGGTATGTATTGATTACAGGAAACTTAATGATACCACTAGGAAAGACCATTTTCCATTACCCTTTATCGACCAGATGATGGAAAGGTTGGCGGGAAATAGTTACTGCTGTTTCTTAGATGGTTTCTCAGGTTACTTTCAGATTCCCGTAGCACCCGAGGACCAAGAAAAAACCACATTTACTTGCCCTTACGGTACCTTTTCAATGCCCCATCCACCTTTCAAAGGTGTACGATGGCTATTTTCCATGACATGATCGAGGAATGCATGGAGGTGTTTATGGATGACTTCTCCATCTTCGGTAACACCTTTGATGTATGCCTTGAAAACCTAGAGAGAATGTTGGTCCGATGTGAGAAAGCAAATCTTGTGCTCAATTGGGAGAAGTGCCATTTCATGGTTCGAGAAGGCATTGTTCTTGGGCACAAGATTTCGAGTGTAGGCATAGAGGTAGACCGAGCCAAAGTAGATGTTATTGCCAATCTTCCACCTCCCACCAATGTCAAAGGAGTCAGGAGTTTTCTAGGCCATGCTGGTTTCTACCGGCGGTTCATTAAAGATTTCTCAAAAGTCGCCACGCCTATGAATAAACTCCTTGAGAAGGATGCATCATTTTTTTCACTGACGAGTGTTTAAAGGCATTCAATCTCCTTAAAGAAAAATTGACCAACGCGCCCATCATGATAGCTCCCAATTGGACTCTTCCTTTTGAGCTCATGTGTGATGCGAGTGACTTTGCTATAGGAGACATTTTGGGGCAACGAATCGATAAACGATTCCAGCCCATCTATTATGCTAGTAAGACTTTACAAGGAGCCCAATTAAATTACACGACCACTGAAAAAGAACTCCTAGCTGTTGTCTTTTCCTTTGATAAATTTCATACATATCTTGTACTAGCTAAAATGGTTGTCTATACTGATCATTCCGCCCTTCGGTACTTGTTCTTCAAACAAGATGCCAAGTCCCGTCTCATTCGTTGGATCTTTCTCTTACAAGAATTCGACATTGATATACGGGACAAGAAAGGAGCGGAAAATCTCGCCGATGATCATCTCTCTCGACTAGAGAATCCCAAGTTGGAGGTTCTCAATGAATCAACTATAGATGATGACTTTCCTAATGAGTCTCTCATGAAAGTCGAGAGTAATGAAGTCCCTTGGTTTGCGGACATCGCGAACTACTTAGCCGGTGGTGTCCTCCAAAAGGGTATGTCACACCAACTCTTTAGAAGTGACATCAAATACTATTTTTGGGAGGACCCACATCTCTTTAGAAGTTTTCCGGATAGTGTGATTCGTAGATGTGTGTTTGGAAATGAAGCTTGGAAGATTTTACTTCATTGTCATCTAGGTCCCACTGGAGGTCATTACGGACCACAACTCACGGGCCGAAAGGTTTATCAGGCGGGTTTCTATTGGCCTTCCATTTTCAAAGATGCCTTGAACCTAGTTAGATCTCGTGATGCTTGTCAGAGGGCCGGAAAAATTTAATCACGGGATGAAATGCCCCAAAATGTCATCCAAGTTTGTGAGGTTTTCGATACATGGGGGATAGATTTCATGGGTCCATTTCGTAATTCTCATAAGAACCTCTATATAATCGTTGCGGTCGATTATGTCTCTAAATGGGCGGAAGCACAAGCTCTCCCTACTAACGATGCATGAGTAGTGCTTAACTTCTTGAAACGTCTTTTTGCCTGTTTCGGTGCTCCAAAATCTCTCATAAGTGATCGGGGTACCCAATTTTGTGACGCTCAACTTGAAAAGGTATTGAAACGATATGGGGTGTGATATCGCGTAAAAAGTCACATTTTTACTACCGATATCTCTCTTATTCTGGAACAATACTTGTAAAATAAACTTAAATAATGTTCAAATCAATGAAACTTTGTCAAGAAGGTCAAAATAGAGTCGCACGAGAAAAATCAAGCAAAACGGATGAAAAACGAAGATTCCACACACGTTCAAAGATTCAAGACATCAAGACAAGATTTAAAGACAAAAGTTCCCATCACTGAGATTTCTCTTATCCAAGATATTCGTTTTCAATATACAAATCTAACAGAAGAAGAATCAACGAAAACGGATGAAGAATGAAGATTCTACGTACCCCGGAAGAATCAACGTCAACGCTTTGAATCATATGTTGGTCTTAATGATCTGGAAATGATGATCTACTTAGAGGAAAAATATGAGCGTCCTCTTAGAACCGGAGTCTTTAATGGCCCAGTTCCTGAAAAGTCAATTAAATTCATGACTCATGAGGAATGTAAGGCATTTGATATGGAACGGAAAACTCATTTTGCAATCACTATGGAATTGCCTCAACCTATCATGAGACAATTACGGCAACATAAGATTGCATATGATTTGCGGAAGGCCTTTGAGAAAAAGTGTGGTGGTAGTGAACAATATAAGAAGAAAAAAATAGACTTGATCAAGAAACAATATGAAGTCTTCGATATGCTACCTAATGAATAGAAGATCTTTGCAGCAGATATTCTCAATTGCTTACAGAGTTGTTGGAAGGAGGTATAACACTCAATAAGAAAAACGTGAATAAGAAACTTCTTGACTCACTTCTCAAGAAGTGGCATACTCGCGTCCTCTTAATGGAAAGGGATGAGGATATCATGGATATGGAGCTTGAAGATCTTATAGTTCATATTGAGGCAGAGCTTCTTGAAATGCAAAGAAAAGAGACTAAGGCCACTTCTCACCTTCAAAATCCAAAACTGTATGGTGTAGATGTTCCAGTCTCAACAAGTCAGTCTACAGGTACCGCATTTATAGCTAGCAAATCTAGTGGTACTGTAACCACAAATATTCCATCTGGTGGTACCTATTTTCAAAGTTCAGGAATGTCATCTGGTAAAGAGTACTCCTCCACATTTTCAGCATTTCTAGCCTTTGCTGGTGATTTTAATGATAAAGACTTTGGTCAGATTGATCAAGAGGAACTGGAAAGGCTGGATTTGAAGTGGAACATGGCAATGTTGGCAAGAAGGGTTAAGAACTTCTTAAAGAAATCTGGGTAAACATTGGTAAATGATCCAGGTGAAAAGGGTTTGGGGTTTAATAAAAGCAAGGTAAAATGCTACAAGTGTCAAAACTATGGACACTTTGCTCGTGAATGTGAGAAGCATAAGACTCCACCTTCGGGTTTAACCAAACCCTCTCTGAATAAGGCTGAAGAGAAAGCTATGGTGTCAGCTGCTTTAATGCTGACTGAAACTCCATGGGACAACAGCTGGCCAGATGCAGCTGACGATGAGGAAGAAGAAAATACAGCTCTCATGGCTGAAGTTCATGAGGTAGATGATGAACCTTTATCCTGTGTTTCATACATTAAACTTACTAACCAGTTTAACAGGTGTAGAGAGGACAATGAACACCTTAATGCTAATATCACACAGTTAACGGAAAGTAATGAAATGCGAAAAGAAAGTTATAAGGCTTCTAAAAAGAAATTAAAAGCTGTTTTTGAAGAAAAGAAAGAATTAAAAGCCAAAATTTTTGAACAGCAAGATGAAATAGGAAGTTATGTTGGTATGCTAACTTCCATAAAGAAAGATCTTGCCGACTCCCAGGCTGCAGTTCTTACTTTAAATTGTAAACTATCAAACTTTTCAACGTCTTCTCTCATCTTTGATGAAATCCTTCAGAAACAAAGGACTGATACTAAAAGTAAGGCAGGACTTGGCTATCAACATGTCCCACCTCCAAAAGATTATCTTCCTATGCCTGAACAGGAAGTCATCAATGATTTTGTGCCTACTGTCACTAAACTAGACATAAAACCTGTTAAGCCAGTTAGAGTAAAGATAAGTAAGCCTGAGCTTGGTAAGGTAGGACTTGGTTTTCACCATGTCCCACCACCAATAGAGTATCATCCTATGTCTGGACAGGAAGATAAGGCTGGAATTGGTAAAGATGAGTTTCAAAAACCTGTAACTAGTATGCCTGATCCAGTTAAGGCATCGACTAGTGAGCTTGATAAATTGAAGGCTCAAAAGGTAGACTCTGTCAAGAAGCTTGATGTCAGGGCTGAGCCATTTAAGCCCATGGTAAATGAGTCTGTTAAGAAACCTGAATCTAAGGCTGAGCCTATTAAGCCTATTGTGGTTTCCAAGTCTAAGAAGGTCAATGATAAGTCCATTCCTCCAGCCAGTTTGACGGAGGAAATTAAGATTGAGGATATAACCGATGAAGAATACGGTTATTTAAAAAGGAAGAATGTAACCAACGACAATCATATATTCACTAGTGAAGGTTATGATGAGATTTATAAAATGAAAGGTAAAGCAAAGGCTAAACCTACAAAAAAGATTTTAAAACTAGATAATCACAAATCTACTAAAAGATTTTCTAAAAATTATTCACAAGGTTCAACTTCTACTTGTACTCATCAGTGTGCATGCTCAGGACATGCATCTTTTGGCCGAGCTCAAAGGTTCATACCTCAATCTCAAAATTGTGTTGAGCTAAGATCTTGTTTCTACTGCAAGAAACAAGGTCATCTGATAAATGTCTGCCCATTGCTTGCTAAGAAGTACGGCAGTAGGGGAGCTACACGAACCTCAAAATTTCAAAAATTTTCTCATAAATCCATGAGAGGTTCTGCATCTCCACAACCTGCTTCCGAGATTAACAATATTGAGCCAAACAAAGTCACTCATGATAATCTCAATGTTGTTTAAAAGCAACCATCCAAATCTCAAAAGGTTTGGAAGATCAAAGAGTCATGTTCTGACTCTTCATCTGACAATGATACATCAGGCAACGTTTTCGATTTGCTAAAAATTAAAATTCTGACTGATGTAATCATTGTGGATGATGCTACTGGGTTACCCAAGCCTGTAAAGGCTTGGGTCTCCCTTACTAATTGATTCTTGTGTTTGTGATGTCGCATCAATCCGAAGCAGTTCAAAACAGTAGATGGTATATCGATAGTGGTTGCTCGCGACATATGACAGGCGACTTATCTTTGCTATCTGAAGTTAAAGATTACAGTGAGGGATATGTTGCTTTTGCCGGTGATAAAGGAGGTGTTATAACCGGAGAGGGTACACTCACTAATGGGCAAGTGAGTTTTGAGAAAGTTAATTTTTTGGAACAGCTAACCCACAATCTGCTCAGTGTGTCACAAGTGTGCGGCAAAGAGTACACTACGGCATTTACCCAAACTGAGTGCTGCATTTTAAAACCAGGATACGTTATTCCTGAGGATTAGGTGCTACTGAGGGCACCTTGGCAAAAAGACACGTATATTTTGGATATGAATACTGTTGAAACAACTCAACATACGTGTCTACTTTCAAGAGCTCCTGAAAAAGAATCACTACTTTGGCACAGACATATGGGACACTTGCACTTCCAGAAAATGAATTATTTGGTGAAAAATGATCTTGTGCATGGAGTTCCGAAGCAATCCCTTGGAACTAATGATCATTGTGTTTCCTGCCAAAAAGGAAAACAACACAAGAAATCCCATATGTCAAAAGTGGTGAACTCCGTTTCAAGTCCGTTGGAGCTATTGCATATGGATCTCTTTGGACCAGTAATTAGGAAGAGTATGGGAGGTTCTAAATACTGCTTGGTAGTAAATGATGATTATTCTCGCTTTTCGTGGGTGTATTTCTTATCTACTAAGTATGAAGTTCCCGAGATTCTCACATATCTATTTGATAAGCTAGAGAACCTGTGCAATTTGTTGATCAAGAAACTACGATATTGATAATGGGACTGAGTTTAATAATTCAACGATTGAGTTGTATTGTCTAAGAAAAGGCAATGATCATCAATTTAGTGATGCTCGAACTCCTCAACAGAATGGACTTGCTGAACGTAAAAACAGGACACTCATTGAAGCCGAATGAACAATGTTGGCAGACTCTAAGTTGCCTATTACCTTCTAGGCTGAGGCGGTTAATACCGCTTGTTATATTCTTAACAGGGTTTCTGTGGTTAAGAAGCACAATAAAACATCGTATGAGCTGCTTAATAATCGAAAACCTTCGTTGCAGTTTCTTGAACCGTCTGGGTGTCCCTGCACAATTATGTACACAAAAGAGAGAGTTGCTAAATTTGGAGCAAAATCAAGTGAAGGTTTATTCTTGGGTTTTTCAAATAACTCTCCAAACAAACGTGTATATAATTTGGCAACTAAGCGCATGGAAGAACATTTTGAAGTCACATGCTTTCGGTATACTGAAAATCCACAAGGAAAGGGACCCGCACAGTTGTTTAGCTATGAAGCAATCTTGACTCATTCAATCTTCCTAATGAAGAAGATGAGGTTGATCAGGTGGTCACACTGCTCCACGGCCTTGATTTGTCTTCAGATACATCTCCGCAATCAGCATCAAAGCCAAGTACTGCTTCTGTACTCCACATCCTTCTCAAACCAACGCTGAGGTTCCTGAATCATCGACGAGAAATCAAGAAACGTATACTGATGTTCCTGAGTTGTCTGATGATGAAGATGAACCGCTTGTGAATACTGATGAGTTTGATTCGGCACAGGAAGCCGATTTTACAAACTTGGACTCTGTCATTGTGCCTGACGAAATTCCAAGTTCTCGTATCAATAAGGACCATCCGATGGAGAATATTATTTATCCTTTGGATAAAGGGATTCAGACACGAAGTCAAGTTATTACTGTTGAGAATCCTGAATCCCCATCTGATTCTTCTAACCCTGTCTCTCTTGCATGTCTTGCCGCAGAGGTAAAATCGTGTTTTCTATCTCAAGTGGAGCCTAAACGGACAGAGGAAGCTTTGAAAGACCCACACTGGGTTGAAGCAATGCAAGAGGAGTTGCAACAATTCAAAAAGCTGCATGGTTGGGAATTGGTACCGTTACCGAAGGGTGCACATCCTACCTGCACTCGATGGGTATATAGAATCAAGAAAGATGATCGAGGAGTAGTTATCAGAAAAAAGCATGGCTAGTTGTTCAAGGCTTTCATCAAGTAGAGGGTTTGGACTATGATGAGGTTTTCGCTCCTGTTGCAAGATTGGAGTCAATTCGTATCTTCTTGGCATTTGTGTCCTTTAAGGAATTCTGTGTTTATCAGCTTGATGTGAAGAGTGCATTTCTGTACGGATAGGTTGATACTGATGTTTATGTGAAGCAGCCTCCCGGTTTTGAAGATCCTTTGCATCAGGAATATGTCTGTAAACTCAATAAGGCATTGTATGGTCTGCATCAGGCGCCAAGACTGTGGTATGAGAGGCTTGCTACTCATCTGATTAAGAATGGATTCGAAAGAGGAAGTATTGATAGAACTCTATTCACAAAAAGAGACGGAGACGACTTGTTACTGGTATAGGTTTATGTCAACTTCGAGCATCTCATGAAGTCTGAATTTGAGATGAGTGCAATGGGGGAACTTATGTTCTTTCTGGGTGTACAAGTTGAGCATTCTAGCAAAGGCATCTACATTCATCAGTCCAAATATGTTACTGATATGTTTACTAGGAATGACATGCTTAACTGTAAGACCTATGGCACCCCTATTGAAATTAATCACAATCTCAGACCGGCCACTGATGAAGAGGATTGTAAAGAAAAGGACTATCGCTCAATGATTGGTTCTCTCATGTATCTGGCCGCTTCAAGATCGGACATCATATTTGCTGTGTCCATTTGCTCCAGATATCAAGCTAGGCCCAAGGTTTCTCATATGAAAGTGTTGGTGCATCTTAGTGTGTCTGTCAGTTGGTCTAAGTCTGTAATGAGTTTGATATGTAATTACGTTATTTATAACGTTTGTATTAATTACATTTTGTGTTTTGGCGACACAAGGGTTTTGTATCGCAATAGTCAACTTGGCGACACATCTTGTGTTGCATGAATCGGTTTGGCGACACAACTTGTGTCGCATAGATCAGATTAGGTTTTGAGTATAAATAGTCGAGTTCGGCTCAGCTGTGAGGGTTGACGAATTTAGGTATTGTGAGAGCATATTGTACTCAGGCTATTCAAGTTAATCTGATTGGTAATCAATTGAGTATTAATATACTTTGTGTTTGTGTTGTTTAATTCCTTAAACATTTATATATTCAATCCTTGGATTCCGCACTTGGATTGGATATTTGGGTTCAGTTAGGTCCGACTATAGGGGTCCTACAAGTGGTATCAGAGCCAAAGTCTAAGGATTTGGCGTTATTGAATCCATTTTAATACGTTTCTTGGGAAAAACAACTTGTTTTTGGTTAAAATTTTCAACAAAAAGGTGCTTCAAATTTGGTTTTTGGCTCTTCTGGAAGATTTTAGGATTATTATTCATCCTCTATTCGTGAATTTTTGTTAGGTTATCGAAAATTTTTGATTTTAGGGTTTTTGGTCGCTGCTCAACCGTTTCTGCGACACAAGCTTGCGACATATCTTTTGTGTCGCGACTAGGGTTACTGCGACATACGCCTTTACTTAGGCGACATAAGCTTGCGACTCAAGCTTATTCTAGTTTGTGACATACGTCTTTAAATAGGCGACATAAACTTGCGACTCAAGCTTTTCTTGGTTTGCAACATAAGCCTTCACTTAGGCAACACAAGCTTGCGACATAAGACACAGTTTTCTTCCATCGCAGTCACTGTGCGACACTACTTTTGTGTCGCTAGACATTCTGGAACTTACCTTTTTCAGCGACATAATCTTTTTGTCGCTTAATCTTACTACGACACATACTTGTGTCGCATAACAGTTTGTTCTTTGTGTCTTTGATTGTTTTGCAGGTACTTTAAAATGGCATCATCTTCAGCACATTCTATTCAATTAGTTGGAGCAATGCTGAAACAGAATAACGAGGTTGGTTCCGGAAACAAGCCTCCTATGTATATGCCTGAAATGAGTTATTCTTATTGGCGTCAGCGCTTTGAGTCATATGTTGGACTCAATGATCCGGAAATGATGATATATTTAGAGGAAAGATATGAACGTCCTCTAAGAACAGGGGTCTTTAATGGCCCAGTTCCTGAAAAGTCGATTAAATCAATGACTCCTGAGGAACGTAAGGCATTTGACATGGAAAGAAAAACTCATGCTGCAATTACTATGGCATTGCCTCAACCTATCATGAGACAATTGAGGCAACATAAGATTGTTTTTGATCTCTGGAAAGCTTTTGAAAAGAAGTGTGGTGGTAGTGATCAATACAAGAAGAAGAAGATTGATTTGATCAAGAAGCCGTATGAAGTCTTTGATATGCTTCAAGATGAATCATTGGAAGATCTGTGTAGCAGATATTCCCAATTGGTCACAGAATTATTGGAAGGAGGTGTAACTCTGGAACGGAATGATGTGAACAAGAAACTTCTTGATTCACTTCCTAAGAAGTGGCATACTCGGGTTCTCTTGATGGAAAGAGATGAGGATATCATGGACATGGAGCTCGAAGATCTTATAGGTCACATTGAGGCAGAGCTTCTTGAGATGCAAAGAAAGGAGACCAAGGCCACTTCCCATCTCCAGAATCCAAAGTTGTATGGTGTAGATGCTCCTGTGTCTTCAAGCAAGTCTACAGGTACCGCATTTATCGCTAGCAACGCTAGTGGAAATGCATCTACAAGTATTCCATCAGGTGGTACCTATTTTCAGAGTTCAGGCATGTCTTCTGGTGAAGATTATTCTTCTACGTTTTCAGCATTTCTAGCCTCTGCTGGTGACTTTTCTGAAGAAGACTGGTCAAATTGATCAAGAGGAATTGGAGAGGTTAGATCTAAAATGGAATATGGCTATGCTAACAAGGAGGGTAAAGAACTTCTTGCAGAAAACTGGGAGAACCTCTGTGAACAATCCAGGTGAAAAAGGCTTGGGTTTTAATAAAGGCAAGGTGAGATGTTATAAGTGTCAGAACTATGGACACTTTGCTCGTGAGTGTGAAAAGCATAAGATGCCACCTTCGGGTCTTACCAAGCCTTCTCCAACAAAGGCAGAAGAGAAAGTTATGGTGTCAGCTGCTTTGATGCTGACAGAAACTCCATGGGACAGTAGCTGGCCATATGCAGCTGATGATGAAGAAGAAAACACAGCACTAATGGCCGAGATTCATGAGGTAGATGATGAACCTTTATCTTGTGTTTCATGCATTAAACTTACTAACCAGTTTAACTAATGTAGAGAGGACAACGAACGCCTTAATGCTACTATCTCATAATTAACAGAAAATAATGAAATGTTAAAAGCAAGTTATAAGACGTCTAAAAAGAAATTAAAGGCTATTTTTGAAGAAAAGAAAGAACTCAAAGCCAAAATTTTTGAACAACAAGATGAAATAGGAAGTTATGTAGATATGCTAACTTTTGTTAAAAAGGAACTTGTTGATTCACAGGCTGAAGTTCTTACTTTAAATCGAAAACTATCAAACTTTTTGACGTCCTCTCTCGTCTTTGATGAAATTCTTCAAAAACAAAGGACATATACTAAAAGTAAGGCAGGACTTGGTTATCACCATGTCCCACCTCTAAAAGATTATCTGCCTATGCCTCAACAAGAAATCATCAAAGATTTTGTACCTACTGTTCCTCAAGTAGATATAAAACATGTTAGACCTATTAACGTAAGGATAAGTAGGCCTGAGGTTGGGAAGGAGGGACTAGGTTTTCATCAAGTCCCACCACCAACAGAGTATCATCAGGAAGATACGGCTGAAAATGTTAAAAATGAGCCTGAAAAACCTACAACTAGTATGCCTGAGCCAGTTAAGGCATCGACTAGTGAGCCTGAAACATTGAAGGCTCATAAGGTTGACTCAGTTAAGAAGCTTGATGTCAGGGCTAAACCATTTAAGCCCATGACTAATGAATCCGTGGAGAAACAGAAAACTAAGGCTGAGCCTATTAATCCTATTGTAGTTTCCAAGTCTGGGAGACTTAGTGATAAGTCGATTCCTTCAGTAAGTTTGAAGGAGGAAATTGAGATTGAGGATATAACCGATGAAGAATACGGTTATTTGAAAAAGAAGAATGTAACCAACGACCATCATATCTTCACCAGTGAAGGTTATGATGAGATTTATAAAATGAAAGGTAAAGCCAAGGTTGAACCTTCAAAGAAGATTTCTCAACCAAATAATTACAAATCTATTAAAAAATCTTCTAAAAATAATTCTCAAGGTTCAACTTCTGCTTGTACACATCAGTGTACATGTTCAGCACATCCATCTTTTGGCCGAGCTCAAAGGTTTATACCTCAATCTCATGATAGTGTTGAACAACGATCTTGTTTCTATTGCATGAAACAAGGTCATTTGATTAGTAAGTGTCCATTGCTTGCTAAGAAGTATGGTCGAAGGGGAGATACATGAACCTCACACTCTCAAAATTTTTCTAAAAAATCTATGAGAGGTTCTGCAGTTCCACCAACTACTTCTGAGAATAACAGTATTGACCTAAACAAAGTTAAACATGATAAGCTCAATAGTGTTAACAAGCAATCATCCAAATCTCAAAAAGTCTGGAAGATCAAGGAGTCATGTTCTGACTCTTCATCTGGCAATGATTCATCAGGCAATAATTTCGATTTGCTAAAAAATAAAATTCTGACTGATGTAATCATTGTGGATGATACTACTGGGTTACCCAAGTCTGTTAAGGCTTGGGTCTCCCTTACTAATTGATTTCTTTGTTTGTGATGTCGCAGCAATCTGAAGCAGTTCAAAATAGTAGATGGTATATCGATAATGGTTGCTCGCGACATATGACAGGCGACTTATCTCTGCTATCCGAAGTTAAAGATTATGATGGGGGATACGTTGCTTTTTCCGGTGATAAAGGAGGAGTTATAACCGGACAGGGTACACTCACTAATGGGCAAGTGAGTTTTGAGAAAGTTAATTTTGTGGAACAGCTTACCCACAATCTGCTCAGTGTGTCACAAGTGTGCGACAAAGAGTACACTACGGCATTTACCAAAACTGAATGTTGTATTTTGAATATGAAGACTGAGGGCACCTCGGCAAAGAGACACGTATATTCGGGATATGAAGACTGTTGAAACAACCCAAAATACGTGTCTACTATCAAGAGCTCCTGAAAAAGAATCACTATTGTGGCACAGACGTATGGGTGACCTGCACTTCAGAAAGATGAATTATTGGTGAAGAATGATCTTGTGCGTGGAGTTCCGAAACAATCCTTTGGAATCAATGATCATTGTGTTTCCTGTCAAAAAGGGAAACAGCACAAGAAGTCCCATAAGTCAAAAGTGGTGAATTCTGT
Organism: Pseudognaphalium luteoalbum; assembly: GCA_963422505.1. Classification (NCBI taxonomy): domain Eukaryota; kingdom Viridiplantae; phylum Streptophyta; class Magnoliopsida; order Asterales; family Asteraceae; genus Pseudognaphalium; species Pseudognaphalium luteoalbum. The sequence goes on from OY730194.1 coordinate 48,978,325, forward strand.
TTCAAGTCCATTGGAGCTATTGCATATGGATCTTTTTGGACCAGTAAGTAAGAAGAGTATGGGAGGGTCTAAATACTGCTTGGTAGTAACTGATGATTACTCTCTCTTTTCGTGGGTGTATTTCTTAACTACTAAGGATGAATACTTCTCACTTATTTGTTTGATAAGCTCGAGAATCTGTGCAATTTGTCAATCAAGAAACTGCGATCGAATAATGGGACTGAGTTTAAGAATTCGACAATTGAGTTGTACTGTCTAAGAAAAGGCATGAATCATTAATTCAGTGCTGCACGAACTCCTCAACATAATGGAGTTGCTGAACGTAAAAACAGGACACTCATTGAAGCCGCACGAACAATGTTGGCAGACTCTAAGCTGCCTATCTCTTTCTGGGCAGAAGCGGTGAATACTGCTTGTTATATTCTTAATCGGGTTTCCGTGGTTAAAAAGCACAATAAAACATCTTATGAACTGCTTAATAATCGGAAACCTTCGCTACAGTTTCTTGAACTATTTGGCTGTCCCTGCACTATTATGTACACAAAAGAGAGAGTTGCTAAATTTGAAGCAAAGTCTAGTGAAGGTTTATTTTTGGGTTTTTCAAATAACTCTCCAAATAAACGTGTGTACAACTTGGCAACTAAGCGCATGGAAGAACATTTTGAAGTCACGTGCTTTCGATACTCTTAAAATCCGGAAGGAAAGGGACCAGCACATCTGTTTAACTATGAGGCAATATTTGACCCATTTAATCTTCCTAAGGAAGATGATGAAGTTGATCAGGTGGTCACACTGCTCCATGGCCTTGATTTGTTTTCAAATACTTCACAACCATCAAAATCAAAGACACCGACTGTCTCTGCTACTCCACCTCCTTCTCAACCAAATGCTGATGTTCCTGAATCATCAACAAGAAATCCAAAAACATATACTGATGTTCCTGAGCTGTCCGATGATGAAGATGAACCGCTTGAGAATACGGGGGAGTTTGATTCGGCACAGGAAGCCGATTTCACAAACCTGGACTCTGTCATTTTGCCTGACGAAATTCCAAGTTCTCGCATCAATAAGGACCATCAAGTGGAGAATATTATAGGTCCTTTGGATAAGGGGATTCAGACAAGAAGTCAAGTTATTGCTGATGCACACCTTGCATCCCCTTCTGACTCTTCTGAGTCTGCTTCTCTTGCATGTCTTGGTGCTGAAGTTAAATCGTGCTTTCTATCTCAGGTGAAGCCTAAACGTACAGAAAATGCTTTAAAAGATCCACACTGGGTTGAAGCAATGCAGGAGGAGTTGCAGCAATTCAAAAAGCTGCATGTTTGGGAATTAGTACCATTACCTAAGGGTGCACATCCTACCGGCACTCGATGGGTTTATCAAATCAAGAAAGATAATCGAGGGGTAGTCATTAGAAACAAAGCTAGGCTTGTAGTTCAAGGTTTTCATCAAGTAGAGGGATTAGACTATGATGAGGTTTTCGCTCCTGTTGCAAGATTGGAGTCGATTCGTATCTTCTTGGCCTTCGCGTCCTTCAAGGAATTTATTGTTTATCAGCTTGATGTGAAGAGCGCTTTTCTGTATGGACAGGTTGATACCGATGTTTATGTAAAGCAGCCTCCCGGTTTTGAAGATCCTTTGCATCCAGAATATGTCTGTAAACTCAATAAGGCATTATATGGTTTGCATCAGGCGCCACGACTGTGGTATGAGAGGCTTGCCACTCATCTTGTTAAGAATGTATTCGAAAGAGGTATTATTGATAGCACTTTATTCACAAAAAGAGATGGAGATGACTTATTGCTGGTACAGGTGTATGTCGACGACATCATTTTTGGTTCTACAAAAGATTCCATGTGTAAAGACTTCGAACATCTCATGAAGTCTTAATTTGAGATGAGTGCAATGGGGGAACTCACGTTCTTTTTGGGTGTACAATTTGAACAGTCTGCCAAAGGCATTTACATTCATCAGTCCAAATATGTCACTGATATGTTAACCAGGTATGACTTGCTTAACTGTAAGACCTATGGAACCCCCATTGAAATTAATCATAATCTCGGGCCGGCCATTGATGATGAGGATTGTAAAGAAAAGGACTATCGCTCAATGATTGGTTCTCTCATGTATCTGACCGCATCTAGGCCGGACATTGTATTTGTTGTGTCTATCTGCTTAATATCAAGCTAGGCCAAAGGTTTCTCATATGAAAGCAGTAAAGCGCATCTTTAGGTACCTCAAACATAGGCCAACTCTATGTCTATGGTACTCCAATGAAAAATCGTTTGCACTCACTGCTTACTCGGATTCAGATCATGGCGGCTGTAGCATAGATAAGAAATCAACAACTGGTGGATGCCAGTTTCTTGGATCGCATTTGGTCTCGTGGCAGTGCAAAAAGTAGACTACAGTGGCTACTTCCACTGCGGAGGCTGAGTATGTTGTTGTGGCTAGTTGCTGTTCCCAGGTTCTGTGGATTCAGCATCAATTACGTGATTACGGGTTACTTCTTACTATGACTCCTATACATATTGATAATATAGCTGCTATTTCTATTACACGCAATCCCGTACAGCACCCTAGGACTAAACACATAGAACTTAGGTTTCACTTCATACGGGATTGCTATGAGAAACACTTAATAGACCTTGTCCACATAGATACCCTTAAGCAGAACGTTGACTTATTCACCAAGGCCTTTTCTCGTGCCCGATATGATGAACTAGTCAACATGATTGGTTTGCGCTTCTTTCAACTAAAGACGTAATTTTTGGACTTGGACTATTAACTTATTGTTAAACAAAAAAAAAAAAAAAACCGGAACAGCCACTCTTTATACTTTTTAGTATTAAAGAAATGCACGGTTGCAACATTTGTAAAAAGACCTTTAGTTATGTCTGTAAACAACTAGGGACATGATAGTACATTAGGGTGCATGCACAAAATGAAAATTTTAAAGTTTATCCTTGATGTATCAGTAGGTTTATCTAGCATACTTACCACATCATTCATAAATATTAGCTTCATCATATGATGTACTGGTAGGCATTATACACCGGTCTTTGAGCAATTAAAAAGTAATTCTAATACATGTCTATTATCATGTGGTCAACATCCTGTGATGTATGACTAAGTGTCTTAATTCCTTAATACAGCTTGGCATACTTACATTTTAGTTTATAATATGAAATAATTTGGGGGTATATACTTCTTGTTTCCTCTGTTGTACGTAAGTATAGACCTGGTCTCCAGTTGTATATACTTAAAAGTTAAGCAAACGCAAGTCAAAGAACTTGAAAAAGTCTTAAATCATAAGATACCTAACAAGGTCGCCAAAATGGTTTGACCAAGTCTGGTTTTGCTTACACCTGAATCAAGCTATGTCGCTTTGTTGTACATTTATACAGACCTGTCACCGCTGACTTGATTCTTAAAAACGATTTTCCTCTATTCTATCTATCTTGGAAGTTATGTTCTTGTCTAAATTATAGGGATATGTCTATGGTGGGGACCAAAGATAATTATTCATACTAACAATAAAAGGTTCGCTCATAGCCGCAGATGTAACATGTTTAGGTGGTCAAACAATACCAGTAATCATCTTAAAATAATATTTATAAAAGGTGTTCTAAATATGCTAAGTAAATTTAAAGAGGACAAACATACTGATAATCGAGATAACACTTACCGTTTCCCACTAATTGCATGTTATCCTAATATGATCCCTTAGCAGACAAAATAACTATGTCACCAAATAGAAAATTAATTTAAGTTTCACGTTAGGTTTAGTAATTAAGTTATTTTAGTTATTCTTATCTCCAATTTTGTATATTTATTTTTACAAGTCCATTGGTTGCTGTTTCACCGGGTTACGACACTTGAAATTAAAAAATCAAGTTTTTTGGGCATTGCGACATAAGTATTGTCCTACGACATAACTTATGTCGCCTTCTATGTCGCTAAATTATGTCGCTAGGTGGGGCTGAGGTATAAATACCTCACCCCAGTCGCTTTCTCTGTATACACTTTTAGCGACACTAAATCAAAACCTACGACATAAAAAGCAATCCTGCGACACAAAATTTACGTGTGAATTCGTCTTCTGATTTCGAACGTCTGGTGTTTTATTTGGCAATCGATCTCTTGTTTCTTGTTCCCCAACTTCTACTCGATCGATAGGTACTTGTTTCACCCTATTTTACCATATATTTAAGCATTCATCGTTGATTTTAGTTACAGATTTTTAAGGGTTTCGGGTTTGGGTTAATTAGACACGAATATCTCACTCTTAGTTGTTAATATGTATGTTTTTGTGCTCCTGGTTTGATGGCGTACCCTAGCGTATGTCTCGTTTTCGAAAACCCCAAATTAGTGGTTAGGGTTTCTGGGTTGGGACTTGCTGTTCGTCACTGCGACATAACCTGCGACATAAATTTTTATGTCGCAGAGTTTCTGAATTCCAATTTATGTCGCTGACATTTGCGACACAATATTTATGTCGCTGGAATTTGCGACATAACTATTATGTTGCTAAATAACAATGCGACATATCTTATGTCGCTTAACTCAGTTAGGCCTATTCCTCACTTTCGTCCAATTATGATATAGCCATGGCAGGTGATTTCGTTCAGGACAACGGTGTTTTACACTCCTGTATTCACTGCTTCTGCCCAAAGACTATCATTTCTTGCACTTCCGCGACTTCGAGGATCACCTTTCAGTCGTGGAAGCTTATGTGCATTCAGGTGCCGTGATGGCATTCTTGCTTGATCGATTACCTTTCATTTTTGATGGACTGGTGGGACCCCTCATTATCCTAGATCTTTACTTGTCCTTGTCTTGAATTTTGGCCTTTTATGTATTAATAGTATCCGAGGATACTATCTAGGTTTAGGGTTTAGGATGTGAAACTTTGTAATCATAACAATGTATTTATATTTATTATCAATTAAACCTTTAATTTGTGCAAATTTGATTTCTTTACTTGTTATATATGTAATTTTGCACTCTGTTGTGCGACATAACTTATTTATGTCGCCTCATCTTTGCGACACAAATGGTTTATGTCACATAAAATCGATTAAATTCGATTTAATTGAAAAAAGTGACACAACTCTGTCCGTCGCATTAGTCATTAGCGACACAATTCCTTATGTTGCTTACTTTGTCAAAATCAATTTTGTTCTGTTAGCGACTCAATCCAATTATGTCGCAGCTTTTCTGCGACACAATTATCTATGTCGCATACAACACGATACTAAATTGATTTATTTGTTTCGATTGAATCTACTTACGCTAACCGTTTTCGACTTTTATTGTTATACTTTGTACAGCAATGGCAGATGGTGATATTCTTTGGGAACCACGTCACAACATTGTGGCATTTTTGGATGATTCGAAGGAGATGGCTGCTCCATACAGGCCAATGGTGGCATTTCTATGTCGGTCTCGTATCCATACTGCTATCACCGCAACCACCAACATTTACAAGGATCAGGTGGGTTAATTTTTGGAAAATGCGGTGATCAACTCCGAGTTGCAATTTACCAGAATTATCTACACTTTTGGTATTCATCAACTCATTATCTCCGAACAGGCTATTCGGGAATTCTTCCACTTTGGTGATACTACGGAAATGCCTACCCTTTTTGGAAATGAGTTTATTGCTGGGGCTATGACACGTCTCGGTTATCCAGGCGTGCCTAATGACCAATACCGAAAGGCGAATCTGCCTAAGGTTTGGAGATATTTGATGCATGTTCTTATCGTCTGCCTTTCTTCTCGTAAGGCTGGTTTTGACGGTATCAGTCATTCTACGGCCTCTGCCATGCTAGCGTTGGTCTACAATAAGCCCTTCAATTTTTCTGGGTATATCTTCAGGGTGATGGTCGACAACATTAACGCCGAGGACAAGCTTTGGAATTTATATCCACGCTTCATTCAGCTTTTTCTTGATAACCAGCTTCCCAGCCTTCCGCAAAATGCTCGAGAGCGCTTGCGTCCAACTCCCATGAACGTCCGAATCTGGACGGTTTGTGCGGCAGGTACGAACGTGAACAACAATTTTCCGTTGTTTGGGCACATAATTGATGAAGCTTATGTTGCGCCGCCCAATGACGGTTTTATGGATGTTTTGCCTGCACCTGGGCAGCAACCTCAGGAGGAGGAATTACACCTCCATGAGGCACATATACATGTTGATGACCTGTTACAGGAAATTGATAATTTCCAAGGTGGAGAACAGGCTGATCAGCCTAATTTTGAAGATTCAGTTGCTGAAGATTCAGATGGAGGTTCTACTCCAGAGACTTCACCGAGGGTTGTCCCCTTGGGAGATGCGTTGAGGAATATTCAACGGTTTGAACCACGACGGTTCAAACGAATTCAGCGTCGTATTCGTGAAGGTACGACTTCAGTGCACCCTGATCAGGGCAAACGACCCAGAAATGATGATCTTGCTGATGAAGATTGGGTTCCACCTCAGTCTATTCGCCGTACTTCTACGTCGTCTTCGAGGCCATGGGTCGACATTCCCCGTGTTGAGGTTCCAATTCAACCTCTGCCTTTGGTTATCCAGGAACTTTTGAAAAGGATGGATCAGATGCAGCAGACCATGGACAATCAAGCTCAATTGATTCAGTCTCAAGCATCGGTTTTGGAGGTTCAAGCTGCACAAATTAAAGCGTTAGAAGAACATGCAGCTTTAGTTCCTACTTTGAACTCTAGGGTTTTAGAATTAGAATCCCTAGCTGCTGTTCTGGGGGAGTCAGGCCTGCGTTCCATAGAAACAATATCTAGGGCTTCAGCCGGAACACAGACTGACAATGTAAATGATAATGTAAACATTTCTAATGATAATGAATCTCTTCGTTTGGATTATTTCTCGGTCGATGATATTCCAGGTCAACCAAGACCGTTAGCTGTAGATTATTCAAATGCTAATCTATCTTTTATTCAGCCAATGGTTAATGAGGAAAGTCAGGCATCTGAACCTGAATTTGAGATTAATGATGATGTTGAGATTGAGGAAGAGGAGATGCGTCCTGATGAATTCTATGATGATGCTCCGACAATCGAGACTGATTCTTCGGAAGATGAAGCAGAGCCAGCTGGAACTTCGCAAAGTGTTCCCGAAACTACACCGGCTTCTGATGCTTCTTCTACATCAACTTCTGAACGACCTGTGATAAGTTTTATTCCTGGTGAATCTATTCCTGTTACTTGCAAGACATATAAAGTTAGTGGGAATTACACAGGAATTATCAAAAGCTGGAAAACCTACAAAGGTATTTTCATGATTAAGAGAAGCGATGGTATTCAGTATTTTAAAAGATCATTCAAGAAGCTGAGTACATTGCCAAAGGGAGAAATAAATCGTCTAGCTCAACTGGAATTGATAAATCCAACCAGAGATTCAAGAGATATAACTTTATACAGACGGTTTTGCGTCGTGAAGTGAAGAGCAAAAGATATAACTTTATCAAACCGACGCTTGGAACGAGATTCATATTCAAGAAGAGACTTGATCCAGTAACAAGACAGCCGATTTGCAAAGTACATTATCCGCCAACTGATTATTTGACTGAGATTCCACTTGAGACAGTTCCCTGTAACTTTCTTAGAAGATTTCATCATTGGGAACTTGATCAACATACAGGCGAAGCTGTGTTTATATTTGTTCCAGAATCTGAGCATCCAGAGAGGACTTCGCTCTATGGTTTGAAGAAAGCTCAATTCAAAGTTTTTGATCCTATGAGCTTGATCAATATGTCACAGAAAGACTTGCGGAAATTGTTTGATAATCCAATTCGCTTCAACGTAAGAAATGTTGTGAATTCGATTCTTGCTAGACACTTCCAGAGGTTGTGACTGTGTGTTACGCATGGGATTCATGCTGGAGGCAGGTTTCCTGAAGGCTGGGCTTAATTGAAGAAATTTTGAAGACCAAGCTGAAGACACGGGGGAGTTTGTTGGTGCATCTTAGTGTGTCTATCAGTTGGTCTAAGTCTGTAATGAGTTTGATATGTAATTACGTTAGTTATAACGTTTGTATTAATTACATTTTGTGTTTTGGCGACACAAGGGTTTTGTGTCGCAATAGTCAACTTGGCGACACATCTTGTGTCGCATGAGTCGGTTTGGCGACATAACTTGTGTCGCATAGATCAGATTAGGTTTTGAGTATAAATAGTCGAGTTCGGCTCAGTTGTGAGCGTTGACGAATTTAGGTATTGTGAGAGCATATTGTACTCAGGCTATTCAAGTTAATCTGATTGGTAATCAATTGAGTATTAATATACTTTGTGTTTGTGTTGTTTAATTCCTTAAACGTTTATATATTCAATCCTTGGATTCCACACTTAGATTGGATATTTGGGTTGTTAGGTCCGACTACAGGGGTCCTACAGAAAGCAGTGAAGCGCATATTTGGATACCTCAAATATAGACCAACTCTTGGTCTATGGTACTCCAACGAGAATATGTTTTCACTCACTGTGTACTCGGATTCTGATCATGGCGGCTGTAGCATAGAAAAGAAGTCTACAACTGGTGGATGCCAGTTTCTTGGATCGCGTTTGGTCTCGTGGCAGTGCAAAAAGCAGACTACAGTGGCTACTTCAACTGCGGAGGCTGAGTATGTTGTTGCGGCTAGTTGTTGTTCCCAGATTCTGTGGATTCAGCATTAATTGCGTGATTATGGGTTACTTCTTACTATGACTCCTATTCATATTGATAATATTGCTGCTATATCTATTACACACAATCTCGTACAACATTCTAGGACTAAACACATAGAACTTAGGTTCCACTTTATACGAGAGTGCTATGAGAAACACTTAATAGACCTTGTCCACAATGATACCCTTAAGCAGAACACTGACTTATTCACCGAGGCCTTTTCTCGCGCCCGATTTGATAAAGTAGTCAACATGATTGGTTTACGCTTCTTTCAACTTAAGAAGTAACTTTTTGGACTTGGACTATTGTTTTTGATTTAAAAAAAATAATAATAAATAAATAACGCAACAGCCACTCTTTATACTCTTTAGTATTAAAGAAATGCACGGTTAAAACATTTGTAAAAAGACTTTTAGTTGTGTCTATAAACAACTAGGGAAATGATAGTACATTAGGGTACATGCACAAAATGGAAATTCTAAGGTTTATCCTTGATGTATTATTAGGTTTATCTAGAATACTTATCACAGCTTTCATAAACATTAGCTTCATAATATGATGTACTGGTAGGCATGATACACACCGGTCTTTGAGCTATTAAAAAGTAATACTAATACATGTCTATTATCGTGTGGTAAACACCATGTCTATTATCGTTTCCCACTAATTGCATGTTATCCTAATATGATCCCTTAGCAGACAAAATAACTACGTTACCAAAAAGAAAATTAATTTAAGTTTTATTTTAGGTTTAGTAATTATTTTATTTTATTTTATTTTATTTTATGATACTTATGTTTATTTTTACAAATCCCTAAGTTACTCTCGGATCGGGCCAATGATTTTTGGAGCCCAAATCACAACTCTGTTGGGCCTTGCGACATAACTTATGTCGTAGACATAATCGAGGCCTATGTCGCTTACTATGTCGCTGGTTAGGGTTCGGGTATATAAACCCAACCCCCGTCGCCATCACTGTTACCCCACTTAGCGACACAAAATCAAATCTTGCGACATAACCTCACGACTTTGTGACACAACATGATGCAGTGGATTTTGCTTTCGATTTCGATTTTTCGGTGTGTTTCTTGCTATTCTACCACTCGATTCTTGTTCTCGTGCTTATACTCGATCATTAGGTACCAATCTTACCTGTTTTCACCGTATATGTTGGTACATTTAGTGTGTCAGTCAGTTCGTCTATCGAGTTGTAAGTGTCGTTTATTAATTGTAATAGAAAAGTCATTTATGGGTTAACGACACTTAGTTTGGTCTAGGCGACACTTGCCTTAGTGTCGCATAGCGACACTTAGGTAGTGTCGCATGAAGGCAGCCACATGCATCACTTAGGAAGTGTCGCATGTCTGCCGTTTATTATAAATATGAACCTACAGGTTTCAGGCTAGGGTTGACGAAACCCTAGTACCATTTGTCGAAATTGCAAGTCTGTAAACAAGCTAATAGGTTACTATTATCAATACAAAGTTGATCTTAATTCATTTATTCGATTTCGGTTTGCAATTACATTTGTTTATTGTGATTGTGTGTTTCCGCCACTCAATCGCTGTCATCAATCATTTAGACCAAGCTGCTGATATGGGGGAGTTTGTTGGTGCATTTTGTGTGTCAGTCAGTTGGTCAAACATTTGTACTTTTCACTCGCTGCGTCACTTCTTAGGGTTTTTTGTGGTTCACAAACGTTTGTACTTGTCACTCGCTGCGTCACTTCTTAGGGTTTTTGGGGTTCACAACCGTTCACAACAGTTGGTCAAATTTCGATAAGGTTTTTTGGGGTTCACAACCGTTTTTACGTCACTCGCTGCGTCACTTCTTAGCGTCACTTCAGTGCGTCATTTCGTGCGTTACTTAGTGCGTCACTTATGTGTGCCATCTGATATTGTGCGACACTTATATAGCGACACTACCTGTTAAGCGACACTTCTTAGCGACACTAATCTAGTGTCGCTCTAGATTCAAAAAAAAAGTTTTTTTGGCGGGAAATTCTGAATTTTTTTTGCGTTTTCAAAATTTTTCTATAGGCTTAAAAATGTTCAATTTTAGCCTGGAAAAAGTTTGATTTTACTCGACCATTTTTTTGACGTTTTCGAACGAAATTTTGGCAGGAAAAACGAGAAAATTTTTGTAATTTCAAATGAACCTGAGGAACCCGTTAATTGTATATCATGTATTATGCTTGATGCTTCTTTAAAATGCTCTTAATTAGATAATGAAGACTTGAGAGAAAAAGTTGTTAAACTCACCGAGTCAAATAAATTCCTAAAAGCTAATGAGAGACTTTATGATAAGCAAATTGAGGTTTATAAGTTAGATACTCAAACTTATAAATCAAAAGTCTTTAGCCAACAAGATGCTATTAATAGCTATCTTAAAGAAATTGAACTTTTAAATACAGAACTTAATGAGTTAAAGTCTACATCTGAGTATTTTGATAGAAAAATCTCAACTTTTTCACAGTCTCAAAATGTCTTCGATGAAATCGTTAACAAGCAAAGGACTGATAAGAATAGTAAGTCTGGAGATGGTTACTTTCCACCTCCTACTAACTACTATCCTTTGCCTGTTAAGGAGGGAACTGAAGATTTTGTAGCTGACTATTCAAAATGGCCAGCCACAAAATCTAAAGAAGCTAAAGCGAATCCCAAAAGGCAGTCAAATGAGAAAACTAATCAGCCAGAGTATCCATTGCCTACTTTTGTCAAGTCTGATAATTCTCCTTCAGTTAGTTAGTGTTGAGGAGGTTGTTGAGGTAGAAGATATACTTGAAGAGTTTACCATTAAGGTTACAAATGTTAAAAGGGATACAAAGAAAGATAAAATGGTTGATAAATCTGAAAATAATAAATGCTCAACATCAACCAACTCAGCCTCAGGAACATCTACTTCAACATATACACCAAAGAGTGCATGTTCAACAAATGTTCCTGTTCATAGACCTTCCGTGTATTGTCCTCCACCGAAACGATTTGAGGGAACTCATTGGAATACATCTTTTGTGGAGCGTCGTTCTTGTTATCGTTGTGGTCAACAGGGCCATATTATTAGGGATTGTAAATTATTATCCCTAGATAGGTTTGGTAGAGGGATGCCAAGAACTTCCTCTTTCGGGAATTCTTTTTCAAAATCTTTTTCAAGGCGTCGTTCGTATACGCTTGTATCTAGTTGTGCATCAAACTATCCAAAACCTATGGCAAGAGTAAACAAAGTTATGCCTAGTAGACCTCAAGTTCAACAGCACAACATTGTTGAAAACAAATCATCTGAACCTAAACAAGTTTGGAAACCCAAATTCACAAACAACGCATCAATGAAATCTTCTGAGTTTTTAAAATATCATAAACTCATTGATGTGATAATTATGGATGACCATGGACAACCCAAGTCTATCAAGGCTTGGGTGTCCCATAAGTACTAATGTTTGATTGTTTATGGTGATGCAGTCAGTTTCTTGTAAAGTAATATTATTTAGTGACTGCATGGATGTGGATATTGTTGGAAGAATGTTATGATGATTTGTGATTGGATGAAATTTCCGAAGTTTCGTGGTGGTAAAAGTGCTAAAAGGCATTTGATTTAATTTAATATGTGATTTTGATACTTTTCTTTTAAATTTTATTATTAATATTATTAATGCAACAGCCATTCTTTGTACTTTTTAGTATCAAAGAAATGCAATGTTGCGAAATATCTTAAATCAAAAATTACAAAAATATGTTAAATGTTTAAGGGGAGTACCTTTGAATTAGATTTTTGAAAAGAATTTGCTGTTCAGGGGGAGTAATTAAAATTCTGATTATTTGGATCAGAAATGTGAACAATAAGATTCTTATTCCTCAAAAAGATATTGGATTGTGTCTGTAAACAACATGGGAAATGATTGTACATCAGATGACATGCACAAAATGGAAATTTTAAGGTTATGTTTGATGTGTCAATAGGTTTATCTGGCATGTTTAAAATAGCTTTTATAAATATTAGCTTCATCATATGATGTACTGGTAGGCATGATACACACAGGTTTCTGGGTTCTTAAGAAGTAATTCTAATACGTGTCTATGATCTTGTGGTAAACACCATATGATGTACGACTAAATGTCTTAATTCCTTAACATAGTATGACATATTTCTATACCTGAGGTTTATCTGAAATCATTTGGGGGTCTATACTGAATGTTTCCTTTGTTGTACGTAAGTACAGACCTTGTCTCAATTAGTATATGCTTAAAAGTTAAGCAAACGCAAGTCAATGAACTTGAAAAAGTCTTAAATCACAAGATACCTAACAAGGTCACCAAAATGATTTGACCAAGTCTGGTTTTGCTTACACCTGAATCAAGTTATGTCGCTTTGTTGTACGTTTGTAGAAACCTGTCTCCACTGACTTGATTCTTAAAATTGATACTCTTATATTCTCTCTGGATTAGGAAGCTATGCTCATGTCTGGGTTACAGGGGTATGTCATAGGTGAGGACCATGGAGAAATATTCATACTAACAATAAAAGGTTAACTCACAGACTCGGATGTAACATGTTTAAGTGGACAAACAATACCAGTAATCGTCTTGAAATAATTTTTATAAAAGGTACTTGAATATGATAAGTAAATTTAAAGTGGACAAATATACTAATAATCGAAATAACACTTACTATTTCCTAATAGTTGCATGTTGGCCTGATATGATCTCTAAGCAGACGTAAAACAATCCTATTCCCAAATTAATTTCAATCTTTGTTCTTTACTTTTCCTTTATAAAGAAAATACAAAAAGATTTTATTTCTATATTATTTTCTTCAAACATCACATATCTTGTTAAAGTCAAATATTGAAGATGTAAAGGATGTCGGTTATTCTCCAAAGACTGTGGAGATAAATTCTATTGGAGAAGCTGCTGATGATTGAGAGATGGTCACATAGTTTGAAGATCTTATTGTATGATAAATGTGTGTCAGTCACATGAATCTAGACATCAAGTTTTTTTGAAGACCATGCTATCTGTAAATGGAAGCATGGTTTATGTCTTAAGTTAAGATGTATATCTATGGTGGAGACCATAGTGAAATGTACATTCGAATAATAATAATTTAGCTCCTAGATGTGAGTGTAACATGTTTAAGAGGATAAATATACTGATAATCATTTTGAAATAATTTTTATAAAAAGTGTTTTTAGCATGCCAAGTAAATTTTTAAAGTGGACAAATATATTGATGATCGAAATAACACTTACTGTTACTAATAAATGCATGTTATTCCGATATGATCCCTAACCAGATTAAATCAACTCCGTCACCAAAAAGAATGTGTTAATTTTGTATTTGTAAATTTGCATTAATTTTGTGTTAATATATTTTATCTTAGTTAGTTTTATTTTGTGATTATAACCAAGTTACGGTTACCTTCAAATTTGGGTACCAAAATCAACACACAAATAATCGAAAAGTCTCAAAATTTTCAAAATTTTTCACTAAGTGACTTTATGCGTCACTTACTAAGTGACGCCCTTTGTGACGCTGCAAGTGTCGGGTTGAGTAACGCTATAAGTGTCGGGTTGAGTGACGCACATTAGGGTTTTGGTTTAAATACCCTTTCAAATGACACTCAACCCCATCACTTTCACCATTCAATTAGCGTCACTTACTCTGACATAGCGTCACTTCTGTTCATGCTGCGTCACTTCAATTGCTGTGTTTTTTCGATCTTTGCGTGGATTTTGAAGCTGTTTTCGTGCAATCGGACGTCATATTCTTATTCCCCACACTCGTACGCTTCATTAGGTATAACCTTTAACCCTTTTAATCATGTATACTTGCTTTAATCGTTTATTAGGGTTACGGTTTTTAGGGTTCATAGAAATCGCACGAATTGGGGATCGATTAGTTAATGTTTTCTGTTAATAATTGGTGTATTTTACTCGTTTTTATCATACGCACATTGTGGTAGCTACGGTTTTCAGAAACCCCAATATTTGTTCGATGTGATTTCTGGGTATGAACAGTGACACGATGATATTCATCGTTGCGTCACTTCCTTTAAGTGAAGCTATTTGGCAATTTAGAATCCTTACCGTCACTTCTTCAGTGACGCCCATATATGCGTCACTTCCTTAAGTGACTCCCTAAGTGACGCATATACCTGTATCATTGATTAGCCCGTCACTCGTCTGAGTGACGCCCATCTATGCGTCACTTCCTTAAGTGACTCCCTTAGTGACGCCCTTATCTATACCGACACTTATACCGTCACTTCCTAAGTGACTCACCTAGGTTACCGTCACTATGCTAAATGACGCATAATTTTGTACCGACACTTTCTAAGTGTCGTTCTTAATGACGCATGATTTGGCAACGTCACTTACACCAGTGACGCCTGATAGCGTCACTTACCCTAAGTGACGCTATACTTAATTTCTGATTTTTAAACACTGTTCCATGCGACACTACCTAAGTGTCGGTAGTGTTTATGCGTCACTTCCTAAGTGACGCCTAAATCAGAATTTTGTTTAAATTTTGTGAATATTTGTGCTAATCCTATAACGATGCTTCTGGTTATTTTTTCGGTATTCTAGCTTACAGATGGCAGGTCTGCAAAACTATTATCGTCGTACCAACACTCGTCACAACATCGTTGCATTTTTGGAGTCAACACATGCGAACTCAATTCCATTCTGACCGATGATTGAGTTTTTACGCCGATCAAGGATTCACTACGCTATCACCCATCCACTCCAGTGTACATGAATCAGATCGAGGAATTCTATGATCACGCCTTTATCAGAACTCAGGGTGATGTGCCAAGGATTGTTTCTACTATGTTTAGCGAAGAGATTGAGAATACTGAGAATTCTGTTCGTCGAGTTCTACAATTCCACGATACTTATGCGATGCCGACTATGTTTGAGACAACTTTTATCTACGGTGGCTTTCAGCGGATGGGTTATCCGAAAAATCAGCTTTCCGACATCAGAAAACAATATCTATGCAGGGTTTGGAGATATCTATGCCACATCGTGATTGTCTGCTTATCTCCAAGGAAAGGAGGATACGATGTTGCGAGTCATTTGACTATATCTTTGATGTTGGCACTGGTCTACAACAAGCCCTACAATTTCAGGGGATATATCTTCAGTAATATGGTTGAGAACATCAGTGCTGGGAAAGATAAGTGGCTGCAGTATCCGAGGTTTGTGCAGCTACTATTGAATGATTTGAATCTGGACATCGCTCCCGATCAACACTCGCTATTGGTTCCGACGCCAATGCTCTTACGAGTCTTCAATGACTGTAAGTTAGCGCCCAAAGGTGAACAAGTGTTGGCAGACAGGGAGCTATTTGGGCACATAGTAAACGAAAACTATGTTGCGCCACCAAATGATGGGTTTGAGGATGTCGTGATCCCTCAGATGAAAGAGGATGATTTGGTCGATACAGAGGTAGCTCAGGATTTGGATGACATCGATCAGGTCGAGAATTTTGACGTCGAGGATGATGATGATGGTGGACTCACACCACCCGATTCTGAGGGTGATGTGCCTCCTTAAGAGGCTTTAGATGAAATCCACATGGTTGATCTGAAACGCTTTAAGCGTATTTTGAGACGTATTTCTGAAGGTCGGGTTCACGTCCCGAGGAATCCGGGCAAACGACCAGCTGGGTCTGCTCCCTCTTATGCTAGCTTGCCCCACAAACGGCACCAGCGCACAGGGGTGGTCATTCAGGAACCTGGTCAGCAAACAACTCAGCAACAACAGGAACAACAACAACCACCATCTCAGCCGCAGCTTCCTTCGATTCAACAATTTTTTGCTCAGATTGAACAGATGAACAAACGTTTTGAAGATCAATCTGCTATCATTCAATTTCAGGCTGCAGAGATTAGGGAAATAAAATCCAAGGCTGATACGGTTGATGATTTAAAGCTTCAGGTGACAGATCTACAATCTAGGTTGTTAGAGTTGGAGTCTGTTACGATTGTTTCGAGGGAGGCTGGTCCCAGGACCTTGGAAACAAATGTAACACCTCCCCCAGAACCAGAAAATGTACAACCTTCTTCAATCAATGAAAATATATCTTTGGATTACTTTATTGAGGTTCAAGGTCAACCGAGACCAATTACGGTTGACTATTCGTATGTAGATCTTACATTTCTTCAACGTATGATGAATGAAAATACGTCGATACCTGAGGAAGAAGTGACAAATGATCCAATGGCAGAGGATTGTTATTTTGAAGGGAACGATGACATTGAAGTTGAGGGGGAGGAGCTCCAGAGTGATGAATGTTATGATGATGCTCCTATTATTGAATCGAATTCTTCAGAAGATGAAGTGGATCATGTATCGGAGGTAGAAACCACTGAGCCATCAGTTTCTACAGTTGAACCCTCAACGATAAAGCCGGATCTAGTGTTTAAACCTAGAGTTGAGGTACCCGTTACTTGTCAATTTTACAAAGTCAGAACTGATTATACGGGTTTGACAAAAAGTTGGAAATTCGATGAAAATAATTCAGTTTTCATTATCAAAAGGAGTGATGGTATTTAGTACTTCAACTTGAAGTTCTATCGAATAAGTACTTTGCCAAAATGCGAACTTCAAAGATTATCTCAGATACACTTGATCAATCGCGCTCGAGATTCATGAGCAGATTTCTTTCAAGTTATTATTCGTCGGGAAATCAACAGCAAGAAATACAATATGATTAAGCCGACGCTGGGTATGAGATATAAGTTTAAAAAGAAGTTGGATCCGGTTACACGACAACCGATTGTAAGGATGATCTACCCACCAGCAAAATGCTTACGAAAGATACTTCTAGAGATCATTCCTTTGGATTTTTTGAACAACTTGCTATATTGGGAATATGATGATATTACGGGAGAAGTTGTGATCGTTTTTGTTCCTAATTCTGAACCGACTACGGATCCAGAGTCTTCAACAGATGCAGATTTGGGAGCTGAAGAGAAAACAACATGGGATGTTGTTCAGCCTAAGAAGAGGTCTATGTGGGGTCTGAAGAGAAACAGATTTTGTGTATTTGACCCTTTGAGTTTGATCAATCTTTCTGAACGAGATATGAAGAGATTACATCAGAACAAGATTGTTGATATTTGTGTAGCCAATGGGATACACGCTGGTGGTGTAATTCCAGCTGGCTGGAAATAGTTTGAAGATTTGAAGACTTTTTGAAGACCAAGCTGCTGACAAGGGGGAGTTTGTTGGTACATTTAGTGTGTCATTTAGTTGTTCTATCGAGTTGTATGTGTCGTTTATTAATTGTAATAGAAAAGTCATTTCTGGGTTAGCGACACTTAGTTTGGTCTAGGCGACACTTGCCTTAGTGTCGCATAGCGACACTTAGGTAGTGTCGCATGAAGGCGGTCACATGCGTCACTTAGGAAGTGTCGCATATCTGCCGTTTAGTATAAATATGAACCTACGGGTTTCAGGCTAGGGTTGACGAAACCCTAGCACCATTTGTTGAAATTGCAAGTCTGTAAACAAGCTAATAGGTTACTATTATCAATACAAAGTTGATCTTAATTCATTTATTCGATTTCGGTTTGCAATTACATTTGTTTATGGTGATTGTGTTTTTCCGCCACTCAATCGCTATCATCAATCATTTAGATCCACAGCAAGGGGCACTCACTGTATATATTTAGTGTTTAATCAACGATTAGGGTTAAGGGTTGTTAGGGTTTGTGGTTTTCGGGTTAATTCCACACGATAACGTGCATTTTATATGTTAAAAATATTTTTTCGTGTTCATGGTTTGATGCCGCACCCTAGGGTATGGCTTGTTTACGAAACCCCAAATTTTAGTGTTTAGGGTTTCTGGGTTGGGTTGCAGTTCGTCGCTGCGACACAACTTGTGACATAAGTTTTTATGTCGCAGGTTTCATGAAAATTATTTATGTCGCCAACCTCTGCGATATAACTTTTATGTCACTTAATTATGCGTCACAAATCCTTATGTCGCTTTAACAAGCGATACAATATATGCGCCACAAGAGTTATGTCGCCAAATTCATAATATTCGATTTAATTGCAACAAGTGACACAACTCTGTCCGTCGCATCCGTGATTAGCAACACAATTCCTTATGTCGCTTCTCTTTGAAAATCAATTTTAACTCTGCATGCGACACAATACTTTTATGTCGCAGGACTCCTGCGACACAAGTCCTAACGTCGCATAAAACAGACTCTAAAATTGATTTATTTGTTTAAACAATTTTATTGTTATATATTATACAGCAATGGCAGACGGTGATGTTATTTGGGAACCACGCCACAATATCGTGGCATTTTTGGATGATTCAAAGGAGACGGCTGCTCCATACAGGCCAATGGTGGCATTTCTACGTGGTCTCGTATTCACACTGCTATCACCGTGACCACCACTATTTATAAGGACCAGATGGCTCGTATCTGGGAACACGCAACGATCAACTCTGACCTGCCGTTTACACGGATTACATATACACTTGGCGATCATCAACTGATCATTTCCGAGCAGGTTGTTCAGGATTTCTTTCATTTCAGTGATACTCACGACATGCCTACTTTGTATGGGAATCAATTTATTGTTGGAGCTATGACTCGTATTGGCTATTCAGGTGTTCTGAATGACCAATACCGAAAGGCGAATCTGCCTAAGGTTTGGAGATATCTGATGCATGTGGTTATTATCTGCCTATCTCCACGCAAGGCCGGTTTTGATGGGATTAGATACTCAACGGCCTCTGCTATGCTTGCGTTGGTCTATAACAAGCCCTTCAACTACTCTGGCTATATCTTCAAGGCATTGGTAGACAACATCAATGCCGGAGAATAGCATTGGAATTTATATCCACGCTTTATTCAACTTCTTATTGATGACCAGCTTCCTGGTATTCCACCTAACCCTCGTAAACGCCTACGTCCGACTCCCATGAACGTCTGAATTTGGACTGTATGTGTGGCCAGTGCAAATGCAGGTGGCAATTTTCCTATGTTTGGGCATATTGTTGATGAAGCCTATATTGCTCTGCCCAACGATGGGTTTATGGATAAATTGGCTGCACTTGGGCAGCAACCTAAGGAGGAGAAACTACATCTCCATGAGGTACATATACAGGTTGATGACCTGTTGCAGGAAATTGATAATTTTCCAGTTGGTGTACAGGCTGATCAGTCTAATCTTGAGGAACCAGCTGCTGAGGATTCGGATGGGGGAACTAATCCTCATACTTCTCCGAGGATTGTACCTTCGAAAAATGCGTTGAGAAACATTCAACGGTTTGATCCACATCAGTTCAAACATATTCAGTGACGTATTCGTCAGGGCACGACATCCGTGCGACCTGATCATGCAAAACGACCAAGAGACGACGATTTCACTGATGAAGATTGGGTTCCACCCCAGTCAATCCGTAGTACCTCTACTTCTTCTGCTTCAAGGCCACGGGTCGACTTTCCCCGTGTTGAGGTTCCAGTTCAACCTTTGCCTTCAGTCATCCAAGAGCTACTGAAGAGAATGGATGCGATGCAGCAGACTATGGATAATCAAGCTCAGTTGATTCAGTCTCAGACATCGTTTTTGGAGGTTCAAGCTACGCAGATAAAGGTGTTAGAAGAAATGGCAGCTTTAGTTCCTACTTTGAATACTAGGGTCTTAGAGTTAGAATCCCTAGCTGCTGTTCCGGGGGAGTCAGGCCTGCGTGCCATAGAAACAACATCTAGGGCTTCTGCCGGAACACAGACTGACAATATAAATGTTTCTGATGATAATGAAACTCTTCGTTTGGATTACTTCTCGGTCGAAGATATTCCAGGTCAACCAAGACCACAAGCTGTAGATTATTCACATGCTAATCTATCTTTTATTCAGTGAATGGTTAATGAGGAAGGTAAGGCATCCGAGCCTGAATTTGATTTTGAAGTTAATGATGATGTTGAGATTGAGGAAGAGGAGATGCGTTCTGCAGAGTTTTATGATGATGCTCCAACAATCGAGACTGATTCTTCTAAAGATGAAGCAAAGCCAGCTGGAGCTTCGCAAACTGTTCCAGAGACTACACCGGCTTCTGAAACTGCTTCTACATCAACTTCTGAACAACCGGTGCTAAGCTATATTTCTGGTTAACCTATTCCTCTTACTTGCAAGTCATATAAAGTTAGTGGGAATTACACAGGAATAATTAAAAGTTGGAAAACCTACAAGGGTATTTTTAGGATTAAGAGAAATGATGATATTCAGTATTTTAAAAGGTCATTCAAGAAGCTGAGTATGTTGCCTGATGGAGAGATAAATAATCTAGCACAACTGGAATTGATAAATCCAACCAGAGATTCACGAGCTGATTTTGTACAGACGGTTTTGCGTCGTGAAGTGAAGAGTAAACGTTATAACTTTATCAAACCGACGGTTGGAACGAGATTTATATTAAAGAAAAGGCTTGATCCAATAACAAGACAGCTGATTGTTGAGGTGTGTGATGGTATGTCTTCAAATGAGGAAGGTACACTATCCGCCAGCTGATTGTTTGACTGAGATTCCGCTTGAGGCTGTTCCCTTTAACTTTCTTAGAAGATTTCATCATTGGGAACTTGATCCGCATATGGTTTGAAGAAAGCTCACTTCAAAGTATTTGATCCTATGAGCTTGATTAATCTGTCACATAAAGATTTGAGGAAATTGTCTGATAGTCCAATTCGCTTCAACGTAAGAAATGTAATGAATTCGACTCTTGCTAGACAATTTCAGAAGGTTGTGACAGTGTGTGTTACGCATGGGATTCATGCTGGAGGCAGGTTTCCCGAAGGCTGGGTTTGAATTGAACAAATTTTGAAGACCAAGCTGAAGAAACAGGGGAGTTTGTTGGTGCATCTTAGTGTTCTGTTAGTTGGTCTAAGTCTATAATGCGTTAGATATGTAATTACGTTAGTTATGACGTTTGTATTTAGAAAGTAATTACATTTTGTGTTTCGGTGACACAAGGGTTTTGTGTCGCAAGAGTCAAGTTGGCGACATTACTTGTGTCACATGAGTCGGCTTGGCGACATAGCTTGTGTCGCATAGATCAGATTAGGTGTCGAGTATAAATAGATGAGTTCGGCTCATTTGCTAGGGTTGACGAACCTAGGTAAAGTTTCAGTATATTGTTTGAGTATTCATATACTTTGTGTTTTTTGTGTTTTATGTGTTTTAATTGTTTAAACGTTTATATTATCAATCGTTGGATTCCGCACGTCGATTGGTTCTTAGGGTTCAATTAGGTCCGACCACAGGGGATCTACACCCTCTCATATCACCAACACTCCACTCCAAAAACCCTACACCACTTCTCCTAGAATGATTGTGGCTAGATCGACTTCGCACTCACTTAAAAGGTAACGATTTGATTCTCGATCAAGCCTATGACGATAAACGATACTTGACTGGCGTTCTGAGTGATTGATAAAATTAGAATAGGAAACCCTAAACACTTTGAGTGATTGGAGTGACCACCGTGAGAGGATCTCCTAGTCTTGTATCCAAGATCAAAGATCAAAAGTATGCTCCCAAAGATTACAACGCCACTTTTTCAAAAGCACAAATATTTTATTTTTTTATAACGCCCGTAGTAAAAGTTCCGCCTCAAAATATTTCATTATCTACTTATTTCTAACCATGCTTGAAATTCGAGTTTGCTTGAGGACAAGCAAAGTTCTAAGTGTGGGATACTTGATATCGCGTAAAAAGTCACGTTTTTACTACCGATATCTCTCTCATTCTGTAACAATACTTGGCAAATAAACTCAAATAATGTTCAAATCAATGAAACTTTGTCAAGAAGGTCAAAATAGAGTTGCATGAGAAAAATCAAGCAAAACGGATGAAAAATGAAGATTCCACACACGTTTGAAGATTCAAGACATCAAGACAAGATTTAAAGGAAAATGTTAGGAAAATTATGTTGTCATAATTTCCCTACATATTAATTTGATGAGACAAATAGTAAAACTGAAATTACAAGGGCTAAATTGAAATATTAGAGGATTTAGTTTCCTAATACATTTAGGTTTCCTTGTAAGTCTAGATGGACTCTATATATAAAGAGATCCGTAGACATTGTTTATGTGTGTTACCATTAGGGTAAAACCCGATCTCATAACTTGAGATCGTTTCCCCCATGTACCCCTAAGGTTCTTTGTAATCCTGATACAAAGTTGTATCCGTCTTGTTGATTTTATTAATAAGATTAGGGGTTTGGCTATTAAAATCTTCTTTGTGTTTTTCATATTGTCCTTTATCATGTATTAATCTTTTGCTTGATTTTTTATTGGGACTACACAAGTGGTATCAGAGCACGTCGAATCTGTTCAAGATTTGTAAAGATCCAATTCAAGCAAGAGAAGCTATATCGAAGAAACCCTAGAAGATTGCAAGAAAATTTCGTAATTCGTCATGTTCTGCGCAGAGATGGTAAAAAATTCGGATCTCATTCGTTAACCGTTTAATTGTCATGAAATTTGAACTGTAGGTTTATAACACATAGACGCACAATCTGACTGGAGGAATTTTCGATCTGAGCTTTTGATTGAGAGATATATAAAGTCGAAATCTGCTGCTGAAACCGTATGGTTTTTCCGAACAGCTGCAGTAAATCGATCACTGTGTGTTCGTTATTCAATGAATATTCATGATTTTTGGATATGTTATTCAAGACATATGTTTCTACATCATGTAAAAATTTTATTGTAATCGGATGTTTCTACATAGAGATATTAAAATTCGAATCTGCTGCAGTACGTTTATGGTTTCTTTCGTGCAGCTGAAGTCAGAAAATTAATTTAGATTCGTTAACCATTGGATCGACTTGATTTTTGGATATGTGCTTAATGAAACATTGACAGACGTCGTGTTAAAATTTGAGCTTCATTGGATACGGCATCAAGGAGATATACAGTTACAAAGTTGCCACTGCTCAAACCCAACCGCTGCTAGGTTTGTACCACTGTTTGTACAATGTTGTCACTCCTAAAAGGGTTGTTCCACTGTTAGTACAAGCTTACCGCTGTTAGTACAAGCTTCCCACTGCTAGTACAATCTTACCACTGTTAGTACAAGCAAGCTTCCCACTGTTAGTACAAACTTGCCACTGCTAGTAGAGCTTGCCGCTGTTAATGTAATTTTGCCACTGCTTCAACAAGGTTACTACTGCTCAACCATTTTAATGATGCTCTTCATTGTTACTACTACTTAGTATCAATTACCACTGTTAGTCATTTTTCAAACACTAATGCGGAATTAGGGATGCTCGTCATGGATGGTATTACATGGTACTCGTTACTATTGGTTAGTTATTTGTACAGCTTTTATGGTTGATTATATATGTTTTGTTAGTGAGATGTTTAATACGACTTCAAACTCATACAAAATCAGACCCAAAGGTTAGCTCAAGTCTACTCAACATTTATGACATCATTGATGAAGTTTTCAATTAAAAGGTTCGACATTTATACGTTCAGAGTGATGGGTTGATATTCTGTAACGGGTTTTCATGCTTATGTTCAAGATAGTTGAAGATTTTGCAATGGGTAATAAGTGTTGTTGAAGATAAGAGTTGTAAGAGCTTAAATTATGTTCAAACCAAATCATACAAACTTTCTTTTACAAGATTAGAGATTTTAGTAGATTTTTCTAAGGTTTTCTAACCCTGATACATAGAATTTGTATCTGTCTCGTTAAAGAAGGGTACGGCGAAATAGGGGGAGAATCATTTGACATTGGGTTGCTGATATTGAGGGGGAGAATAAAAAGGTGAAGAGTTATGAAGTTGAAGAAGAAAGAGTTGACGAATTATGCAAGATGTTATGAGCTCTCAAGGAGAAGATTTTACTTTTTGTTTAATCTATATGTATCATCTTGTAATCAGTTTACTAGTTGTTTTGTCATCATCAAATAGGGGGAGATTGTTAGGAAAATTATGTTGTCATAATTTCCCTACATATTAATTTGATGAGACAAATAGTAAAACTGAAATTACAAGGGCTAAATTGAAATATTAGGGGATTTAATTTCCTAATACAATTAGGTTTCCTTGTAAGTCTAGATGGACTGTATATATAAAGAGATCCGTAGACATTGTTTATGTGTGTTACCATTAGGGTAAAACCCGATCTCATAACTTGAGATCGTTTCCCCCATGTACCCCTAAGGTTCTTTGTAATCCTAATATAAAGTTGTATCCGTCTTGTTGATTATATTAATAAGATTAGGGGTTTGGCTATTAAAATTTTCTTTGTGTTTTTCATATTGTTCTTTATCATGTATTAATCTTTTGCTTGATTTTTTATTGGGACTACACAGAAAAAGTGCCCATCACAGAGATTTCTCTTATCCAAGATATTCATTTTCAAAATACAAATCTAACAGAAGAAGAATCAACAAAAACAGAAGAAGAATGAAGATTCTACGTACGCCGAAAGATTCAAATGATTTGAACGAGACATCCAAAGATCAGGGACATATTTTTGGGATTTTTTTTTCAAAGTCTTTTTTTTAGAAAAATGAATCCAACGCAAAAAGAATCAACGCAAATGGACGCATAACGAAGGAGATACGTGCGAATCAAGAAACGAGGCGAAAGACGGCGAACCGGGGCGAGGGAGGGGCAGCCGCCGCCGGCCACCACCCCACCGCCGCCGGCCACCATGGTGGCGGCGCCGGCTGGCCTCCCCCTATCTCCCGTGTGCTTTTTCGTCCTCGCAGGGTACATGTGCTAGGCCTTTTCCGCGACTCTAGGGTACACGTGCTAGACCTTTACGCGCTTTAGGGTACATGTGCTAGCAACTTTCCCACCTTTTGCTAACATGTTCCCCAATTTGCTATAATGCACCAATTTTCCACTATAAATAGGGAGCCCATGGTTCATTTGAAGACATACCATCACACACCTCAAAATACACTTTCACACACTCATACCTTCCTTATCTTTCTCATTTTTCAAGTTTTACTTTCTAAATTAGTATATGTTTAGGAAGTGTTGTTAGACTAGAACGAAAGCAAGAAAGTGCTTGTAATCTTTGGTGTAAGCTTGGAGTTATTCTTATTAATTCAAGTCTATTCCTTCTCGCGCATTTATATCGGTTATTTCTATCCTTATCTATCTTAATTAAATATGTATACTTTAATTATGCTAGAGATAGTTTGTGCCATGATTAGCGAGTAGATTACTATTGTGTTTGTTGTGATGTAATTAGCATAAATAATTATGGGATGATCTTAAATATGTTGTGAAGTAATATGACGGCCCCTATTCGACCGTTTACCTGATATAGTACTGGAAACGCTGTTAAGCGGAGTACAAATGTATGGAAGTCGGTAAACAACCGAAGGTAGTTGTATTATGGATCGACATTATAAAAATGGAAACTTTATGAACGGACTTATCTTGTGATTTTAAACATAAAACTTATATTCGCCTTTCGATTAACAAACGTGATTGTAACCTTGTAAAGAGGAGTCACGAACCTTAATACTCGGTCAATAATTATCTGTGTCAAAACTACATTTTAATTGTAACGTCATGCAATCATCATAAAATGCATTGTGATTACGTGGAATTTCCATGAGTATAGTACACCTCCAATCACAATGTACTTATCATGAAAACATTGCGAAGCAATTAAATTCACAACGGAAACATCGGTAAAAGATTAAATACGTTGTGAACTAGCATAGTATTTTCTGATATGCTCTGGGTTTAACTTTATGCAAAAGCCGCTAGCATTTTAATTAGATTAGTTTAGATTAGATTAGACTAGGTAGGCTATAGGCTAAATAACCATTTACAAAAACCTAGGAATTTGTTAATTGTATTAAGAAACGCAATAAAATCCAATTTAAAATGATATATTTCTTTAAACCGTGAAACCTAAAGTAAGGTACGCAATAAACCTAAACACTTTCCCTCACTTACCATGCTTGAGTTTTACTAATATGAATTAGTCAAATATGTCCGAACATATTTTCTAAGTTAGTTGTTTGCCAGATTTGTAGTCTTTGTGGAATTAAGAACGGTTAGACTTGTAATGGACTTGCTACTCTGTTCCTTCGCCCACGAGCAAATGCGTTCAATAATAAGGGCCACTGACTCCCTCACAAGAGAGTGTGGAGAGTTGAGCATTGTCTGTCTAGTCAGAATCATGATGCCCTAGTTCCTCGTGACATATCAGTTGATAACCGACTGATAAGGAATCTACAGGTTATACCCTAAGCTATCAAATCTACTAAACATTCCCAATTTAGAAAAAACATTTTCTCTGAAAGTCTGGACCTTACATTGTGAAACAAGTTTTTCCCTACGGTACGATGGAGTTAGAGAATTTAGGTGGTGTTTTGTTCAAAGTGAATGGTCACAGGATTAAGCACTATGTGGATGGACCGTTAGAAGTTGAGGATGAAGTTAACCTAAACTTTCACCCCTCACAACGTTGAAATACGGGGTTGAGTCAAGCTTACGAATCGTTAATACATAAGCCTTGTAAATTTTATATTATTTGGTTTTCGTTGTTTTGTTTTGTTTATTAACAATGCAGGAACTTTTGAACTTTGTGGGTGTGTTCCCTGGAAACCCTCATGAGACTATAACTCGTCCACTTGGGATACCGAGGGATTTAAAGGTTTATTGCATTTGCTAAATGCAATCGTGATTTAACTACGAAAGTGTGTGTTGTTGTATATTTTTGAATAAAGATTGCAGAAACCAATACGTTGAACTACAGAATGAGAAGATACACCATTATCCTGAACCAAATCAAGATAATCGCTTCTAAGTTAGGGGAGTTTTCTGTTCACTTCTTTTCTATTCCCTATTTCATTGTTCCTTTGTGCAATGAGGACATTGCATATATTTAAGTGGGGGATGGGGGAAAAGAAGTTTAATTGTCATAAGTTATGAATTGGTAAATATTGGAGTAAGGGCATTCTTTTCTAGTAATTATTCAAGCCAAATTTTTGTTTTAACAATGTATTCTTTTTAAGTTTCAAATCTTGTAACATCTTTTTGGAAAGTCAACAGATGAATTAAACTTAATTTTTAAATATTAGATAATTCATCATGTGATGTATCGATAGGAAATATATGTGAGAGAGGTTGAGCAATTTAAGAAATTAATATGGGAAGTCGGTATTTTCCTGAGAGGATCTTTAGTAAGGTATGACCTTAGTCTTAATTCTTATGCGATAGCATGTTATAGCCCACATCTTTGGGGTCCAATTGATCATCATTTGGAAATATACTGGGTGTTGTCTCCTTTGTTGTATGAAAGTACAGACCTGGTTTCCATCAGTATATGAGATTAAAAAAAAATCCTCTAAGGTCAAGTTATGTCGCTCTGTTGTACTAAGGTACAGACCTGTCACCAATATCTTGGCTTGAAAAATGATTGATGCATGTGGATTCTTTTTGTGTGGATAGTTGTGAGACATTAGTTGTATAGGGATATTTTGCTATTGAAAATCAAGGGAATGCCTGCTAAGAATAATAATAATCAAGCTCTACTTCTGTAATATAGATTGTTTAGGTGGACAACAATATCGATAATCCTGGTGAATCATCTTTTATGCCTAATAATAAAACATGATAAGGTTATTTCCCTAAGAGAGTTTCTTGATTGCTAAACTTTAAGGTAGAATCAATTTTAAGATAAAAGTTTGGTTTGCGGAACGCTGGGAAGTATGTAAGTCCTTTTGCACTTCTTGTTTGCCATTCATATTGAAAGTTTTGAAGTTTTAATCGATAGACTACTTGAGGACAAGTAGGATTCAAGTGGGGGATGTTTGATGAACGACAGAATGTACTAGATTATATTACTAATTACCCCCTTTGTTTGATTAATTTTAATGCATTTTATGTGAATTCGATACTTATTTCGTTTATATTTACATTTAGAAAATTATTTGGAGCTTGGATCATAAAGAAACAGAAAGCGAGCTAGCATTGAAGAAAAGAAGCTAAATATTCAAGGCTAGGAGAAAGAGAGTGGAGAAAATGAAAAAAATTGAGATTTTAACATCCATCCGGCGGATGAACAATCCATCCGGTGGTTGGATTGAGTGAGCCGGGCTGCCAGAGTCTTGGGCCGAAGAATTGGATAATTTGCATCCATTCGCCGGATGGAACATCCATCCGCCGGATGGATCAAAATGGCAGATTAGGTTAAAATCTCATTTAAACCTCATTTTGAAAGGGGAGGACCACACATTCTTCATTTCAGCCGACTTGGGAGCTTAGAGGACGACTTATGGAGACATCCTAAGTCCGAATCAACCACTTTCAACCGTTCTAAACGTGGAGATTCATCCTACATCATTAAAATCTATCGAAAATAATTGGTTTGTTTGATTTCTATTCGATCTTGAACATGACTTTGTCTTTGATTTCTTGTTTGATTGAACCCATCATTATAGGCTAGATCTTTTGATGTTTGTTTAGACTTAATTACTCTAGTTGTTGGATATTAATTTGTGATTGGGATTATATGCTTTGATTTCACGGTAATCATTGAACGATTGATGTTTTTGGTTATTTAATTCATTCAATTAGTAAACTTGATTGATTGTAATTAGTGACAACTTGTACATGTTCTTGTTTGCTCTTGTCAATTGATTCATTGATTGCAGATTTCGATTAGATCTAATTGAAAGAGTTGAATGGAGTTATTTGATTGTTAACATTGGTGGACCATGTTTAGAGACATCTTGCATGATTAATGATTTTTATGAAAATAAGGTCACAAATTAACTTGTGATGTCATTGATTGCATAATTTATAATTAGGAGGTTGTTTTGACGTAAAAAGTCACATTTTTGCGTACATAATTCCTACCTTTTTAGCCCCAAAATGGATGAAATCATTCAATATCAATACTTTTTCACCATAATTCATTATTAAGGCTAAAAATAAGACATTTCTTCAAAAATCAAGTAAAATGGCTAAATAACGTACAAAATAAAGCATAAATGATATGGTCACGTTCTACGAACACTTTTTAGCATATTACCTTGAAATTATTCCTTGATTAGTTCATTATGATCTTCAAGTAACTACGATCACGTGGATATAAAGAACGCTAAAAACGGATCAAGAATGAAGAAGTTACGGCCAAAAGAAGTTCGACCAATGCACAAGACTTACGATCCAGCACACAAGACCACGGACCAAGGGGATACCACCCCACAGGGGCCGTATACACCCCCTAGAGGGCCGTATACCCTCTCTTTGGGGCTGTATACCCCCTGTAGGGGCTGCTACCGAATACGCCCAATTTGCTACCGAATACGCCCTATTTGCTACCGAATACGCCCTATTTGGTGTCGAATACGCCCCTTTTGGTGTCGAATTTCATAGCTCGGGGGTGTATTTCAGTGTTAAATTGGGAGCGAGGGTGTTAAGTGTAAAATTGTAACTTGTAAGCATATAAATAGAGGCTCTCACCTCCTCATTTCAACAACTCACCACACATCAATTATTCACCACTTTCACACACACACACGCACACACACTTTCTTTCTAGTTTAGGTTAGTTAGTTAGTAGTTAGTTTCTCATTAATATTTAACGGGACTAACGGAGGGGCTACTTTGTAATATTTGTTGGAGATACTTGGAGGAGTGCATTTGTAATATTCGAGGCTCTGCTCGTTGTAATCTTTCAGCTTATATTCAACTACGCATTTATCACGGTTATCTCTTTCCTTATCTGTTATAATACATGCTATTGTTATTATGCTAGATTTAGGATTCGTTGCCATGATTAGTGAGTAGTTAGCTTGTGTGTTTGTTGTGATGTAGTTAGCCGCTATAATGGGGGATGATGTTAATTTAAATATATAACTGAAACTATGTCTGTTTAACTTTTCATCTATGATTATAAACTTTTCATCAAACTATCATCTTTCCTCCAATAAACGTGCTTGATACCCTAAAAGACAAGGAGTCGCGAACCTTGTTCCAAGGGTAATTAATTATCTGTGCTATCTATGCATGGTCTGATTTCAAAGCTTTGGAAATACCGCTAAATCAAATGTATAGTACAACGTGAATAAATCAGGGATTTATTGGGTAATATTAAGTGAGGGCTGGGTTTATATCATAGATGGGTACGCTTTAATACAAACTGAGTTTAAAAGGGTTCAGAGTGACCCAAAATATGCAACATGTGTGGAATACCGTAAAACGACCTATTACTTAGTATAGTGCTGGAACCACCTCTGCTGTAGTACAAACGCATGGAAGCTACAGAACGGTCATCGGTGTATACACCCTAACTTGCATTAGTGCGCAAGGCATGGAATGCCGTAAAACGTCCTAGTACCTCGTGTAAGTGTCGGAACCATCCTTTGAGAACGGTTCTCATACACCCAAGCTATGGAACGGACATCGGTGTATACATTCTAAGCAGCACTAGGTCACCCACCAGTTCTGAACCTAACAAACCATTGATGAAAAGTTAAAAGACGCTTTCCGAATTAGTTCTTAAATGCTCTATTTTGAATTAGAATACTTTATGGAATCAAAGAACGGTCAGAGATTAAATATCGGTCTGTTACCTTATTCATCCGCCCAGGAGTTAACTACAAGAAGGGTCACTAGTCTTCACAGACAGTGTTGGGGGTAGAGCAGCCTGATCTGATCAGAATCATGACAACCTAGTACTCAGTGATATGCTATCTGAGGAATCAGATAGTAGGGTGCTAGTGTTGACACCATAAAGTACCTAAAACAGTAGAACACAAATACTTAGAAAGAACGTTTTCAAAACATCAAAACCAAATATCATCTCCCCCTTAGGCTAATGAAATCACAACAAACACTCTTCTCCATATTGATTATCACCTATTATTTTATTTTGCTATTTATTTAGTTTAATTTAGGACCTAAGTAAAAACCCAAAAATCAAATCTCTTGTTTACAAACCCTACTAAATCGAATCGATCATCTTGACTGCTTGGTTTCACAATACGATTGATCTTAAGAACAACCCTGAGTCATTACTTGTCGCTAACTACCCTTAGCTATAGTAAAACTTAGGTCCCCAGTTCTATAAATATAAAACCACCCATCCGATCGCGCAGTCCCGACTGGGAGGTCAGCAACGACAAGGAAGCGATTCCTTGACCGACCGTCTGGGACCCGATCAGGTTTTTGGCGCCGATGTCGTGGAATCAATCATAAGACTCTTAGGCATCTTGACGAATTTTTCTATTTAGTTCCACCTGTAAATACCCGTAGTTTTCTTATCCTTGTTCCAACCAAAAAATCCTTCCCACAACACACAACGACAATCGACCAGATCATCCAGGACTGAACCACATATCTTCACACCAGATCCTGAGTCGATTATCCCAACAATTCGCAAAGAAAGACGCTCTCGCTTCCGACAGATGGCTGCACGGATCACTCTCACCGACCACACCAAACCATCTATCGAAGGACGAGGAGGACCCATCAGCTATCCGGTAATCGAAGGCGCATCTTTCGAACTTAAACACCACATCGTTCAACTCATCAAAGACAACTGTCAATTCCACGGTTTACCTCGTGATGACCCCAACACCGACATCGACAAATTCATTCAAATTTCCAACTCTTACAAGAAGAACGGGGTTGAACAAGATGTAGTCCGCTTATACTTGTTCCCCTATTCTCTCGCTCTACATGCCCAGACATGGTTTGAGGGACTTGAGACCTGCTCAGTCACCTCATGGACGGATATAGCTACCAAATTCCTAACCAAATACTTCCCTCTGTCCAAACAAACCAAGTCCAAGAATGACATCACAAACTTCCACCAAGCTTATGCGAATCTATCTATACGGCATGCGAACGATTTAAGATCCTTATGAAGAAATGTCCAAACCACCAACTCGAAAAGATTTCCCAGTTATGCATGTTCTACAACGGTCTTGTTCCAAACCACCGCATCACCCTTGATGCTGCTGCTCAAGGCAACTTCATGCAACTCACGGATGGAGAAGCTTGGAATTTGATCGAGAATATGACGATGCACCATCACGACTGGAAGATGGATGAGCAATCCTCATCACTACCTCTATCCTCCTACAACCAAATCCAACGTTAGACAATCAAATCCATGAGTGAGCAGATTGAGTCATTGACGAAACAGCTAGGAGAGCTAAAGAAGCAACCGTAGCAGATCCACCAAGTTCAAGCTTGCCAGAACTATGCTCACTTCCCACAGAAGAATATCAAGTTGAGTATGAAGATCCAGTTGATGGCATGGTCTACTACGCACAATTCCCAGCTCGACCACAAAATCCGCCTGGTTTCGCATGAACTTCTCCACCTAGGACACGAGGCACTCAATTTCCTCCACGAAACACCCTACCAACCTTCCAACCCAAATACCAACAAAGATACCCAACCTACACACAACAACCCCAACTTACCTACAACCAACCCTTATCCTTAACCGCACCAGATGTCAGCCCACCTAGTGATACCACAAAGACCATTGTGCCCATCACTAGTCAAGATGATAATCTCACCAAATTTATCGAGGGTCAGACATAATTCAATTAGAAAACCACCGCCAGACAAGACCATACTGACTTGTTCCTTAGAAACCAACTCTCGGTTCTTAAAAGCCTTGAGAACCAAATCGGTCAGTTGGCTCAGCGTCTTGACACTAGGCCCTAAGGAACCCTTCCAAGCAATACCATTCAAAACCCACACATAGAAGAGGCCAAACAAGTAACCTCCAAGGACCCCTAGGTGGCACCGAGCCAGCCTAATTCTTCTTCTCCGGTGAAGAAAGAATCTCCTGTCCCGAAAACAGTTGAGACATCATCCATACCTGCTAGAGAAGTGAAAATCCCATTCCCTAATCTCCTTAAGCAATGGTATAAGGTTAACTCCTTCAAGCTTGATGCTAAATTCTTAGACACCGTGTCTAGAATTCCTACCAGTGCCAAGCACATTAGGCGAATGATTTCCACCAAAGATAAGATACCCAATGTATCTACTATCCCGCTGAACGTGGAATGTTCAACCATCGTAAGCAACCTGCCCAAAAAGTTAGGAGATACTGGTCGTTTTACCTTGCCCTGTTCTATCTATCAGTCAGGCATGATTCGCTCCTTGGCCGATCTTGGAGCTAGCATCAATCTCATGCCTTACTCTCTATACGTCAGATTAGAATTTGGAAACCTTAAGCCTACAAAGATGAGCGTGCAACTTGCCAATTGTGACAACCGTCAATAATCTCAGGTCATTATCGCACTCGAATCTCAAATTTCAGTTACAACATTTCCTAAATCCTAGGTTATGACTCCTTAGGCTTACTAGAGTCGTAGAATGTCTTAGAGACTGTTTGGTGAACTTTAAATACCCGTAGACATTTTAAATTAGGTTACTAAGTGCCTAATAAAACAAAGAAAAATCTACTCCTTATGTCTTCACAAAATCTTATTCGAATCACAAAACGGAACTATTAGTGACACGACAACGTAAATTCAATCGGATGGGATCCGACTAAACACGAACGTTGGTGAAAACACTTTTATAAATAACACGAGGCTATTTTATAGATAAAATAGTAGTTATTTACTTTATATTATTATTTTGTTAAAATAATACACAAGAAACTTAGACGTTTTGGCTAAAATGTCTCAAACGCAACGAAAATGCACGAATCACATTCGGCAACGAAACGAAACTCGATAAATATTTTGGTAACCCAAAATAAAGTATTTTAAACAATACTTCAATGAAAAATAATCCCAAACATATCGTGAATTAACAGGACACAAGAAAAAGTTACGCGATTCAACCGAATAACGAAAATAACGAGCAAACGACCACAAAATGTAACACAGTCTGTAAATTAAATTAAAAACTCATCCACCATCCTACTGGGGCCCATGAGAACGACCACCACCTCCCTTGACCACTAAATCTTCATGCAAATAACAATCATTTCAACTTTTATAAACCACCAACTAGACTACATGCACACTTCTCCATTCTTTCACTACACTTCATCATTTTATTTCAAAAATCCACTCAATCTCTCTCTAAAAATACTAAAACATCTCAGCCCCTTTACACCTCAAACAACACCTAAATCCACCATAAATCACCACACAAAAGCATCATCATTTTGCAAGATTTCAAAGGAAGAATAAAGCTCACAAGCTTCTCATTTCCTTGCTATCATTTCTTCTTCAAATTAATATTGTGAGGACTCTTTTCTCTTCATCTTTATGCTATCAATCATAATCAAAAGTTCACTCATAAGTATTATAACAAAATGTGGCTTAAAAATCATTTTTCTTAGCTTTAAGTTCATAAAATATATGTTTCAGCTCCTGTCCACAAAGTTTCATCCACTTTCATGAATTTTATAAAAATCATTTCTTCATGAAAATGGGCGTTTTTATAGTCTAATATCAAGTTCAAGAAGTTAGATTTCAAACCTCATAAGCCTCATTTTTTTTTTGACTTCGTTTGATATTTTTAATAATTTATGTAAGAAAATGTGTACAAGCTGTCATATTAAGTCAGAAACTTTCTTCTCAGTGTTTTAATCAT
This sequence comes from Pseudognaphalium luteoalbum, assembly GCA_963422505.1. Lineage (NCBI taxonomy): Eukaryota > Viridiplantae > Streptophyta > Magnoliopsida > Asterales > Asteraceae > Pseudognaphalium > Pseudognaphalium luteoalbum. Next base: position 49,013,601 of record OY730194.1, read on the forward strand.
AACTAGAGCTTCACACCTCCAAATGACTTGAAACTAACTCCAAAAGTTTATAAATTTTGTTAGCTACAATCTTTGTGCTGATCACCTTTTCTGGAACCCAATAGATTTTTCCCAAAAGTAATGATTGTATGCATGTGTTCAAATCTGACCTTAGATGATAAAAGTAAATTCTTAAAATACTTGGACTTATTTATCATTCATGGAAAAATTACAACAAATAACTAATATCTTAGGGATTATCTATGATTTTTTCCATATTTTATTTCGGATCATAAGTATTTTTATAAATTCAATAAACTGATGTAATTTTCTAGATATAAGAATGTGGACTGATTTTTGGTAAAAGTTGGAAACCGACACTTGCGGACTTGCTATTTAAGGAAAGACTAACTCCTTATGACTCATGAACATGTTTAAGGTTTGGGTACAAGTCTCGGGTCAAACCGAGAAGGTTTGACCAAGTCAACCAAAAATGGACTTCGGTTTCGAAAATGGGAAACTTACTATTTTTGGAAAGAATAGTAACAAAAAGGGTTTGGGTACCTTATGATGTATTAATTGATTTGTGTGTTGTTAATCATAAATTTGGAGGAACCAAAGTTCTAACACTCAAAACACTATGAAATTTGGACACAAACAATTGCAAAACATTATATACTTGTGTATTGCTTATTATACTCAATGCGATTATTGAACATTAACAAACCTCAAAGCAAACAAACCATTTTGGCACTTTGTAATCTAGTTAATTAGCTAAGAAATCTTAACAAACCAAATTACCAAGAATCTAATTAGGAACCTCGTTTTCATAGGATGTGGATAGGAGTCGTACTCGACAAGCACACGTGTTACATCCATCGGTTTACGCTTACGAGTGTGGAAACACCGAACATTTTGGGAAAGCACATCGGAATCCTAATGTGGTCACAGGTACTAGTTCACTCACGTAGTAAATAATCACTACGCATCAGTACCTTTGACTAAGGGGCAGACAAGAGCTTTGTCTCACATCAGTTAGGGCCCCTAATCCATAGGGAATCACTACCTTTAGGACCTCCGTATGCGGTAGAACTCGCTATTGGTTACAAACTGATTGTTAGTGAAATAATACGCAACTACGTACTAGAACTGAAAGGTGAATCCTTCAGTATAGACCTTATTCCGATGAAAATGGAAAGTTTTGATGTAGTAGTCGACATGGACTGGTTGGCCAAAAATCATGTAGACATGAGTTGTCATGAGAAGATTATGCAAGTACCCATTTGAATGAATGAGATACTATTATTACATGGAGAAAGACCTGGAAGATATCAGAAGATAGTGTCATCCAATAAAAATTTGCAAATATCTGACCGAAGAATGTCTCTCTATTTCGGCACACGTCGTCAAGACTAAGCCAAAAGGAAAGACGCAGACAAAATGTCCCAGTGGTATTCAACTACCCTGAAGTAATTCTAGAAGATCTACTAAGATTGCTCCCACATAGGCAAGTTAAATTCTGAATCGACTTAATTCCTTTTAAATTTCAATAGCTAAGGCACCGTAACGCCTAGCGCCCATGGAAATACAAGAGTTGTATAACCAATTGCAAGGACTCTTCGATAAGAGATTTATTCACCCAACTCATCACCATAGGGTGCTCCAGTTCTATTCATTAAGAAAAAGGACGTATCCTCACAAAATGTGCATTGGTTATAGAGAACTGAACGAATTAACAATTAAGAATAGATAACCACTCCCTCAAATCAACATTCTATTCGATCGGGTGCAAGGTGATGAACATAGTCTATAGAGCATACTTGGATAAAATTGTGACTGTGTTTGTCAATGACATACTAGTTCACTCACGTAGTAAGGAGGATCATGAGCAACATTTAGGAAGGTGTGCAACTCCTCAAGGAAAAAAGGTTGCACTCCAAATTATCTAAGTGCGAGTTTTGGAACAAGAGAAGTACACTTCCTCGGTCATATAGCGAAGAAGGAAGGGATCCATGTAAATCCAGCAAAAATCAAGGCGATTGAGAAATGGGAAGTCCCGTCTACTCCTACGAAAATCTGTCAATTTATAGGATTGGCTGGATACTACAGAAGGTCCATAGAAAATTTCTCAAGGATTGCTAAGCCCTTGACAGAACTGACCCAAAAGATGAAGGAATTCATTTGTGATATTGAACAGGAGAAGGCGTCCCAAACGTGAAGGAGAAACTGTGCAATGCGCCAATCCTATCATTGCCTGAAGGAACAGATTGTAGTATATTGTGATGCGTCACACTAGGGATTGGGCTTCGTTCTGATGCAGAAGAATAAAGTAATTACGAATACTTCCAGGCAGCTCAAGAAAAATGAGGTGAACTGTACCATGCATAACTTGGAACTAGGAGTAGTGATCTTTTCACTTAAGATCTGGAGACATTACCTATACGATCCAGCTTTACTGTGTTTACCGATCATAAGAGTCTCCAGGACATACTCGAACAGAAGATGCTCTACATGAGGCAAAGAAAGTGCATGGAGTTACTTAACGATTATAATTCCAAAAATAAAAAAATAAAAAAAAATTAAGAACCAAAAGTCGTCAAGGTCATTTCAACAACCCGAAATACCCTAATGGAATTGGGGACAGATAGAAATGGACTTTGTCACCTCAAACTTCCAAAGGTCATGACTCCATTTGAGTTATTGTCGACCAACTGACAAGATCCATATGTTTTCTACCTATCCGAGAGGATTACATAATGGAGAGACTTGCTCAAAGCTATATTGAAGAAATTGTTTCGCGTCACAGAATGTCCATTTCGATTATCTATGACAGAGATTGTCATTCTACATCACAATTTTGGCTATCAATGCATAGGGTGTTGGATACCCAACTAAACCTGACTACAGCTTATCACCCTCAAACAAACGGGCAAGTGAGCGAACAATTCAAACCTTAGACGATATGCTATGAGTCTGTGTACTAGACTTCAAAGGAAGTTGGGATGTACACTTACCCCTGATAGAGTTCACTTACAACAACAGTTACCACACTAGCGTCAAGTGTGAACCATTTGAGGCCTTGTATAGGCAAAAATGGCGATCACCATTGTGTTAGCACGAAGTCGATGAGAAGCACTTGACAAGGCCAGACATCATTCAGAAAAGCTACGTTCACAATCGCAGAAAGCCACTAGAATTCCAAACGGGTGATAGAATGTTCTTGATAGTATCACCTCGGAAAGGACTTGTACGCTTCGTCAAGAAAGGTAAGCTAAGCCCACACTAAATTAAACCATACAAAATCTTGAAACAAATAGGCCCGGTGGCTTACGAACTAGAATCGTCCAAAGAGTTGGATGGCGTTCATGACATATTTCATGTCTCAAACCTTAAGAAGTGTCTAGTTGACAACACTCAGACTTTTCCCTTAGAAGAGTTCGAATCGATGATTGACTACTTTCTTTTAGTGAAGCACCCACTGAAATCCTTAATAGAGGTACCAAATAGTTGAGACGTTACAAGATTCCCTTAGTTGAGGTTCACTGAAATTCTAAACATGGACCTGAGTGAACGTAGGAATAGGAAGATTTATGAGACGAAAGTACCGCAACCATTCTCGAATGCTACGTCACCCAATATGACCAGTTGAATTTCGGGACGAAATTTATTTCAACGGTGGGATAATGTGACAACCGTCAATAATCTCAGGTCATTATTGCACTCGAATCTCAAATTTCATTTACAATATTTCCTAAATCCTAGGTTATGACTCCTTAGGCTTACTAGAGTCGTAGAATGTCTTAGAGACTGTTTGGTGAACTTTAAATACCCGTAGACATTTTATATTAGGTTACTAAGTGTCTAATAAAACAAAGAAAAATCTACTCCTTATGTCTTCACAAAATCTTATTCGAATCACAAAACGGAACTTTTAGTGACACGGCAACGTAAATTCAATCGGATGGGATCCGACTAAACACGAACGTTGGTGAAAACACTTTTATAAATAACACGAGGCTATTTTATAGATAAAATAGTAGTTATTTACTTTATATTATTATTTTGTTAAAATAATACACAAGAAACTTAGACGTTTTGGCTAAAATGTCTCAAACGCAACGAAAATGCACGAATCACATTCGGCAACGAAACGAAACTCGATAAATATTTTGGTAACCCAAAATAAAGTATTTTAAACAATACTTCAATGAAAAATAATCCCAAACATATCGTGAATTAACAGGACACAAGAAAAAGTTACGCGATTCAACCGAATAACGAAAATAACGAGCAAACGACCACAAAATGTAACACAGTCTGTAAATTAAATTAAAAACTCATCCACCATCCTACTGGGGCCCATGAGAACGACCACCACCTCCGTTGACCACTAAATCTTCATGCTAATAACAATCATTTCAACTTTTATAAACCACCAACTAGACTACATGCACACTTCTCCATTCTTTCACTACATTTCATCATTTTATTTCAAAAATCCACTCAATCTCTCTCTAATAATACTGAAACATCTCAGCCCATTTACACCTCAAACACCACCTAAATCCACCAAATAATCACCATAAACCACCACACAAAAGCATCATCATTTTGCAAGATTTCAAAGGAAGAATAAAGCTCACAAGTTTCTCATTTCCTTGCTGTCATTTCTTTTTCAAATTAATATTGTGAGGACTCTTTTCTCTTCATCATTATGCTATTAATCATAATCAAAAGTTCACTCACAAGTATTATAACAAAATGTGGCTTAAAAATCATTTTTCTTAGCTTTAAGTTCATAAAATATATGTTTCGGCTCCTGTCCACAAAGTTTCATCCACTTTCATGAATTTTATAAAAATCATTTCTTCATGAAAATTGACGTTTTTATAGTCTAAAATCAATTTCAAGAAGTTAGCTTTCAAACCTCATAAGCCTCATATTTTTTTTGACTTCGTTTGATATTTTTAATAATTTATGTAAGAAAATGTGTACAAGCTTTCATATTAAGTCAGAAACTTTCTTCTCAGTGTTTTAATTATAACTAGAGCTTCACACCTCCAAATGACTTGAAACTAACGTCAAAAGTTTATAAATTTTGTTAGCTACAACTTTTGTGTTGATCACCTTTTCTGGAACCCAATAGATTTTTCCCAAAAGTAATGATTGTATGCATGTGTTTAGATCTGATCTCAGATGATAAAAGTAAATTCTAAAAATACTTGGACTTATTTATAATTCCTGGAAAAATTACAACAAATAACTAATATCTTAGGGATTATCTGTGATTTTTGCCATATTTTATTTCGGACCATACGTATTTTTATAAATTCAACAAAAGGATGTAATTTTCTAGATATAAGAATGTGGACTGATTTTTGGTAAAAGTTGGAAACCGACACTTGCGGACTTGCTATTTAAGGAAAGACTAACTCCTTATGACTCATGAACATGTTTAAGTTTTAGGTAAAAGTCTCAGGTCAAACCGAGAAGGTTTGACCAAGTCAACCAAAAACGGACTTCGGTTTCGAAAACGGGAAACTTACTATTTTTGGAAAGAATAGTAACAAAAAGGGTTTGGGTACCTTATGTTGTATTAATCGATTTGTGTGTTGTTAATCATAAATTTGGAGGAACCAAATTTCCAACACTCAAAACACTATGAAATTTGGACATAAACAATTGCGAAACATTATATACTTGTGTATTGCTTATTATACTCAACGCGATTATTGAACATTAACAAACCTCAAAGCAAACAAACCATTTTGGCCCTTTGTAATCTAGTTAATTAGCTAAGCAATCTTAACAAACCAAATTACCGAGAATCTATTTAGGAACCTCGTGTTCATAGGATGTGGATAGGGGTATATACTATTGTTATGCTTGAGTACTATCGTGCTACGGTCCCCGGAAATACAGTTTACACTACTTATTAACTCGTCCGAGAGTCAGACGAGCCGTTGATATTTATGGATAGCGCTATTTAGGGGGAAACCACTCCTCACTCACACTGGTCGTGAGTTCATAGTATCACCTTACTCATGTTAGTGATAGAACATGGAGCTTGGGGCATGTGTCGGTTGAATCGGTTTAGTAGTGGCCTCAATTACATTAACACTCTTGTATATTACCTTTCATATTCGCAACTATTACAACCAATCCTTTTTATTCATGTCATTTATGAACAAAGCTTTAGTTCATTTGTTTGTAACACTAAACCTGTGAACTCACCAACTATGACCATAGTTGAACCTTTTATTTTTATCATGCTTTTCAGGTGAACGATAGTAAGGTGCTTTCTAGGAGTACTTTTGCATGGATGCATTCTCACATGCGTTTGTTTTATTTGAATTATGACTATCTTTTGGAAAACTTTTATGATCTTGATGTAATCTCTTTTGGAACTATGTTTTGAACCTACTGTAATTCGTACTACCTTTATTTAAAATATGTATGATGTTGCTTATATATCTTATGCGTTGTTACCTGGTATTGTTGCACCTTGTGTTTCCGATTTAGCTGGGTGTGATACCACTCAATCAATCCGATATCCACGAGGAATAGCCGAAAATATAATGGTTAAGGTTGATAAAAAAAATTTTCCCACTGACTTCGTTGTGATGGATATACAAGAAGATATCAATATACCAATCATCCTAGGCAGGCCTTTCATGAACACTGCCTGCGCTATCGTTGATGTATACTCGCAGACTATAAGCCTTCAAGCCAATGGAGAGACGGTATCCTTCCAAGTTGATCAGGCTGATAGTTCTCATCTTGAGCATGCTGAGATATACACAATATCCACTGGCAGAGTCACATCCGACGATGATACATCCGAGTCAGGTCCTTCAGACACATATGTACTTGATAACCATACCTGTCTCATCTCATCAACGGAAGAATCTGAATCTGAAACAGAAGAGATGGAAGGCTTAGACTCAGAAGCCAATTCAGAAGAAGAGATGGAAGAATCTGAAAAGGAGCAAGAAAAGGATGAGCCAGAAGAAGAAGAGCAAGAGGAGGACATTTATCAATCCACACCACCTCACGAATACTTCCCTGATTCTCAGCATCAGACAGAAGAGATCATGCAGCTTGAGTATATTCCAATCACTATGTCAGATGACGATTCAGATGAAGGCCAATCGATTGATCACTCCTACCCTGAAGAAAAGGACATTGAAATGGACTCTTCTCAGCCTATATCACAAATCACTGACGCAACTCAGCCACCATCTGATATTGTTGAGTTCCCTGATGCTCAGAACATGGACACTCCAGTAACAGACAGTGACGAGGATGACGTCGTCTTTATAGATGTTCTGATAGAAGTCCGCTCCATCCACCTTTGTGCATCTCCAGTTATTCTTGATCCTCTTCTCGAGATCATCCAGGTTCAGGTCGTCTCTACCCATGAAGGGATGATCAGTGCTCTCGAAAGATTTGAGGATGATTTTCGTATGATCATGGCTATCATTAGAGATTCGACTAATGAGTACAGTCCGAGACAGAGAGAGTTAATCAAGGAAATCAATGGTGAGTGTATTATCAATCGTGCTATAACTCTAGGAGTCAGCTTCTGCAAGAACACCATATTGGTGAGTGTACAAAACCGCATTCATGCCTCTACCGAAGATCTAGCAAGTCAGCTTCTACAAGAACACCATATTGATGAGACACCTGCTGCAGACGAGCTAGAGTTCTTCGAGGAACAAAAATTCTAACCAACATATGAGTTTGCTACATTCTTACAGGTACAATTTGGACTATGCATTCGGGAACTCTGAGGAGGAAGTAGACATTCAGATGATGAATGATCTTAGAGGATTGATGGATTCCATGGACGATAACGACCATATTGATGATACCTCACCGCATAGGTTTTACATCGACTGCACCATTGAACATCACGCAAACAAGATTATCGAGAGGCTCGAATACGTGAGTTTCGACGAAAGGACGCGTGCCATCCTTTCCTCCATCCCAAATGGAACAATGGTCAATAGTGCAAACTTTGTCACGGAACGTCTCTCAGAGATCTTTGGTACTATTCCTCCAGAAGAACCCAGACAGCTATGTGACACCCGGTCAAAAAGGGCCAAAATTTGCCCCTAATTTAAACCTAAATCATTCGTACTCAATACGTGATTAAACAAAAAATTTCGGATATTATATATATAAATATATATATAACATTATAATGATTATTTAATAATCACATACCATCAAATCTGAAAGAACACGCAATCTTAAATACGGACGTTGGTGCAAAGCATTTTTAAATAATGTATTAATAATGAAAATAATAATTATTTACTCGATTGAGAATTTAAACGCATTTTGTACACTGAAAACTATACATCAAACCAAAGGGAAACAAGGATATAATTTTATATCTCATTAAAAGTATTTTTATAAAATACTTCGAATAAAAATATATACAGTTTTATATTTAGAAAATTATCATTTGAAAATATTATACTACTTTACGATCAGGTACAAAAACACGGGCGTTTTGTACTGCGAATGGAGCCAACCAACTCCAATAATTGGAGTTGGCCGGCTACTCCTCCTCCTTCTTCCTCACTTTCTTCTTCCATTTTCCTCCATCTCTTTCTCTATCTCTCGGCTCTCTCTCTCGGGTATCATCAACAACAACAACATCAGTAACAATCATCATCATCATCACATTCATCTTCATCTTCTTTGATCATCATCAGCATCCGGATCATCATCCTCCTCCTCACGGGTTCAAATTTTAATTTGTAAGGAAACTCAAACTTTACTTTAATTTTGCGTTTATAATACTTATATTATCATATACTAGTGTTTTATATATGAGAATTTGGTAAAAAATGAAGTTAAAAATTGGGTTGGGGATGAACTGCACGAACAGAACTGGAAATAGACTACCAGCCGAACGGCTGGACTCGATGAGCCGAACGGCTAGGACTTCCATAGCCGAACGGCTAGGTCTTCCTTAGCCGAACGGCTAGGTCTTCACAGCCGAACGGCTGGAATACTCAAACAGAACAGTTTTTGTAAAAATGCCGAAGAATTTAACAAGTGTTTTCAGGGTAGCTTCTCGATGAAAAATTTATTATAACGGTTTGGACTAAAAGTCACACGGTCACTCGAAAATGACCCAATGATCAAGGATATGTACCATAGCGTAGTCGGTTTTAGGCCTTTCGGGGTCGTCTAGGGGTCGAAAATGACATATTTCAGTTTTTGGACCTCGTACTAAATTTCGTAACTTATGAAATAAAATATAACGAATATAAGGATAATTGTAAACAATACGATACATCCATGAACGAGTTATATAAATGCAAAAACACACGTTATATATCTTTAGCATATAATTTCAATCCGTCACCAACGGGTCGTACACTTTATAAACTTTAATCGGAAGTACAAATATAATCACTTGGACATAATCAAAATGGATAAATATTAATACGGAGAATTATTAGATAATCAAATGCTCATTAGAATCTCGCGTGTTTAGGACACTAGGAGATTCGGGGATTGTCTATTCCACGTCGGACATATTCATTGCTCGGATAGACTCAGGTGAGTCTCACAGCCCCATTTTTACTGTTTTTAAATATTGGGGTGAGATACAATGCTTACTTGTTTTCGTGATCACTGTTATTCGGTTAGTTAATTTAATTATTAACTCTATTAAACATGTTGGTTATCATTGTCGGTCTTGATTTTCATTGTTCGGGTATTGCATGAGTGTTTTAATACGGGAAAGTCCTCATCATTGCATGGTTCGTTAACTTAATAAGGCGCGATTACTAAAAGATAGATCTATCATGGGAGTGACGTCCCCGTCCGGGTTGCTAGCTACAACCATGTACAAACGTGCATTTTAGAAATTGTTATGGGTGTTGACACCGTTCGGGAGGCACAAATCGGGTTAGGCCTCGAACCATGGCTTAATGCAATACAAATGTCATTGTCGGTAAATCTAGTCGGTAACCTTAATTGGTTAATCATAGTTCGGGAACCTTAATGGTTTAATCATTGTTCTGAAACGTTAATTGGGTTATCATTGTTCGGTTGTATTATTTAATTCTTTATCGGTATTAAATCGTCGGATAATCATGTTGATCACATCAATGTTTATGTTAAACCTGTGAGATTCACCAGCTTTATAGCTGACCTTTTAGTGTTGTATTCTCAGGTGATCAGTAATAGTAGGATGGCCCTCAGGATAAGCTATCTACTTACGAGTCGCATGCATCTATATGGACATGAAGATTTTCTTGCATCATGTTTTGTATTAATGGTTATGTACTAAAATCTTCAAAAAAAAAATCAAATGTGAACTCGCTGTTATTGTAAACTTATAACTTATGACTTCAAACTTTGTACTACTTTTGTAATATATTTATAAATGTCTCATGTAGAGTCGTTTGCTTGTCACCTCCGGGTTTGATTACTGATTAGTCACATCCAAAAATAATCGCTTCCGCAAAGCATGAAATTGGGGGTGTGACAAGCTATTTCATGACGGTGTACGTGAAGTCTACTATAGGATCTTAAACATCTTTAGGAACTCTGACCTCACGTACTCCGGTCACCAAAACCAGCTTCTCCAGGGTATTAAAGAATCCATCCATACACTAAGAAGAAACCCAGACAATCAAGAAGACATACATCTATGCTTCTTCGGTTTCATGGATTCTTTAAGGAGAGAACATCCTGAGCATGAGGTTATCAGATCCAATGGGACCCTCATCTTTAATCCCAACGGAGTCATCTCAAAGTCAGTCGATGATATCACATGGGATCTTCTTCACTTGCAAAGGGTGGCTGAAAAACACTTTGACAGCTTCCCTCTTCATGTGGAAAGGATCCCAAACATCACTCAGGTTATCACCCGCCACTTCTTGTGATTCTACTACAGGGTCCCACCTTCCAGCACCATTGGCCTTGGAAGTTCCACCACCCACTGATTCTGAAGGAAGGAAAGGCGAGCTCTCAACTCTAAAAGTAGCGCTCCTCGGCAGGCAACCCGCGTAATAAAATGTGTGTTGATTGTGTGTTAATAAGTGAAGAAAATCTCTGAATATCCTTCACACTTGGATATACCTCAAAAATATTTCAAAGTCACCACTAATCTTTTGCGAAATCACTTGTCTCAGATAAATAGGAAACACTTTTCAGACAATTACTTCATGTATTTCGAGCATTTGAGGTACTTGCATACTACTTTTATGCATTATGCTCGAACTCGTTTAAAAACATATGTTCTACAAAATGATTTGTAATAGAAAACATCTTTTCATTCTAAGACAGTGATTCCTTTTCATTGAAAAAATATAGAGTTAAAAGGTATATCCAACGTGTTCACACTTAAGAGATTGATTTAAAATGATGGTTGAAATGGAAGGCAAGGTTCTCATTTAAAGGCAATCCTCCTAAAAGCTGAATAATCCTTATGGAGCTGCTGCAAAAGAAAGACTTTTCTACTTATCGGCACACGTTCAGATCTTCAGCTTTTAGCTATATGGGGAGTTTCTTCATCCTTTCTCTGTTTTTATCTCTTTGCTTTATTGAGTACAATTAATTAATAAAAGTAATCTATACCATATCCTAAGCTTATCACTAAGTCTGGGATTCCAGCCCAAAATTAACACTTAAGAAACATTTTCTTATATGTTTAAACTCTAAGTGTGGGATTGTGAGTACCCCTAGCTGTGGCTCTAAGTGATTGATGATAGTGAATGAATGGAGGAAACAAACAATCACACTATACAAATGTAAACACAAACTGAAACACGTATGTATTGATAATATGTATTTGTATTGACGAACGTAACCTATTAGCTTGATTACAGAGATGCAATTTCGACAAATGGTGCTAGGGTTTCGTCAACCCTTGCCAGAAACCCGTAGGTTTGCTTATATCCTAACACAAATCGGCAGACATGCGACACTTGACTAGTGACGCATGTGGCCGCCTTCATGCGTCACTTACCTAAGTGTCGCTATGCGTCACTTACCTAAGTGTCGCTATGCGTCACTAAGGCAAGTGTCGCCTACTATTAAACTTAAGTGTCGCTAAGTACAAAAATGACTTTTCTATTACAATTAACTAACGACACTTACAACTCGATAGACCAACTGACTGACACACTAAATGTACCAACAAACTCCCCCGTGTCATCAGCTTGGTCTTCAAAATCTTCAATCATTTCCAGCCAATTGGGAATACACCACCAGTGTGTAACCCATTGCCTATGCAGATATCTACAATCTTCTGGAACTTTATAGCTTCAGCTCTCTCTCTAGCTCTAAACTGAATCTTGTTCTCATGCAACATTTTCATATCTCGTTCTGAATGATTTATCAAACTCAAAGGATCAAATACACAAAATTTGTTTCTTTTCAATCCCCACATTGACCTTTTCTTGGGCTTTGTGACATTCCATGTTGTCTTCTCTTCAGCCCCCAAATCTGCATAAGTTAACGGCTCTGGATCCATTGACGGTTCTGAATTAGCAACAAAAACAATCACAACTTCACCTGTAATATTATCATATTCCTAGTATAGTAGTCTTTTAAGAAATTCAAAGGAATGATCTCTAAAGGTATCTTCTGTAAGCAATTTGCTGGTGGGTAGATCATCCTGACGATTGGTTGTCTAGTAACTGGATCCTACTTCTTTTTGAACTTGTATCTCATACCTAGCGTCGGTTTAATCAGATTGTACTTCTTGCTGTCCATTTCCCGCGAATAATAACCTGAAAATAATCCGCTCTTGAATCTCTTGAACTATTTATTAAAGGTATCTGAGATAGTCTCTGTAGTTCACATTTAGGCAAAGTACTTATTCGATAAAACTTTAAATTAAAGTACTAAATGCCATCACTCCCTTTGATCATGAATACTGAGTTGTTTTGATCGAACTTCCAACTCTTGATCAAACCCATATAATGAGTTCTGACTCTGTAGTGTTTGCACGTAACGGGTACCTCAATTATCGGTTTGATTACCAACTGAGGTTTTGATGTTGAGTGTTCTGCAGTAGAGACTGAAGGCTCAGTGGTTTCTGCTTCCGCTTCATCCTCTGAGGAATCATATTCGATAATAGGAGCCTCATCAAAACATTCATCACTTTGCAGTTCCTCTCCTTCAACTTCAACATCATCATTTCCTTCAAAGTTTAAATCCTCTGCCATTGAATCATTTACCGTTTCTTCCTCAGGCATTGAAGTATTCTCATTTATCATACGTTGAAGAAACGCAAAATCTACACATGAATAGTCTACCGCAATTGGTCTCGGTTGACCCTGAACCTCAACAAAATAATCGAAAGTGATATTTTCATTAATTGTTGAATCTTGTACATTTTATGGTTTTGGGGGAGGCGTTACACTTGTTTTAAGGGTACGCTGAACTTCCTCCCCCGAAACTTGTGTAACAGACTCCAATTCTAACAACCTAGACCCAAGATCAGACACTTGAAGCTTCAAATCGTCAACCCGTGCAGCCATAAGCTCTAAATCCTTGATCTGAGTAGCCTGAGCTTGAATAATTGCAGCCTGATCATCAAAACGTTTGGTCAATAGCTCCATTTGAGCTAAAAGCTGTTGACTGGAAGGAAGTTGTGGCTGATGTGACTGTTGTGGAGAATGCTACTGTTGTTGAGTGGATCCCTGACTAGGTTCTTATATTATTAGTCCAGTTCTTTATCGTCTTCTATGGGGCAGATCAACATATGAAGGAGAAGACCCAGCTGGTCGCTTTCCAGTATTTCTCGCTACATGAACTCTTCCCGCAGAAATCCTTCGCAAAATACACTTAAAGCGTCTAGGATCGGCAATTTGAATACCGTCCAACGAATCCTCAGATGGAACATCATCCGGAGAATTGGGTGGTGTTGGTCCACCATCATCTTCGTCGTTTGCCTCAACATTCTCAACCCGATCAATATCATCCAAGTCCTGAGCAACCTAATTGTCAACCAAATCATCTTCATTAACCGGAGGAATCACAACGTCTTCAAAACCATCATTTGGCGGCGCAACATAGTTTTCATTTACTATGTGCCCAAACAAATCACGATCAGGTAGCACCGCTGAATCCTTCAGTGGCAATTTGCAGTCATTGAAAACACGCAACAACATCGGTGTCGGGACCAATAATGACGGCTGATCCAGAGCAATACCCAAATCCAAGTCATTCAGAAGTAGCTGCACAAAACGTGGATATTGCAGCCATTTATCCTTGCCCGCCCTGATATTTTCGACCATGTTCCCAAAAACGTATCCATTGAAGTTGTATGGCTTGTTGTAAATCAAAGCCAACATTAAAGACAAAGTGGAATAACTTGCAGCATCGTAACCTCCCTTCCTCGAAAATCTCCAAACTCTGCAAAGATACTGTTTCCTGAAATCAACCAGTTGATCCGCTGGATAACCCATCCTCTGAAGACCCCCATAAATAAAAGTTATCTCGAATTGGGTCGGCATCTCAGGCGTATCATGAAACTGAAGAACGCGGCGAATTGTATCCTGGGTAATCTCAATTTGTTGTTCAAACACAGTGGATATGATACGTGGAACATCATTATCTGTTCTGATAAGCACGTGATCATAAAATTCCTCGATCTGATTCATATAAACAGGGGTAGATGCAGTGATAGCGTAATGAATCCTCGATCGGTGAAGAAACTCAATCATTGGACGGAATGGAATTGAGTTCTTGTGAGTAGAATCCAAAAAGGCGACGATATTATGACGAGTATTAGTGTGTCGATAATAATCCTGTAGAGCTGCCATCTGTAACTAAAGCACATAAAATAAAACTAGAAATATTGTTACAGAATAAGCTTAAATATTCTCAAAAATTTAAAATTCTGATTCAGGCGTCACTTAGGAAGTGACGCATAAACACTACCGACACTTAAGGAGTGTCGCAAGAAACAGTGTTTGAAAATCAGAAATCAAGTATAGCGTCACTTAGGGTAAGTGACGATATCAGGGCGTCACTGGTGTAAGTGACGTTGCCATGGTATGCATCATTGAACGTGACACTTAGGAAGTGTCGGTATAAAAGCATGCGTCAGTAGAAGTGTCATTTAACAAGTGACGGTAAATCAGAGGTGTCACTAATACAGTCACTTAAGGAAGTGACGCTTAGAAAGGCGTCACTCAGAAGAGTGACGGTAGTAGTGACGGTATAGACCTAGGCATCACTAGGGGAGTCACTTAAGGAAGTGACGCATAGTAAGGCGTCACTCAGACGAGTGACGGTATAAGTGACGGTAACTCAATCAAATTAGCAAATAGCGTCACTTACTGGAAGTGACGCATGAAGTGACGCAACAATGAAGATCTTCCAGTCACTGTTCATACCCAGAAATCACGACGAACAATTTTGGGGTTTTTGAAAAATGAGTTAAACAAAGTTTGCGTGTGTTCAAAACGAACAAAACACACTAGATTTTAACATCAAACATAAACAAATTAACCCCCAATTCGTGTGATTTTGATGAACCCCTAAACCCGTAACCCTAATACACGAGTAAAACATGTATACGTAATGAAAAAGGGTTAAAGTTTATATCTAATGAAGCATATGAGTGTGGGGAACAAGAATATAACGGACGATTGCACAAACAAAGCTTGAAAATCAACAAACAAATTGTAAACCTCGCACAGTCGAAGTGACGCATGCACGAACAGAAGTGACGCTATGTCAGAGTAAGTGACGCTAATTGAATGGTGAAAGTGATGGAGTTGTGTGTCGTTTGGAAGGGTATTAATACAGAAACCCTAATATGCGTCACTCAACCTGACACTTGTAGCGTCACTTGTAGCGTCACTAAGGGCGTCACTCACGTAGTGACGCATACAGTCACTTAGTGATTTTTTTTTTTGTAGATTTTGAGATTTTATCGATCATTTGTGTTTTGATTTTGGTACTCAAATTTGAAGGTAACTGTAACTTGGATATAACACAATATAAAACTAAATAAGATAAAAGAAATTTACATATAATTAACGCAAAATTACAAATACAAAATTAACACATTCTTTTTGGTGACAGAGTTGATTGAGTCTGGTTAGGGATCATATCGGAATAACATGCAATTATTAGGAATAGTAAGTTTAATTTCGATCATCAATATATATGTCCACTTTAAATTTACTTGGCATGCTAAAAACACCTTTTATAAAAATTATTTCAAAATGATTATCAGTATATTTGTCCTCTTAAACATGTTAAACTCACATCTAGGAGCTATCTTATTATTATTCATATGTATATTTCGTTGTGGTCCCCACCATAGATATACATCTTAACTTAAGACATAGACCATACTTCCATTTACAGAAAGAATATAAGAAAATCAATTTTAAGAATCAAGTCAGCGGTGACAGGTCTGTACTTACGTATAACAGAGCGACATAGCTTGATTCAGGTGTAAGCAAAACCAGACTTGGTTAAACCATTTTGGCGACCTCGTTAGGTATCTTAAAGACTTTTCAAGTACTTTGACTTGTGTTTGCTTAGTTTTTAAGTGTATATTAACAGAAACAATGTCTATACTTACGTATAACAAAGGAAACTGTCAATATATACCCCCAAATGATATCAAATAAGCTTCTTCCACGAAAACATGTCTAGCATAAGTAAGATATTAAGACTTTTGTCATACATCTAACGGTGTTATACCACTTGAAATAAACAAGTATATACTAGGCTTCTTAAGAGGTCTTAAAGAGTTTTGTGTAACATGCCTATTAATATATCGTATGATGAAGACAATGTTTATAAAAACTGTTTTTAACATGTCAGATAAACCTACTGACACATCCAAGATAAACCTTAAGATTCCATTTTGTGCATGTCACCCGATGTACTATCATATCCCAAGTTGTTTACAGACACAACTAAACGTCTATTTAAAAATGTAACAACCGTGCATTTCTTTGATACTAAAGAGTATAAAGAGTGGTTATTGCCTATTTTTTTTTAACACAAATAAAAGTAGATAAATTTACATTCCAAGTTACAAGTTACTTTTTAGTCATAAAGAACCTTAAACCAATAATATTGATTAGTTCATCAAATCGAGTACGCGATAAAGCTTTGGTGAAAAGGTTGGCATTTTGCTTAAGGGTGTCTATTTGGAAAAGGTCTATCAGGTGTTTTTCATAGCAATCTCGTATAAAGTGGAACCTAAGTTCTATGTGTTTAGCCTTAGAGTGATGTACGGGATTGCGTGTGATAGATATGGCAACAGTGTTATCTATATGAATAGGAGTCATAGTAAGAAGTAACCCATAATCACGCAGTTGATGCTGAATCCACAAAACCTGAGAATAGCAACTAGCAGCAGCAACGTACTCAGCCCTGCTGTTGAAAGAGAAATTGTAGTCTGCTTCTTGCACTGCCACGAGACCAAATGTGATCCGAGAAATTGGCATCCACCAGTTGTAGACTTCTTGTCTATGTTGCGGCCACCATGATCCGAATCCGAATAGGTAGTAAGAGCGAATGATTTCTTATTTGGATACCATAGACCAAGATTGGGTCTATGTTTGAGATAACCAAAAATTCGCTTCACCGCCTTCATACGAGACACCTTGGGCTTAGCTTGATAGCGTGAGCAGATAGATACATCAAACACGATATCCGGTCGAGAGGCAGTCAAATACATGAGAGAACCTATCATAGAACAATAGTCCTTTTCTTTACAATCTTCTTCATCTTCAGTAAGTCTAAGATTGTGATTTATCTCGATGGGAGTCCTATAGGTTTTACAATTGAGAAAGTCATACTTAGTCAACATGTCATTGACATATTTTGACTGATGAATATAGATACCTTTGGCAGACTGCTCAACTTATACACCAAGAAAGAATTTGCGCTCCACCATCGCACTCATCTCAAACTCAGACTTCATGATTTCCTCGAAGTTCTTGCACATTGCCTCGTTTATAGAACCGAAAATGATGTCATCTACGTAAACCTGCACGAGTAACATATCTTCTCTATCCCCAGACTGTTCTCTACGGATGAATAGAGTGCTATCAATGTTGCCCTTAACAAAACCATGTTTCATCAAATGAGTAGTATGCCGCTCATACCAAAGCCTCGGAGCTTGATGAAGACCATACAACGCCTTATTCAATTTGCAGACATATTCTGGATGCACAGGGTCTTCAAAACCTGGAGGCTGCTTAACATACACTTCCGTATCCACTTGCCCATATAGAAAGGCACTTTTAACATCATGATGATTGACGCGAAATCCTTTGTAGGATGCGTATGCTAAGAAGATGCGGACTGACTCTAGTCGGGCAACAGGAGCGAATACTTCATCATAATCCAAACCCTCAATTTGATTGAAGCCTTGAACTACCAAACGGGCTTTGTTTCGAACCACAATGCCCCGATCATCCATCTTATTTCGATATACCCAACGGGTGCCAGTCAAGTGAGCACCTTTGGGTAATGGAACTACTTCCCAAACGTGTAGTTTCTTAAATTGTTGTAGTTCCTCTTGAATGGCCTCAACCCAGGATGGATCTTTTAAGGCCTCATCAACTTTCTTCGGTTCAACTTGAGATAGATGACACGAGTTTATCTGAGCAACAAGAGTTAACAGTTGCTGAGTTTGAGACTGTTTCACTTGTTGTCGTGTTTGAACCGAAGCATGAGGATCACCAATAATGTTTTCAATGGGATGATCCCTATGTACACGAGTCATTGGAATTACATCCGGGGTAAGGACCAATTCCAATTTTTTCAAATCACCATCGGTTGGAGGGAAATCTGTAGATTCTGTAACAGTGGAATTTTCAAGAAGCAAGGGTTCTTGAGGGGCCTCATCTTCTCCTTGATAAGTAAAGAAATGAGAATGGACCATTTCTTCTTCTTCTTCCTCTAAAGGAGGCATGTTTGGATCATCAGGAAGATCTTCTTCATTGATCATTCCTGAAGAAGAAGGAACATCCGAAGATGGGATAGTGGGTGACGGTACAGTTGGAGTAGGTGATGGAGTGGAATTTGTAGTGGAAGTAGAGGCAGATGTTTGGTTAGATGTCGGTTCGGGGTTTGGGTCGGATGGTTTAAAGAAAGGATCAGGTGTTTCTTGAGAAATGTTGATTCCATGAAGCAGGGTGACCAACTCTTCCTCTTCATCTTCTTCTGGTATGTTGAAAGAGTTAAAGACATCCGCATAATTGAAAAAAAAATCCGGACCCGTTCCTTGAGGAGGATCCTTATAACGCAAACATTTGACCTCAAAATGCTCCTCTACTTGGTGCATTGATTTGATGTAAACTCTTTTATTCGGAGAATTAACCGAATAGCCAAGAAAAATCCCTTCAATAGCTTTCTCACCAAACATTGAGACTTTATCTTTTGTAATCATGATCAAACATGGACACTCAAACGGCTCTAGAAACTGCAGATTCGGCTTACGGTTATTAAAAAGTTCATAACATGTCTTGTTCTTTTTCTTAAACGTAAGCACCCGATTCAGAACATAACAAGCAGTGCTAATTGCCTCTGCCCATAATATGATAGGTAACTTTGAATCAGCTAACATAGTCCGAGCTGTCTCAATGATGGTCCTATTCTTACGTTCTGCAGCTCCATTCTGTTGAGGAGTTCTTGGAGCACTGAATTGATGATCAATCCCTTTCGAAGCACAATATATCTGGAGAGTAGAGTTCTTGAATTCGGTTCCATTATCACTGTGCAATCTCTTCACCTTTAAGTTGCACAAATTTGCCAACTTATCCAACAAGTATACCAAAATATCTGTTGTCTCCCCCTTTGTAGCTAGAAAGTAAGCCCACGAAAATCTTGAGTAGTCAATAGTAACTACCAAGCAATAAGATCTACCACCAATACTCTTTGTAGAAATGGGACCAAAAAAGTCCATGTGCAAAAGTTCCAGTGGTGCAGCAATAGCATTCACTGTCTTAGACTTATGGGACTTTTTGTGGACTTTGCCCTTGTGGCAAGAAATACAGTCATCTTTTAAAGAAAAGGACTGTTTTGGAACTCCATTTACTAAATTGTTAGTAATAAGAAAATTCATTTTGCGAAAATTAATATGTCCCATCCGTCTATGCCAAAGAAGTGGTTCTTTTTCGAAAGCCTTTAAAAGGAGACAAGTATATTCACTTGTCATCTCCACTGTTCGCATATTCATCATATAAGTGTCATTTTTCCTCGGTTCACGGATAAGCACCCATTCCTCAGGAATAACATACCCTGGATTCAAAATCACACATTCAGTTTTTGTGAATGCGGTGGTAAAATCCTTATCACACACTTGTGAAACACTCAGCAACTTGTGATTGAGTTGAGGCACATAGTTCACATTTTCTAAGGTAACTTTCCCATTGGTTAGCGTTCCTCTACCCGTAATTGT
Organism: Pseudognaphalium luteoalbum; assembly: GCA_963422505.1. NCBI lineage: Eukaryota > Viridiplantae > Streptophyta > Magnoliopsida > Asterales > Asteraceae > Pseudognaphalium > Pseudognaphalium luteoalbum. The sequence goes on from OY730194.1 coordinate 49,034,005, forward strand.
TCCTCCAGTATCTCCTGCAAAGGCAACATGTCCTCTAGCGCATGGTTTAATATCCGTCAAAAGAGACACATCGCCAGTCATGTGTCACGAGCAGCCACTGTCCATATACCATTCACTATCTTTAACACGTTCAAACTGCTGCAACACATAAAAGTAAGGAGATTAGTGAGAAACGGTGACCCAAGCCTTTACAGACTTAGGTCTACCAAGGTCATCAACAATAAGCACATCAGTCAGAATTTTATCTTTTAACAAATCAGAATTTTCATCTGATGTGCTATTGTTGACGACAGAAGAGTCAATTAAATGCTCTTTTCTTTTCCAAACTTTGGATGGTTCGGAAGTTGGCTTGAGAGAAATGTCGGGTTTTTGTTTTGGCAAAGGTTTTCGCCCAACATTTCTTTGGTTCTCAATAGGCTTGGGAGACTTGGAATAATGCCTAGGTGGAGAATTTGAAAATGAATTTCGATACAAAGATGTTCTTGGCATATCTCTCCCATAGCGCTGATGAGAAAGCTTGGGACAATCTCGAATTAAATGCCCCTGCTTCTTGCAGTAGAAACAGGAACAGTTCTCAACAAAAGGTTGAGACTGAGGATTTTCCAACGGAAGTGGCGATGCATTTTTAGAACATGCACATTGTGTACATGTTTAAGAAGATGCTTGCCTCGGTTGATCAGTTGAAGTTGAAGGTTTATTACCAGAAATTTTTTCATTATTAACAGGTAACTTGCGTTTCAAAATCTTTACAGGTGTCTGTAAAGTTTGAGGTTTCTCATTTAAAACCTTTTTCTTGACCTTATCAGTTTGTACTTTATCAAAGTCACCTTTTCAGATTGGACTTCAACTTTTTCAACTCTAGGATACTCCTGATCGGTAATATCCTCAATCTCAACAATCTCCTCAACACAAACTGGAGATACACTTTCAGTCTTAACAAACTTAGGCAAGGGATACTCTGGCCTCTTTGTTTTCTCCTTTCCCTGTTTGTTTTGCTTATATTCCTTGTCTTTAATACCATATAACAATGCATAATCAACTAGAATCTCTTCAGTGCCTTCCTTAACAAGCATAGGACAATATTCAGTAGGAGGTGGGACTACAGTATAACCGAGTCCTGTCTTACTTTTATCACTTGTCCTTTGCTTGTTAATAATTTCATTAAAGACAACTGTTACGGAAGATGAACCTAAGATTTTGTTTTAATAGTTATCGTACTCAATTTTTAATTCAGAAAGTTCTTTATTCAACAATTCAATTTCAGCGAGATAGCTGTTAATAGCATCTTATTTACTAAAAACTTTTGCTTTATATGTTTGAGTATCCAACTTATGAGCCTCAATATGCTTATCATATAAATGTTCATTTGCTTTTAAATATTTATTAGACTCAGTAAGTTTCACAACCTTTTCTCTTAAATCAAAGTTGTCCTTTTGAAAACCCTTCAGAGATTCAGTCAAATTAATGCATGAAATATAGTTTAGAGTTTCATCAGGTTCATTTTGTACCTCATTAGTAATGTGAGCCATGAGACATTGTTGATACTTCTCAGCTTGCGTACTCCAATCAGTATTTGTTGGCTAAAAAACAACCAAAGCATCAGCAGTCGCCAACTTTACTTCCTCTTTTCCTTGAGCTTGAAGAGCATCAGGCTTTGTAAGACCCGATGGAGGAATTTTGGGTTTCTCGCATTCCCTTGCAAAATGTCTCAAATTTTGACAGTTATAAAACCTGACCTTGCTCTTGTTGAACCCAAAGCTGGATTTATCATTTCCTTCCATACTCTTCCGTCCAGTCCTTTACAAGAATTTTTGCACTCTTCTTGCAATCATGGCAATATTCCAGCTCAAATCCATTTGCTCAAGATCATCATCATCCATTTGAGCGTAGTCTTCTTTCGCAAGTTCTAATGTGGTATTTGGTTGAGAAACCAAATCCTTGTAAGAGCTCAGAAAAGCTGTATAAATGGCAGCTTGTTCTTCGATAGCTGGAGAGATCTTAACTTGCTGTTGAGAACCTAGTGAAGGTCCAGAAGCATAGACTGGATGATAAGCACCAGTGGAATGAGATGGCGGACTAGTATCATAAATGAAATCCATTCCACCATACGCCTTTCCGGTATTTATCTTTCCTCCATATAATGTCGGGTCTTGAACAAACCCACCCGACTTACACTCCTTTTTCTTCAACTCCATTGCGTGAGCTTGAAGAATACCAATCAACTCATCCAAGTTCATTCTGGCTAACTCTTGGTTCTCCTTGAGAAATTGCACTTTTACATCCCAAGTACTGGGCAACACATCTAACAGCTTCTTATTCACCTCAATCTGAGGGAAATTGTAACCTCCCTCAGTTAACTCACTAATTAACTGTGAGTACCTTGTGAATAGCCCAGATGCAGTTTCATTAGGGAGAATATCAAACAGGTCATATTGTTTCTTGATTGGTTCTAGTTTGGCCTCCTTTATACTTTTCATTTCTTATTCACCTCTTGATGTCATACTCCTTTCTTTCCTCAGGTGTCATAGCTTTATACATCTTGGCCAGAGGAATACCACGATAATTTCCTTCAGCTACTGGAGTCTCATATCTTTGTTTAAGTGGACCCTAAAGCTCTAGACAATGGAAATCTACATATTGTTCAAATCTATCACGCCAGTATGCATAATCCATATCCGCGGTAAACAAAGGAGGTTTATTGTTAGAACCAACATCATGATTCTGTTTAATCATCTCTCTAATTCCCCTAATATCCTCTTTATCAGCAGCCATTAAAGAAAAACCTGAAAAATAAGCTTAAAACAAAACTAGAAAGCTGATTAGTAACTAAGGCGTCACTTAGTAAGTGACGCACATAAGTGTCGCAAAGACTAGCGACACTTAGTAAGTGACGCTAGTAAGTGACGTATGATGACACTAGAGGTTAGTGTCGGTCAAGCAAGTAAGTCACGCACTCAAGTGACGCATTTGAGTGACGCAAAAGACTAACGGGCATCACTAATGGAAGTGACGCGTAACACACAAGTGACGTGCTTAAGTGACGCACGTGAGTGTCGGTAGATTAGAACAGACGACACTAGAAACAAGTGTCGTATACCACACAAATGATGCTCTAAGTGACGCACTTGAGTGTCGGCAAAACCCTAATTGGAACTTACAAAGTGTCGCCCGAAGTGTCGCTCGAAGTGACGCTTGAAGTGACGCAAAAACAGCTGAGAAGTTCCAAAAACCCTAAAAATCGAATTTTCGTAAACGTAACGAAAATTCTTTGATCCCAATAGAACGAAACCTGTAAATATTAATTCAAAACGTCTAAATATCACCCAATTGATCCAAATAACTCGATTGTTCTTGATTCTCTTCACAAAGCAAACCGAAAACAAGCAAATACGTGATCAATTCGTCAATCAAACCACCTTGAGGCTCTGATATCAGTTGTGAGTGCCCCTAGCTGTGGATCTAAGTAATTGATGACAACGATTGAATGGCGGAAACAAACAATCACACTAAATAAATTTAAACACAAACCGAAACACGTATGTATTGATAATATGTATTTGTATTGATGAACGTAACCTATTAGCTTGATTACAGAGATGCAAGTTCGACAAATGGTGCTAGGGTTTCGTCAACCCTATCCAGAAACCCGTAGGTTTGCTTATATACTAACACAAATTGACAGACATGCAACACTTCACTAGTGACGCATGTGGACACCTTCATGCGTCACTTACCTAAGTGTCGCTATGTGTCACTAAGGCAAGTGTCGCCTACTACTAAACTTAAGTGTCGCTAAGTACAAAAATGACTTTTCTATTACAATTAACTAACGACACTTACAACTCGATAGACCAACTGACTGACACACTAAATGTACCAACATGGATTTTACTTCCAATAAAATCTCCACTAAAGAGAACATTAGGGACAATGTTCCTCTAAGTGTGGGATAGCGGTATAAATTACCTTAGATAGATTTTTGTGTCCAAATAGCAACTCAGAAAATGTTCCTCACTTTAAAAATTGATCAAAATTTTAAATTTTTTGCGTAAAACAAAGAAAAGCATGAGCTTAACTTCGACAGTAGATAGCTACTCATTCAGTTAGCTCTGCTATTTCTTTGAATTTTAATATTTCTAAGAGGATCTATTTTAAATATGAGTAAGTTATTTTGGAAAGTAGTGTAAATAAGGTTCTCAAATTAAAGAAATGATAATCTTATGGGCAGCGCTTGACTAAGCACATACAACCCATATTAATTGCAGTGAGGTATCTTGAGCCTATATAAACATTCATTTTAAATGCTTCACTATTCATTTGTTGTGTGTGCCGATGTATTCATTTTTGAATTAAACTTGCTCCTGGTATGCATTTCAAGACCATATTGGTGAGTACCGTACACGGTATAGGTGCAATTAGATGACCTTGATATTCCCTAGGAAATAAACTCATTTTCTCATATCTCTTCAAGCCTAACCCTGCCGGTACTCATTTTTAGTATTGATGATCCGCTTAGTAAACCCTATTGAGCCTTAACCTTTTCATTTCTTGAAAACCCAAGTTTTAAAACCCACTAACTTCCATACCCACCAAAACCTTATCTTGGAATTTTTAAATTTTTGAAAAATGTTATTTAGATATTCTTTTTGCTTTCACTCAAAAATCATAAATCTCGTGTTTTACTCAAAGTTTCTCGTGTGCGTTTCAATAATCAAAATCAAAAAAAAAATCGAGAAAGTCTGAAGTTGTGAAAAATTGACACCAAGTAAAATTTGAAATGTCAAAAGATTGAAAAATGTAAGTAAGAAAGGATCTCAAAAGGCAGAAAGAAAAATAAAAATCCCTTAGAAATTCCTTGGCAAAGAAATTCTAACCCAAAAATATGTCATAGAAATAAAGCTAAGTGCTTCAAATCTCTCAAAAAATACATATCTTCCATGTGTTGATAGAAGTCAAAATAGCTATCTTTTCTTCCTTACCGTTATCCATTTCCGTTTTCATTAAAAAATGTATCTAAATAAATTTTTCATAAGTTTAAAAGTCCTAAGATAAGCATACCCCTTTAAACATAAAAACATCCCATTATCCATACCCCTTAACCCTCACTTCACACTACAGCCCGATGAATGTCCTGGGATAATTAGCACCGTCCTCACCTAAGTGGTGGAGATTTGATTCTCGATCAAGCCTATAATGACGAATGCTACATGACTGGCTTTTGAGCGAATTCATTTGTTTAGAATGATGGGAAACCCGATACACTTCTGAGTAAATTGAGTGACCACCGATGAGATTTCCGAAGTCATGTGTATGTCAAAGATCACGAGAATCAGAAGCATGCCCAAAGATATTCCTTTCTTATTTCTGGAACAATTATCTTATTTGTCTCAAATTTCTGTAACAGGTTTTCCATATGAAGAATGGTTGTTCTAAGAAATATTTTAATTCGCAAAAATCGGACTTAAAAACATCTTTTTAAAGTGATGATAGTTGAAGTATTGCTTGAGGACAAGAAATGTCTAAGTGTAGGATATTTGATTTGACGTAAAAAGTCACGTTTTTAAGTACATAATTCCCACCTTTTTAGCCCAAAAATGGATGAAATCATTCAATATCAATACTTTTTCACCATAATTCATTATTAAGACTAAAAATAAGGCATTGCTTCAAAAATAAAGTAAAATGGCTAAATAACGTACAAAACAAAGCATAAACGATACGGTCACGTTCTACGAGCACTTTTTAGCATATTACCTTGAAATTATTCCTTGATTAATTCATTATGATCTTCAGGTAATTACGATCACGTGGATATAAAGAACGCTGAAAATGGATCAAGAATGAAAAAGTTACGGCCAAACGAAGTTTGACCAGTGCACAAGACTTACGATAGAGGACACAAGACCACGGACCTAGGAGATACCAACCCACAGGGGACGTACACACCCCCTAGAGGTCCGTATACCCCCTTATGGGCCGTATAACCCCTCTTTGGGGCCCTATACCTCTCTGTAGCGGTGGTATACCCCTCTACGGTGCCGGATACACCCCGTTTGCTACCAAATACGCCCTATTTGCTACCGAATATGCCCTATTTGCTACCAAATATGCTCTATTTGGTGTCGAATACCCCCCTTTTAGTGTCGAATTTCATAGCTCGGGGGGTGTATTTCAGTGTCAAATTGGGAGCGAGGGTGTTAAGTGTAAAATTGTAACTTGTAAGCCTATAAATAGAGGCTCTCACCTCCTCATTTCAAAAACTCACCACACATCAATCCATTCACCAGTTTCACACACACACTTTCTCTCTAGTTTAGGTTAGTTAGTTTGTAGTTAGTTTCTCGTTAATATTTAACGGGACTTACGGATGGGCTACTTTGTAATATTTGTTGGAGATACTTGGAGGGGTTGATGTGACTCAAAAAGTCATGTTTTTAAGTACTTATTTCCGCACTTTTTGGACTATTCTCTGGTGAAAACATTTCAAAACAATCATTTATCATCAAAAATCAGCAAGGTCGTCTAAATACGAGCGTTGCTACAAAAATCAGCTAAAAACATCATCTAAAAACATCTAATTTTACATGCAAACCGAGGCAAAAACAATCACCTTATAAATTCCATTCTTGATTATCCTATCAAGGTAGATCTTAATGCATATTTTATGATTCAATTGGAAAATCCAAGATTGTAGGTGAAAGAATCAAGAGAAACGGGTAAAGAACGAAGAAGATGTGCAGTCTGGAAGCCCGTCGATCGTCATCCGGAACACGTAAAAGTCAAACACTTCCAAATTTGGAAAACTTAGTGTCATTAGAAGCGTAACGGAGAAACGAAGCCAACGGTGCAAGAATCAAGCAAAACGGACTCCAAACGAAGAAGATACGGATGAACCAAGCAACCGAGAAGTCAGCGGAGGCCAAACCAAGCAACAACCCCCCTGGACACCTAGGTACCGTATACGGTACCCTAGGTGCCGTATACGGCCCTTAGGGTGCCATATACGGGGGTGTTAGCCTTGATGGGTGCCGTTTGACCCCCCCTGGTCCGCTTGCCCCGTATGCTGCTTTGATGCTTGTATTTGATGATTCAAGACTTGTACCAAGGCTACCTCCCTTCCTCTATAAATACCAAGATTCATTTCACCATTTCACACACCTCTCATCTCATTTCTCTCATTAGTTTAGCATTATCTCTCTAGCACTACTCTTAGGAGTTAGAGGAGAATTAGTAGGTTAGATGTAGAAGCTCTTAGTAGCTTGTGTCGGAGTTATTCCGAGACTTCAGATTTATGAAGATTTGTCTGTATTACTCACCTATTCAGGTTTATTACAATCTCTCGTATTTATTCTTATGATCATGTTATCTTACTATGCATGCTTAGGAATGAATGCTAGAATTATGCTAGGCTAGACAAATCAATGTTTGCTGTGATGTATGCAATGTTAGGATAGTTATGATACAATTGGGGTAACACCATTATGAAACAACTGAGGTAACGTTATACGGATTTCATTTGTATAGCGCCGGAAATGGAACGTGGAAGCTATGAAAGTCGTGGGCATAATCCGTTGTGGAAATAATGATCCCAATTGTAAACATGCTGTTACTCTGTCTGTGTAAATTTAAACTGTTTGTGAACTTATAAGCTGAACCTCTGCCCGTTTATCTGTCCAACTTATGCTGTGGTTTGTATCCTCCTCCCTAGAATTGGGCCCATTACTAGAAGTAGGATTGCTAAGTATTCTGTGTATGATGATCAATGAACTCAACATGGTCGTTGTTCCCTTGATTGAGACATATCCGAGGGACACGAAGCATATGATTAGAGATAGATTAGGTTCATGCTTGTTTGTTGTGTATCTTTGGGACAACTTCCCGAATATCCATGATTTGATTATCAGGTCAGTTGTTGTGCTGCTAGTGTTCCGTCATATTGCATGTTCTTGTTTGATTGTTGCTTAGGTACTGCATGCTAGACATACATAACCACTATCACTGCCCTGCTAATTGGAATTTCATAAACATGATAAACGTAATACAAATAGGTTAACATGCATGTAATAGTTGTGATGATTGTATGATTAATGATGAACAATTCAGCCGATCGCTAGACAGATTATCCCAACCGGTTCCGCGGGTTAAATCTTGTTCATGTTATTGTTCAATGTACAATTCATGCCATGATACTAACGTCTTCTGGATGTCTGTAAATGGGGACCTGGATTAGAGGATAGTTGTCAGTTGAATTGGTCTGTGCATTTGGGAGAACTTCCAGTGTACTGGACATTCTATAACTGCTATCCCTGTGACATATTATATATCTGATTGCGGACAACTCTACGTTAGGTAAATAGTAGGATCGTAGTTGTAGCTCATTAAGAAATATAGGAATATCTAGTGAGTAATCTGGACTCGTAATTGGTATAACGGAAAAGTGTCGTAAGCATAATACTTTATTACCAATTAAGCTTCTATGACCTCAACGGATTAGTCATCGCACCTAGTAGCCTTATCCCCCATAACTATCCACCCAAAAAACATTGCCGAAATTGCAGCAAACATATTCCTTATCTTGATTTCTCTGCGTTCTCCGTACAAACCCCTCCTTTAATTTAGTTTTTAATTTTAGTAATTAGATTTGAAAACCAAACCAACCTATCAAAAAGTTTTGGAATCCCAGTTAAATTACAAAAGATAGTTAATCCTCCTAAGATCCCATGCCCGTTGTAGTTTAAAGAACGACACCTGAGTCATACGTACCGCTTACTGCCCCTTAGGTCTCTAAGTTTTATTAAAACTTAGGATACTCTGCATTATAAATATAAAACAAACTGCCGTGAGTCCTTGCCGGACGGTTCAACGACCGGAGTAAAATCCGACCGACCGCTGGAGGAATGACAAGTTTTTGGTACCGCTTCCGGGGACTACAACGACCGATTTTAGGAATTTAATTCTTTTAGTTATTTAGCGATCCTTTCGGAAGATCAATATCATCTGGAAGTTACCTGCTTTATCTTTAGGTTAATTAGGTTAATTAATTTAGATTAAATTAGCTATCCTTTCCGTAACCCAAATTTCTACCCTACGAGTTATGACGAACCATATCACGCTCACCTCATCAATCAAACCACTGCTAGAGGGATGATGAGGACCGATCATAGCACCAACCGACGAAACCCTTGAAATTAAGCCTCACTACATAAAAATGATTAAATTTGAGTGTCAGTTTCATGGTCTTTCGGTTGAAAATCCAAACGCTCATCTCAATAAATTCATTAACCTTACCGACTCTTTCGAACTAATAGGAACCAATAGAGACCTTCTTCGACTCCATCTGTTTCCTTATTCTCTATCCTCTCGAGCCTTAACCTGGTTTTATGATTTTGAACCCAATTCGATTCATACATGGGAGGAGATGGCTACTAAGTTTCTATCTAAGTACTTCCCTCCTTCCATGCAAACCAAGCTTAAAGCCGACATTGCTAACTTTCGTCAGGAAACTAACGAATCATTAAGCAAGGCTTGGGAATGATTTAAGAATCTTATCGGAAGATGTCAAAATCATCAGTTGGCTGAACCGAATCATGTCTTCACATTCTATAGTAGCTTAAATCCTCAGCACCAACAAACCCTCGACGCTACTTCATCCAGAAACTTCATGCAACATACTTCAGATGAAGCTTGGAAATTGATTGAGATGATAACGATGCACCATCATGACTTGGAGCCAGATGAATCCTCTTCAGAAAAATGGAATACTTCAGATCAAGCCTTGGACACCTTGAAAACTCAACTCGAATCCATCTCCAAAGTTGTCAAGGACTTGCAAGAATCTTCTAAACCCATGCAAAAGAAGAGATCCCAAATTTCTTCCCAAACATACGAGCTAACGAAGAAATTTTTGATACCACTGGTAGAAACCCTGACCAACCCTTTCATTCTAAACCATTCGTTCAGCAGTTAACACACTACCTTCATCTCAATCTTTAATTCTCTCTACTCCTACCCAATTGACTTCTCGTCTAGACAATACGATTTTCAATAACTTCATGGTTGAGCAAAAAAATACAAACAAACGAATTCTTGATTTTCAAAACCAAAATGACTATTTGCTCAAAATTTCAAACGATTTAATTAAAAACATGGAGGATAATGTTAAAAGGTTGTTTTTAAAAGTTGAGGAGAGGCAAAAAGAGGAAGCGATTTATAATTCTGTCTATCACTTATCCTAGAGGTATGACGACATTCTTGTAGTCACTAGAGGAGGAGAAAAGACTAAGAATGAGAAAACCATAGATATTCCTTCAAATGAACCTTCTACTTCTACTGAATCGGTACAAGTTGACACCCATGTCGCTTCTCCTGAGCCAGAACCTTCTAAAGCCCCAGAAGTCTCTAAACCTGTTCGAATACCCTTCCCTGGTAGACTTAAGAAAAAGAAACAAGAAGCTCAGTTTGGAAAATATCTAGAAATATTCAAAAGCCTACACCTAAACGTTAGATTATTAGATGCTTTAGTAGAAATGCCCAGTTGTGCTAAATTCTTTAAGGAACTGATATCCAACAAAGAAAAACTTAGACAGATAGTTAACTTGCCCTTAGATGCAGAGTGCTCTCTAATTATGAAACAAGGACTACCCCCTAAGCTTGGAGATACCGGCCGTTTCACTATTCCTTGTTATCTTCAGGATGTTTAAATAAGTAACGCCTTAGCTGACTTAGGAGCTAGTGTAAACCTCATGCCATTCTCGCTTTATAGGAAACTAGGATTAAACGAACTCTTGCCTACCCGTATGACCATCCAATTAGCAGATAGATCAGTTAAACTCCCCCGAGGAATTGCTGAAGATATTATGGTCTGTGTTCACAAATTCGTATTCCCAGTTGATTTCGTTGTTATGGATATTGAAGAAGACACCCAGGTTCCAATTATCCTTGGCAGACCTTTCCTAAACACTGCCAAGGTCGTCATTGACGTAAATGAAAAATATTTAAAACTCCGAGTTAGAACTGAAGAGGTCACCTTCAATGTTGATAAACTAATGAAACAACCTATGGGAGAAGATCTTGGTTTGATAGATTCTATGCAGGAAATAATCGAAGAACACTTGGAAGAGATCCTCGTAGTAAGCAGCATCAACCCATTCCCAATACTGTCATCACTTCAAGAATACTGTGTGAAGAAGGTGCGGGTCTATGCTCTGCTATCTCGGATTCTTCCAATGCATCTGGAGAGTTACTATTTCCATTTAAGAAATCTGAGCCGCAGTTCAACTCCATCACAACTGCTCTGCTTGGATATGGCATTCTTGTCACTCTACTACGAAGGAACCCGACTTCTGAAGTGAATCATTCGTCTCTCTCAAGGGAAGAAATTCTGAAGACTCTTGAAGACATGGAGTCAATTTTTAAACCACCTGCCTCGTAACTACCTGAAGGTTGTAAAAATCTTAATCCAAAAATCACCATTAGTGAGTCTTCATCAGCTCAATTCCAGAGATTTGCAACAACTGACGAAGGAAAAAAAATAATCACTGAAGAAAATGCAACCTCTCAATCTTCCCGAGTAAAATATGAGCTGAGAAAAGATGAGTTGTCCAACAATATAGAATGGGTTGAGATAGCATCAGCCGATATTCCGGAATCACCTGCAATAGAGTCAGATTATCAAACAACATATGACGAGCTCAAAAGAGACGAAATTGCTAGGATGAAACCCTCTACCGAAGAACCACCTGAATTGGAACTAAAGGAACTTCCCCCACACTTTGAATATGCTTTTCTTAAAGGCACTTCGCACTTACCGGTTATCATATCTAAGGAATTGAAGCCCGAAGAGAAAGCAAGGCTGGTACAGGTTCTCAAGTCGCACAAGAAGGCGATTGCTTAGAAGATCTCTGACATACAAGGGATTACTCCAAACTACTGCACGCACAAAATCTTAATGGAAAACGACTTCAAACCATCAGTTTAAAGGCAAAGAAGAGTCAACCCGAAGATTCAAGATGTGGTTAAAAAGGAGGTTATCAAACTTCTGGATGCTGGTCTGATTTACCCTATCTCTGATTCCCCATGAGTTAGCCCAGTTCAAGTCGTCCCAAAGAAAGGAGGCATGACGGTCATCGCTAACGAAAATAATGAATTGATTCCAAAACAAACCGTCAATGGTTGGAGGGTGTGTATCGACTATCAGAAACTGAATGAAGCTACACGCAAAGATCATTTCCCTCTACCATTCATTGATCAGATGCTCGAAAGACTGTCACGGAATGAATTCTACTGCTTCCTTGATGGCTTCTCAGGCTATTTTCAGATACCTCTCGATCCGAAGGACCAAGAAAAGACGACGTTCACTTGTCCCTATGGAACATTTGCTTACCGATGTATGCCTTTTGGTTTATGTAATGCACCTGCGACTTTTCAAAGATGCATGATAGCAATCTTCCATAACATGATTGAACAATGCATGGAAGTGTTCATGGATGATTTCTCAGTTTTTGGGGATTCTTTCACCACTTGTCTTTCTAACTTGGATAGGATGCTTGTTCGATGTGAAGAATCAAACCTAGTTCTGAATTGGGAGAAATGTCATTTCATGGTGAAAGAAGGCATAGTTCTTGGACACCGCATTTCAAAGTCTGGAATTGAAGTTGACAAAGCAAAAGTTGAAACGATCTCAAAACTTCCACCCCCTACTTCTGTGAAATCCATCCGAAGTTTTCTAGGTCATACCGGATTCTACCGTCGCTTTATTAAGGATTTCTCTAAGGTCTCTCGACCTATGACTCATCTTCTCGAAAAAGATACTCCGTTTGACTTTACAGATGAATGTCTTAAAGATTTTAACTACTTGAAGGATCAGCTTGTACATGCACCGATCATGGTTACCCCCGACTGGAGTCTTCCATTTGAAATCATGTGCGACGCCAGTGATTTCGCCGTTGGAGCTGTACGGGGACAGCGGAAGGAGAAACACTTTCAACCAATATACTACGCCAACAAAACGCTCACAGATGCTCAAGAGAACTACACTACTACAGAACAGGGGCTGCTTGCGGTAGTATTTGCTTTTGATAAATTTCGTTCCTATCTAATCCTGTCAAAAACTATTGTCTACACAGATCACTCCGCTTTGAAATATCTTTTCAAGAAGCAATATGTTAAACTACGCGTTCTACGATGGATTCTACTCCTACAAGAATTTGATATTAAGATTAAAGATAAGAAAGGAGCAGAAAACATCGCGGCCGATCATCTTAGCCGATTGGAAAATCCAGCAATGGAGAAGTTGCACGAAAAAGATATACAAGATCAGTTCCCCGAAGAATAACTCATGACTGTAGGAGGCTACCAACAAGGATCGCAGTTCACACACAACCCTTGGTATGCCGACTTCGCCAATTATCTGGTAGGAAACATCATACCAAAAGGAATGCCAACTTCTCAGAAACGGAAATTCTTCCGCGTTGTCAAGAACTATTATTGGAACGATCCTTACCTCTTTAAGGTTTGTCCCGATCAACTTATTCAAAGATGCGTCGATGGGAAGGAGGCAGAACAAATTCTACACCAGAGCCACCACGAACATACTGGAGGACACCATGGCAACAAAATGACAGCACGAAAGGTTTACGACACTGGCTTTTATTGGCCAACCATATTCCGAGACGCTTGGTACCTGGTAAGACGCTGTGATATCTGCCAAAGGCAAGGTAATATCTCAGCCCGAAACGAAATGCCACTTACTAATATCCAGGCCGTGGAGATCTTTGATATCTAGGGATTAGATTTATGGGACCATTCCCTAAGTCTAACGGCAAAGAGTACATCTTAGTCGCAGTTGACTACGTCTCCAGGTGGGCCGAAGCTCAAGATTTTCCGACCAATGATGCAAAAGTAGTAACCCAGTTCCTCAAAATGCTGTTCAGTCAATTTGGAACTCCTAGAGCTTTAATTAGTGACCGTGGCACGCATTTATGCAATACTCAATTCATGCGGGTACTGCAGCAGTATGGTGTCACTCACAAAACTTTGACAGCTTACCATCCACAAACAAATGGGCAAGCTGAAGCGACAAATCGGGCTTTGAAAGGGGTATTGGAATGAACTGTCGGGAATCATGGGCATAGGTGGGCCGAAAAATTGGACGATGCGTAGTGGGCATTCAGAACTGCCAACAAAACACCATTAGGAACCACACCGTATCGGCTAGTCTACGGCAAGGCGTGTCACCTTCCGATATAGTTGGAATATCGGGCGTATTGGGCTTTAAAACATTGCAACTTGGAAATTTCAGCAGCTGGAGAACAACGAAGAATGCAATTGAATTAGTTAGCCGAGCTAAGGGACCAGGCGTACGACAGTTCGCTGAACTTCAAAGAAAGAACTAAAAGGGTCCACGACGCTAAACTGAAGCCTTCTAGGTTCAAACAAGGAGACAAGGTGCTGCTCTTCAATTCACGATTCAAGAAATTCTCTGGTAAATTCAAAAACAGGTGGAGCGGACCATTCATCATCTCAAAGGTATTTCCTTATGGTGCAATCGAACTCGAGGCCCCAGAAGGTAATTTTATGCTTAATGGTCATTGCTTAAAGCATTATGTTGAAGACCTTCCCATCAGGGAAGACGTCTTCATCTTGGAACCTCCATGAGTCTTCAAGAAAGGTACAAAGAGTCAAGCTAGAGACTCGTAAAACAAGCGCTCTTGGGAGCCACCCCAAGCTTATCTTTACTTTTCTGTTAAAATTTTACTTCTTAGTTTATTTTTATTAAGTATGATTACCTCTGACAAAAATTTCAGGATTTGTTACTTCTCGCCCACCCTGGTTATTCTTTTCTCCTGCTGGACCGTTCGCTGCTGGACCTTCCACTGCTCCGCCTGATGCTGTTGAGCCTGCTATGTCATCAGGGAGTTCATCAGCAGAGCCTTCACTTACTGAGCAGTTGATGGCCATGCTAGATGTTCCTAGCCCACCTCTCGCTCATGTTTCTGCTGATACTATGAAGCAGAGTAGAGACATGATGGAGGATCTTCCACCATCACCCTCCTCATCCCTTGCTACTGCTATTGCTAGCTTTGATCCTGACAACGATGATCTACTTGATGACTTTTAGTTTATTTAGTTTATGTTATTTATCTTATTTCAGTACTTAGATGTTATAACTCTTTGTTATTTTCGAGATATGACGTTGTGTTGATGTTTATTGCAGAACTTAGCTTTTTTGTGGAATGGATGATCTTACACGAGACTGGTCCTCAAATCCAGCAAATCACACGCACCATTTCTACACTAATCTGGTCCTGTCCAGTAAACAGAATGGGAAGTACTTTAAACCTTTCTCCGTTTTTGATGATTCTAAGTTTTGTAAAGTTTATGTGTTATAATATGTGCCACATCCTAAATTATCACTAAGTGTGGGATTCCAGCCCAATTAAACACTTAGAAAACATTTTCTTACATGTTCAAACTCTAAGTGTGGGATTTTAGTCGTAAAATCTCAACTCAAGAGAACATTAGGGACAATGTTCCTCTAAATGTGGGATGGTAGGTATGGAATACCTTGGATAAACGATTTTTATGTCTACATGGCATATCTCAGAAAATGTTCCCTAAAATTTTTCAATTTTTTCAAAAATATTTTTCAATAAAATAAAAATATGAGCTAAATCTTGCGATTAACTCTAAATTTTTGAGTTTTGGTATGCCTGAAAGAAATCATTTTCAAAAATATGAGGAAAATATTTCAAAAACTTAAGGAAATTAAGGTAGAAATCTCCTAAGCAAGAAACGACAATCTAAGAGGGGCATCGCATGACTAGGCACATACAACCCAAATTTGCAGTGAGGTTTTGAGCCTTAAAAGCATTCATTTTTAATGCTACATTGTTCATTTCTTATGTGTGCCGATGCATATATCTCTAAATTAGAACTTGCTCTTGAGATACGTTTCGAGACCACATTGGTGTGTACCGTACGCGGTATAGGTGCAATTAGATGACCTTGACATTCCTTAGGATTTGAACCCCTTTTAAGCCTTCTCTTTCAAGCCCAAAACCCTTCCGATACTCATTTTTAGTATCGATGATCCGCCTAGAAAATCCTGTTGAGCCTAAACCTTTCATTTCCTAAAAACCCTAATCACAAACCCACTTTCCCAAATTCCCAAAATCTTATCTTAGAATTTCTGAGGTTATGAAAAACATCTTGAAGAATATCCAACTCGATTATCCTACTCGTTCGTGTTCTCCAAAAGGAATCAAACCTCTCCAAAAAGTGCGGGAAAATTAGCACACAAGAGAGACAGGAAACAAAAAGTGCGGGAAAATTAGCTCCTGAAGAAAAGACTCGAATTGATCAAGATGAAAGAAAGGATTTCGGAAAAAAAAAGACTTCAAAGTATCAACCAATTAAAAGGAAGATCCGATAGAAGACGAGTATCTACTTCATCCGTTCTGCAAATAAGTTTTTCATGATTCTTGGAAAGCCTAAGATAAGCAACACCCTTACAAACCAAAAAATTCCCTTATCCATACTTTTAACCCTCACAAAACATTACAACCCCTGAATGTCTTGAGATAATTAGCGTCATTCTCACCTAAGTGGTGGAGATCCGATTCTCGATCAAGCCTATGATGATGAGTACTGCATGACTGGCTTTATGAGCGATTTCGTTTGATTTAGATTGATAGGAAACCCGATACACTATTGAGTGAATTGAGTGACCACCTTATGTGAGATCTCCGGGTCATGTATACTCCACATCCCGAGAGTTGGAAGTATGCTGATGAAAATCGCTTCTTGTTTCTAAAAGGATCATCTTATTTTTCCTTGTTTTCTGAAACTATCTACTCATATGAGGAAATGGTTACTAACAGGGATGTCATTACTCTCCTTAAAAACCCATTTTAAAAATGTTTTCAAAGGGGATGATGATGAGTGTTGCTTGAGGACAAGCAACGTCTAAGTGTGGGATACTTGATGTGACTCAAAAAGTCATATTTTTAAGTACTTATTTCCGCACTTTTTGGACTATTCTCTGGTGAAAACATTTAAAAACAATCATTTATCATCAAAAATCACCAAGGTAGTCTAAATACGAGCGTTGCTACAAAAATCAGCTAAAAACATCTAATTTACACACAAACCGAGGCAAAAACAATCACCTTAAATATTCCATTCTTCATTATCCTATCAAGGTATATCTTAATGCATATTTTATGATTCAATAGTAAAATCCTAGATTGGAGGTGAAAGAATCAAGAGAAACGAGTAAAGAACGAGGAAGATGTGCAGTCTGGTAGCCCGCCGATCGTCATCCGGAACACGCAAAAGTCAAACACTTCCAAATTTGGCAAACTTAATTTCATTAGAAGCGTAACGGAGAAACAAAGCCAATGGCGCAAGAATCAAGCAAAATGGACTCCAAACGAAGAAGATACGGACGAACCAAGCAACCGAGAAGTCAACGGAGGCCAAACCGAGCACCAACTCCCCCTGGACACCTAGGTACCATATACGGTACCCTAGGTGCCGTATATGGCCCTTAGCATGCCATATACGGGGGTGTTGTCCTTGATGGGTGCCGTTTGACCCCCCCTGGTCCGCTTGCCCCGTATGCTGCTTTGATGCTTGTATTTGATGCTTCAAGACTTGTACCAAGGCTACCTCCCTTCCTCTACAAATACCAAGCTTCATTCCACCATTTCACACACCTCTCATCTCATTTCTCTCATTAGTTTAGCATTCTCTCTCTAGCACTACTCTTAGGAGTTAGAGGAGAATTAGTAGGTAGTTTAGCATTCTCTCTCTAGCACTACTCTTAGGAGTTAGAGGAGAATTAGTAGGTTAGATGTAGAAGCTCTTAGTAGCTTGTGTACGGAGTTATTCCGAGACTTCAGATTTACGAAGATTTGTCTGTATTACTCTCCTATTTTGGTTTAATACAATCTCTCGTATTTATTCTTATGATCATGTTATCTTACTATGCATGCTTAGGAATGAATGCTAGAATTATGCTAGGCTAGACAAATCAATGTTTGCTGTGATGTATGCAATGTTAGGATAGTTATGATACAATTGGGGTAACACCATTATGAAACAACTGAGGTAACGTTATACGGCTTTCATTTGTATAGCGCCGGAAACAGAACATGGAAGCTATGAAAGTCGTGGGCACAATCCGTTGTGGAAATAATGATCCCAATTGTAAACATGTTGTTACTCTGTCTGTGTAAATTTAAACTGTTTGTGAACTTATAAGCTGAACCTCTGCCCGTTTATCTGTCCAACTTATGTTGTGGTTTGTATCCTCCTCCCTAGAATTGGGCCCATTACTAGAAGTAGGATTGCCACCTATTCTTTGTATGATGATCAATGAACTCAACATGGTCATTGTTCCCTTGATTGAGACATATCCGAGGGACACGAAGCATATGATTATAGATAGATTAGGTTCATGCTTGTTTGTTGTGTATCTTTGGGTCAACTTCCGGGATATCCATGATTTGATTATCAGGTCAGTTGTTATGCTGCTAGTGTTCCATCCTATTGCATGTTCTTATTTAATTGTTGCTTAGGTATTGCATGCTAGACATACATAACCACTATCACTGCCCTGCTAATTGGATTTTCATAAACATGATAAACGTAATACAGATAGGTTAACATGCATGTAATAGTTGTGATGATTGTATGATTAATGATGAACAATTCAGCCGATCGCTAGACAGATTATCCCAACTAGTTCCGCGGGTTAAATCCTGTTCATGTTATTGTTCAATGAACAATTCATGCCATGATACTAACATCTTCTGGATGTCCGTACATGGGGACCTGGATTAGAGGATAGTTGTTAGTTGAATTGGTCTGTGCATTTCGGAGAATTTCCGGTGTACTGGACATTCTATAACTGCTATCCATGTGACATATTATATATCTGATTGCGGACAACTCTACGTTAGGTATATAGTAGGATCGTAGTTGTAGCTCATTAAGAAATATAGGAATATCTAGTGAGTAATCTGGACTCATAATTGGTATAACGGAAAAGCGTCGTAAGAATAATACTTTATTACCAATTAAGCTTCTATGACCTCACCGGATTAGTCATCGCACCTAGTAGCCTTATCCCCCATAACTATCCACCCAAATAACATTGCCGAAATTGCAGCAAACATATTCCTTATCTTGATTTCTCTGCGTTCTCCGTACAAACCCCTCCTTTAATTTAGTTTTTAATTTTAGTAATTAGATTAGAAAACCAAACCAACCTATCAAAAAGTTTTGAAATCCCAGCTAAATTACAAAAGATAGTTAATCCTCCTAAGATCCCATGCCCGTTGTAGTTTGAAGAACGACACCTGGCTTACTGCCCGTTAGGTCTTTAAGTTGTATTAAAACTTAGCATACCCTGCATTATAAATATAAAACAAACTGTCGTGAGCCCTTTCCGGACGGTTCAACGACCGGAGTAAAATCCAACCGACCGCTGGGGGAATGACAGGGGTGCTTTTGTAATATTCGAGGCTCTGCTCGTTGTAATCTTTCAGCTTATATTCAACTACTCATTTATCACGGTTATCTCTTTCCTTATCTGTTATAATGCATGTTATTGTTATTATGCTAGATTTAGGATTCGTTGCCATGATTAGTGAGTAGTTAGCTTGTGTGTTTGTTGTGATGTAGTTAGCCGCTAAAATGGGGGATGATGTTAATTTAAATATATAACTGAAAACTATGTCTGTTTAACTTTTCATCTATGATTATAAACTTTTCATCAAACTATCGCCTTTCCTCCAATAAACGTGGTTAAAACCCTAAATGACAAGGAGTCGCGATCCTTGTTCCGAGGGTAGTAAATTATTTGTGCTATCTATGCATGGTCTGATTTCGAAGTTTTGGAAATACCGCTAAACCAAAAGTATAGTACAACGTGAATAAATCAGCGATTTATTGGGTAATATTAAGTGAGAGATGGGTTTATATAATAGATGGGTACGCTTTAATACAAACTGAGTTTAAAAGGGTTCAGAGTGACCCAAAATATGCAACATGTGTGGAATACAGTAAAACGACCTATTACTTAGTATTGTGCTGCAACTACCTCTAGTGTAGTACAAACGCATGGAAGCTATGGAACGGTTGTCGGTGTATACACCCTAACTTGCATTAGTGCGCAAGGCATGAAATGCCGTAAAACGTCCTAGTACCTCGTGTAAGTGTCGGAACCATCCTTTGGGAACGGTTCCCATACACCCAAGCTATGAAACAGACGTCGGTGTATACATTCTAAGCAGCACTGGGTGACCCACCAGCTCTAAACCTAACAAACCATCGATGAAAAGTTAACAGACGCTTTCCGAATTACTTCTTAAATGCTCTATTTTGAATTAGATTACTTTATGGTATCAAAGAATGGTCAGAGATTAAATATCGGTATGTTACCTTATTCATGCGCCCAGGAGTTAACTCCAAGAAGGGTCACTAGTTTTTACAAACAGTGTTGAGGGTAGAGTAGCCTGATCTGATCAGAATCATGACAACCTAGTACTCAGTGACATGCTATCTGAGGAATCAGATAGTAGGGTGCTAGTGTTGACACCATAAAGTACCTAAGACAGTAGAACACAAATACATAGAAAAAACATTTTCAAAACATCAAAACCAAACATCATCTCCCCTTTAGACTAATGAAATCAGAACAAACACTCCTCTCCATACTGATTATCACCTATTATTTTATTTTGCTGTTTATTTAGTTTAATTTAGGACCCAAGTAAAAACCCAAAAATCAAATCCCGTGTTTACAAACCCTACTAAATCGAATCGATCATCTTGACTGCTTGGTTTCAAAATACGGTTGATCTTAAGAATGACCCTGAGTCATTACTTGTCGCTAACTACCCTTAGCTATAGTAAAACTTAGGTCCCCAGCTCTATAAATATAAAACCACCGGTCCGATCACGTGGTCCCGACTGGGAGGTCAGCAACGACAAGGAAGTGATTCCTTGACCGACCGTCTGGGACCCGATCAGAGGTTTTAAACTTCAAGGACACTTGGGTTGTATCATCTTAATTAAGTGATTTTGACATGATAACTAATGTAATGCCCCCGCAAAGCCGTAAGCAGTGACTAACCGGATACCTTCAGGTTTCAACTAAAAACTATGGTGGAAGGTATTTATTAGCCACAACTTTAGACTTATAAGGGACTCCAAATTCTTATCATTTTCTGATGTGGGACGGGTTGTTACAAACTCCCCCACTTAAAATCCTGACGTCCTCGTCAGGCCGAAACATAACCAGGATCCATACCCCAGGAAATGCACGAGCCGCATGCCCGTCACAGCCCGAGAGGCTATGGCTATGATTCCATATGTAACGCCCCCGCAAAGGTAAAAGCAGTGACTAACCGGATACCTTCAGGTTTCAAATAAAAACCATGGTGGAAGGTATCTATTAGCAACAACTTTAGACTTATAAGGGACTCCAAATTCTTATCATTTTCCGATGTGGGACGGGTTGTTACAACTAATAAGTCCGAATTGTGTCTTCTAGGTTGACTAATCCTGATCCAGTGCTTAATCCATGTATCCAATAACTAGAGGTTAAACGGTCTAAGCAAACATATTTAATCCATCTGATATTAATCTATCTTTTATTCGTTTTCGTTTATTTACTTGTTTAAAATACAATCTTTTTGACTATCTGTCATTAAAAGACACAAAACTACCAATCTTTAATTGTTTTTATTAGTGTATCTGTTAGGTAAATTAATTACTTAAAATATACATATATTGTTCCCTGTGGAGACGATTTACTCGGATCTTACCATAGCTATACTATTGTGCGATTAGGTACACTTGCCTAGTTGTGTTTTAGTCTAGATCTTCGGTATTTTCTATTTTATTTTTATAACCTGATTTTTGTACATCAGTGGCTCAAGCCATGGCTACCTGAGCAACAAATTCTGGTAGTGAAGACACAGCTGCCAACGGGCTTCAACCTAAGCCTTGTTCATACAAAGATTTTCAGCACTGCAAGCCGCTGAACTTCAAAGGCACCGAGGGTGCCATCGGATTATTGCGCTGGTTGGAGAAAGTAGAGTCATCTTCCGCATATGTAACTGCCCGGAGGACTGCAAGGTCAAATATTCCACCTGCACCTTTCTGGATGGTGCTCTGACTTGGTGGAATACCTATGCTTAGACTGTGGGTATTTGACTTCGTGGGAAGAATTGAAACAGATGTTGAAGGACGAGTATTGTCCTAGAGATGAGATTCAACTATTAGAGCACGAGTTCTGGCACCTCACCACTCAAGGCAATGACATTGCCGGATACACTACCAGGTTTAACCAACTGGCATTGTTGTACCCATCTCTTGTTGATCCGGAATACAAGCGGATCGAGCGATACATCTGGGGACTTCCCCCACGCATTCAGGGTTTGGTCACTGCCTCCAACCCCGCCACCATCCAAGCTGTAGTCCGAATGGCACATAACCTCATGGCACAGGTGGTCCGTCGAGAAACATCTACTGCCAACAATCCGAACCAGTCTAGGGATAACAAACGCAAATGGTCTGGAAACAACAACGACAACACCTAATCATCCAATAAACCTGAAACCATCAAGGCCTACTCTTCTGGGTCTGAACCAAAAAGGGGCTACTCTGGAAACAAGCCCTTCTGTTCTAAGTGCCGCCGTCACCATGATGGTCCTTGTATTACCCAATGCTCAAACTGTCAGAGATTTGGGCACATGGCCAAGGACTACGAATCTACCACCAACTCCAACACCAGTCAACCCAGAGCCTGCTTCGAGTGCGGTATTCCGGGGCATTTCAGGAACGAATATCCCAAACTGAAGAACAAGGGCAACTGCACCGCTAAAGGTAGAGCTTTTTTCCTGAACTCAAAAGATGCCCGCCAAGACCCGAATGTGGTCTCGGGAATGTTCCTCATCAACAACTTATCTGCTTCTATCCTATTTGATATTGGCGCTGATAGGAGCTTTATATCTGATGAATTATGTCCATTACTTAGCACCACACCTATTGCCCTAGATGCTAAGTACATAGTAGAGTTAGCTAACGGCAACCTCGTTGAAACCGATAGTGTATTGCCCAACTGTAGACTAAATCTAGCTAATGAATTATTTCCCATAGACCTCATACCTGTCGAGATTGGGAGTTTTGACGTCATCATCGGCATGGACTGGCTGTCCAAGCATTATGCCAAGATCGTTTGCTTTGATAAAGTTGTTCGCATACCTCTCGCCTCCGGTGGTACTCTAGCCATACAAGGGGAGACCGGTGGGATGAGGTTGAACGTCATTTCATGTATGAAAACCCGTGAATATCTGAGAAAAGGTTATCAGGCAATCCTCGCACACATTATGAAAAAGTCGAAGGAGAAGCGACTTGAGGATGTTCCTATCATTCGGGACTTTCCAGAAGCCTTTCCTGAGGAATTACCTGGCCTTCCACCGTTTAGGCAGGTAGATTTCACCATCGATCTTGTGCCCGGAGCAGCACCCATGGCACGAGCATTGTACCGTTTAGCCCCATCCGAACTTCATAAGTTGTCCTCTCACTTACAGGAACTCCTGGACAAAAAATTCATCCGACCGAGCTCTTCACCTTGGAGAGCTCCGGTCTTGTTTGTCAAAAAGAAAGACGGTTCTTTCTGTATGTGCATCGACTACAGGAACTGAACAAGTTAACCGTCAAGAACCGTTATCCACTTCCACGCATCGATGACCTATTTGACCAACTTCAAGGATCAAGTTTCTATTCCAAAATTGATTTACTATCCGGTTACCACCAGTTACGAGTTCACTATGTTGACATTCCGAAAACTGCCTTCCAAACTCGTTACGGGCAGTATGAGTTTCAAGTCATGCCCTTCAGTTTGACAAACTCACCGGCTGTATTCATAGATCTCATCAACCGAGTGTGTAAACCATATCTCGACAAGTATGTCATCGTATTCATCGATGACATTCTAATCTACTTACGCGATGAAAAAGAACATGCGCAACATCTTAAGATCATTCTAGAACTTCACAAACATGAAGAGTTATACGCCAAATAGTCTAAGTGTGAATTCTGGATACTATTGCCCTAAATGCTAAGTACATAGAAGAGTTAGCTAACGGCAACCTCATTGAAATTGATAGTGCATTGCCCAACTGTACTCTAAATCTAGCCAATGAATTATTTCCCATAGACCTCATACCTGTCGAGATTGGGAGTTTTGACGTCATCATCAGCATGGACTGGCTGTCCAAGCATTGTGCCAAGATCGTTTTCTTTGATAAAGTTGTTTGCATACCTCTCGCCTCCGGTGGTACTCTAGCCATACAAGGGGAGACCGGTGGGACGAGGTTGAACATCATTTCAAGTATGAAAACCCGCAAATATCTGAGAAAAGGTTATTAAGCAATCCTCGCACACGTTAAGGAGAAAAAGTCAGAGGAGAAGCGACTTGAGGATGTGCCTATCGTTCGAGACTTTCCAGAAGCCTTTCCTGAGGAATTACCTGGCCTTCCACCGTTTAGGCAGGTAGATTTCACCATCGATCTTGTGCCCGGAGCAGCAGCCATGGCACGAGCACCATACCGTTTAGCCCCGTCCGAACTTCATGAGTTATCCTCTCAGTTACAGGAACTCCTGGACAAAGGATTCATCCGACAGAGCTCTTCACCTTGGAGAGCTCCGGTCTTATTTGTCAAAAAGAAAGACGGTTCTTTCTGCATGTGCATCGACTACAGGAAATGAACAAGTTAACCGTCAAGAACCATTATCCACTTCCATGCATCGATGACCTATTCGAACAACTTTAAGGATCAAGTTTCTATTCCAAAATTGATTTACAATCCGGTTACCACCAGTTACGAGTTCGCGATGTTGACATTCTGAAAACTGCCTTCCGAACTCGTTACGGGCAGTATGAGTTTCAAGTCATGCTCTTCGGTTTGACAAACGCACCGGCTGTATTCATAGATCTCATGAACCGAGTGTGTAAACCATATCTCGACAAGTTTATCATCGTATTCATCGATGACATTCTAAACTACTCGCGCGATGAAAAAGAACACGCGCAACATCTTAAGATCATTCTAGAACTTCTCAAACACGAAGAGTTATACGCCAAATTCTCTAAGTGTGAATTCTGGATACGAACCGTTCAATTCCTTGGACAAGTTTTAGATAGTCAAGGAATTCATATTGATCCATCAAAGATCGAGGCTATCAAATGTTGGCAAGCACCGACAACGCCTACCGAAGTACGCCAGTTCATAGTTCTCGCTGGTTATTATCAATGTTTCATCGAAAACTTTTCAAATATAGCCCAGCCTCTCACAATCCTCACTCAAAAAGAAAAGAAATTCGATTGGACCGACAAACAAGAGTCAACTTAGACAGGTAGAGTTCACCATCGATCTTGTGCCCGGAGCAGCACCCGTGGCACGAGCACTGTACCGTTTAGCCCCATCCGAACTTCAGGAGTTGTCCTCTCAGTTACAGGAACTCATGGACAAAGGATTCATCCGACCGAGCTCTTCACCTTGGGGAGCTTCGGTCTTGTTTGTCAAAAAGAAAGACGGTTCTTTTTGCATGTGCATCGACTACAGGGAACTGAACAAGTTAACCGTCAAGAACCGTTATCCACTTCCACGCATTGATGACCTATTTGACCAACTTCAAGGATCAAGTTTATATTCCAAAATTGATTTACGATCCGGTTACCACCAGTTACGAGTTCGCGATGTTGACATTCCGAAAACTGCCTTCTGAACTCGTTACGGGCACTATGAGTTTCAAGTCATGCCCTTTGGTTTGACAAACGTACCGGCTGTATTCATATATCTCATGAACCGAGTGTGTAAACCATATCTCGACAAGTTTGTCATCGTATTCATCGATGACATTCTAATCTACTCACGCGATGAAAAAGAACCCGCGCAGCATCTTACGATCATTCTAGAACTTCTCAAACACGAAGAGTTATACGCCAAATTCTCTAAGTCTGAATTCTGGATACGAACCATTCAATTCTTTAGACACATTTTAAATAGTCAAGGAATTCATGTTGATCCATCAAAGATCGAGGCTATCAAATGTTAGCAAGCACCGACAACGCCGACCGAAGTATGCCAGTTCTTGGGTCTCGCTGGTTATTATCGACGTTTCATCGAAAACTTTTCAAAGATAGCCCATCCTTTCACAATCCTCACTCAATAAGAAAAGAAAATCGATTGAACCGACAGACAAGAGTCAACTTTCCAACTCCTGAAACAAAAATTATGCAGCGCACCTATTCAATCTTTACCGAAGGCACCGATGACTTTGTGGTATATTGTGATGCTTCGCATCAAGGTCTCGGTTGCGTGCTTATGCAATGAGACAAATTCATTGCCTACGCCACACGACAACTCAAAACGCATGAAAAGAATTACACCACTCATGACCTTGAACTGGGAGCCGTAGTGTTTGCACTCAAAATCTGGAGACACTATCTCTATGGCACTAAGTGCACGATCTTTATCGACCACAAAAGTCTCCAACACATTCTCAATCAGAAGGATCTCAATATAAGGCAACATCGTTAGGTCGAGTTGCTTACCGATTACGATTGTGAGATCAAATATCACCCTGGCAAGGCAAATGTCATTGCTGATGCCCTCAGCCGAAAGGAACGCCCGAAACCTCTTCGAGTCCCAGCCCTCAGTATTACAATCCACAACGATCTTATCACTCAAATTTTTACCACTCAACTCGAAGCCTTGAAACCTGAAAATATCAAAAACGAAGCTTTGCAAAACATGGAGAAACAATTTGAAACCAAACCCAACGGGGTTAAATATTTCGCAAACTGAATTTGGTTACCGCATTTCGGAAATCTCCGAGACCTGGTAACGAATGAAGCCCACAAATCCAAATACTCTATACATCCTGGATCCGACAAGATGTATCATGGCATCAGGGAATTATACTGGTGGCCAAACACGAAAGCTGAGATCGCCACCTATGTCAGTAAATGCCTCACATGCTCAAAAGTCAAAGTCGAACATCAGCAACCATCTGGTTTACTTCAACAACCAAACATACCTCAATGGAAATGGGAAAAAATTACCATGGACTTCATCACCAAACCCCTGAAAACGTCAAGCGGTTGCAATACCATTTGGGTAATCATTGATCGTCTCACCAAATTTGCCCATTTTCTCGCCATCAAGGAAACCGATAGAATGGAACGCCTCACCCGAATCTACCTGAAAGAAATCGTATCCCAACACGACGTTCCTATCTCGATTATCTCCGACAGGGATAGTCGTTTCACCTCGCACTTTTGGCAATTATTAAAGAAATCTTTAGGTATTCTCCTCGATATGAGTACCGCTTATCATCCACAAACCGACAGCCAAAGTGAATGAAGCATTCAAACACTTGAAGACGTGCTACGATCCTGCGTAGTTGATTTCGGTGCTAATTGGGAACACCACTTACCATTGTGTGAATTCTCATACAACAACAACTACCATACCAGTATTGGAGCTGCACCATTCGAGGCACTGTACGGTCGTAAGTGCCGATCACCTATCTATTGGACCGAAGTAGGGGATAGCCAACTCACTGGTCCTGAAATCATTCACGAAACCACCGAGAAAATCATTAGTATCCAACAACGCCTTAAAGCCGCACGCGATCGTAGGAAGAGCTATGTTGACGTGAGATGCAAACAACTCGAGTTCCAGGTTGGAGACCGAGTATTACTCAAAGTATCGCCTTGGAAAGGCGTCATCCGTTTCGGTAAGCGTGGAAAACTGAACCCCATATACATCGGACCTTTTGAAATCCTCGAAAGAGTTGGTCCGGTGGCATATCGATTGCAACTACCAGCTGAACTCGGTAGTGTACACCCTACATTCCACATTTCCTACTTAAAGAAATGTCTATCCGACGAAACACTCATCATTCCCCTCAAGGAAATTCAAATTGACGACAAACTTCATTTTGTTGAGACACCAGTTGAGATTATGGACCGCAAAATCTAACAGCTTAATCAAAGCCGTATACCTATCGTCAAAGTTCGGTGGAATTCGTGACGTGGTCCGGAATTCACCTGGGAATGACAGGATCAGATGCGACTCAAATATCCGCAACTTATCTCCGACCCCACTCCCACGACTACTCAGACTTAAATTTTGGGACGAAATTCTCCTAACAAGGGGAGAATGTAACACATGCAAAATTAGGGCTCGTCATTAAGTCCTAATCATTTTGTAATACATATAATTAGTGTTGTGTTAGGCTAATTTGTGTATCATATAATATATGTATTGTTGAACATATACAATTACGCGATTTGGCTAAATTGTGCACGTTTCAATCGAATGTAAATCGATTCAATTAATACGGACGTTGGTGAAGAATTTAATTATATAATATGATATTATCTAATAAAGCTATTATATTCAAAATATTATGTTGATAATATTTCAATTCTATTTCGTATCGTACAAATAATGCTACGTGATTAAAATATTAAATGCACAAACAGTCAAAACAAAGTTAAGTAATATTTTATAAATCAAGCATAAAGTATTTGATGAAATACTTCAACAAAAATACCGAATAATTATTCGTATTTTAAAACGTATATTTAAAAGTATAAAATGAATAGTTAACATTTAAACGACCAGGGAAATGAACACCTCACGGAGCACAAACGCAGAATAAAAATTTGGGAGACTCCCAAACCAAGTGGGGCCCCCTAAACTGGCCCAAACCCCCACCCTCTTCCCTCTCTTTTCTCTTTTCATTTTACACACACACACACCACCACCACTATTTCTCCCTTTTCTCTCTTTCTTCCTCCATCTTCACCAACATACCACAACCACCTTCAACCCCAAAAATCACCACCAAGACGACCTCGGATCATCTCGTTCATTTGAAGAAAAAGAACCATGAAGTCGAGTTCTACGTTTCTATCTTTTCAAAATCTTCTCGCGCAAAATTGTAAGAATCCCGACACTTTCGAAAAACTCTTACATTTGGATTTTTCATGCTTGTATGTTATTCTCTTAGCTTGGTAGTGTCCAAATATGTGATTATAACTAGATTTCAAACCTTTGTCGAAAAATGTCGGTTTTGGCCAAATTGTGAAAATGACCCTCAAAATGACTTTCGACACAAAGTAATAATTTTTATAAGCTCTATGAACCAATATAAGGGTTGGGTAAAAGAATCAGACCAAGTGGTGGTCGTTAAACACGTTTTTGACAAACTTTGGGTCTGGCCAGAAGTAAGTGTCGCTTGAAACCCTAATCTTGCATCACTTGCCTAAGTGTCGCTAAAAACCCTCTTCTTGAGTCACTGCCTAAGTGATGCAAATTTAATACCCGACACTTGTATCCGACACTTTCTTAAGTGTCACTCCAAAATCAATTTATAATTTACCCGATACTCATACGCGACACTTACCTAAGTGTCGCCACCTTATGCGTCACTTCCTTGAGTGACGCCACCACTTCAGAATTTACCATTTTATGCGACAATTCCTGAGTGACGCCTAAACCCTTAAGTGTCGCTATAAATGACGCTAAAAATAGAAAGTTTGTAACTCTTTTCACACTAAGTTTTGGACACTCGAAACCTCAACAATTACATGGTACGACTTATAAAACACATTGGAACACGCTTTTAAGTATAACACCTTGAAATCAAAATAATAAGATTGAGAATTATTATTACAAATCTGTCATCAACGGGCTGTACACCTTTTCAAAACACAAACAAACAAACCTAATCATTTGGACATTACTAGTTGAATGGACGACTAGCATAGGTTATCTTTTAAGATACCTACTTATTATATTAACCTTGCTCGTTGTAAACGCCCGACAGGTTTCGGTCTTCGAACACCACATATTATTACATCATATTGCTTCGTTGCAAATCTCCAGACTCATGTGAGTCTCATAGCCCCTCATTTTATTGTTTTAAACCCAGGGGTGGGAATACATGTTTTACCTTGTTTTACATTTGAACACGAGTACAAAACTCGTTATATTCTGCATGAGCTGTTTTCTAATCACTTTTAAGTCCTCTACGATCATAGTTCTGGTAATACTTTATGTAGCGTGAATGTTAGTGTATGGTACCATATAGGACTGACCATCATCGTCCGGGTCAGCAAGCACTGACTGGTTAAACGGACGCATTAGCATTTTTCTATATGAGTGTGGATTAGACACTCGCCCAGAGGCACCCACGATCAGGCACTTAACTATGATCCTGACACCCACGTTAAGCACGGACTATGACCTCATGGCAGACATATATAGTATTTGATTCATTTCAAACAATTATTATTAAATCTTGTAGTTCACACTTATTTATCTAATATAGGTTTTGGTCTTCGGACACCACATATTATTACATCATATTGCTTCGTTGCAAATCTCCAGACTCATGTGAGTCTCATAGCCCCTCATTATACTGTTTTTAACCCAGGAGTGTGAATACATCCATTACCTTGTTTTACATGTGAACACGAGTACAAAACTCGCTATATTCTGCATGAGCTGTTTTCTAATCACTTTTAAGTCCTCTACGATCATAGTTCTGGTAATACTTTACGTAGCGTGAATGTTAGTGTATGGTACCATATAGGACTAACTATCCTCGTCCGGGTCAGCAAGCACTGACTGGTTAAACGGACGTATTAGCATTTGTTCATACGAGTGTAGATTAGACACTCGCCCGGAGGCACCCACGATCAGAAACTTAACTGTGATCTTGACACCCACGTTAAGCGCGGACTATGACCTCATGGCAGACATATACAATATTTGATTCATTTCAAACAATTATTATTAAATCTTGTGGTTTACACTTATTTATCTAATATACAAACCTGTTACTTACCAGCATTAGCTGACCTTTTAGCATGTGTTCTCAGGTACCCAACAGCAATAGACCTGTTCATTCAGGAAGCCCATAGCTCGAGTCAGCATGCACATCAGGAGATTATTTTGCATTACTACATTTTGTAACCTAGTATGTTGCATAATCTCTAAACGTTGTAATTATTAGGCTTTTGAAAACAATACAAGAAAGGTGGCGTTCATCTGCTCGCCGCTGGCGCACCTCTCCTAACTGTTGCCCATTTATTCTGGAATATGCGTTAGAAAGGTCAATCCCTCCCCTACGACACAAAAAAAAAGCGTGCCGAACTTCTAACTGCCCGCCCGAACATTTGTCAGATGTGTCGATATCAATGGTGACTCATTATTTCGATGAATCATTTCTCTTTAGGAGGCATCCGCCCCAGATAAACTACCCACCTCGTAGTGTCCCCCCCCCCTACCCCCCAGAATGATCGGTGCGGCGGTTAGGCATCCTAAACTTATCCAATTAACTTTTCATTGATGGATTGTTTCATCGAGAATCAATCCAAATCACGATGTCATTTTCTTGTTTCAGCCTTTAGACTACTTATACCCCTCACTGGGAATCAGAGAAAGGAGAGGATAGGACCGGTATTAGCAGAATAGATGGCTTCCTAAGAATCCATCTGATGGTATTTAGTAAAGACTTGAATAGTTTCCTTCCTTCATAAGGACAGCTAACCTAAGCGGGGCCGAATCAATCTTTTTGTCGATTCGGGGGAAGTTCTCGTTCCTTCACCTCTACAATTCGGTAAAGCGGCTTCAAGTCCTCGCTTTTGTTCAACGCCATTTGATGCACTCCAAGCGTCGTATGAAGACGGTTCTCGGACCGCAATCGGTTTGTTTTAAATTTATATTTGCTAGGATCTAAGTATGACTTACTAATACTGAACCAAAGGCTAGTAGATGGTAAGTATGACCTAGATTTTTTCTTAAAGAGAAACTGAATTGAAACGGAGGTGATCCAATCAATCTTTCTTTTCTAGTAAAGGTTTTAAAAGAGTGCATTGGGGGTTTTGGTTCAGTTAACTAAGTAAACTAAATAAAGCGAATAAAATGTAATGATAAATCAGATAACAAAAGTAGTATTCGTTGTGAGTTCGTTAGCTAATAATGTGGGATGATGACTTTTATGGGAAAACGATTATCTAAATTGGATATGTCTAATAGATTCAATGCCTAATGGTATAACCAATAAGTTCCCTATTAGTCGGTCATTAACTAATATATCACGAGGAACTAAGGTTTCATGATTCTGATTAGATAGACGATGCTCAACTCTCCACACTCTCCTGTGAGGGAGTCAGTGACCCGTATTATTGAACGTAATTGCTCATGGGCGAAGGAATAGAGTAGCAGGTCATTAGCCAGTCTAACCGTTCTTAATACCATAAAGATTTCAAATCCATTAAACAACTAACTTAGAATTTATGTTCGGACTTATTAACCAATTCTTATTAATGAAACTTAAGATTGATAAGCAAGGGAAAACGTTTTGGTTTCTTATGTATCTTACTTTTGGTTTCATGATTAAAAGATAGAATAATAGTGTAACTTAGATTTCAAACTTGCCTTTCTCAGTACAATTAACAAATCCCTAAGTTTTCGTAAATGGTTATTTAGCCTGTAGCCTACCTATTCTAATCTAATCTAAACTAATATAATTAAAACACTAATTAAAATGCTGACGGCTTTTTGCATAAAGTTAAACCCAAACCATGTCAGAAAATACTATGTTGATTCACAGAGTATTTAATTGTTTACCGATGATTCCATTGGGAATTTAATTGCTTCACAATGTTCACATGATAATTACATTGTGATCGGAAGTGTACAATACTCTTGGCAAGTCCACGTAATCACGTTGCATTATATGATGTTTGCATGACGTTACAATTAAAAACATAGTTTTTACATGGATAACTATTGACCAAGTATCAAGGATCGCGACTCCTCTTTACAAGGTTACAATCACGTTTGTTAATCGAAAGGCGAATATAAGTTTTAGGTTTAAATTCGTAAGATAAGTCCGTTCATAAAGTTTCCGTTTTATAATGTCGATCCATAATACAACCACCTTCGGTCGTTACCGGCTTCCATGCATTTGTACTTTGCTCGAGAGCATTTCCAACACTATACCAAGTAAACAGTCGAATAGGGGCCGTCATATTATTTCACGACATATTCAAAGTCATCCCATAATTATATATGCTAACTACATCACAACAAATACAATAGTAATCTACTCGCTAATCATGGCACAAACTAATTCTAGCATAATTAAAGTATACATATTTAATTAAGATAGAATAAGATAGAAAGAACCCGGATTAAAATGCGAGAAGGAATAGACTTGAATTAATAAGCATAACTCCAAGCATACACCAAAGATTACAATATGATCCTTGCTTTCGTTCTACTCTAAACAATTAGCCTAACACTAATTTAAAAATAGAATGAGAAAGTAAAGAGAAATATGTCTAATATATGTAGAAATATTGAGACATATGGGATATCTCAAAATGGAGGCTTAGGGGCTGTATTTATAGGCCAAATATGGCTCACATTAGCATCCTTAGGCTCACATTAGAAAAAGGTGTGAAAGGTGGTGCACCGGGTACGAAAAAGTAGCGAAAGGTGGTGCACCGGGTACGAAAAAGTAGCGAAAGGTGGTGCACCGGGTACGTGAAAGTACGAAAAAGCGGAAAAGAGCCGGGGGGTGGCAGCCGGTGCCACCCACCATGCAGCCGGCGGCGGCTGGTGGTTGGCCGGCAGCGGCTGGCTGCCACCCGCCCCGCTGCGCCGTGTTTTGCTGCGTTGCTCGATTCGTGCGTATCTTCTTCATTCTGCGTCCGTTTGCATTAATTCTTTTTGCGTTGGATTTGTAATTCAAAAACGAAGACTTTGATGAAAAGTAATCCCAAAAATATGTCTCCTATCTCCAGATATTGCATACGGATCATTTGAATCTTCCGGCGGACGTGGAAATCTTCATTCTTTATCCGTTTTTGTTGATTCTTCTTCTGTTGGATTCATATTTTGAAAACGAACATCTTTGAGCAGGTGGATGTTGGTGATGGGCACTTTTGTCTTGAAATCTCATTTTGATACCTTGAATCTTCAAATGTGTGTGGAATCTTCGTTTTTCATCCGTTTTGCTTGATTTTTATCGTGCAACCTTGTTTTGACCATCTTGGCATAATATCATTGATTTGTGCTATATTTGAGTTAAAATGCCAAGAATCGTTCTAGAATGAGAGAGATATCGGTAGTAAAAACATGCCTTTTTACGTGATATCAAGTATCCCACACTTAGAACTTTGCTTGTCCTCAAGCAAACTTGAATTTCAAACATGGTTAAAAGTAAGCAGATAATCAAATATTTTAGGGTAGAACTTTTTACTAAGGGGTTTTGGAAAATAAGATATTCGTTCGTTGAAAAAGCAGGGTTCTAATCTTTAGGAGCATGCTTTTGATCTTTGATCTTGGATACATGACTAGGCGATCCTCTCCAGGTGGTCACTCAAATCACTCAAAGTGTTTAGGGTTTCCTATTCTAATATTATCAATCACTCAGAACGCCAGTCATGTATCATTTATCATCATAGGCTTGATCGAGAATCAAATCGTTACCTTTTTGGTGAGTGCGAAGTCAATCTAGCCACAATCATTCTAAGGGAAGTGATGTAGGGTTTTTTGAAACGGGATGTTTGTAGGGGTTTTGGTGAGTTTTTGATGGGTTTCTTTTTGTTGAAGTTGGAGATTTTTGGGAGGATTGACGCCTTTTTGCAAGAGGGGTCCTTTTCTCCTATTGAGTTTCTTTTCTTCAGATTTTTCTTTCTTGAACTTCTCTTTTTTTTTCTTTCGATGTCGTCTCCTTGCGATTTCTCTCCTTTCATCTTTGAAACTTTGTTTTAAAGTTTGGGGGATGCTTTTGAGAAAGTAGGGGTAACGTATCTATTTTTCTTGGGTGTATGGGTGTACGGATGGGTTTAAGAATGATGTGATTCAATCTCCTTTTCACTAACCAATCTGGATTCGAAATGCATAACAGGAGCAAGTTCTGATTCTAAACGCATACATCGGCACACTCAAGAATCGAAAAAATGAAGCATTAAAAGTGAATGCTTTTCTATGGCTCAAGATACCTCACGAATCGAAAGTTGGGATGTTGTGTGCCTAGTCATGCGATGCTCTAATTTTTCAAAAGAATTTGTATTTTATTTGTCCTTCTTCCTCAAAGTAAATCATTCTTCGTCTAAAATTTTCATTTTCAACATATTTTTAATTCAATTTTTGAAAAAATTTATTTACTTTTTGGAGAAGCAAGGTCTTAAAGAGCAACGACTTAGAATCAACCATATAACATTATCCATTTTACAGTAGTGTAACTAATGCTATCCCACACTTAAAGGAACATCATCCTCGATGTTAATCTAAGCTCTAACTGGGGTGAATATCCCACACTTAGGAATTTAAACATCTAAGACGTATTCTTTTAGCGGTGTGTTTTGGGTTTGAATCCCACACTTAGTGATAAGTATAATGGATATGGTATATTTAAACAAATGAAAGAGAAGGTTTAGAAGTACTCCCCGGTTGTTGCAGTGTTCCTTTGGTTGCATGTGCCGGATTCTGTCTTCCTTGGTGCAGTCTTGATCAAGTCTTCTTGTGATCGGTCTCGTAGGTGTGAACACGTCGGATATACTTTTCTTCTGGTCTTGATGCTTCCTTGCAGGCTGGAGCATGCTTTGTATGATCCGAGTGTGAAAGATAGTCGGAGATTTCATCACTTCTTGGAAAGTAAAATTGCAGAAATGTAAAAACACGGGTTGCCTCCCAAGAAGCGCTCTTTTAAAGTCGAGAGCTCGACTTAGTTCTCTCTTCTTCAGATGATACTGGATGTGTCCATAGTGCTAGAGTGGTCACTATGGTTTCTGGGTAGGGCGTATCGTGGAGGAAAGTATCGCAGAAACTGTTCTATCATATCAGCAATGAGAGTTGGTAGAGTGGTGGACTCCATTCTGAAGCTCTTGAAGTGATCAGTGGCCAGTCGGTCGAGGATTGCCATCCCATAGCTGATGTATCGAACTGACTTTGTGACCGGTCCGTTAGGATCGATTCGAGTGCAGGTGTGAGTTCAAACAATTTCACGCTCTGGGTGGTTTCTGCCTATTGAGGTGATTAAAGCCATGAATTGGGTTTTTACTTCTTCAAAAACATTGGCCAAAGGGTCTCCTCCGAAAGATCTAGTAGCTTGGCATACTTTTCTGATGAGGTTGATGTTGCTCATGGTTGAAGGGAAAGTCTGAGTCAGGAAAGTCTGACGCAGTCGATCTATTACATAGGATGCTAAGTTGACTGGTGACATGTGCCAATATCGTGTTGGAATGTCACGAGTGTTTTCTTCGAATGCTGCTTGATTCAGTGCATCAACTATTAGTTCAACGTGATGACCTATAGTGGAGTGAACGACGATCCTGAAGTTTTCTGGAGTTGTAAGATGTTCTCCAGTTTCGATGAGATCTAGAAGGGTTCTAAGATCTCCCACCATTCTTAGGTCAGCATAATTCTGTGGATTTCCAGTAGCTCTTTCAAGATGGGTCCTCATGGATGCTAGTCTAGCCTTTTGACTTGATGAGTAAGGAATGGCTGATCCGGCTAAGGCACAATATACTTTTTGGTATATTTGCTTTTGGTTGCTGCAGAACTCGACTTCTCCCATTGGGTAGTCTGGTCTTTCTGGATGTTGAGCTTCTCTGGTGACTTGTTCTTGAAGGGAATCGGAGAATTCTTGGATATGTCTGAGCAAAGTCTGGGGTACCGGTTCTCCATAATTGGTGAGATATGAATCGTACTCTCGTTCAATCTGCCTGATCAGGTGCCTCTGAGCGGTGTTGTATTCATTGGTCGATTCTTTGATAGCCTCCACAATGATGCGTACATTGTCGTTTTCATCAAACGGGTCAATCATCTCTTCGTGAGTGTCGATGAGGGGAATCTATAGTCTTTCAGCTATGATGATGGGTGAATTTGGTGGAGCAAGAGGAGTTTTCGGAATAGAGCGTTCATCGATAGTGACGTCAATAAAATCGCCTTCAAATTCGACACTCTGGTAGTCGGAATCTTCGTCTCGCGAGTCTGGGAATTGGTGGAATTCTTCGTCTGAGGGTGCATTGTTGAAAGGTTGAGTATTGTCGACTTTGATGGTTCTGACTTCCGTGATGGTGTTTTGAAGGTTTTCTTCAGCAAAGCTTCCTGGTTGTCGTGCCTTATATGCAGAAATTCTTTGTAGGAGCTTAGCATATAGGTCAGGTTGCTGTGATGTTCGGAGTTCTTCTTCAAAAGTATCTATGTCTCGGAGTCGGGTTCTGGTAAAGGGTTTTGATGGATCGAGATAAGAGTCATGGATGTTTCCCATCCTTTTAAGATGAGTGGATTTGAGCTCTTGGTGGATGGCTCCATAATCAATGGATTCTTCTGATGAAGTGTAGTCTTTGCAGTCTTGTATTCTTTTGACTTCAGCCATCTGTGGTGAATCAATTTGATCTTCTTCTTCCTCCATTTCTTCCTCTTCTTCTTCTTCGATTTCATCTTCCTCCTCAGGTTCTTCTTCTTCCATTTCTTCCGTTCTTTCATCTTCCTCATCGGGTTCTTCTTCTTCTTCCTCAGGTTCTGATTCGTCCTCCTCAGATTCTTCTTCTTCCTCAGCGTCTTCGTACTCCTCGTCCTTATCTCGGTCTGTTTCAGTGTCGTAGATCAAGGTTGTTGGTCGAGTGAAGCATCGTTCTTCTTCGGGGTCTGATTCGTCATCGGAACAAATTCTGCCTGTTGATATAGCATAACATTCCTCTTCTTCTGGAGTGCATTCCGGTTGGTCGATCTTGTAAGTAATGCTTTCACCATGTGATCGTAAGACAATCGTGTGGTTATACACATCAATTACTGCTCTAGCTGTGTTCATGAATGGTCTCCCAAGGATAATCAGGATGTTTATGTCCTCATGAATGTCCATTACCACAAAATCCGTTGGAAAGAAAAATTTGTTAACTTGAACTAGAACTTTCTCAGCTATTCCTTTTGGGTATCTAACAGATTGATCAGCTAGCTGGACGGTCATCTTAGTGCGTTTCAAGTTTTCAAGTTCTAGCCTCTTAAACAGGGAGTAGGGCAATTTGGTTAATGCTGGCTCCTAAGTCGGCTAAGGCGCTCATATTTCCGGATTGGTAAATAGAACAAGGGAGTGTAAATCTACCGGTGTCTCCTAGTTTTTCAGGAAGGCTATTCTTAAGTAGGGCCGAGGTTTCGGAACTTAGGAGAATGTTGTTTACTTCGGGTAGTTTATCCTTAGTGGATAGCAGTTTCCTAATGTACTTATTACGACCAGGAACTCTAGACATGGTATCAAGGAATTTTCCATCTAGCTTAAAGGATGATAATTTCTTAGGTTGGGCTTTAAGTCTAGCGGGATAAGGGATCCTAACCTCTTTGTTTATGGTCGGAGTGGTTTCTACGGTTGGTATCTTGCTCTTTGGCTCTTCCTCTTTTACTGGAACAACAGCAGGTGGTGTAGTAGATGCTTCCTCTGTGGTAGTCAGTTGTTTTGCTTCCTTAACATGTAGATTGTGAACCGTGTTTCTCGGCAAACTTCATCTAGGCCTGTTATCAAGACGTTGTGCCAATTATCCAATCTGAGCTTCCAAATTCTTCAGCACAGCCAACTGA
This sequence comes from Pseudognaphalium luteoalbum, assembly GCA_963422505.1. Lineage (NCBI taxonomy): Eukaryota > Viridiplantae > Streptophyta > Magnoliopsida > Asterales > Asteraceae > Pseudognaphalium > Pseudognaphalium luteoalbum. The sequence goes on from OY730194.1 coordinate 49,072,698, forward strand.
TTTCTCATAAAGAGGTCGGCTTGATCTTGTCTAGCGGACGTCTTTTGGTTAAACAGGTGTTGACCTTGCATGAATTGGGTGAAGGCGTCATCTGAACTTAAAGCAGGGGCATTTGTCTTTGCAGGTTGTTGAGGGGTTTGGTTTGTGTCTAAGTATGACTTTTTAGGCGATATCACCATTCTTTTTTTATTTTTTGTTAGTTTAGCCAATTTATCATAAAAGGTATTGTAAAACTTTATATTATCAATGTACCAGTTAGTTTGTAAGATTGTATAATCCTTTCGGAATTCCAATGTTAAACCGGAGTTGATTCCGTAATATGACTACCTTCGGTCGTTCCCAAACTTCCATATATTTATACTCTGTATAGAAACGTTTCCAGTACTATATCTGAGAAATAGTCGAATAGGGGACGTCATATTACTTTACGATAGCCTAAGGTCGATCCATAATATAACTACCTTCGGTCGTCCCAGACTTCCATACATTTGTACTCCTTATAGAAACGTTTCTAGTACTGTATATGAGAACAGTCAAATTGGGGCCGTTATATTATATCATGAATATTCACAATGATTACATAATGTCATCCTTACTTATAATTATTTTACATCTCAACATTTAAAATAATAAACTACTAGCAATTCATGGTGATAAATAAATCACATACCAAGTAATCATGCATAAGTTAATATAACATAAAACGAGTATGTAAAAGGAATTAGATATCACCCATAAAATAAAAGCGTAGCAGCGTATTATAATAATTGACAAACTCTTCGCACATACAAAGAAAATATTCAGTTCTAATCGTTCATGCTAATTCCTAAATTAATCCGAATATTAAGTAAACTAATCCTAGAGTGAGAAAGATTACAAAAACTAAAGAAAAATTTAGAGTGTGAAAATGAAGCTGAAAATAGCTTAGGAGTGTGTGTTTTTGAATTGTGAATCCAAGGGTATATTTATAGTTGAAATCTGGCTCACGATAGCGAAGTTAGGCTTATTTTAGCGAAAATACGCGTACTAAACGAAAAAGGTGGCGCACGGACGAAAATGCACCCGCCATCGGTCGGACCCGAGCCGACACCGGCCCACAGACCCAAAAAGCAGCCGGCACCACCCGGCGGCTATTGGCGGCCAGCCGGCGGCGGCCTAATCCAGCCGTACAACTTTCTTCGTTCGCGTTTTCCTGCGTATCTCCTTCGTTATGCGACCGATTGCAATGATTCTTTTTGCGTTGCAATCGATCTTTAAAAATTAAGACTTTGATGTAAAGATATCCCTTATATGAATTTCATATCTTGAGATATCTTGTTCTCAATATTTTGAATCTTTCGTAGCGCATGGAATCTTCATTCTTTATCCGTTTTTGATGATTCTTTTTGCATTGGATTTTATTTTTGAAAACGAAGACTTTGGCATAGAGAAATCTATGAGATCATTCTTTTTCCGTTTTTGGTGATTCTTTTTTGCATTGGATTCTATTTTTTAAAATGAAGACTTTTGCATAGACAAATCTCTGAGATCATTCTTTTTTCTTGATATGTTGTCTTGGTTGCCATGAATCTTAAAACGTGTGTAAAATCTTCGTTATCGCCCATTTTGCCTGATTGTTCTCGTGCTTCCTTATTTTAAACTAATTGACAATATATCATTGATTAATGTAGTATTTGAGCTAATTTGCCAAGTATTGTTCTAAAATGTGAGAGATATCGATAGTAAAAACCTGACTTTTTACGCGATATATGTAAAAGTCAATAGACCCACAATAAAGCTCTAATAATATGACAAAAAAGAAATATAACACAATGTTTGAATTACCATCTCTTATAGTACAAAATGATGACAGATCACCGAGGTTCATCATGAGGTAGTAGGTGCGCTTTTAGTTGACTCCAAAGTAGGAGAGGTTGCTGCTTAGTTACACGTATACCCTTGTTATAAAACTGAGAAGCATTAGTAAGTTCCGATTAAATGAACTATTAAGGGCAACTCCAAAGTGAAGAGAGACTATTAAGAAAATATAAAGAAATAAAATAAACATACACTTAAACCGAATTGTAATTCCATCATCATCAGGCTATCCTACATCGTTTAAAGAAGCATATAAATCGTTAGCTGAAAGGGTTACTACACAAGAAACATGATAGGAGAAATAATAGTATATTCAGATAGGTCAATAGATGAAAGCCATGTAGCATATACAAGAGAAAAATAAATATCATTAATTAACCTCCATTAGCTTTGTCAAACTTGTAAGTTTGTTAGTTCTATAATTAGTCGGAAAAATTTTCTCATGTATAATTATTAACACGTTATGTTTGTTGGAAAAAAGTTGATGTTTGAACGAGAATTGATTGGTACTTGTAAACACTAAATGTGCTTTTATTTGAAAGTAAATATGACCTTTCATTTTCACATAACTTATGATATTAAGTGACATTTGATGGTCACTATACCAAGGTTTCCATTTTCCCCTTCATGATTATATAATAGAGAATATACTTCTTTGATTCTCTAATGATTAGAAAATATATGAAATCTTAGCTCAAATGAAATATATACACTCAAGTTCACATGTAAGCTTAGTTTTTTGTTTTAGTCATCGATGTTGGTCAAGTTAGGAACAAACATTTGGAGTAGTTTATGAAGAAAAATATTGACAATCTTTTTAGGCATGTGTTCATGTCCGGCAGTACTACTGCTTCGGCCGTTGTACTCTGGAAACATACGGCTAATCTGTTTTAAGGGAACAATGTCAAACACGGGCCTCAACATATTACTTGGCGATATCCTTTTGATTCTACTCATTTCTTTTGTTTATTTCATTACATATGATAATTACAATTGTTATAAAAGGTTTCTAATCGTATCATAATACAATGCGTTATTATAATAAAATTGTATTCGGGTACGTAACATTATTTCCTACAATCGTAAAACAGATTAATTTTGCTACCCGAATGATTTTCATAAAATTCTTTATGAGTTTATTTATAAAAACGGATTGTGGATACAAACAATTTAGATTCCGTTTATAAAAAACGTATTTTAAAGCACATGGAAAAACTTATTATTGTGTAGAATACTTTCCTACGTATAAGTTTTGTTACAAGAAAATGTTTTATTCGGTGTGTTTAGAGAAACAAATGGTACAACATAATAATGATGTAGCCTAATCATTCCTTGAAATTAAACAGAAGGTACTCAAAACTATTTAAAGACATAGTCTTTAGAAAATAGTTGTTATCAAGTGATCGAAAGGAAATTTTTTGGTCTTCATAGAAGACATATTGAGACTTTTGGTTTTGTATTTAATTTTTTAAAAGACGTTCAAACCTTAATATATGTCGTGTATATCACCACCAAACAACTTAATAGGATTTTGAGCTTGGGTCCAACAAGTTTTATGAAATGGTTGGTTTTGTCCTAATTAATTCAAAGATCACAGCTTTTGTATGGTTGGTTTTGTCCTAATTAATGTCATGAGAGAAAATGACATACAAAATTAATTAGTAACGGTTTGTGTATACATGGTTCAACAAATATGTTTGAAGTGTAAAGGTTTAAAGTAACTTTATCACTTAATTGGAAACACAATTGAAATAAGTTATCTTTTGGAAACTTTTGTAATAGTGTAGACAGGGCCGGTCCTGAGGTGTTGGATGCCCCGGGCGAGTTGATTGAAATTGCCCCTATCATATTTTATATCCGTAATTTTTTTCAGTGGAATTTTTTCTTACACATGTCAACGCCAGTTGCTAATGTCTTCATTTAATGGTTTCTAATAACTTACAACAGTGTCCCGTAAATACTAGAGGCCCTATAACTAAAACATAAAATTTTAAGTGTAATAAGATTTAACTATGAATAAAAGTGTTAGGTTATGTTTTGATCGTGAAATTTAACAGAACTCAAAGAAATTTGAATCTCAATTTCAATTCACAAGGGTGTTTGTTTAACAAATGAATTAATTTATAAGTCATCAAATTCCTTTACTTAAAGGAACTTACATTTAAGTGTCTCATGTTTATTAAATCTGTTGTTTTATGTATTTGTTACTAATAAAAAAACGTATTTAACTTAACGCGGCTGAAAGTTGGAGAGATGAAGGGTTACATTGAAATGTTAGTAAATAATAAGGATGTAAAAGTAAAATTTAGTATAGTAAAAGGATTAAATTGTAATGGTCTTAATAATAGGAACTTTAAAAGAAATTAGGGTTTCATCTTCCCCAAAAGACCTGCAATTTTCCCACCCATTTGACCATGGAGGTGTACTTTTCCATTATCGGTGCTTTCAATAATAAACTTTAACTTCGTAGAAACGTAAACTTTTTCATCATAGACACCATTTAATTGTTAAAAAATGAACCTAGTATAATATAACATGAACCAAGAGTTTGATGCCCCTATTCTTCTAATGCCCCGGGCCGTCGCCCATGCCGCCCAGCGGCAGGGCCGGCTCTGAGTGTAGATTAAATTTTGACAAATGAACCTTTGTTTGTTTAGAAAAGTTTTGGTGTTGGTTTCTATCCATATGCATAAAGTTTAACGTTGTGTTCTCAAGTTATTTTTTGAGTGGAAAAGAAAGGGAGTGAAGGGTAATTAGCTAAAAATTGTATTCTTGAGTTTTTGTAAGGGAGGAGGGGAATAGAAGTTCAGGGAAGTGAAGGGGGGAAATTGAACTTTTTTGCAAGAAAATCTTCCGTCCAAAATTGGGCGGATTGTGGAGGGAAAGAAATCACCAGCGTTCCAACTTCTAGCTAAATTACTAATATGCCCTTCTCAAAACCCTTTTATTATGAAGTTATATCACAATCCAACTCATTTTCCTTCTCTCTCCAACGAACGTGAGTGATTCCATAACCATATCTTCTTCAGGTAAAAGCTTTTCTTCCTTCTCTTTGCCAGGATACATGCTTTTATGTTCAGATTTTAATGCCTATTTTAGTGGATTTCTTGTTTGTTTTATGTTAGCTTTTAATTTTTTGTATGAGTATACAGGATGTGCATATCTTTTTAATTTTTTGTACTGTGTGTTTGTTGATAAGATCAAATTACTTGCGTTTGCTAGACCTAATAAAAAGAACATGCACCAAACAATCATATATAATGGTATTTAGCGTCGATGATAAGATGAAAATCAATGAATCAAGAACTTGATCGTTAACACATATTTAATAAGCATTTATCATTTATATTAAGTGTTGATACATCTCTATGACAATCGATTCAAGAAGTTTAACTAAGACATTTGGAATTTTAACAAAGACATCTAGAAGACATCAAGATGTTATCTAGAAGCTATTGTCAAGGGGGAGTCTGTTGGTACATCTCTATGACAATCGATTCAAGAAGTTTAACGAAGACATTTGGAATATTAACAAAGACATCTAGAAGACATCAAGATGTTATATAGAAGCTATGTCAAGGGGGAGTCTGTTGAGACATGTTTTGTGACAACAGCTTCATATTGTATTCGTTAATATAAAATGTAATCGTTATTAAGCTAAATAAAATAGCGAAAGCCCGAGTGTCCAAGCCCAAGTAAATACTATATACATGTATGTATATGCTGCGAGTTGAACCAGATGTGCGAGTTGAAGATGTGCGACTTGAACAAGAGTGGGCCAAAGCCTTGAACAAGATTGGGCCAAAGCCCGTTAACCTTGGATATAGCAAGTTAGGGTGGGACGGTGGTTTTGGTTATGTATATAATCACATTATGTGGCTCCACCGAATGGATTGAGATGTGAATTCGGTAGAGAGCTAGCGAACTTCATGACGGTGGACTTGCAATATATATTAATGAATATATAGGGTGATCATGTGGGATGAAAAAGGTTGGGCAAGCAAAGGAGATGCAAACTTCAAAGTTTGAAGTCGGCAGAAAAGAAATCTGCAAACCGAAAATATTGAGGTCGGCAAAACAATAGTATGTGTGGTTTTCTTGTGGTTCGTCCGAATCAAAAGAAAAGAACACATATGTGAAGTTTTGCGCAAGAACTTAATGGTTTCACACACTAAGATTTATGATCGAAGATTAATTTGTATTGATAATTGATAATAAATAATCGCAAAGAAAAAGATATGATATTGGCATATCTTAGGCTAGTCTTGATGTTAATCAATGATTAATTTTTATCTAGGATTAACTTAGACGTATACTCCTTTGCTAATGTATTCATTAGGTTATTGTAATTGGTTTGATTTATTAATGAATGATTTATTTTTCGAAAGTATTTATCTCCTATTCATATTTGTTTTCTATTTATTATTCAGTTTGTATTCATTTGTATCTTGATTATAATCTCAATGATTAGTTTACGAGGACTCCGCACTCGTATGCTAGTAATCGGATCCGAGTACGCATTCTTATATGCGTATCAACGATAGGACCTCTTTAATAGTGATATCAGAGCGTGGTTGGATCTGTAATTGAGATTTTAGGGCTGAGAATCAAAAACATTTTAGTTTTTCGAGTTTACAGCCGTTTCGCGAACCAAGATTAAGGTTTGAGCAGAACTTGCGAACTAAGTTTTGCGAGTTGAGTTGCGAACCGAACTTAGTTTTCGTGAGCCGAGTTGAGACTTTGCGAACAAAGATTTGGAAGGGAACTGCTCTAGCGAACCGAACTGAGTTCTGCGATCCGAGTTTCACGAGTCGAGTTGATTTGTGAAGTGAACTGAGATTGCGAACCGAGATGAATTCTGCGAGCTGAGCCTTCCCATGCGAACTGAGATTTGGTCTACAAAAGTCAACTACGGACTGAAAGTTTGACTAAGTCAAACATGAGGTACGTACTTTATATTTTAAATTGTTAACTATGACTTGTAGTTCTTTTAGAAAATGTTTAAGTTTTTAGCTGCAAAAACATGGAAGATGATAGTACATTAGGAGAATGAGCTGAAGAATAATAAACCATAAGTCATAAGTATGATGTGTTAGTAGATTCTTATAAGTTTCATTAGAATTTCATATTTAACTAGGAGTTTACTTATATTTATCTGATTATACACCTATATCCAGTGATAAGAACTCTCCTTTTTAATTAAGTGATAATAATAACTTTAGTCTATTCAGCTTCATTATATGATATACTGGTAGGCAAATTATTCTTAGATTTCTAAGCAGTTAAGAAATTCTAATTTTATGTGCCTTATCTTTTGTGAATTGCTATATAATGTATGACATCAGTCTTAATTGTTGAATTAAACTATTGTCATACACTGTTATCTAAAGTTTATAATAATAAAAAAAGGATACAAAGGTAAGTTATATGTTTCTAAAAGAGCATCATTTAGTAACATCTACCTTACATATAAAAGATACAAAGTATCTAAATGTCAAGTGTAAGTTATATGCTTCTATAAGAACATTATTTAGTAACCTCTGCCTTGCAAAGAAAAGATACAATGTTATGTGTTTTACTTGATTTCTTCAGTATATTATATAGTGGAACACTTTAGATATTGTTCACATTAATAATAACAGGTTTGGTCAGAAATCTATGTCTAATTTGTTTATGTGGATCATAATACCGGTAATCATCTTGAACTGTTTAAGACATTGCAACATTCACTTTTTGTGAATAATTAGTTCTAAATACATAAAAAGTTATTTTAATATAAAAGTTATGTCGTGTGGATAAAAGTAAATAAGATATAATTTTATAAATATAAGTTAATTACGGGTTAAGTTGTGATTTTATTGTACTTATATGAATTTCATGAGGTATGTATACTAGCAATCATCTTAGACTTATTAAAAACTAATAAGTATAGCTTATTCTTTCTAATATGATCCCTAAGCAGTTAAAATATTTATCGTTAACAAGTAACAGTTAGTAGTTTTTCATTTATGTGTTAAACTTTTGACCGTAATGTAAACAAATAAATCACATTTATTAAGTTTTAGATTCGAGACGTTTGGGGTTATAATTAATATACAATATAAATAATAGTTATGTGGAGTGGTGATCAAAAGTCTTCCGACTCATTGCGTAGTCGAGCGGCGTGTCCCAATATTTTATATTGGCAATCACATTCTCTAAGATAACTTGTTTGTTTTAGACTTGTGAATATTTAGATTAACAAGTAAATTACATATTTCTATATGCTAGAATAGAGAACTTTATGTTAACTAGTAAAGTTTCTTATATGTATTTTAGACTTGTGTATAGACTTAAGACCGTAAGGTATATAAGTAAATAACAAGTAAAATTTGTAGACTCGTATAATTTATTCGTAAATAGACTTAAGAACTTTAAGTTAATAAGTAAAAAGACTAGATGTTAGTTTTCAACTTAAGAATGCTTCATTGATAAGTTGAATTATACATAATATTTATATTGACAAGTAATTTACGAATAAGATATGTCAAACACATATTTTTGCTCGAGATTTTCCTTATACAAGATTAACTGTATCACGGGTTTAGTCGGTTAATATATGTAAGAGGATTATCATTGAGGAAAAATTAGGCAAAAACATTTTATTGAAAATGTTTAGGCTAAACAGTTACAGAGATAACTGTATAAAAATTGAAGAATAGGAGATTTACTGAAACCAAATAATCGGGTTGAAAAGAATGGAGATCATGGTGTTTCGATAAGCTTCAATTATCATATTTGGATTGACTATACATCTAATTTTAAGATCATAGCGGTGTGATGATAGATTAGATACATCATATGAAAATTGCATATAAAGATTGCAGACCAAGAAAGATGATCATTCAAGGAGCTTAGTTATCAAGATCTAATGAGACTTCATAAGATCAAAATCAGTTGGTTCATATAGAAGATTTTTAGAAAACCTGCAGATAGTCGATAATATGAAAAGTACAGAAGATTATGAAGAAGACATCTAGAAGCAATTGTCAAGGGGGAGTCTGTTGGTACATCTCTATGACAATCGATTCAAGAAGTTTAACGCAAGACATTTGGAATATTAACGAAGACATCTAGAAGACAACATGATGTTATCTAGAAGCTATTGTCAAGGGGGAGTTTCTTGAGACATGTTTTGAGACAACAACTTCATAGATAATTTGTATTCGTTAATATAAAATGTAATCGTTATTAGGCTAAATAAACTAGCGAAAGCCCGAGTGTCCATGCCCAAGTAAATACTATATACATGTATGTATATGCTGCGAGTTGAACAAGATGTGCGAGTTGAAGATGTGCTACTTGAACAAGATTGGGCCAAAGCCTTGAACAAGATTGGGCCAAAGCCCATTAACCTTGGATATAGCAAGTTAGGGTGGGACGGTGGTTTTGGTTATATATATAATCACGTTATGTCGCTCCACCGAATGGATTGAGATGTGAATTCGGCAGAGAGCTAGCGAACTTCGTGACGGTGGACTTACAATATATATTAATGAATATATATGGTGATCACGTGGGATGAAAAAAGGTTGGGCAATCAAATGAGATGCAAACTTCAAAGTTTGAAGTCGGCAGAAAAGAAATCTGAGAACCGAAAATATTGAGGTCAGCAAAACAATAGTATGTGTGGTTTTCTTGTGGTTCATCCGAATCACAAGAAAAGAACACATATGTGAAGTTTTGCGCAAGAACTTAATGGTTTCACACACGAAGATTTATGATCTAAGATTAACTTGTCTTGATAATTGATAATAAATAATCGCAAAACAAAATATATGATATTGGCATATCTTAGGCTAGTCTTGATGTTAATCAAAGATTAATTTTTATCTAGGATTAACTTAGACGTATAGTCCTTTGGTAATGTATTCATTAGGTTATTGTAATCGGTTTGATTTTTAATGAATGATTTATTTTACCAAAGTATTTATCTCCTATTCATATTTGTTTTCTATTTATTATTCAGTTCGTATTCATTCGTATCTTGATTATAATCTCAATGATTAGTTTACGAGGATTCCACACTCGTATGCTAGTAATCGGATCCGGGTACGCATTCTTATATGCGTATCAACGATAGGACCTCTTTAACATTAAGTTTCAGGGGTTTATTAATAATGATAAAAACAATTTAAAACTCCTTACCGATACACAATATTGAGTTAGTGGGAGGGCATTTTAATTGTAGTAGTAAATGGTTGGCATTTATCATATAGATTGTTTAATCTCATGTTCTTTAATGGTTCACACATGGACATAATAGAAGGTGCATAAGAATCGATACCGGACCTATGAATTTATAATGTATTTACATGGCATCTTTTATTAATTTTGGAGTTTCTTCATCAGTGATATTAAATTACTTGATATGTGACTAGACTCACAATGGATGATAACATGTACTTTGACTCAAGGACTCAACATTTACCCGCAATTCACTTGATTTGTCTTGCGGTGGCACTTATTACCCATCGTAAGTTTCAAAACAAAAACCGTCTTACTCATCAGATGATGTTGCATAGACAACATGTACGGGAATAGCTGTTACACGACCTGGCAACAAGTGGAAAATGTCATGACCTTATTCGTCTGAGTGAGAAAGCTTTTAGGATCTTGTGTTAAAAGTTAGAGTGTAATGGTGGTCTTCGAGCAACTCTGCGTATGACCGTCGAAGAACAAGTTGCTAGATTCTTGCATATTGTAGGAAATGATTTGAAAAATTGTTTCATCTCTTCTATTTATCGTAGATCTTTATCAGCCACAAGTAGACACTTCCATAGAGTTTTAGATGTCATTTTATCATTAGAAGATGAATATATTCGACAACCTTCTGGTAATGTTGTTCAAAAAGAAATTCGAGAAAACTACAGATTTTATCCCTATTTTAAGGACTGTATAGGGGCAATTGATGGGACACATGTTCGGGTCAGAGTACGTAATAAAGATGCTCCGAGATATCGTGGTCGTAAGGAATATCCTACAATTAATGTATTAGTTGCTTGCATATTTGATTTAAATTTCACATATGTTTTGAGTGGATGGGAAGGCACGACATCCGACTCAAGGATAATAAAAGATGCACTCTCTAAATACGATAAACTACTTATTCCTAATGGTAATATCTTAACAAAATATGGGTTATATTGTTACTGATGTATATAATTTATTGAATATGTATGTATATTAGTAACACAAATGACGGAAGCAATCTTCAAATGCTGGAAATATGGTGGAGTCAATTTGTTCATTCGAGAGTTCTAAAATTGCAAAAGTCAAACATGGTGGGTGGATTTGTACTGTAAGAAACGTACAGTGAACAATACACAGTTGGCTTGATAGGATATGTATTTTATAAAAGAAAGGGTATATATGTAAAATTGCTAGTTATCTTTCTTTTCCACACAAACTTAAGAACATAAAACTATGTCTACTCCCATTTGATTTCTTTTCTTTTCCTTTTAAATCAAGAACACACTTTTACAACTTATTTTCTTTTCTTTTCACTTCACTTCCTTTCTCTTACTTCACTTCTTTTCCTTCCCTTCTATTTTACAATTTGAGAACACAGTGTAAGAATTTGTAAAGTTTGAGTTTGCACATGCATACAATTGGATTTTGAACAAGAAAAATTGTTTATTTGAATATACTAATAAAAAGATAATGGAGTGTGTTTCGACATATATAATGTTTATTTGCATATGGTAGAAATAAATATTTACAATAGAATTATATTCTAAGTAACGGGAAAAAAAGAAGAAAATTTAGGTAGAGAATAATCTTGACATAATTATCACATTTTTTTTACTTAATAAAACATAATTCTGTTGAACATATTTCATGTGTTTCATCAAAGACTCCTTCCTTTGTCAGCCACAAGAATTTCGGAAATCAAAACTTTTCATAAATATCTTAAGTAAATGATGAGTTTAAGGATATAGCACAACTATTTGTCCCTTTGTATCAAATATATCCACGAAAACATTTTATCATAAACTGATAATCATGTTTGCATTCATGCTGATACTGCTATCTTCTTTAATGATGTCGTCAAAACTACTTCTTTATGTCTAAGATTTAACATTTACGATATAAAGACACAGTTCATTCTAAAAAATGTCGAACCCTTAAATCATAAATCAAGCATAATGAAGAGATGTTTAATATTATCTTTTTAAATCATTCCATCTCACACGGATCAAAATAAAAATATGTCTAATATGACCCTTTTAACTAAAAGTGAGTATTTGTTGAAGAAATGTACATTGATTGCCCTTAATTTCTTAGGAGTCATCCAGTATTTAAGTTAGTCTAAAGTTGTCTTTGACAATTTATAATTATAAATCATGTAGTAAAACAATAAACATATCTCGTATAATTTTGAAAATAAATATAATCGATTTTAAGAGGGCGTCATAAAACTGTTGAGACAATAGAACGGGGTTATTGTAACGCTCTATAAAAATAATTGTGTTCATCTACTCTTCTTGATTCGGTCATATTCCTGAAATTTTAAGATACGTAAACGTTTGCTAAATTTCAGGGAGTAAAGTTATCTAATGGTGGTAAAAATTTAAATTACATTATATTATAATCAAGAATCCCATGGTATTTTAAGTTGACCATTCATATATTTATTTATGAGTTATTATAATTATATATATAGATTATCATAGATCGATGATTATCTCAAATCAAATCAAAATAAAGCTATAACATGACCCATAGAACACAAAATATTCAACCACTAGGTTTTTAGCCCGTGCGATGCACGGTTGCTAAAAAAATGCAATTATATGTTTATTTATAGTAGTTCAATGAATTATTGTTGTTAACTTAAAAAGTGAAATTGTCATTGAGAATTGAAGATAATAAATAACATAAACCAAACTATATAATAAAGTAATCAAACTATTATAATTAATTGTCGGAATTTATTATGGGTGAAAATCAGTCGATACAGCTCGCGAGCTACTCGAGTTCGACTCGTTAAAAACTCGATTCGAGTCGAGCCTAAATGAGCTCGAGCCCGAGCTTGAACAAAATTTTGAGCTCGTTTTATAAACGAGCTCGAGCTCGAGCTTTTTATTTGTATACATTAATAAATCTTTGTATAAAAATATAATACATGATTATATAATAGTACTAATCTACCGATATTATATTTAAAAAATAATGGTAAATCATATTATATATAACTAAAAATTAGACAAAAAATTTTAAATTTTTTTATATATTAATAAAATGATGATTAAATAAATATTAATATGGAATAAACGAGTCGATCCCGAGCCCGAGCCGAGATCGAGCTTATATAATATAAAATGAGCCGAGCTCGAGCTTTATAAAATAGGCTAGAAACGAACGGATCTCAAGCTCGGTGAATTTCAAACTAGCCGAGCTCCTGCCTAGGCAAGCTTGTGACCAACTCCGCTCCTTTACAACCCTAAAATTAATATATGGATCCAAATAAAGCACAATGAATTGTAGAAAGATAAATACTCAATAAGAATTACATGTATTCATAAAAAATTGTAGGTCTTTGATCTCGTGATCGTACTATAATGTATGCAAAACCATTACTCCGTATATATTTTGAATTTTTTTTAACAATGCCAAAATTGTAATTAAAAACTATATATATGTGATTGAAATTAATAGAAAAATAGTATACAACAACTTAAACATATGAGAATAAAAACTTCATATGAGTAAAAACAGAAATATATACAACGTACATATTCATAATTACTAACGTAAAATATTACAATTACAAATGTTATACTACTTTAATAGAAGCAACATATATGTAATAGTTTCTAATATTATTGTCTCAACTCAACATTTCAATCTACCAATATGTTTAACTCGTGAAATGTCTACATATAATTGATCATGAATGAAATAAACTCAATGAGACAATGGCAATTAGACAAAGGGTGTATTTGACTCTTGTGTTAATCAGCAAAACATATTTACTCAAAATAAACTTATATTATTAAATTATAACCAACCTAAAAGTTAAGGTGTTTAAACATTTAGAAACAAAAGTTAGAAGGGTTAAAACGGAAAAAAAGTATAGGAATTAAACTATTATGAATCCTTATTAAAATGATTTATAATAATAGTAATAAAATTATTTAAAGTGGAAAGCCATGTGGCATCTCAAATATTTAAATTTAAGGAATAATTTAGGAGTAACTATACATGTCATTATATAATGATTAAAAACATTACACATAAGCAAAAAAAAGTATCACATTAAAAAAGTTGATATATGGAAAGTTATGTGTCATGCTTTAAGATTGAGATTAATTCAAGCATTTGAAAATTTTTGACACGATGAAATACATAATTTTAAAGTTTGACACCACAAATAATAAATAGTATAATATAATGTTATGACAGTTGATGATGATAATAGTGTTGGGTTTTCTATTCCCTAACTAGATTAATATACGCAGCGGAATTATAATAAAATAATTAATCTACAGCAATTAGGAAACTAAACCCTAAGTGATCTTAACTTGAATAAATAAAAGAAATAAAACAAATAGATAAAGAGGAAAATACTAACATTTAAGAAAACCAATTTCTCATGCGTAGACGACCTTGCAGAACTTCCTTACTTGGAGGCGAGTGCCCAAACCAGAACCCCTCTAATGGCTCACACCTAAGAACTAAAAAAATTCCCAAACTCCTAGGGTTCCGACTCTAAGTCGTGTAAACTCTCACAAGGAGTAGGAATGAGAAAGAGAGAAAGAATTGAACTCTATTCAATTCAGGGATCAATCTGAAGGCATAAGGGAGGTCCCTATCTATAGGGTAAGAGGAGCCTTGGGGTTTGGTCCTCTGGCCGATGTGGGATTCCTTCTGATGCATTTAGCCGCCGGTTAAAGCCTTTAGCCGGCGGTTGAAAGTAATCATTTCTCAAGTCAAACACGCGTCGTACCACCTTAAACCCTAATCCATTTAGTTGTCGGCTAAAGCCTTTAGCCGCCGGTTAAATCCACTTTCCAAAATCTTCTTTTAGTTTCAATTAATATTGAATTAATAAACAAATCATAATATTAATTCCAATTAATATTATCTCTCTATGTATTTCTCTTACTGTTCATTGAGAGCGACCCAAAAAGGAGTTTACTTTTAATGATATTCTTACCAATTAGTTATGCATGATCTTTGACATTATTCCAACAGTCTCCCACTTGGACAAGTCATCAACTATTATTGGTCTCAAGTCTATCCATTAACTAAGCAGAGAGTGCCATCCAACGCAACTGCCGAACTCTGAATCTTATCTTAGAGTTAACCCTTTGTATAAGAGATCAACTATTCCTTTGTTCTCATGATATCGTAGGAATCGAGACATGGATTTTAATCAATCTCAAGATTCATAATTAGTTTTCTGATTTTCGATTATTTTGACTTTATGAGACTATTGAACCATCAATCTTAGTCCCGGCCAGGCCTAGCACTTTAGAGTCAATCTTTAATCATCAGAGGGCCCAAGATATCACTTTCCCTATTAGGCAAAAAGGAACAAATAAATTTTGACTACATAGTACTAGTCAACTCATCATGTCATACCTAGCATACCCTTTATGACTGGCATTTACGCACAGCGTTAGAATATGCTAAAGTATAACAGACTTGAAAGACTAGAAACTCAATGCATCTCAATTTCAAGAATAGAGGATATTATCATCTTAAAATCACTCGTGATTTAATCCATGAAGTGATCTCTTTAAGTATGGGTCTCTCCTATACTTAAAATCCCCATTAAGTACCCATGAATGTTGCAGCAATCTCCATGCAATGTCTAATCTCCATAGACAATCTACTAACACTCCATGACAGTCTTGATGCACCACTTACTTCCAGGAATGTGAACGACTGATGAGGTTTAAGTAAAACTATTTTACTCGGGAAGTGGTGTCTAAACATGCAAAACTTGAAACACAATGACAAATAATAGTAAATGGCAGAACTCCTTTCAATAAATAAATCTCCATTATTTAATCACCAAGTCTATTACAATTTCCATCATTGTTTACAATATTTCAAAAAACAAACTAACAACTAAAACTATACATTATCTCTTAAGCCTATGCTCCTAGCATGCTCATCATGTTTGGACTTGCCAAGTGGCTTTGTGAATGGATCAGCCGGATTATCCTCTGATCTTATGCTCTTCACAATCACTTGTCCTTTTTTTACTTTTCTCCGAACAAAATGATATTTTCTTTCAATGTGTTTTTGACTTTCCGTGATCCTTGGGTTCTCTACTCAAGGCGACCGCACTTTCGTTATCACATAATATTTCAATGGGGTCTTGAACCGTTGGAACAACTCCAAGATCTCCAATGAAATTCTTAATCCAGATAGCTTCCTTTGAAGCCTCGCAAGGCGCTATGTACTTAGATTCACACGTAAGTATACCCATTCATACTGTGAACGGCTATCATCTCTATCTGTTTGGAAACTTGCATCACTATAACCCGTTACTCTGAGTTCTTCTTCTCCACCATAAACCAAGAAGCTGTCCTTACTATTTCTCAAATACTTAAGAATATTCTTTACAGCTGTCCAATGACTTTCACCAGGATTCTGCTGATGTCGACTCACTAAGCTCAAAGCAAACGAGACATCAGGCCTCGTACACGTCATGACATACATGATCGATCCTATTGCCAAAACATATGGGACTCGACTCATTCTATCCGATTCTTCCCTAGATTTCGGACAAAGATCCTTATTGATCTTAATGCCATGATGTAAGGGTAGATTCCCTTTCTTAGAGTTCTCTATTTTGAATCTTTTTAAAATTTTATCTTAGTATGTGTCCTGGCTAAGTTCAATGAGACGTCTCGACCTATCCCTATAAATCTTTATACCAAGAATATATGCTGCATCTCCCAAGTCTTTCATAGCAAAACATTTTCCCAACCAATCCTTTACACCTTGTAAAGTTGGGATATCGTGTGACATCCGTCAAAATCTCAGGTCATTACCGCACTCGAATCTTAAATTTACAGCATTCCTTCAATCCTAGTGAAACTTAAGGTTATGACTCCTTAGGTTTACTAAAGCCACATAACGACTTAGAGGTTGCTTAGTGAACCATAAGTTCTTTTAGACATATTAAATTAGGTTACTAAGTGCCAAATTAAACAAAGAAAATTTATCTCCTTATGCTTTAACAAAATCCTTAACAATTTGCAAAACTGAAATTCCTGTGACTCGACAACGTAAAATTTAATCGGATAAATAATTTGTGAATATCAAACTTAGAAAAATTAGATGTCTATTAATTTAATTCGAGAAATTAGAAATATAAAATCTAAATCCCATACTTGTCACAAATATATCTATTAAATTTCAAAATCAAGATTTGTTAAAATTCCGTAAATCGGTAAATGAAACTCAAATATAACAAATTAACACTCTAATACCTATTGTAAGCAATTCAATTATAAAATAAAGCACTTTTGTAAACTAAAGAATATAAACTTTTATAACTCAAATATTAATCACCAAAACATCACAAAATAAACCTTATACTATACAATATACTTACACATCTTTAATACAAACTTAATACATCTTTTAAACTTTATATTTATAATTTTTTTTTAAAGAAAATGACCCCTAGATCCTTTAAAATTCGTTCAGCCCCTTTCCCCATTCAAAATCACTTCATTTCACTACACTCCTCATTATTATTTCATTTTTCAAAACTCACACATTCACCTTTCTCACCTTTCTCTCTCTAAAAACACACACAAGAATTCTCTCAACTCTCTCTAAAAATCCAGCAAATATACAAGGTTAATCCAAGAGTTTAAAGGTGTTAATCCATCAAAGTAAACCCTTCAAGGTAATCTACACCATCCACACTTGTTATATTTCATTTTTCTTGTATATTTCTTTATAAAAATTCGGATTTTATGCCTTTTACATGGCTAAAATCCTCATGCAAAGCTTGATGTTTGTAGGTTATATCTTTTCACATCCTTATATGTTAAAATAAAGAGTAACCCATGATCAAACCGAAAATCAAATGAAAAATCATGTTATTGCTTGTAATCTTGTTAGATCTTGTTCATCTTTGTGTATGTCTTTCTTTTTATGCTAAAAATTATTTCTAACATATCTTGGATGTAATCCAACACCATGCATGTGTTAGAGAGTGGATTAAAGGTCAAAAGAATAAAGAACCACTTCTATTTAATGCTTAATGTTTTTCATTTTGAAGAAAACATCATTTTGAGGCATGTTTAGTTGCTGTCTAGAAAGTTTCATCTAATTCAACGATTTTTATAAAAATAATTTCTTCATGAAAATGGACGTTTTTATAGTCAAAAATCAATTTCTGGAAATAAGATTTCCAACCATATAAACCTCATGTTCATACGAGTTCATTTGATATTTTTAATAATTTTTTTGATTAAAGATGTATAAGCTGTTAGGTTAGGTTAGAAACTTTTCTCTCAATATTTTAATCATAACTGGAGCATTACAACTCCAAATGACTTGAAACTAACGCCAAAAGTTTACAAATTTCATTGGATACAACTTTCAAGAGGACTATTTTTATTGATTCCATGTACATTTTGCTCAGAAACAATGATTGCATGCATGTGTTTAAATCCGACTCCAGAAGATAAAAGTAAAATCTAAAAATACTTGGACTTCTCTATTGGTTCTGTAAAAACTACACAAAGTAGATAATATATTGTAGAACATCTGTGATTTTTCCCTTATTTGAATTTGGACCAAAAGTATTTTTAATAAATCCAACAAACAGGTGTAAGATTTCTGGAATTATGATTATGGACTGATTTTGGTAAAAGTTGGAAGCTGACAATTACGGACTTGCTATTTTGAGAAAGACTAACTTTTTATGACTTATAAACATGTTTAAGGATTGGGTAAAAGTCTCGGGTCAAACTGAGAAGGTTTGACCAAGTCAATAATAATCGGTCTCGATTTCGAAAACGGAAAACTTACTATTTTTGGAATGAATGATAACGAAAAGGGGTTCGGGTGTCTTATGATGTATTTATCGATTTGTGTGTTGTTAATCATAATTTTGGAGAAACAAAGTTCCAACACTCAAAACACTATGAAATTTGGACATAAACAATTGTGAGACATTATATACTTGTATATTCATTATTATACTCAACGCGATTATTGGACATTAACAAACTTCAAAGCAAACAAACCATTTTGGCACTTTGTAATCTAAATATTTAACTAAGCAATCCTATCAAACCTAATTTACCAAGAAACTAATTAGAAATCTCGTGTTCATAGGTCTTGGATAAGAGTCATACCCGACAAGCACGCGCGCTACATTCATCGTTTACTCTTACGCTCAATTGTGAGTTTTCACAACCCCTTTTTACTTGTTCATTATTTTGGGGTGAAAAGCATGATCTCGAACTTTAACTAAATTGGTTGTACTCTTTATGAACTTGTTGAACTTTTGGTATACTATTTATGCGAATTGGTATATACTATTGTTATGCTTGAGTACTATCGTGCTAAAGTCCCCGGAAATACAGTTTACACTACTTATTAACTCATCCGAGAGCCAGACGAGCCGTTGATTTTTATGGATAGCGCTATTTAGGGGGAAACCACTCCTCACTCACACTGGTCGTGAGTGCATAGTATCACCTTACTCATGTTAGCGATAGAACATGGAGCTTGGGGCATGTGTCGGTTGAATCGGTTTAGTAGTGGCCTCAATTGCATTAACACTCTTGTATATTACCTTTCATATTCGCAACTATTACAACCAATCATTTTTATTTATGTCTCTTATGAACAAAACTTTTAGTTCAATTGTTTGTGACATTAAACCTGTGAACTCACCAACTATGACCATAGTTGACCCTTTTGTTTTATCATGCTTTTCAGGTGAACGACAGTAAGGTGCATTCTAGGAGTACTTTTGCATGGATGCATACTCATATGCGTTTGCTTTATTTTGAATTATGATTATCTTTTGGAAACTTTTTGGAACTTGGTGTAATCTCTTTTGAAACTATGGGTTGAACTTGTAATAACTTGTAATACTTTCTACAAATTATGTATGGTGTTGCTTCTATATCTTATGCATTGTTACCCGATACCGTTACATCTCGTGTTTCCGCTTTAGCGGGTTGTGACATATCGTTTCCTATGAGTAGTATATCATCAACATATAATAATAGGAAGACTACAACACTCCCACTGAACTTGACATATATACAGGACTCATCTTTGCTTCTAGAAAATCTAAACTCTGTGACTTTCTCGTGGAAGCAGATATTCCAACTAGGATACTTTGCATTTTTAAAACCTTTCGGTTGTGCCATGAACACATCCTCTGTCAGTTTCCCATTAAGGAAGGCAGTGACATCCATCTTCCAAATTTTATAATCATGAAATGTAGCTATGGCTAACATGATCCTAATGGACTTTATCTTAGCTACTGGTGAGAAAGTTTCCTCATAATCAATCCTGTGGGTTTAAGTATAGCCCTTCGCAACCAAGCTAGCTTTATAAGTGTGTACTTTCCCATCCATGTATGTCTTCTTCTTGAAGATCCACTTACATCCCACCGTCTTAAGACCGGCTGTAGTGTCAACCAAATTCCAAACAGGGTTGTCATACATGGACTGAATTTTGCTTTTCATAGCTTCCTTCCACTTAGCAGCCTCAGGGCCTGCCATCGCTTCCTTGTAGTTAGTAGGCTCATCTAAGTCATTTAGTGTACCATCACTAATTTTATGCTCTTCTTCAATATGGAAACCATAATAGAATTGAGGAGGCTTGCTAACTCTACTAGATCTGCGAGTGGGTAAGGATATATCTTCCAGTTCAACAGGTGTTTCCACCTATTGTTGAACGTCAGTGTTTACCATAGGTTCTTCATCCGCCGACTCTTGAATTTCTTCAAGATCTATCTTACTCCCATTGTCCTCTTTAGATATCATTTTTCTCTGAAGGAACACTCCTCTTCGAGCTACAAAGACCACATTTTCCGTGGGTCTATAGAATAGATATCCAAATGACTCTTGTGGATAACCGACAAAAAGACACTTTTCAGATCTGGAGTCTAGTTTGTCCTGAGTTTCTTGTCTAACGAAAACTTCACAACCCCAGATTTTGATGTGACCAAGAGAAGGACGTTTTCCCTTCCACATCTCATAAGGTGTCTTTGAAACCTTCTTGGTGGGTAAAAGATTTAAGATGCGAGTGGTTGTTTCTAATGCTTAACAGCAAAAGTTTATCGGAAGTGTAGCCCGACTTATCATAGACCGAAACAAGTCCAACATGGTTCTATTTTTCCTTTCAGCAACACTATTAAGCTGTGGCGTTCTAGGAGGAGTCAATTGTGAAACTATTCCACAATCTCTAAGATGATCGAGAAACTCGTTAACTAAGGTATTCTCCTCCCCTATCGGATCGGAGAACCTTTATCTTTCTGCCCAGTTGATTCTCTACTTCGCTTTGATATCTTTTGAACACCTTTAAAGTATCCCACTTATGCTTAATCAAATAAAAATGTCCAAATCTACTGTAGTCATCAGTAAATGTAACATAGTATCGATTTCCATCTTTTGTAGCTCATCGGAATGGTCTACAAACATTTGTGTGTACCAAGTCCAATAGTCATTCACCTCTTTCACACGACCCGATGAATGGTGATTTAGTCATCTTGCCCAACAAACAAGATTCACATACATCATCCGATTTGAGGTCGAATGATTCCAACACTCCATCTGTCGCACCCCCAAATTATGATGCGGAAGCTGGTCGATTCGGGGTGCGACTAATCAAATATCAAGCACACAAGGCATACAATGAACGACTCTATATGCGTCGTTTTACAAAATACATTGATATTATAAAAGTTTTACACTGTTATAATATAGTTTACAAAAGCTCTTGAGCCAAATGGTAGAGATTCTATGGCATAACTAAATTATACAAAATATAGTAATGCATGACAATCTCTTGTTGTCTGAATGCGACTTGAGCTAATGGGCATCCTGAGTGAGCAGACCTACTGCTGCTGCGAACCTGAGAATACATGCTAAAATGGTCAGCTAAAAGCTGGTGAGCTCACAGGTTTAATGATAAAGTGTACTGTATGAACCGCAAGATTTAAGTATGAATATTTGTAATTAAACAAATAAGTAATTGATAAATGATGTATATATTGCCATGAGCACATAGTCTGAGCTTAACTGAGGTGTCAGGATCACAATTAAGTGCCTGAGCGAGGGTGCCTCTGCGTGTGCCTAATCAACACACGTATGAACAAATGATAATGTGTCCGTTTGACCAGTTAGTGCTTGCTAACCCGGACGGGGATTGTTAGTCCCATATGGTACCATACACTAACATTCACGCTACAAAGTATTACCAAACTATGCTTGGAGGACTTAAAAGATTAGATGATAAACTCATGCAGAATATAGCGATATTTGATACTTGCGTTCACATGTAAAACAAAACAAACTTGTATTCTCACCCCTAGAGTAAAAACGGTAAAATAGGGGCTATGAGACTCACCTGAGTCTAATGAGATGCTATCAAGCACAATTGATGGTTTATAAGAGAAATGATGTCGTCTCCAACGACTGAAACCTGCTGGGCGTCCTAAACGCGCAAGGTTTTAATGATTAGATGTTGAAACCTGTCGAGCGTATTAAACGCGCAAGGTTTAATTGGTTAGATGTCTCAATAGACCATCTATGCTAGTTTTTCTATTAACTAGTTATGTCCAAATCATTTGGTTAATGTTTATGTTTGAAGTTGAGAAAGTGTATACGGCTCGTAGGTGACGGTTTGTAATAATAATTTCAAACTATTATTATTATACATGATTTGTTGTACTTAGAAAAGTATATGTGTTTCGTGTGTAAGTCGTATCATATAAGTTTAGTTGTTATTCAAGTTCGTTATATCTGTTACATTTTATTTCATAGGTTACAAAATTTGGTACGGGTCCTAAAACTGAAATATGCCATTTTCGACCCCTAGAGGACCCCGAAAGGCCTAAAACCACCTAGGCTATGCATAGCCTTGATCATTGGGCCATTTTCGAGTGACCGTGTGACTTTTAGCCCAATCCGTTATAATAAATTTTTCATCGAGAAGCTACCCTGAAAACACTTGTGAAATTCTTCGGCATTTTTACAAAAATTGTTCCGTTTGAGTAATCTAGCTGTTCGGCTATAAAGCTCTAGCCGTTCGGCTATGGAGCACCTAGCCTTTCGGCTATGGAGCACCTAGCCGTTCGGTTATGGAAGCCCAGCCGTTCGGTTATGGAGGACCTAGCCGTTCGGCTAAGGGAAACCTAGTCGTTCGGCTGATCAAGTCCAGCCGTTCGGTTGATCAAGTCTAGCCGTTCGGCTGATCAAGTCCAGCCGTTCAGCTCATCAAATCCAGCCGTTCGGCTCAGGGACCAGTTTCAGGTCTGTTCGCGAAATCAGTTGGGAAAACGAGTATAGGTTCGATTTTTGGACATAATCTACTTGATAGAACACTAATACATGATGATATATGTTATTTAAACACGTAATTTGAATAAAAAGTGAGTGATTCTTACGTATTAAAAATGGAGACCGTGGATGGAGGTGGTGATGGTGATCTGAAGATGATGATGGAGAAGATGATGAAGATGGTGATGATGTTTATCACAAGCTGCAGCTACTCTTTGTTGTTATAAATTTGATGTTATTGTTGTTAAAGATAGAGAACCGAGAGAGAGAGAGAGGAGGAGAGGGAGAATGATGAAGATGAAATGAAGGAGAAGAAGAAGTATATGCCGGCCAACTCCAATTATTGGAGTTGGTTGGCTCCCACGCATAGCACAAAATACCCGTGTTTTTGTACCCGATCGTAAAAGTAGTATAATATTTTAAATGATAAATTTCTAAAAATAAAATCGTATATACTTTTATTCGAAGTATTTTATAAAAATACTTTTAGTGAGATATAAAAATATATCTTTGTTTTAAGTTTGAATGACGGATATGGTTCGAATGGTTTCGTCGCGTTTGAGTAAGATTGAATAAAACGAATATGCTTTATTTTTGTCTAATGTAAACAATAATTATTATTTCCAATAATAATACATTATTTATAAGTTTTTGTCGCGAATGTTTTTACTTTGTACGATACAAATACTTTATATATTATCTAATTAATATATAATAAATACTGAGTATATTAAATAATAGTTTCATATTACTTAATATTTGTTTTCACTAACGCCCGTGTAAATGAATCCGATTTTGACCGATTTGAAAATGCACGATTTAATTTAATCGCGTACTGATATATATTCAACAATATATATATTGATACATACAATTAGCCTAATACATAGTACTAATTACATGTATTTCGAAATGATTAGGAACTAGTAACTAGTCCTAATTTGACGGGTGTCACACCATCCTTTTGGAGTTGGCCGATGCGTTTCTTGTTTACATGGCCACGACGATAATGCCACAATTTGGATTTATCAAACTCATTAGACGAATCAACATTTAAAATTAAAATGCTAACACATTCAACATTTTCATATATGCCATTGTAAGGAGAAGCTTTGAAAACAAAACAAGCATTTAAATAAACCAAAATATCACCATTCTCATTATCAAATGAAAATCGATAACCATCCTTAAACAAAACATAAAATGAAATAATGTTTCTAGTCATTTCTGATGAATAACGGCAATTATTCAATTCTATCCTAACTCCAGAGTTCAGCACGAGCTTATACTTTCTAATCTCGGTAACAGGCATGATTCCTCTTTTTCCCATGACTAGATTAAGCTCTCCATGCTTCAACTTTCTACTTTCCTTTAGACCCTGCAATACAGTGCAAATGTGAGTACCACACCCTTTATCCAGAACCAACGAATTAGAAGTTGTATTATTATGGAGTTCGATCATAAACATACCTGAGTGAATACTCTTTTCGACCTTTCCATCCTCAAGGTCCTTTAGGTATTTCGGGCAGCTATGTTTCCAGTGCCCCTTAGTGTTGCAGTAAAAGCACACTACTTCCTTCGGATCATTCACTGGTGCAATATCAGAATCAATCTTTCTTTTGGACCCACGATTGGACTTTCCATTCGTAGTTTTTGCTTTCCATATTGACCTCTTTCTTTTCTTTGCAGTTTGACTAATTACCAACACAAGAGCTGCTGAGCTAGAGGACACATCATCCTTTTTGATTCCTTGCTCAGCGGTTTAAAGAAAATTATGGAGTTCCATTATTGACCCTTCTCTCTCATGCATATTCATCTGATATGATATTACAAACAGATTGTAGACAGCTGACATACAGGAAAAAGTTATGGCAATCGAAAACTCTGTGTCAAACATCATATTCAATGATTCCAACCTATCAAAGTACCCTTTCATCTCCAAGACGAAAGCACAGATAGATGCTCTAAGTTTGGGTTTGCAATGCATGAGTGACATAACCATATCAAGGCGTTCTTTGCTCGCCTTTGCCTGGAATATTTCATTAAGCTGTTGGTTCATTTCATAAGCCCAAGTATTCTCAAAAGTCTTTTGCAACTCATGGCTCATGGAGGATGTCATGATACAAGACACTTTATTCGCATCATCATAATGTTACCTGTGTGCCTCAATCTCCTCTTGGGTTGAGTTTTCATCAATCACGGGAATCTGCTCATCGAGAACATACTCCTTGTTCTCGTACTTTAAGGTAAACCTTAGGTTACGCATCCAGTCCATATAGTTTGGACCGGTCAGTCTTTCCCTCCCAAGAACTAAGAGAAGAGAAGAGTTTGAGTTGTGTGCGGAATTGGGGACGGGAGGATTATTACCATTTGTATAAGACATCTATAAGATAAACAGTTTTAGTTAGTTGGAATATTCTTTAACTAAATTACCCAATTTCAAATTAAGGATAGTATCCATATTTTAGATGCGCTTTATGAAAAGGTTTTCTGTAATCATATCACGAATTTATTTTAGGTAGACAATGCTTTTGTCAATTTCATTCTCTATGAAACTCCTAGTTCTTTTGAGATTCATTGATTTCCATCAACGACATGTTAATCTCGGATATGCTGATCTACCATTCATGACTGGTATGCCGAGGATCATGAACAAGATGGTGAAGTTAACCATGCAAAACCCGCGTGGTCCCCGGCTTGAGTACGCTCGAGAATCGCGAGTTCCACATCACCTCTCAATATGTTTTCATATTAATGTGCACGTAAACCACACACGCTCCATTAACAGACCATACGAAAGATGTGCGGTTTTCATGGGTTAGCATACTATTCACATTTTGTAGTATCTAGAACGGGATTTTGTTTTAGTACTTTTAGTTCATACCATTGAACGCACAAAGAAACATAGAATACCTCTTGATATCGCGTAAAAAATCATGTTTTTACTACCGATATCTCTCTCATTCTGGAACGATTCTTGGCATTTTTAACTCAAAACCAGTACAAATCAATGATATTATGCCAAGATGGTCAAAACAAGGTTGCACGATGAAAATCAAGCAAAACGGATGAAAAACGAAGATTTCACACACGTTTAAAAATTCAAGGCATCAAAGCGAGACTTCAAGACAAAAGTGCCCATCATCAACATCCATCTCACCCAAGATGTTCGTTTTCAAATTACGAATCCAACAGAATAAGAATCAACAAAAACGGATAAAGAATGAATATTCTACGCCCTCTGGAAGATCCAAAAATGATTCGTACACAATATCTGAAGATAGGAGGCATATTTTTGGGATATCTTTACATTAAAGTCTTCGTTTTTGAATTACGAAACCAACGCAAAAAGAATCAACGCAAACGGACGCATAACGATGAAGATACGCACGAATCGAGCAACGCAGTGAAAGACGACGGACCGGGGCGGGTGGCAGCCAGCCGCCACCGGCCAGCAGCTAGCCGCCGCCGGCCTGCTGGTGGGCGGCGCCGGCCTCCACCCACCTGTCTCTTTTGCACTTTTTCGTCCTTGCTCGTACCTGGTGCACCACCTTTCGCTACTTTTTCATACCTGGTGTACCTCCTTTCGCTACTTTTGCTAAAGTGAGTCTAGGGGTGCTAATGTGAGCCATATGTTGCCTATAAATACAGCCCCTAAGCCTCCATTTGTAGATGTCCCATATGCATTAGGCATATTTCTCTCTTTACTTTCTCATTCTATTTTCATACTTCAAAATTATTGTTAGGCTAGTTAAGGAGCTTGTTCAAAGTAGAACGAAAGCTAGGGAACATTTTGTAATCTTTGGTGTACGCTTGGAGTTACGCTTATTAATTCAAGTCTATTCTTTCTCGCATTTTAATCCGGGTTCTTTCTATCCTATTCTATCTTAATTAAATATGTATGCTTTAATTATGCTAGAGTTAGTTTGTGCCATGATTAGCGAGTAGATTACTATTGTATTTGTTGTGATGTAGTTAGCATATATAATTGTGGGATGACTTTAAATATGTCGTGAAATAATATGACGGCCCCTATTTGACTGTTTACTCGGTATAGTGCTGGAAATGCTTTCAAGAAAAGTACATAAATATGGAAGCCGGTAACGACCGAAGGTAGTCGTATTATGGATCGACATTATAAAACAGAAACTTTATGAACGGACTTACCCTATGATTTTAAACCTAAAACTTATATTCACCTTTCGATTAACAAACGTGATAGTAACCCACCCTGTAAAGAGGAGTCGCGAACCGTGATACTTAGTCAATATTTATCTGTGTAAAAACTATGTTTTTAACTGTAACGTCATGCAAGCATCATAAAATGCAATGTGATTACATGAACTTGCCATGAGTATTGTACACTTTCGATCACAATGTACTTATCATGTAAATATGGCGAAGCAATTAAATTCACAATGGAAACATCGGTAAATGATTAAATACACTATGAATCACCATAGCATTTTCCGACATGGTCTGGTTTTAACTTTATGCAAAATGCCGTCAGCATTTTAATTAGCATTTTAATTGGATTAGTTAATTTAGATTAGATTAGAGTAGGTAGGCTACAGGCTAAATAACCATTTACGAAAACCTAGGGATTTGTAAATTGTAATGAGAAAGGCAAGTTTGGAATCTAAGTTACACTGATATCCTTTCCTTGAAATATGAAACCAAAAGTAAGATACGCAAGAACCTTGAATGCTTTCCCCTATTTATCATCCTTAAGTTTCATTAATAGGAATTGGTTAATTAGTCCGAACATAAATTCTAAGTTAATAGTTTATTGGATTTGAAATCTTTATGGTATTAAGAACCGTCAGATTTGTAATGACCTGCTACTCTATTCCTTTGCCCACGAGCGAATAGGTTCAATAATACGGGCCACTGACTCCCTCATAGGAGAGTGTGGAGAGTTGAGCATCGTCTGTCTGATCAGAATCATGACACCTTAGTTCCTCATGACATATTAGTTGATAACCGACTAATAGGGAACTTACTGGTTATACCAATGGGTGTTGAATCCACTAAACATTTCCAATTTAGATAATCATTTTCCCATAAGAGTCATCATCCCACATTATTAGTTAACGAACTCACAACAAATACTTCTTTTATTATCTGATTTATTATTACACTTTTACTTTCTTTATTTAGTTTACTTAGTTTACTGAACCAAAACCCCAACGCACTCTTTTAAAACCTTTACTAGAAAAGAAAGATTGATTGGATCACCTCCGTTTCAATTCAGTTTCTCTTTAAGAATGACTCTAGGTCATACTTACCATCTACTAGGCTTTGGTTCAGTATTAGTAAGTCATACTTAGACCCTAGCAAATACAAATTTAAAACAAACCGATCGCGATCCGTCCGTCATCTTCATACGACGCTTCGGGGTGCATCAAGTTTTTGGCGCCGCTGCCGGGGAGACTAACTGTCCGATACAGAGGCCCAACCAATCCCAATTCTAGTAAACCCTTAGGATAAAACCTTCTAAAAAAAACACAAAAACAAGTATTTACTTTCTTGTCTTTCCTTTTTAGTGTATGACCTGTTCCCTTAGATCTGCACCACTGTTTAATTTCCCTGATCCAGAACTTATAATACGTACCATCCGACGAGAAAAGAAGCAATCCGCACTCAAACAAGCAATGGTTGAACGCATCACTCTCGCTGACAACAATAAACCCTCTATCGAAGGAAGAGGAGGACCAATTCTCTACCCTGAAACCCCTGGTCAATCTTTCGAGCTTAAGCACCATATCATCCAACTAATCCAAAACCACTGTCAATTCCATGGATTACCCAATGATGATCCAAACTCTCACCTTGACAAGTTCATATCTCTTTCAAACTCCTACAAACAAAACGGAATTAGTCAAGACATAATCCGTTTGTACCTTTTCCCTTATTCGCTCACACATCATGCATAAACATGGTTTGAAGGTTTACAGACCGGCTCTATCCCTTCATTGAATGTGATGACGACAAAGTTTCTAACCAAGTACTTTCCGCCTTCTAAACAAACCAAACTTCGAAATGACATCATGAATTTCCACCAAGCTTTTGATGAGTCATTATACACCGCATGGGAACGATTCAAAGGAGCCTTGAAGAAATGACCTAATCACCGACTCGACAAATCCGCACAATTGTATACCTTCTATAATAGTTTAGACCCTAACCACCGAACCAACCTCGACGCTGCCGCACAAGGAAGCTTCATGGCAAAGACCGACGAAGAAGGATGGAACCTTATAGAGAACATGACTATGCATCACCACGATTGGAACTCTGGAGATCACTCAACATCTTCAGCACCTCTCGCCGCATCAAATCCAATTCTAGTCGAAGCAATTAAGGTATTAATGGAGAAAATGGACTCACTTGTCAAACAGTTTGGAGAACTTAAGAAATAACAGCACCAAGTACACCAAGTGCAAGTCTGTCAACACTGCACCAACCCGCAACCACCTGGTGAATACCAAGTCGAATAGGAAGAAGCTACTATGCTCAGTTTCCTGCTCGACAACAAAATTTTCCACTGGGTTTCAATCAAAACAACAACCAACCTAGAGGACCTCCATTCCAACCAAGAAACAACCAACCACCATACCAACCCCGATACCCAACTAGATACCCACCTTACCCACAACAATCACAACCCTCTTATAACCAACCCCTCGCACTTCCTGCACCAACTTCCGACACAAACCAAACCTCTGAACAACCTGCAAAGACAAATGCCCCAGCTTCAAGTTCAGATGACGCCTCACCCAGTTCATGCAACGTCAACAGCTGCTCACCCAAAAGACGTCCGCCAGACAAGATCAAGCCGACCTCTTTATGAGAAATCAATTGGTTGTGCTAAAGAATTTGGAAGCTCAGATTGGACAATTGGCACAACGTCTTGATAACAGACCCAGAGGAAGCTTGCCTAGCAACACGGTTCACAACCCACATGTTGAGGAAGCAAAGCAACTTACTACCACCGAGGAAGCATCTACTACACCACCAGCTGCTGTTCCAGTAAAAGAGGAAGAACCAAAGATCAAGATACCAGCTGTGGAAACCACTCCGACCATAAACAAAGAGGTTAGGATCCCTTACCCCGCTAGACTTAAAGCTCAACCCAAGAAATTATCATCCTTTAAGCTAGATGGAAAATTCCTTGATACCATGTCTAGAGTTCCCGGTCGAAACGAGTACATTAGGAAATTGCTATCCACTAAAGATAAACTGCCCGAAGTAAATAATATTCCCCTTAGTTCTGAAACTTCAGCACTACTTAAGAATAGCCTTCCCGAAAAACTAGGAGACACAGGTAGATTTACACTCCCTTGTTCTATTTACCAATCCGGAGAAATAAGCGCCTTAGCCGACTTAGGAGCCAGCATTAACCTTATGCCCTACTCCCTGTTTAAAAGGCTGGAACTTGAAAACTTGAAACCCACTAAGATGATCGTCCAGCTAGCTGATCAATCTGTTAGATACCCTAAAGGAATAGCTGAGAACGTTCTAGTTCAAGTTAACAAATTCTTCTTTCCAACGGATTTCGTGGTAATGGATATCCACGAAAACATAAACATCCCGATTGTCCTTGGAAGACCATTCATGAACACAGCTAGAGCGGTAATTGATGTGTATAACCACACGATTGTATTACGATCACATGGTGAAAGCATTACTTACAAGATCGACCAACCGGAATGCACTCCAGAAGAAGAAGAATGCTATGCTATATCAACAGGTAGAATTTGTTCCAATGACGAATCAGAATCAGAGGAAGAGCAACATTTCACTCAATCATCAGTTTTCATCTCTGATTCTGAGTATGACCCAAAAGAAAAGGAAGACTATGAAGAAGCAGAGGAAGAAATTGAGTCTGAAAACGAAGAACCTGAAGAAGAGGAAGAAGAAACTGAGGAGGAGGAAGAAATCGAAGAAGAAGAAGAGGAAGAAATGGAGGAAGATGAAGATCAAGCTGATTCACCACAGATGGCTGAAGTCAAAAGAATACAAGACTGCGAAGACTACACTTCATCAGAAGAATCCTTTGATTATGGAGCCATCCACCAAGAGCTCAGATCCACTCATCTCAAAAGAATGGGAAACATTCTCGACTCTTATCTCGATCCATCGAAACCTTTTACCAGAACCCGACTCCGAGATATAGATACTTTTGAAGAAGAACTCCGAACATCGCAGCACCCAGACCTGTATGCTAAACTCCTACAAAGAATTTTTGCATATAAGGCACGACAACCAGGAAGCTTTGTTGGAGAAAACCTTCAAAACACCATCACGGAAGTCAGAACCATCGAAATCGACAGTACTCAACCTTTCAACAATGCACCCTCGGATGAAGAATTCCACCAATTCCCAGATTCACGAGATGAATATTCTGACTACAAGAGTGTCCAATTTGAGGGTGATTTTATTGACATCACTATCGATGAACGCTCTATTCCAAAAACCCCTCTTGCTCCACCGAATTCCCCCATCATCACAGTTGAGAGATTAGAGATTCCGCTCATAGATACTCACCAAGACATGATCAAACTAATTGATGTATACACCGATGTGCGCATCATTGTAGAGGCTATCAAAGAGTCAACCAATGACTACAACACCGCTCATAGACACCTGATCAGGCAGATTGAACGAGAATACGATTCATATCTCACCAATTATGGAGAACCAGTGCCCCAAACTTTGCTCAGACATATCCAAGAATTCTCCGGTTCCCTTCAAGAACAAGTTACCAGAGAAGCTCAACAGCCAGAGAGACCAGACTACCCACTTGGAGAAGTCGAGTTCTGCAGCAACCAAAGGCAAATATACCAAAAAGTATATTATGCCTTAGCTGGATCAGCTTTTCTCTACTCATCAAGTTAGAAGGCTACACTTGCATCAATGAGAACCCATCTTGAAAGAGCTACAGGAAATCCGTAGAATTATTCTGACATAAGAATGGTGGGAGATCTTAGAACCCTTCTAGATCTCATCGAAAATGGAGAACATCTCACAACTTCAGAAAACTTCAGGATCGTCATTCACTCCACTTTTGGTCATCATGTTGAACTAATAGTTGATGAACTAAGTCAAGCAGCATTCGAAGAAAACACTCGTGACATCCCAACACGTTATTGGCACGTGTCGCCAGTCAACTTAGCATCCTATGTAATAGATCGACTGGGTGGAATGTATGAGGAAGAAGACATAGAAATTGACGCTTACCGCAACGGATACCGTGAAATATTCAGCAAGTTAATCTATGTCTTCACCGACTCGGATTTTCCCTTCAACTGCGAACAACATCAACTCATCAGACAAGTATGCCAAGCCACTAGATCCTTCGGAGGAGACCCATTGGCCAATGATTTTGAAGAAGTGATAACTGAATTCATGGCTTTAATAACCTCAATAGGTAGAAACCACCCACAGCGTGAAATTGTTCAAACTCACACCTGCTCTCGAATCGATCCTAACGGACCAGTCACAAGGGCAGTTCGATACATCAGCTATGGGATGGCAATCCTTGACAGATTAGCCACTGATCACTTCAAAAGCTTCAAAATGGAATCCACCACTCCACCAACTCTCATTACTGACATGATAGAACAGTTTTTGCAATACTTTCCTCCACGATACGCCCTACCTAGGAACCACAGTGACCACTCTAGCACCACGGATACGTCTAGCATCATCAGAAGAAGAAAGGACTAAATCGAATTCTCAACTTTAAATGAGAGCATCTCGGGAGGCAACCCGTGTTTTTACATTTCTGCAATTTTACTTTCCAAGAAGTGATGAAATCTCCGACTATCTTTCACACTCGGATCATACAAAGCATGCTCCAACCTGCAAGAAAATATCAATACCAGAAGAATAGTATATCCGACGTGTTCAAACCTACGAGACCAATCACAAGAAGACTTGATCAAGAATGCACCAAGGAAGACGGAATCCGGCACATGCAACCCAAGGAACACTGCAACCATCGGGGAGTACTTCTATACCGTCTCTTTCATTTGTTTAAATATACCATATCCATTATGCTTATCACTAAGTGTGGGATTCAAACCCAAAACACACCACTAAAAGAATACGTTTTAGATGTTTAAATTCCTAAGTGTGGGATTTTCACCCTAGTTAGAGCTTAGATTATAAACATCGAGGACGATGTTCCTTTAAGTGTGGGATAGTAGTAGTTACACTATTGTAAAATGGATAATGGTATATGCTTGATTCTAAGTCGTTGCTCTTTAAGACCATGCTTCTCCAATAAGTAATTTTTTTTTTCAAATTAAGTTAAAAATATGTTGAAAATGAAAATTTTTAGACAAAGAATGATTTACCTTGGGGAAGAATGATAAATAAAATACAAATTCTTTTGAAAAATGAGTTTAGTAATCCCATAAAGAACATCGCATGACTAGGCACACAACAACCCAACTTTCGATTCGTGAGGTATCTTGAGCCATTTCACTTCTTCGATTCTTGAGTGTGCCGATATATGCGTTTAGAATCAGAAATTGCTCCTGTTATGCATTTTGAATCCATATTGGTTAGTGAAAAGGAGATTGAATCACATCATTCTTAAACCCATTCGTACACCCATACTCCCAAAGAAAAATAGATACGTTACCCTTACTTTCTCAAAAGCATCCCCCAAACTTTAAAACAAAGTTCCAAAGATGAACGAAGAGAAATCGCAAGGAGACGACGACCAAAAAAAAAAGAGAAAAGAAAATTCAAGAAAGAAAAATCCGAAGAAAAAGAAATCAATAGGAGAAAAAGAATCCTTCTGCAAAACACCAAAAATGCGTCAATCCACCCAAAAATTCCAACTTCAATAAAAGAAACCCATCAAAAACCCAACAAAACCCCCTCTCACTCCACAAACACTCCACTTCGAAAAACCCTACATCACTTCCCCTAGAATGATTGTGGCTAGATCAACTTCGCACTCCCCAAAAAGGTAACGATTTGATTCTCGATCAAGCCTATGACAATAAACGATACATGACTGGCGTTCTGAGTGATTGATAATATTAGAATAGGAAACCCTAAACACTTTGAGTGATTTGAGTGACCGCCTAAAGAGGATCGCCTAGTCATGTATCC
Organism: Pseudognaphalium luteoalbum; assembly: GCA_963422505.1. Lineage (NCBI taxonomy): Eukaryota > Viridiplantae > Streptophyta > Magnoliopsida > Asterales > Asteraceae > Pseudognaphalium > Pseudognaphalium luteoalbum. The sequence goes on from OY730194.1 coordinate 49,107,236, forward strand.
AAGATCAAAGATTAAAAGCATGCTCTCAAAGATTACAACCCTGCTTTTTCAAAGAATGAATATTTTATTTTTCAAAAACCCCCTTAGTAAAAAGTTCTACCCTAAAATATTTCATTTTCTACTTATTTTAACCGTGCTTGAAATTCGAGTTTGCTTGAGGACAAGCAAAGTTCTAAGTGTGGGATACTTGATATCGCGTAAAAAGTCATGTTTTTACTACCGATATCTCTCTCATTCTGGAACGATTCTTGGCATTTTAAACTCAAAACCAGTACAAATAAATGATATTATGCCAAGATGGTCAAAACAAGGTTGCACGATAAAAATAAAGCAAAACGGATGAAAAATGAAGATTCCACAGACGTTTGAAGATTCAAGGCATCAAAACGAGACTTCAAGACAAAAGTGCCCATCATCAACATCCATCTCACCCAAGATGTTCGTTTTCAAATTACGAATCCGACAGAAGAAGAATCAACAAAAACGGATAAAGAATGAAGATTCTACGCCCGCCATAAGATCCAAATGATTCGTACGCAATATCTGGAGATAGGAGGCATACTTTTGGGATATCTTTATATCAAAGTCTTCGTTTTTGAATTATGAATCCAACGCAAAAAGAATCAACGCAAACGGACGCATAACGACGAAGATACGCACGAATCGAGCAACGCAGCGAATGACGACGGACCGGGGCGGGTGGCAGCCAGCCGCCACCAGCTAGCAGCCAGCCGCCGCCGGCCTGCTGGTGGGCGGTGCCGGCCTCCACCCCCCGGCTCTTTTTCACTTTTTCCTCCTTTTTCGTACCTGGTGCACCACCTTTCGCTACTTTTTCGTACCTGGTGCACCACCTTTCGCTACTTTTGCTAATGTGAGCCTAGGGGAGCTAATGTGAGCCATATGTTGCCTATAAATACAGCCCCTAAGCCTCCATTTGTAGATGTCCCATATGCATTAGGCATATTTCTCTCTTTACTTTCTCATTCTATTTTCTTACTTCAAAATTAGTGTTAGGCTAGTTAAGGAGCTTGTTCAAAGTAGAATGAAAGCTAGGGAACATTTTGTAATCTTTGGTGTACGCTTAGAGTTACGCTTATTAATTCAAGTCTATTCCTTCTCGCATTTTAATCCGGGTTCTTTCTATCCTATTCTATCTAAATTAAATATGTATGCTTTAGTTATGCTAGAGTTAGTTTGTGCCATGATTAGCGAGTAGATTACTATTGTATTTGTTGTGATGTAGTTAGCATATATAATTGTGGGATGACTTTAAATATGTCGTGAAATAATATGACGGCCACTATTCGACTGTTTACTCGGTATAGTGCTGGAAATGCTTTCAAGCAAAGTACATACGTATGGAAGCCGGTAACGACCGAAGGTAGTCGTATTATGGATCGACATTATAAAACGGAAACTTTATGAACGGACTTACCCTATGATTTTAAACCTAAAACTTATATTCGCCTTTCTATTAACAAACTTGATTGTAACCCTGTAAAGAGGAGTCACGAACCTTGATACTTGGTCAATAGTTATCTGTGTAAAAACTATGTTTTTAACTGTAACGTCATGCAAGCATCATAAAATGCAATGTGATTACGTGGACTTTCCATGAGTATTGTACACTTTCGATCACAATGTACTTATCATGTAAACATGGCGAAGCAATTAAATTCACAATGGAAACATCGGTAAATGATTAAATACATTGTGAATCACCATAGCATTTTCCGACATTGTCTGGGTTTAACTTTATGCAAAAAGCCGTCAGCATTTTAATTAGCATTTTAATTAGATTAGTTAATTTAGATTAGATTAGAGTAGGTAGGCTACAGGATAAATAACCATTTACGAAAACCTAAAGATTTGTTAATTGTAATGAGAAAGGCAAGTTTGGAATCTAAGTTACACTGATATCCTTTCCTTGAAATATGAAACCAAAAGTAAGATACTCAAGAACCTTGAATGCTTTCCCCTGTTTATCATCCTTACGTTTCATTAATAGGAATTAGTTAATAAGTCCGAACATAAATTCTAAGTTAACAGTTTATTGGATTTGAAATCTTTATGGTATTAAGAACGGTCAGATTTGTAATGAACTGCTACTCTATTCCTTCGCCCATGAGCGAATACGTTTAATAATACGGCCCACTGACTCCCTCACAGGAGAGTGTGGAGAGTTGAGCATCGTCTGTCTGATCAGAATCATGACACCTTAGTTCCTCGTGACATATTAGTTGATAACCGACTAATAGGGAACTTATTGGTTATACCACTGGGTGTTGAATCCACTAAACACTTCCAATTTAGATAATCATTTTCCCATAAGAGTCATCATCCCACATTAGTAGCTAACGAACTCACAACAAATACTACTTTTATTATCTGATTTATTATTACACTTTTACTTGCTTTATTTAGTTTACTTAGTTAACTGAACCAAAACCCCCAACGCATTCTTTTAAAACCTTTACTAGAAAAGAAAGATTGATTGGATCACCTCCGTTTCAATTCAGTTTCTCTTTAAGAATGACTCTAGGTCATACTTACCATCTACTAGCCTTTGGTTCAGTATTAGTAAGTCATACTTAGACCCCAGCAAATATAAATTTAAAACTAACCGATCACGATCCGTACGTCGTCTTCATACGACGCTTAGGGGTGCATCACCTTTCTTATAGTTTGTTCACTATGGGTGAGCTGATTCATCAACTGACTGACGATGTAATTAACTTTAATGATACATATACTTATAGCTCATAATATATGTAACGTCTCTCTTTAAACTCTTAAAGTCTACGGCTCTATTTTAAAACATTTTAAAATTTAGGGGTATATTTTAAACATTTCAAAATATAGGGTCTAAAGTGTAAATTTATTTTACCACTTTAGACAATTCCATTTTCAATTTATCTTTACATACAAACTATTGCAGATAATTAAATGCTAGTATTTATCAAGCTAAGGCTCTGATACCACTATTGGGTTTTCTATTCCCTAACTAGATTAATATACGCAACGGAATTATAATAAAATAATTAATCTAGGGCAATTAGGAAACTAGACCATAAAGGATCTTAACTTGAATAAATAAAACAAATAAAACAAATAGATAAAGAGAAAAATACTAACCTTTGAGAAAACTAATTTCTCATGCGTAGACGACCTTGCAGAACTTCCTTACTTGGAGGCGAGTGCCCAAACTAGAACACCTCTAATGGCTCACACCCAAGAACTAAGAGAAATTCTCAAACTCCTAGGGTTCCGACTCTAAGTCGTGTAAACTCTCACAAGGAGTAGGAATGAGAAAGAGAGAAAGAATTGAACCCTATTCAATTCTGGGATCGATCTGAAGGCATAGGGGAGGTCTCTATTTACAGGGTAAGAGGAGCCTTGGGGTTTGGTCCTCTGACCGATGTGGGATTCCTTCTGACGCATTTAGCCGCCGGTTAAAGCCTTTAACCGCCGGTTGAAAGTAATCCTTTCTCAAGTCAAACATGCGTCGTACCACCTTAAACCCTAATCCATTTAGCCATCGGGTAAAGCCTTTAACCGCCGGTTAAATCCACTTTCAAGAATCTTCTTTTAGTATCAATTAATATTCAATTAATAAACTAATCATAATATTAATTCAAATAATATTATCTCTCTATGTATTTCTCTTACTGTTCATTGAGGGCGACCTAAAAAGGACTCTACTTTTAATGATATTCTTACTAATTAGTTATGATATTGGATACTATTTCAAAAAATAGTCGATAATTGTAATGTATAAGATATTAGTAAGAAAAAAATATTAAATTAAATATTATGTAAGAATTTAAAATGATATTATAATAAAGTATAATAAAATTGAATTACGACTCCTCACAAAATAGAATTCGCTTTGTTGGGAATTTAGAAAATCTTGAAACTTATCAGATGAGAGTGTTAGAGATTTTAAAGACTTCTAAGGAAAAACTAATTTTATAGTGTGGCATAATTATGTAGGTTTTTTATAAAAGAAAATTTGATGATGTGGCATAACTAAGAAATTAGGAAAAAATTAAGGAAAAACTAAGTAAATGATGTGGCATAATTAGGTAGCCTTTTAAAAAAAGAAATTTGATGATGTAGCAAACTAATTAGCTAGGGAAAATCTTTGTTTTATATATAGATATAGATAGAATAGGTAGATAGTGAATAGTGATATTGGGCATGTCTCACTGTAACACCCCGCATTTTCGAAGAAATTATAAACGTTAATTGCATTCATATTTTAGGCTAATTACCTAACTTAAGTGAATTCGTAATATTTTCATGAGATAAATCTAGAAAAGCCCAACTATTTAATACGTGAGGTATTACTATTTTCGTAGTTAGTTATAATTACGCGTGAAACTATTGGATCGAGTCCGACACAGTTAACTTTGGGCGTTGGTGACCACTTTTATTAATAATGAGGATTTTATCCAAACGACCATTATTTACCTTATATTATTGAGGTAATATACACTATGTAACACGCTTTGATGAAAACGCAACCGTACGCGACAGAAACATACGAAATGAACCTAACAAATGAATTAAAACCAAGTTATATTTTTATAACTCTAATAAAGCATTTTGATAAAATACTTTAGTTAAAAAAAATCACGTCAATAGATTTTAAACTTTAGAAATGATATGCAATTTATACGATCGGCCAAACGAAAATGGGAACACGCGAGCCCGAGACCTAAAAGGGTCGGCCCAAAACCGTGAACCCAAACCGACCCACCCATTTCCCTTTTACTTCTTCCTTCCTTCTTCATTTTTACACACACACCATCATCTACTTTACTCCCTTTTCTCTCCCACTTTTTGCGAACCGAAACCACCCCCAAAATCACAAAATTTCACCACCAAAAACGCACCAAATCACAAAGCGGCTTCACGAAGAAACGATCACCAAATCACGAACTTCATCTTTATCTTCTCCATTTTCGATTTCGTGGTAAAAACGTTATAACTCTTTTAAAAGTACTAGAAAACTTATATTTACATGCTAGAATGTTTACATAACGAAATTATGTCCAAAAACCAACTTAAATTGTTTTTTTAAAGTTAAAAATATGAGCAATTTGTCCTGCAAACTGAACCATCTCAGTTCGCAGTTCTACCTGCGAACTGACCTTCATGAACTTCATCTTGCAAACTGAAACCTTGACTCGCAAAGTTGACCTTGCGAACAGAGTTTTCAAACTGAGTTGCGAACTGAGTTGCGAATTGACTTTGCGAACTGAGTTTTGAACTGACTTGCGAACCGACTTTTCCAAGCTCACCTGGCAGCTCGACCCCAGCCAGGAGCTCTACCCCGAAATCTGCGAGCTGAAACTTGCGAATTGAAATTTTATAAAATATCTTAGCTATTATTTTATTGTTGTTAATTAGTTTAGAAAATCAATCATAAACCTATTATATTCCCTTTTTTAATTAGATTTAGATATTACAATTTACTTATAAGAATTGGTCGAAAATTAAAACTAATACTCCCTTCGTTGAAAACACACGTTGATATCGCGTAAAAAGTCATGTTCTTACCAACGATATCTCTCTCATTATGGAGCAATACTTGGCATTTGGACTCAAATGATGCTCAAATCAAAGAAACTTTGCCAAGAAGATCAAAATGAAGTTCCACGAGAAAAATCAAGCAAAACGGACGAAAAACGAAGATTCCACACACAGTTGAAGATTCAAGGCATCCGAAACAAGATTTAGAGACAAAGTACCCATCACCAAGATCCATTTTATCCAATATGTTCGTTTTCAAAATACGAATCCAACAGAAGAAGAATCAGCAAAAACGGATGAGGAATGAAGATTCTACGTACACCGGAAGATCCAAATGATTCGTACGAGACATCTAAATATCAGAGATTTATTTCAGGGATTTCTTTCCATCAAATTCTTCGTTTTTGAAAAACGAATCCAACGCAAAAAGAATCAACAAAAAAGGACGCATAACAAAAAAGATACGCGCGAATCAGGAAACGAAGCAAAAGACGGCGAACCGGGGCGGCAGGCTGCCGGCAGCATGGGTGGCGGCGCCGGCATCCTTCCCCCCGTCCCCCGGACGATTTTTCTTCCTTGCTCGTACTCGCAGGGTACACGTGCTAGACCTTTTCCGTAACTTTAGGGTACACGTGCTAGACCTTTTCGCGCTTTAGGGTACATGTGCTAGCAACTTTATCACCTTTTGCTAACATGTGCTCCTAGTTGCTAAAATGCAGAAAATTTCAAGTATAAATAGGTGCCTTTGGTTCATTTGAAACACACCTCTCATACACAAACTTCTACACCATTCATACCTTTCTTATCTTGTAAAATTAGTTGTAATTTTTCCTTTAGGCTAGTTAATTAGAATAGCTTTTTAATTAACTAAGGAAGATTTGTACGGAGGTGCTCCGGGACGCATTGTTGCTACAAGTTATTTGTACACCTTTCCAGGTTTTAATCTATCTTCCATATATAAATATGTTTGTTCTTTATTTTATAAATTTAAATATGCATGCTAGAATTGCCATGGTTAACTAGATAACTCAATTGTCTGCTATGATAGTCGTTTAGAAAGTTTTAAATATGTAATTGTGCTGTATGTTATGAGACTGCGGATAGCTTATGTTACAAATAGATGTAGGAATTAAATCTTTTTCGTTTATCTGCCCAACTCATTACGTGACTAAAACCTTATCCAAAAATGAACGTAGCTAACTCATAGGGTATAGGTCACTTAGTTATACTATGTTAGATTAAATCATTGAGCTCGGCATGGCCGGTGTTCTCTAGACCAAAATAGGATCCAAGAGACATGGAATATGGGAATAGAGGTATACTAAGATTAAATTCATATAGACGATATTTTTGAGACAACTTTTGGAATATCCTCGACTTAAATAATACCTTTGTATGCTAATATGAACTGTTGCTTTGATCATCTTATTGCATGTTCTTGTTTGATTATTGTCTTAGGATTATCATAATAGTAAAATACATATGGCATAAATTATCGTGAAATAATATGACGGCCCTTATTCGACTGTTCTTTGATATAGTACTGGAAACGCTTACGGCGTAGATCAAATGTATGGAAGTCGAGAACGACCTAAGGTAGTTATATTATGAATCGAATAACAAACGTATTACTTAAGTTTCCATTTGTAGTACAAATCATCCTTATTTTCTTGCATGCCTGAGTGATGTCGATAATTCGTACGAATAAGTGATGACACATTATCTGGCCGCTTAGACCAGTTAGTCCAACCTATTCCGGTGAGGGTAAACCTCGTTTATAAGATTGTTTACTCAACAAACTATGCCATGATTCGGACATTTCTGACGACCGAGATTAGGGTATAGGATTTGAGATTAACTGTCGGATAATATGGGTATACATTTGAGAGAACTTTCGGTGTATGCTTTAATATATTCTGCAACCCATGTGACATTCTATTTGCCTGATTGTGGACACTTTCGCGTTTGCCTGATAGAAGGATTGTAGTAATAGCTCACATTAACTTACGAACTTATCCCCATTAGAACTCTCCATATTTAACAACTCCTAAACCACTTCATAGTAGACAATTTCTTTAATTGTTGAACACCCAAAGTAACCTTCACTCTTTAGTTTAGTTTAATTTAATTTAGAATAGAAAACCCAAAACCAAAACCAACTCTTTTATCCCTAGCTAAATACATAAAAGTTTCTAAATCCACTAGCTTCAAATTGCCGCACTTTGAAGAACGATCATAGGTCATACTTGTCCTTTGCTAGCCCTTTGATTAGCATAATAGTAACCCTAGGCCCCAGCCTTACAAATTTAAAACCCACTGTTGTCTCGCATCACCAGTAGAAATTTCAACGACCGGTGTGCTACACAACACACGTATTAAGAAAATCACATTAAATGCAGTTTTGACCTTAGTATAATGACAACTTTAACCCTCAATCATTAATTAAATTATTTTCTTTGAATTATGTGTAGTTTTAAGATTATGGGTAATATTGGAAATCCAATCATTAATGCATATTTAATTTTAGAAGTGGACAATAATTTTGGGACAAATATAAATAGTAAGGTGGACACAAAATTTGGGATGGAGGGAGTATATGTTAAAAAAAATCATAAGAGGGTTCGACAATACATTTATTGATTCACACAATTATTCGGTATATGATCTAAGTTAAATGTAGATGAAATCATTAATTTAAAGTATGTAAACACATGCTATAGCAGTTGATTAAGGATTTATACCCGAAATAAATGTTGATTGGAAGATGATCCGATCGATATGGTTTTTGGTAGGTGAGTGTTGCTATTGGAGTTTAATTTTGACCATCTAATATCAAGAATAAAATATGACCACGATTTCTTAATTAAACCGTGGTCAATTTTCCGTTGAAATGTTTCAATTCCCTCCAAAAGCTTTCAGAGCACGGTTAATTTTCGGACAACAATACCCTTCAATCATACTGCCCTCCAGTCGATTTCGGTTTCTCACGTAGCCTTTCAAAACCCCGATATATCTTTCAAATGGATACATATAACGCATGAAAACGGGCCTGCAAGCTTTAATTTCTCCTACAATATGAGATACGAGGTGCAACATGATATCAAAAAATGAAGGTGGGAAGTACATCTCTAACTGACATAACGTGAGGATAAGCTCACCTTGTAAAGCATCCAAACCCTCAGGATCAATTACCTTTGAATGAATCATGCTAAAAAACAAACAAAGCTTTTTTATCGTGTGTCGAATACGGTCCGGAAGTATTCCACGAATTTCTATTAGAATCATTTGTGTCATTAACACATGACAATCGTGGGATTTCATACCGAGCAATTTCAAATCTTTGATGGACACTATCCTCCTAAAGTTGGCAGAATAACTAGAAGGAACCTTAACTCAAGACAAACTTTGGCAAAATGAAATTTTTTCGATGTCACACCCCGCCAAACGGTGATTACAATCAATACTAATTAAATGTGCGGAAGCTTTAATGACGTGGCGGGGCTGCGAGCAGTAATACAACCAAATAGTACATACACACTCAGAGCATATGGTTATCGCACAACTTTATTTATCAAGGATGCCAAATTTAACCGTTGTTACAAAAGTAGTACGACAATGTATGTCGTGACAATAGTAGTAGTGTTTAAAACATTAAGTTTTACAATACATATGTTTAAAATGAGATTTCATAAGTATGACTGCAGTGTTTGCAGTTATACAGAGGAAATCCTTCAAAAGCGCTCCCAAATGTATGTGGCATCCTAAGTAGTCCAGGGTTGTCCATCCTGTATGCATGCGATTCATACTTACGTAGCTAATTTCCTGTAAAACACAGGGAAAAGACGTCAACAAAATATGTTGAGTGAATTCACAGGTTTTATGTGAGTATGTGGTTTGTTAAACCAAGTTGGTTATACAGATGAAATGTTATTCATTTAAATAATCAAATTCATCTTTGCAAAGTATAGATTTTTGTAGGGTAGTTACCCTATAATAGCATTTTATGTGGGATGTTATCCCAAAGTATGTTACTGGTTGTCTGCCAGTATAGAATAAGTAATCGGTATGTTTTCCGATATAAACAGTTTGTAGGATTCGTTCTTCCTAAAATATGTGGGAAACGCTTAGACCTATGATCCCTCGCAAGGTGAGCTAAACCTTACGAGTCAAAGTAACGCGACCTAACACTATAACCAAACCACAACCAAAACTTATGTTGTTTGCCTGTAGGACATGTAAGTATACGCTCCTATCCATAGGAAGGTCGTCATGGCAATAGTACTATTCGTATACTTAGTGGCTAGAGTCACCTAGCTAATGGTTACAGTCTGTATGACATAAGGTCTTTCATGCATACATTTCAAGTCTGGGTCCGTACTAGGATACAATGTCTAATTCCCAAAACAGTTGTGGAAATGTTATTCCATAAACAAACAATTTGTATAAAAGCGATAAAGCATTTATGCAGTTTGCTGCATGTGTTCGCATGCAGTTTCTATGTTTACACCCCTATGTTTAAAAGCATAAAACATTAAAAGAGGGGCTGTGAACTCACTGTGGTTCGCTCGGTATGAATGCTAGCAGCCGACAGATAATTGCCCAAAGAATGTTAACCTATATACAATAAATGTATTAGCATAAGTACGTTTGATTTGTTTAATCAACTTATGTTAACAATTTGTTTGTTTGAAGAAATTCTTGATTTCTTAATAATGTAAGTCGTTGAATTCGTTGGTGACTTTGTGTTGATATATGGTTATTATTTCTCACATCGTATACTTTGTCAAGTGTATATACACGTATGTAGTCGTTTTCTATATATGTATACCTGTGCAAATATAATTGGATGTCGTTTTGTTCCCTTTGGATGTCATTTTCTATATATGTATACTTGTGCAAATATACTTGTTGTATATTATTAAGTCATACGTTTGTTAAACGTATATCCCATTTGTATAAGAACATGTAATGTTCACTTGTTGTATGTATATGTATATATATATATGTATATATATATATATACATATATAATCATAATCGTTCGTTGTTATACACACACACACATATATATATATATATATATATATATATATATATGTAAAGTTCATAAGTTACATTTATGTCGTAACTTTATAAAAATGTATCATTCAATCTCAGTTAAAGTTTGCGTTTATGTTTTAAAGTTTTATGGCCCATTGGGCTCAACCCTAAATTCCAAAGTGGTGAATCAACAACTAAATTCCAAAGAAACTCTCTCAAGAAAATTTTCGAGAAAATACAAGGAAAACCATCACACCTTCTTCAACCCAAACATCCGATTCCTTCCAAGATATCTCGAAAGGTTAGTACTGTCCTCATCAAAAGTGATGGAAATTTGATTCTCGATCAAGCCTATGACGAGAATGCTGCATGACAGGCTATCTGAGTGATTGACACTAGTAAATAAGAAACCCTAAACACTTGAGTGATTTGAGTGACCCACTTGTGAGGATTGCCTAGTCATGATTAACATATATGTTGCTCGAAGAAGGTATCAAATTCTATAAACCCTTAGTTTCCGGTAAAAACTCTTTCATAACTGTAACTTTATATTCTTTGGAAATGGTATCTCTAAAAACTAATGCTATTAGAATCCTTCCAGAAGCCTTTTTAAGAATGAGTTTGCTTGGGGACAAGCAAAGTTCTAAGTATGGGATACTTGATATCGCGTAAAAAGTCATGTTTTTACTACTGATATCTCTCTCATTCTGGAACGATTCTTGGCATTTTAAACTTAGAAACAGTACAAATCAGTGATATTATGCCAAGATGGTCAAAACAAGGTTGCACAACAAAAATCAAGCAAAACGGATGAAAAACGAAGATTTCACGCACGTTTGAAGATTCAAGGCATCAAAACAAGATTTCAAGACTAAAGTGCCCATCATCAACATCCATCTCATCCAAGATATTCGTTTTCAAATTATGAATCCAACAGAAGAAGAATCAACAAAAACGGATAAAGAATGAAGATTCTACGCCCACCGGAAGATTCAAATAATTCGTACACAAAATCTGCAGATAGGAGACATATTTTTGGGATATCTTTTCATCAAAGTCTTCCCTTTTGAATTACAAATGCAACGCAAAAAGAATCAACGCAAACGGACGCATAACAAAGAAGATACGCGAGAATTAAGCAACACAGCAAAAGACGACGGATCGGGGCGGGTGGCAGCCAGCCGCCGCCGGCCAGCCACCAGCCGCCACTGGCCTGCTGGTGGGCGGCGCCGCCCCCCTCCCCCCATCTCGTTTCCGCTTTTTGGTACTTGCGTTGTCACACCCCGCTAAAGCGGAAACACGAGATGTAACAGTACCGGGTAACAATGCATAAGATATAGAAGCAACACCATACATAATTTGTAGAAAGTATTACAAGTTATTACAATTTCAACCCATAGTTTCAAAAGAGATTACACGAAGTTCATAAAGGTTTCCAAAAGATAGTCATAATTCAAAGTGAAGCAAACGCATATGAGTATGCATCCATGCAAAAGTACTCCTAGAATGCACCTTACTGTCGTTCGCCTGAAAAGCATGATAAAACAAAAGGGTCAACTATGGTCATAGTTGGTGAGTTCACAGGTTTAATGTCACAATCAATTGAACAAAAAGTTTTGCTCCTAAGAGACATAAATAAAATGATTGGTTGTAATAGTTGCGAATATGAAAGGTAATATACAAGAGTGTTAATGCAATTGAGGCCACTACTTAACCGATTCAACCGACACATGCCCCAAGCTCTATGTTCTATCGCTAACATGAGTAAGGTGATACTATGCACTCACGACCAGTGTGAGTGAGGAGTGGTTTCCCCCTAAATAGCGCTATCCATAAATATCAACGGCTCGTCTGGCTCTCGGACGAGTTAATAAGTAGTGTAAACTGTATTTCCGGGGACTTTAGCACGATAGTACTCAAGCATAACAATAGTATATACCAATTCGCATAAATAGTATAACAAAAGTTCAACAAGTTCATAAAGAGTACAACCAATTTAATTAAAGTTCGAGATCATGCTTTTCACCCCAAAATAATAAACAAGTAAAAAGGGGCTGTGAATACTCACAATTGAGCGTAAGAGTAAACGATGAATGTAGCGCGCGTGCTTGTCGGGTATGACTCCTATCCAAGACCTATGAACATGAGGTTTCTAATTAGTTTCTTGGTAATTTAGGTTTGATAGGATTGCTTAACTAAATATTTAGATTACAAAGTGCCAAAATGGTTTGTTAATGTCCAATAATCGCGTTGAGTATAATAATGAATATACAAGTATATAATGTCTCGCAATTGTTTATGTCCAAATTTCATAGTGTTTTGAGTGTTGGAACTTTGGTTCCTCCCAAATTATGATTAACAACACACAAATTGATAAATACATCATAAGACACCCGAACCCCTTTTTGGTTATCATTCATTCCCAAAAATAGTAAATTTCCCGTTTTCAAAATCGGGACCGATTATTGTTGACTCGGTCAAACCTTCTCGGTTTTACCCGAGATTTTTACTCAATCCTTAAACATATTTATGGGTCAAAAAGAGTTAGTCTTTCCTTAAGTAACAAGTCCGCAAGTGTCGGTTTTTAACTTTTACCAAAATCAGTCCATATTCTTATTTCCAGAAAATTACCTCAGTTGGTTTAATTTATTAAAAATATTTATGATCCGAAATAAAATAAGGCAAAAATCTCAGATCATCTTCAATATGTTTTATATCTACTGTAATTTTTCCAGGGATTTTAGTGAAGTCCAAGTATTTATTATTTTTACTTTTACCATCTGAGGTCAGATCTGAACATATGCATGCAATTATTATTTTTGTACAAAACTTACAAGGAATTAATAAAAGTGGTCTCCTTGAAAGTTGTAGCCAATGAAATTTGTAAACTTTTAGCGTTGGTTTCAAGTCATTTGGAGTTGTAATGCTCCAGTTATGATTAAAACATTGAGAGGAAAGTTTCTGTCTTAATCTAACAGATTATACATCTCTATTCCCAAAAATTATAAAAAATATCAAATGAACTCATAAAAACATGAGGCTTATGTGGTTGGAAATTTAACTTCCAGAACTTGATTCTAGACTATAAAAACGTCCATTTTCATGAGGAAATGATTTTTATAAAAATCGTTGAAGTGGAAGAAGCCTTCTGGACAGAAAGTTGTAAACTCATGTTTGAGTGTTTCATTCAAAATAATGAACACCAAACATGAAATAAGGAAGATTATCATCTTTTGATCTTTAAATCCATGTTCTAACAGATGCATGGTGTTGAAATACATCCATGATATATTAGAGATGATTATTAACATAAAAATTTAAGATTTAACATATAGATGAACAAGATTTCAACAACATCACAACAATAATCGATTTTCACTTGATTTTTGGTTTGATCATGGATTACTCTTTCTATTGACATATAAAGATGTGAAAAGAGATAATCTACAAACATCAAGCTTGGCATGAGGATTTTAGCCATGGAAAAGGCTTAAAATCCGAATTTTATGAAGGAAAATGCAAGAAAATAAAAGATATATAGGTGTAGATGATTTGATTTACCTTTAAGTGTTTCTTTGGTAAAAGTACACCTTCAATTTCTTAGATTAAACCTTGAAGAAGGCTGGAATTTTAGAGAGGGAATTGAGAGGGTTAGTGTGTGTTTTTGAGAGAGAAAAGAGAGAAGTGTGTGTGTGTGTTGGGAAAAATGAAAAGAGTAATGAAAGAGTAGGTGAATTAAATGGAAAATTTGAAACGAAAGAGGAGGGGGGGGGGGCTGCCGTACAAACAAGGGGGGGGGGGATTTAATCAATTTTTTTTTGTTAATTATTATGTATAATATGTAGATTAATATTGTGTATTAATTTGATCTAAATTTAATATATTATAAGGTTTATTTTGTGATGTTTTGGTGATTAATATTTGAGTTATAAGATTTTATTTTCTAAGTTCTTGATATGGATTTTAATCATTGAATTTGTCTAAGTTTGATGTTCATGAGTTATTTATCCGATTAAGTTCACGTTGTCGAGTCACGGGAATTTCGGTTTGCGATTCGATAAAGATTTTGTTGAAGCATAAGGAGATAAGTTTTTCATTGTTTAATTTGGCATTTCATAGCCTAAATTAATATGTCTAAAGTAATTTAAGGTTCACTAAGCAATCTCTAAGTCATTCTATGGCTTTAGTAGACCTAAGAAGTCATAACCTTAAGTTTCACTAGGATAGAAGGAATGCTGTAAATTTAAGATTCGAGTGTGGTAATGACCTGAGATTTTGACGGATGTCACATGTGTGTACCCGGTGCGCCACCTTTCCATGCTTTTTCGTACCTGGTGCACCACCTTTCACTCTTTTTCTAATGTGAGCCTAGGAATGCTAACATGAGCCACTTTTCACCTATAAATAGAAGCCCTTAGACCTCATTTGAACACACACTCTAATACACTCACACATTCTTACACCCATACACTCTCCTTTTCCATTTCCACTTTCTCACTCTAGAAATTCTCTTATCTTATAGTCTAGGATTATTGTAATTAATCTACGGATTAGTATAGAGGCTAGAACGAATGTTAGGAGGTTTGAATATTCATCTTTGTACGTGTAAACGAGTTGTCAATCATAATAATACGCTGCTACGCAATTATTTTCCGGGTGATATCTAAACCTTTATCATACTTTCTTTATTCCATATTTTAATTATGTGTTATTGCTTGATATGTGATATATTTGTTGCCATGAATTGAGAGTAGTTTATTATTGTGATTGTTGATGATATAGATAATTATAAGTAAGGATGACATTATATAATTAATGTACGATAATCGTAAAGAGATATGACGGCCCCTATTTGACTGTTTATCCGATATAGTACTGGAAACGCTTTAAAGCGAAGTACAAATGTATGGATGTCGGTAAATGACCGAAGGTAGTTATATCTCTGGAATCAGCTCTGATTTAATATTTGGAATTCCGAAAGGGTAGTACAACTTCATAACTAACTGGTATATCCTACGAAAGTCAAAACACTATAAAATGATGTTCGTAAAATACGTTCAGATAAAATAGGAATTAGTAACCCTTGTAGCGTTAAGACTTTATGAATTCAAGTTTAATTTATGGATTACCCTTTCTGGTTATCCACGTGACTGCAACCTAGTAATTAGGACCTGATCAACCTTAATTATGGTAAGTAGTAATCTGTGCCCATGACATGCAATAAGTAAGACACATTGAAACCACTCGTTGTATATATTAGGTTTACATTTCTGCACTGCTTTACACTTAGTTAGATAGAGTGTCACTTTCACTATCAATTACTCTTGACCGCATGTTGATGTACGAAACCATGGAACTACTATGTAAAGTACACTATCTATCATTGAAAGGCATGGTCCGCATATGAAACACGTTTTAACAAACTGCGAATAATCCGAGGATGTATAACTTTTTGGAAAGGAGAGATTTGAATCATAAGTCGAAGTAATTAGAGGTTAAATGAATGATAATAGGACTTCGGAATAAGATTAAAGTCGTAATGACCTAGAATCCTTAAAACACCAAGTCTTACAAAATCGGCGGTCTAGACTTACGAAGTTATTAATTTATGTGCTAATCAAGCAGTAAACTATTTTTAGGAGTTAAGAAAGGTCGGACCTTTGAGACGATACACTACTGATTCATGAACCTTGGCATAAAACCAAAATAGGTTGCTTATCTTTCAACTAGATAAGTATTGGAAGTTTGCTTATTGCTCCCATCAGAATCATGATAACCTATTTCCTAGTAACATGCCAATGGGAAATTGAGTTGGTAGGGTTCTAGAGTTTACGCCTAGTAATTTGGTTGCCACATTAGTATCATCCCTATTTATTCTGTCATCCCGAAATATTAATTATCGAAATCTCAACAATCACATATTTATCTTTATCTGCTTTCCTGTACTTTAATTTCCTGCATTTTAATTACTTTTCTTTAGTTTAAAACCCCCAAACCTACCTACTTTGTTCCATCCTAGATACTTCCCTACCGAAGGTGCCAACTTTAATTGCCCACACGTTTGGATTTATAGAATGATCTTAGCTTATACTTACCGCTTACTAACCAGAGTAGGTAGTACATATAATTTATGCCCCGCTAAATATAAGATAAAAACCCCTGCTGCACCCGTATTACCATCAGAAATCACAACGACCGGTTGCGGGTGCAATAGAGATTTACATACATAATTAATTTATACAAAATATAATAATTCATCTAAATCTCTGAATGTTTGCATGCTGACACGAGCTAATGATTCCTGAATGCAGTCCAATCTATTGCTGAGTACCTGTGATACATGCTAAAATGGATCAGCGAAACGCTTGTGAGCTCACAGGTTTGCATATCAACACATATTGTATGAACTACAAGATTTAACTGAATTTAAATTGCAATTAAGCAAAATAAAAGTTTTACAGCCATGAACACATATTCTGAGCTTAACTCGAGGTGTCAGGTCCACATTTAAGGAATCCTGATCGAGGTGCCTCCCACGAGTGCCTAATCTACACTCGTCCGAACAAATATTAGTACATCCGTTTACCCAGTTATTGCATGCTAACCCGGATGAGGAGGGTCAATCCTATATGGTACCATATACTAATATTCAAGCTACAACGTATTACCAAACTATGCTGAGGAGGGCTTTGAAAAGATTAGTGAGATAACTCATGAAGTATTTGTTTGATTTCGTACTTGCGTTCATATAGTAAAATAAAATGAGTAGTATATCACACCCCTGAGTAAAACAGTAAAATAGGGGCTATGAGACTCACCTGAGTCTTGAAGTGTTTATCTAAATAAACTTGAGTTGATTAGCTGAGTAGTGATGTCCGAAGACTTGTAATCTGAGGGTGTCCACGACATGCAATGGTTATTAATTGATTAGGTATCTTAAAAGACTACCTTTGCAGTTGCTCGTCCAACTAGAATGTCCAAATGACTACGATTTGGTTGATTAATCTTGAGTTTTGAAAATGTGTACGGCCCGTTGGTGATTGTTTGTAATAATAATCTCAACTATTATTATTATGATTTCGAAGTGTTATACTTTAAAAGGTATGTTCCAATGTGTTTTAGAAGTTGTATCGTATTCGTGTTTGATGTTATACAAGTTTGACACTTGGTGTGAAATGTATTTACAAACTCTAAGTGACGGGGGTCCTAAGGCAGCGCCCCTGGTGAGCGGGGTTCCAGGGGTGGCAACCCCTGGCAGGGTCCATGGGGCTGGCCCATGGTTGGGGTCGAGATGCCAAGTCAGCTTAAATTTTTTTTATTTCTACTACATTGCTTTGGTGAAAAACGCACCTGGACTTGAATTTGGGTGAAATCAAGTGATAAAATTTTTGGTCTCGACACTTAGTAAAATCTGTGTGTTTCTTGATTCTGTTTCAAGCGACACATTGTGCGACATACAGCTTTGTGTCGCTAAGTGCGACACAGTCTGTTGTGTTGCAGATCATGACTGCAACATAAGGGTTTGTGTCGCTAAGTGCGACATCCGCAATTTAATGCGACGTAAGGTGTTATGTCGCTATGTACGATGGGAATAAGTTTTGCGACATAGTGTTTTGTGTCGCTATCTGCGACATCTAAAGGTATTGCGACATAGAGGCTTGTTGTCGCTATATGCGACATAGGCCATGATTTGGCGACATAAGGCCTTGTGTCGCAGGTGGCCTGGAGCCTTTGTGACACAACGAGCTGTTGGCCGGAAAATGAGCTGAAAAGGTGTTTTTCGGTTTCCGTTTGACTTGAAACTATTACCCAACCCATATTTGGACATTATAAGCTTAACACTGTATTCTCGAGTCAGTTGGAGGGTGAAAAGGAAAGGAAGCGAAATGATTGAAATTAAAATTGTGTTCTCGAGTTTTATTATGCAAAGAAAGGAAAGGAAGAGGGAGGAAGAGGAGGGGAAGTCTCAAGTGTATTTTTCTTCCAACACTTTCCTCCCATTTTTGAGATGATTAGGAGGGATCACTTTCTTTCCCTTCTTTTCCCTTCAACTTAAGAACACAATTCATTAAACTATCTTCCTTCCCCTTTCATTCTTTTCTTTTCTTTATTGTTCCTTTCTCTTCTTTTCCACTGATGTTTAAACTCAAGAACACAGTGTAAATAACCCATAAACAAGTGAAAATAATGGAAATCGGAGTGTTTCGGGTTTTGTTGGAAACTTACAAACTTAACGCCGGAGAAATCTGGAAAGATGGTAATGTAGATCGTGATGTCGTTGTTCTTTTTCTCCAAATGTGTTTGATGGTGTTTTTGTGTGGTTGAAGGTGATGGTGGTGATGGAAGATTTTGAGAGAAAAGAAGAGAGGAGAGAGAGATGATAAAAGGAAAAATGAGGGGAAATGGGGGGGGGGGGGGAGGGCAGGTTTTTGGGGGAAAAGAGGAGGGGAAATCTCCCAAATTTTAATCCCCGCGTTTGCGCTCCGTGCGGTGTTCGTTTTCCGATTGTTTAACATTTAATTTAATTATTTTATATGTTTAAATATACATTTTAAAATACGAATGGTTATAAATATTTTGGTTGAAGCATTTTACCAAATACTTAGTAAGTGAATTATAAAAATGTATGATTTAACTTCGTTTTGATTGTTTGCGCATTTAATATTTTAGTCGCGTAGACGTTTGTTTGTACGATACGAATTTGAGTTGAAATATTATCTAAATAATATTTTTGATAAAATAGAGTTATTAAATAATGTTATATTATTTGTTAAACCCAGAAACTCTAATAAACAATTCAATAAGCCTTGAATTATTATTGAGAAGTTGCGGAATCACACTCATAAATATTAAGAAGATCAAGAATTATAACAATATGTAATACACAATTAATTATCAAAAGCTTCAATCTTATTAATGATATAAGACAAATACACTTAAGTATTAGGGTTACAGAAAACCTTGAAGCTACGTAAAACTCTTAACCTAATCTAGGTCTAAGGATCTCTATTTATAATGCATAGAGTCCTACATAATCTCTAGTTATTATGGTATTCGAATCTATCCCATAAATAACTCTAACCGACATATAAGTTTACACCAACAGTGGGAGTAACTTACTTTACACCAACAGTGGTAGTAAGTTCCCATTACAGATACCAAGTATTATTACATTAACAGTGGCACTGCTGCTACAAATATACTAGCAGTGGCTAGTCTTCATTCCTTCTAACAGTGGCAATCGATTGAACTAATAGTGGTAAGTCTTCAACACTTGATCAATTCTGCTCAGATCCCAACAATCTCCCCCTAAACTTGATCAATCTTGCATTGCATTAAGTTTCTGCATTCAGCTTCATTCTTTTGTAGAAGATTTGGAACCTTTTGAATTTCTATTTATCTCTCTTATTGTACTGATTCATAATTTTGTAGACTATATCTTTGCTCTTGGAATTCTTCACAGCAACTTGCAATTTCTTTACAATCAACTGCTTCAACAATGCTATACTAAGAAAATAGTCTCTTTCATCCAGCATATAGATAAATCTTCCATTTTTGAGAGCTATAAACTATACACCTGCCCTAACAAAATGTCTCCAATTACCTACTGCTTCAGCACATAAAAAAAAATCTCCATATACCTCAGGCTTAAACATCATCTGTATCCATTCCCAAACATGCCTTTCAAGACTAGCTTTAATATTTTTCACATCCTTTTCTAAGCCAATCTTATACATATCATATACATCTGTTGGTTCATTTTGTGTGTCAGTCAGTTGGTCAAACGTTTGTAATTTTCAAAGTCAATTAGTCTGCATATGTATAGTGTTTAGTGTGTATATGTGAGTTTGTAAACGAATAGTGAAATATAATATATACACAAAATAAGTGTTTATGAGACACTTAGCTAGTGTTTCATATAGCGACACTTGGCTAGTGTTGCTATAGGGTTGGACAACCTATAAATAGGCATGTAGGATTTCATTTGTAGGGTGATCAAACCCTAGAGAGAGAGTTCGTGAGGCAGAGAGAAAGTGTGTGTAAACGTTTATACTTCAATTGTTAATATACAAAAAATGTTATAGAAATCGTGTGTTTGTTTATTCGTTCAATAATCGCTAACTAAACGGCTTCCGCACGTTTGGTTGATTAAACGATCCGTTAGATCAGAGATACGAGATCTACAACATCAAACTTGTTTACTCTTTTAAGAATATCTTGCATTGACTTATGAAAACTGACAACACCATTTTTCCTTTCAATCCTAATTTCATAAGTGAATTCATCAGTGGCTATTAACACTGTTTCCCACTTGATAATTTCAGAGTATTCTTCACCATCCAAATTGATGTTTTCTGATTTGTCAGGCTTAATTATAACCATCTTTTCTAATATCTCCTCATCCCTATCCAAATCACACACATTATCATCCATCTCCTGTAATTTAGCAAAAGATCTTCTAACTCCTTCAACCTTTAATCTCAATTCTTTTTCCTTCTCAAGCTCTTCATCAATCAGATCATATCTTTCCTGTAATCTTCTCTGAATTTCTGCATCATCTTTCCTTTTCTTTTCTAACCTTTTCTTTGCTTCAGGATTGACAAAAGGATTATTATCATACAACTGTTGCAATTGTTCCAGTGACATTTTCCTTAATTGACCTATAGGAATCCTATATCCTCTTAGCTTACACACCAGATCATTTTTCAATTCAGCCCTTGTTAGTTTCTTTGCTCTTTTTCTAGCAACTTCTTTTTCTAATTTCTCTTTCTTCTCTCTTTCAATTTTCTTCTTTAAAGCTACCTGCAGAGGATTACCCTTTTTCTTTTCTTCATATGCGTGATACACAGTATCATCATTCAACCACTTTGCTTTCATATCTGCATACACTCTGCTAGCTTCTTTGGTCATCTTCACAATCTGACCTTTTTCAAGCATAACATCCACTTC
This sequence comes from Pseudognaphalium luteoalbum, assembly GCA_963422505.1. NCBI lineage: Eukaryota > Viridiplantae > Streptophyta > Magnoliopsida > Asterales > Asteraceae > Pseudognaphalium > Pseudognaphalium luteoalbum. Next base: position 49,128,764 of record OY730194.1, read on the forward strand.
ATCAACTTCAGATGTAGATACTGACCTCTGAGTAGGCACTGACCTCTGTACCTCAGGTGCTTTCTTTTTAGTTCTTACCCTCTCCTGCTCATCCAATTCTGCTTGCAACCTCAATGCATATTCATGATCATGCTCAATGCTCCTTTGTACCAGATTGACCTTTGATTTTGTATTTTCTACTAATTTACCCTTACCTTTATCTTTTGGATCAATCTTTGGAAGCTTAGACTCAGGTTTGTCCACTCTAGTTGATTCTCTAATGACAAAAGGTACTTCTGGAGTTCTAGCAGTGGTTGGTGTTCTAGCAGTGGTTGGTGGGTTTGTAGTAGTTGTAGCAGTGGGTTGTTGAGTTGTGGTAGCAGTGGTAGCAGTGGTAGTGTTAGCAGTAGCAGTGGTAGCCACTTTAGTAGTGGGACTACTTGACTTGGCTTTTCTAATCTTTTCCATCTTTTTAGCTTTGATACTGAACAATGACACTGATTTCTTCCTGCCATATGTAAGTTTAGGATCTGATCTTGGCTTTGACTCCCCCTCTGCCTCTGCATCATCACCATCACCTTCCATCTGTTCAGTTTCCATACTCACCAAATCATCAACTGGTTGTACCACTTCTTCACCATCTTCTACATCAATAATTACCTCTGTTTCACCATCAACCCTCTCCACAGTCTTTTGCATAACACTTTCAACAATCTCAGTCTGCATATCATCTTCCAATACTTCAGTGTTAGCATTAGACATAGCATCTGTTTCACCCACAACCTCTTCTTCATTATCATACATAAAAACATCATCATTGAACTCCTCCTCTGCATTATTCTCCCCCTTGTTGGAAGTGTTCTTCACCAATAAAGCTTCTAACACCCCAAGTCGTTCTTTTAATTCATCAATTTCTTTCCCCTGCTCAACAATCTTAGCAGCCTACTCTGCAATTTTAGCATCTTGAGCTTTATGCACTCTTTTCTCCTTCACCAACTTCTCCCAAAGTAAATCCACTGCCTCTGTCAATTGTACATTCCTCAATTCAATGTGAGGTCTAGTCTCATCATTATTAGAGTGTGACCTCCTAGATGAATCATTGACAAAAGTATCATCTGTTTCATGCCTCGCATGATCAACAGAAGTCCCCTTAGTCTTGGTACTGGGACCTTCACCTGCTTCATTACCCTTAGGTTCAGCAGTAGAAGTTGCCTCTGGTTGGGTCTTATTGATGTTACCACTGCCCTCCTCTGTCAGTGGACTAGTAGGAGTAGTGGCAGCCCTTCCAGAATGACCACCCATCTCCTGTGGGGTCACTTGCTGTGATAAAGTTGATGACTGATACAAGTGAGCAACAGGAACCTCACTTGCCTGTTTTCTTTTCTTTTTCTTGGGTTGTAAATGGGTAGGTTGTTTGTTCCCTTGTTTTCTTTTGATACCCCCAATTGGTGTGTGTTCAGACTCAGTTGGTACTACTGGCCTATCACCAATTGGTTCAGATGTAGTTGGTGGTACTACATCTGTGGTGGAAGGAGCAGGAAGCATTGTAGGATACAATGATGTTTCCTTCCCATAAAACTTCTTATTGGTATTTTTACTCATCTCTGTAAATGTTCTAGCAGAAAGAGTACTAACACCAATGATAAGTTCTTGTGCAACTAAATCAGGGATTTGTTTGTTTAAAACAAGTTGCACAAATCTAGGATACATAATACACAAATCCTTTTTCCCTTTTGTGATATTTCTTATTATGCCTTCAAGTATGTATTTTGAAAAATTAAATTTTTGACCCCTAGTCAAACACACAAGTGCATAGGCAATTTGGGTACCAAATTCATTGAAAGTAGTCCTTTTAGATGACAAGTAGTGGAGAAGTGTATGTATTAAAAATTTCCATTGAGGACTAAAGAGTGATTTAAAAAAGGTAAAACGTGTATAACCACCCTCATACCCCTTTAATCTAAGATTAGCATACAAATCTCTGTCATCAATAGAGGATATACCTGCAGCATCATCAAGAAGAAGTATTTCTCGAAGAGAATCCTCTGATATCACCACCTGGGTTCCGTGAACTGTGGACACCACTTGATTGTTGCCCTCAATCACTTCTAATCTGGCATTCTTCCAGAATTCGATGATACATATAGATTAAACAAAAAAGTAAAATCTTCTCCTTGACAGCTCATAACATCTTGCATAATTCGTCAACTCTTTATTCTTCAACTTCATAACTCTTCACCTTTTTATTTCCCCCCTCAGTATCAGCGACCCAATGTCAAATGATTCTCCCCCTATTTCGCCGCACCCTTCTTTAACGAGACAGATACAAATTCTATGTATCAGGGTTAGAAAACCTTAGAGAAATCTACTAAAATCTCTAATCTTGTAAAAGAAAGTTTGTATGATTTGGTTTGAACATAATTTAAGTTCTTACAACTCTTATCTTCAACAACACTTATTACCCATTGAAAAATCTTCAACTATCTTGAACATAAGCATGAAAACCCGTTACAGAATATCAACCCATCACTCTGAACGTATAAATGTCGAACCTTTTAATTGAAAACTTCATCAATGATGTCATAAATATTGAGTAGACTTGAGCTAACCTTTGGGTCTGATTTTGTATGAGTTTGAAGTCGTATTAAACATCTCACTACCAAAAGATATATAATCAACCATAAAAGCTGTATAAATAACTAACCAACAGTAGTCACGAGTACCATGTAGTACCATCCATGACGAGCATCACTAATTCCGCATTAGTGTTTGAAAAATGACTAACAGTGGTAATTGATACTAAGTAGTAGTAACAATGAAGAGCATCATTAAAATGGTTGAACAGTAGTAACCTTGTTGAAGCAGTGACAAAATTACATTAACAGCGGCAAGCTCTACTAGCAGTGGCAAGTTTGTACTAGCAGTGGGAAGCTTGTACTAACAGTGGTAAGATTGTACTAGCAGCGAGAAACTTGTACTAACAGTGGTAAGCTTGTACTAACAGCGGTAAGCTTGTACTAACAGTGGTACAAACCTTTTAGTAGTGGCAACGTTGTACAAACAGTGGTATAAACCTAGCAGCGGTTGAGTTTGAGCAGTGACAACTTTGTAACTGTATATCTCCTTGATGTCGTATCCAATGAAGCTCAAATTTTAACACGAAGTCCATCAATGTTTCATTAACCACATATCCAAAAATCAAGTCGATCTAACGGTTGACGAATCTACGTTAATTTTCTGACTTCAGCTGCACAAAAGAAACCATAAACTTACTGCAGCAGATTTGAATTTTAATAACTCTATGTAGAAACATCCGATCACAATGAAATTTTTACATGACATAGAAACATATGTCTTGAATAACATATCCAAAAATCATGAATATTCGTTGAATAACGAAGACAAAGTGATCGATTTACTGCAGCTGTTCGGAAAAACCATACAGTTTCAGCAGCAGATTTCGACTTTATATATCTCTCAATCAAAAGCTCAGATCGAAAATTCCTCTGGTTATATTGTGCTTCTATGTGTTATAAACCTACAGTTCAAATTTCACAACGATTGAACGGTTAACGAATGAGATCCGAATTTTTTACCATCGCTGCGCAGAACATGACGAATTATGAATTTTTCTTGCAATCTTCTAGGGTTTCTTCGATATGGCTTCTCTTGCTTGAATTGGATCTTTACAAATCTTGAATAGATTCGACATGCTCTGATACCACTTGTTAAACCCAGAAACTCTAATAAACAATTCAATAAGCCTTGAATTATTATTGAGAAGTTGCGGAATCACACTCAATAATATTAAGAAGATCAAGAATTATAACAATATGTAATACACAATTAATTATCAAAAGCTTCAATCTTATTAATGATATAAGATGAATACATTTAAGTATTAGGGTTACAGAAAACCTTGAAGCTGCGTAAAACTCTTAACCTAATCTAGGTCTAAGGATCTCTATTTATAATGCATAGAGTCCTACACAATCTCTAGTTATTATGGTATTCGAATCTATCCCATAAATAACTCTAACCGACATATAAGTTTACACCAACAGTGGTAGTAAGTTCCCATTACAGACGCCAAGTATTATTACATTAACAGTTGCACTGCTGCTACAAATATACTAGCAGTGGCTAGTCTTCATTCCTTCTAACAGTGGCAATCGATTGAACTAACAGTGGTAAGTCTTCAACACTTGATCAATTCTGCTCAGATCCCAACATTATTTAATAAAAAATTTTCACCAACGTCCGTATTAATTGAATCGAATTGCATTTTATTTGAAACTTGTACGATTTAATCAAATCGCATACTTGTATATATTCAACAATATACATATATTGATACATTAATTAGCCTAATACAGAACTAATTACATGTATTACAGTTGATTAGGTACTAATTACAAGTCCTAATTTGGTGGGTGTCAAAATTTACTTTTCTGCATTTTAATTATTTGTCTTTAGTTTAAAACCCCCCAAACCTACCTACTTTGTTCCATCCTAAATACTTCTCTACCGAAAGCATCAGCTTTAATCACCCACGCGTTTCGATTAATAAACTGATCTTAGGTTATACTTACCACTTACTAACCAGAGTAGGTAGTACATATAATTTAAGCCCCGCTATTTATAAATTTAAAAACCCCTGTTGGCGCCCAATTAGTTACCATCAACGACACCGACGCTTTCGGGCCCCATCAAGTTTTTGGCGCCGCTGCCGGGGAATCGTAAATGTACGATTCAAAGTTGCCTTAAGTAGTAGTAGTTAGGAGATCCTTCCGATCGAAATCTTCTCAGAAATCCAGTGAAAGTTAATTTAAGTATTAAATAGTTAATTAGGACAATATTAGTTTAAATATGACAACTCGAAAACCCACTTCTTGCCTCATTTCAAAGGATGAATTGAAGGCAATGGATGATGTGGAATTCTTCAACTACTTAGAAAAGGAGATAGGATCTGATTTCTTTTCACTTTATTCCTCTAAAACTAAGGAAACTTCTGACACCCAAGAAGAATTCAGGACCCCACTTTCCATTCCAAAACATTGCCTAGACTTTGATAACATGGATCAATTACCTGACCTTGTATCTTCTCCAGAAGATCGCTCTCCAACTTTTCATTCACCTAATTTACCAAATTTTGTCCACTTTCAATTATCTCCCAGAAGATGATTATGAAGTCAAACCTCCAAAATTACGTGACTTAATTCCTGAAACATCACTATATGCCCAAACCCTGTCCGATTCTTGTATTGACGGCATCTCTCCATTCCTTTCACATGAACACAAATACACCATTTATCGAGTGGTGGATAAGGTTCCATCAGTCGAGCCAGAACAACCTTGTTTTGAAGAACGCTACCTCAGTGCTTCTTTCAATCATTCCCATAGGGTAGATGTCTACAAAGCATTCGTTAGGCAATTAAAATACCCGTTTTCATACGAACAACGAGAGACGATTGTCAATTTAGAAAAACAAGTAGAATTCCTTCTTCGCCTGTCAAGTAATGAATGCGAGAGCACTTTCATAAATTTCCGAGACCAAGAACTAAAGTTCAAAGCAGATTTAGATCTACTTTTTGAATCACTTTCCGACATGAACTTTCTTCCAAAATCTATGATATTAGTCAATCACAATGTCGCTGCAATGATCGAGAAACTTGAGTTCTAGATAGAACGAGACCCGATGATTCCCATCGTCATTGCTGGTAAAATTCCATTCTTTGTTGACCCCGCCTCTTACTTGATCTCAAAATTGCGAGATGTTTTTCCTTACTCTGCCAAGAAAAGAATCGACACAGCCCTCTTTACTAAAAGAAAAGACCTTCACATCAAACTTATTCGAATCTTTGCCTTTACCAAATACCCCCCATTTCCACACAAAAAGCCACTATCAGTGAACTCTTTAGGATAGTTAAATCTATAACCGGAGAACCTGATTCGCAAGAAGAGAAAGCGTTTCTGGAAGTCATGAATAAACTCACTCACGATCTAAATTATAAAGACCAAGGACCACGCGATGGCTTGTCAAACCCTAAAAAGATAAGGAAGGTATACAATAAGTTCATCAGTGATCTTGTCAATTTAGGATACGAGGAACAAAAAGCCCTAGGGGAATTAGAGGATAGTCATTACTATTTAATTTATAATGTCATTTGGGAGCTTTCAAAAAGTTTTGTACCTAAAAACGTTCGCTTAAGGGAGCAAATCTCAACCCTTTCCCTATACAAGGATCGGAACGAATCGTAAAACAATTCTCTACGAAAAGGTCGAGGCTCATGACTTTAAAAGAGCGTATTTTAGTATACATATAGTAATAAATAAATTCTTGAAAGTGACCTTTAAGAAAACATTTTTAAATTGTTATCCGAAGACATGCGCATGTCGAAAGGAATACGCAATTTCAAGCTTTTAGCCCAAACGTGTACATTCCATAGACCCACGTCAGACAAAAATTTTAAAACACCCAAAAATACACTAAGTTTAATATCTTAGATTGATTATAATTGTCTTGCAAGAAGTTGCGCATTTCTTAAATTATTTATAACGTAACAAGGAACCAACGAGTAACTAGTTACAATAAGTATACTTAAGATTCGTACTTACGATTAATAGGACATTAGGAATTAATCTAGATGCATTAGGCTTAATCCTAGAGTACACTAGGGACCATGTGTAAGGAATATGGTACTTAAGGATATGACACATATACCTAGGGACCACTAAACCTTCCATATATCTCCATAATTCAAAAGCAAGAAGAAAACTTCTTCTTCCTCCCTCCCCACACCCAAAAACCAGCCACCCATATACCACCATGAAACTGACGCGCCACCAACGGTCGATCGGGTTTTCACCCTGTCGTCGGACCGTCCGTCAGCGACGGCGTCGGTGAGGGTTTTTTTTTTTTAAATTTTGTTTTATGCTGGGCCTAAGTATACTAAAGCTATAGATAAGTATAGCGATAGGTATGACCTAGGGTCGTTCTTCAAACTACAACGGGCATGGGATCTAGGACCTTAGTTATCTATGGAAATTTAACTGGGGTTTTAAAAGAGATTTTGGTTTGTTTTGGTTTTAACTAACTACTAATTATCTAAAATTAAACTAAATTAAAGTAAAATGGAGTGGAGGTGGCAACGAGAACTTATAGGTGAAGCGAGTGTTTACTATGATAATTACTCATGCTATTTAGGGGTAGTTAATGAGATAAAGCCTTAGTTAAGATGACATTAATATTTCCTAATGAGCCATAACTACTAGCCTATTATCTATCTAACGTAGAGTTGTCCGCAATCAGATAAATAATATGTCACATGGATAACAGTTATGGAATGTAAACTACACCGGAAGTTGTCCCAAATGTAGCAACCAATTTAAACAACAACCATCCTCGAGTCTTGTCCCCCAATCTCGGACATTTGAGATATCCGAATCATGGCATGAATTGTTGAATAAACAAAAACATGAACAGGGGTTTCCTACCGGGACAAGTTGGGATGGCCTGGTCTAACGGCTGATTAAATTGTTCATCATTATTCCATATAAATCATTTTAACTATTCTATGCATGTTAAACTGGCATATGCAATTGATAAATATTCGAAAACCTAATCATGTAACTAATCAGCATAACAGATACTAGCATGCAAACCCTAAGCAACAATCAAACAAGAACATGCAGAAAGGCAGCATAGCAGGGATCAATTTATGCAGAGTGACGGGGTACATGGTTAAGTCACAAGTGTCCCGAAAGTTCTCTCTAAGACACTTGTTAAATGGCCTGAATCTAATCTATCTCTAATCCTACGCTCCGTGTCTCCCTCCGGTAATATTTCAACCAGGAGAACACCGGCCATGTCGAATTCAACGATCATCAGACACAGAATAATTAGTGGCATAAAACTAGCAATTGGCGAAGCCTAGAAGGATGTTACTAACCACAGCATAAGTTGTATAGATAAGCATTTGAGATTCAATTCATAGATTCAAATATAATTCAACAGCATACACGTGTTCGATTTTTTCTACATGACTCTCGAATTTTTCGCCTGCACAGACCGTATACGGCCTGGACCAGCCGTATACGGCCTGGTTCAGCCGTATGCTGGTTCCTCGGTTCTTCGTTTCTTCATTCGGGCGTAACTTCTTCGTCGTTTATCCGTTTTGAGCGTTCTTTATATCCACGTGTTCGTATTTTCCTAACGAAGAAAATGACATAAGTTAGAGGTCATAATTCTTTGTGTAGCTTAAAAAGTGCTAGAATGAGTGAACGAGAATGCTCATGATCGTATTCGTTAGATTTATCGTGTTTTTCGACCATTTTAGATGACTTTTGAAAAATTGTCTATATTTTGGCCTATGTGACGAGTTTTAATGATAAAGTATTTATTTTGATTAGTTTCGTCACATATTGGGCTAAAAAGGTGAGATTAATGCACGCAAAAACATGACTTTTTGCGTGTTATCAAATATCCCACACTTAGACATTTGCTTGTCCTCAAGCAAACTTACCCTCTTAGAATTTGCCATAAAAACAGTTTTTGATTTCTACCCACAATGAAGAATTCATATAGATTGGAAACAAGTATTTGCCTGTTAGATAAATAATAGGCGTTCACATGAGGTATCTAAGAGTTGTTCAAGATGATTCACTTAGGCAAACTTTCAATTCTCAAATTTGTGGAATATACACGACTGGGCGATCTCACTGGTGGTCACTCAACTCACTCAAAGTGTATCGGGGTTCCTATTATCCTAAGCCAAATGAAAAATCGCTCAAATACCAGTCGTGCAGCACTCGTCGTCATAGGCTTGCTCGAGGATCAAATCTTCATCACTTAGACAGGGACGGTACTGATTATCCCCGGACATTCAAATGGGCTGTAATGTTTGGTGTGGGTTTAAAAGGGTATGGATAGATTTGGGGGTATCTAGGTTTCTAAGGGTGTTTGCTTATCTTGGGACTTTCGAAAAGAAGTTTTTATCTAGATATCCTTTTTAATGAAAACGGAAACGGATAACACTTTTGGGGGATAAGATAGCTATTTTTACTTCTATCTTTAAAAACACATAGAATGATATTTCTTTTGAAAAGTCGAGTTTTTGAGAGAGTCGAAGCACTTAGCTTTATTTCAGCTATTTTCTTTTCTTTTTCTTTTCTTTTCTATTTCTATTTCTATTTTTGGCCTTAGATTTTTCTTGCCAAGAAATTTCTAAGGGATTTTCTTTTATTTCCCTTCTTGAGATCCCTTCTTATTTTCATTTCTCAATCCTTTGATGATTTTTTTGAGTTTACTTTGGTGCCAATTTTTCGCACCACATGACTCTCGATTTTTTCTATATAGATCAATAAAATGCACACGAGAAGTTTTAGTAGACATTATTTATGATTTTTGGAGTGAAAGCAAAAAGGAGTATCCAAATATCTCTTTTTTCAAAAATACTAAGATAAGTTTCTGGTGGGTAGGGGAATAAGGGGTTTAAAAAATTTGGGTGAATGAAAGAAAGATAGGCTAAGGCTCAACAGGGTATTCTAAGCGGATCATCAACACTAAAATTGAGTGTTGGAAGGGTTTTGGCTTGAAAAGATATGTAAAAAGGGGTTTAAATCCTAAGGAATGTCAAGGTCCTCTAATCGTACCTATGTCACGTATGACACCTGTCAATGTGATCTCGAAATGTATACCCGGGGCAAGTTCTAATTCAGAAATGCGTGCACCGGTCACACACAACAAACGAACAGTGAAGCATTTAAAATGAATGCTTTTAAGGCTCAAATTCCTCACCGCAAAAATGGGTTATATGTATCCAGTCGTGCGATGCCCCTCTTAGATCCTCATCTTAAATTGTTTAGAATCCGACATGATTTCGACCTTATATCACCAACTTTTGAAATACTTGTAAAAAAAATCTGTATTCATTCTTGAAAAACTCATTGGTCAACTGAATGAGTGACAATTTCACTGTCGAAGTAAAACTGTTTAGGTTTTACTGAATGAGTGACAATTTCACTGTCGAAGTTTTAACCAATTTGCTTTTATTGTGACTAGAAAGAGTTTAAAATTTTTGAAAATTTTGGCAGAATAAGGGTTTGAAAATTTATTTTGAGGACTAGCATGTTTCTAGATCAACTTAAACAGATATTTTGACAGACGAGAGATATACCGCTATCCCACACTTAGAAATAAACATTGTCCCCAATGTTTCTACACTAAGTAGGGAGAAAATCCCACACTTAGGGTTTTGGTTTAGGAAAAATGTGAATTTAAAAGTTGTAAGCGAGGGGGATCCCACACTTAGAGATTTAAGTGGTCAATAGGCATATCGAAGTTATATTAAAGTAGGAAGAACGGGTTTAGGAGAGAAACTTCCCTACAGACAGTGGGCACTGGATGTAGGACCATATTCGTGTAGGGTTGGTGTAAATAATTTGCTGGATTGTGAGGACCAGACTCTTTTCAAAGCTCATCCAATTCCTACGAAGATAAGGTCTGCAGTGTCATAAAATACCATCATAATCATCAGTTCAACAACATAACATGTCTAATAATAAATAAAGATAACTAAAGATAAAATAAGCTAGAAGTCGTCTAGTAAATCATCCATGTCTGGATCAAATGCTGCAAGTGCGTCAGGATCTGGATCTGAAGTACGTGATAAGGCAGCAGTGTGATCAGACACCATGGGTGCATCAGTGGGATTCTGAGGTGGCCTAGAATAAGCAACAGCAGTGGGAGGAACAGTCTGTGGTGGGGCAGCTGGGAAGAAGGACAACAGTGTGAGAGCTGGCCTGGGACCCTGACCAAGCTGATACGGCTGGTCGGAGAGTTTCGGCAGTCCCATCGCTTCTCTGATCTCGGACTGAGAGCTACGCTGAATCAAAAGCTCACTCAGCATCGCCCAAGTCACTATCGGATCTGAAGTGGTAACTCCAAAATCAAAAAGTGGGGCAGATACAGGATCAGCCTGAGCATGCTCATCAGTCGTGGTGGTCGTCTTCTTTCTTTTTCCTCTGCGGGTCCTCTTCTTTTGCTGTTTCTGAATAGCTTGTCCTGAGGTCTCAGCTGAAGCGTCCATCCTGAAACATAAAGATAAACAGGTAATGCTATAGTTTTAAAATGGGTATACAAATTCAAAATAATCAGATGACTTCGAGAAATGTTTGTTTAGATGTTAAAGCTTTGCGAGGTCATCTGTTCATTCGCGTTTGTATACTATGAATAAAACTTATCTGATGTATATGTAGGAGTGTAGCATTGTCAGATACTTGGGTTATCCTGCATCGTTAGTTTAGGGATGATAATACTAAAGCAAAAATAACTAAGAAATAAAATAAGATAAGCAATGGGGTGCCTCCTGAGAGCACTTGTTTAGAGAGTCTCTAGCTTGACTCCTTGTACCTACTAGTCGGCTCAAGGTGGTTCAAAGATATAGACTTCCTCACCAGGGGGGAAATCTTCGATGTAGTGCTTTAAGCGATGGCCATTGACTTTAAAATTACCGTCTGGGGCTTCTAGTTCGACTGCTCCGAAGGTAAAGACTTTTGATATAACAAATGGTCCGCTCCACCTTGATCTGAATTTGCCGGAGAATTTCTTGAAGCGCGAATTGAAGAGAAGAACTTTGTCTCCGGGCTTGAACTTAGAATATTTGAGTTTTGCATCATGAGTATTCTTTGTTCGTTCTTTGAAGTGCAAAGAGCTATCATATGCTTGGTCTCTTAATTCGGCTAGTTCATTCAGTTGCATTTTCCGATGTGATCCAATTGCAGAAGGGTCTAAATTACAACCTCTTAGCGCCCAGTGAGCTTTATACTCCAACTCTATCGGCAGATGACACGCTTTTCCGTAGACTAGTCTGTAGGGCGTGGTTCCTAGTGGTGATTTATATGCGGTTCTGAACGCCCATAGAGCATCGTCTAATTTTTCAGCCCATCTTTCCCTATGATTAACCACGGTTCGTTCTAAAATTCTCTTGAGCGCTCGATTCGTCACTTCGGCTTGCCCATTCGTCTGCGGGTGGTAAGCCGTAGAGGTCTTATGGGTGACACCATAATATTGTAATGTCCTCATAAACTGAGCATTACAGAAGTGCGTGCCTCGATCACTAATGATCGCTTTTGGAGTACCGAAACGTGAGAAGAGCTGCTTTAAGAATTTTACTACTACTCGGGAATCATTTGTAGTAAATGCTTGGGCTTCGGCCCATCTGGAGACGTAGTCGACAACAACCAGAATATACTCTTTCCCATATGATTTTGGGAATGGTCCCATAAAATCCAACCCCCATATATCAAAGATCTCGCAAGCTTGGATGTTAGTAAGTGGCATTTCACTTCTCGATGAAATACTTCCAAACCTTTGGCAAGCATCGCAGCGTTTCACCAAGTCGTGAGCGTCTCTGAATATAGTAGGTCAGTAGAAGCCAGAGTCATATACCTTTCTTGCAGTCATATTTGCTCCGTGATGTCCTCCAGTTGGTCCGTGATGACTTTGGTGAAGAATGTTCCTTGCCTCCTTCTCATCTGCGCATCTTCCGATAATTTGGTCCGGGCATACTTTGAATAAGTATGGATCGTCCCAATAGTAGTTCTTTACGTCTCTAAAGAATTTGCGCTTTCTAGAAGTGGGCAATCCTTTTGGCACAATTCCTCCAACCAGATAATTTGCGTAGTCTGCATACCAAGGGTTGTAAGTAAATTGAGATCCCTTTTGGTATCCTCCGATATTCATGAGTTGTTCTTCAGGAAACTGGTCTTGAATCTCTCTCTCATCAAGCTTCTCCATCGACGGATTTTCCAGTCGACTAAGATGATCTGCTGCGACATTCTCGGCTCCCTTTTTATCCTTGATTTCTATGTCAAATTCATGGAGGAGGAGAATCCATCTAAGCAGTCTTGGCTTAGCGTCTTGCTTTTTTGAAGAGATACTTCAAGGCTGAGTGATCTGTATAGACAATAGTTTTGGACAATATTAAATAAGAACGAAATTTATCAAAAGCGAATACTACCGCAAGAAGCTCTTTCTCTGTCGTGGTGTAATTCTCTTGTGCATCAGTGAGTGTCTTGCTGGCGTATTAGATTGGCTGAAACTGCTTCTCCTTCCTTTGCCCTAAGACAGCTCCAACAGCGAAGTCACTAGCATCGCACATGATTTCAAACGTAAGACTCCAATCGGGGGCGACCATGATCGGTGCATGTGTGAGCTGATCCTTTAAAATGTTGAAAGCTTTAAGACAGTCATCTGAAAAGACAAACGGAGTGTCCTTCTCGAGAAGGTGCGTCATAGGTCAAGAGATCTTAGAGAAATCCTTGATAAAGCGACGGTAGAATCCTGCGTGACCTAGAAAACTGCGAATGGCTTTAACAGAAGTAGGTGGCGGAAGTTTGGCAATAGTCTCAACTTTGGCTTTGTCAACTTCGATTCCAGATTTTGATATTCGATGTCCTAAAACTATTCCTTCTTTCACCATAAAGTGGCACTTTTCCCAGTTTAAGACAAGATTTGATTCTTCGCATCGGGTTAGCATCCTTTCAAGGTTGGAAAGACAAGATGTGAAGGAATCACCGAAGACTGAGAAGTCGTCCATGAATACCTCCATACACTATTCAATCATGTCATGGAATATTACCACCATACACCTTTGGAATGTTGCAGGCGCATTGCATAAACCAAATGGCATGCGGCGGTAGGCAAATGTACCATATGGGCATGTGAATGTCGTCTTTTCCTGGTCCTTTGGATCGAGAGGAATTTGAAAATAGCCGGAGAAACCATCGAGGAAGCAGTAATATTCATTCCCCGATAATCTTTCCAACATCTGATCGATGAACGGCAGAGGGAAGTGATCTTTCCGGGTGGCTTCATTTAATTTTCGGTAGTCGATACACACCCTCCAGCCAGTGACGGTTCGTGTAGGAATCAATTCATTATTTTCGTTAGCGATAACCGTCATTCCTCCTTTCTTTGGGACAACCTGAACTGGGCTGACCCATGGGGAATCTGAGATAGGATAGATCAAACCAGCATCCAAGAGTTTGATGACCTCTTTCTTAACCACGTCTTGAATCTTCGGGTTTACTCTCCTCTGTCTCTGTATAGAAGGTTTGAAGTTGTTTTCCATGAGTATCTTGTGCGTGCAGTAGTTTGGACTGATCCCTTGTATATCAGAAATCTTCCATGCAATCGCCTTCTTGTGTGACTTCAAGACCTGGATAAGTCTTTCTTTCTCTTTTGGTGAAAGACCTTTGGCAATTATGACGGGTAGGTGTGAGGTTCCTTCGAGAAAAGCATATTCCAAGTGAGAGGCCAATTCCTTCAGCTCCAATTCTGGCGGTTCTTCGATAGAGGGTTTCATTCGAGCGATCTCGTCTCTTTGTAACTCGTCATACTCCTTTTGGAACTCTAATTCTTCTAGAGATGAGTCGGCTGTAGTGGCTGATGCTATTTCTACTAGTTCTGTCTCATTGGAAAGCACATTCTTGGTGATTTCTGGATTTACTTTTGCACAACCTTCAGATAGTTGTGTCAAGGTACCGGAATCCATCTCCTCGAAATATTTGAGGATTTCAGCTACAGACGGAGACGATTCGGGTATCAGAAGAAACTGATTTCTTCTTAAAAGTGGGATAGGGATGCCTTCGCCTAAAGGAACAACAACAACAGAGTTGTTCGTGGAAGAGTAGTTAGGCGGTGCTAAAGGATTCTTCATTTCAGGTAAGGGAAATAGCAGCTCTCCGGAAGGTGCTGATTTGTCAGAGATAGCCGAGCAGAGTCCGATGTCGTCCGGGCAAAGTCTTCTTTTGGTGATGACAGTGCTGGAGAAAGGTTCGTAACTGCTGATTGCTAGAATCTCCTCCAAATGCTCATCATATATTTCCTGCATGGCATCCACAAGACCAAGATCTTCTCCCATAGGGTGCTTCATTAACTTATCGATATTAAAGGTGACTTCCTCCGCTCCGACCCTCAGTTTTAAAGATTTTTCGTTTACATCTATCACAGCCTTGGCAGTGTTTAGGAAAGGTCTACCAAGGATGAGGGGAACGTGGGCATCTTCCTCAATATCCATAATGACAAAGTCAACCGGGAAGATAAATTTACCGACTCGGACCATTATATGTTCAGCAATTCCTCGGGGGAGTTTAACTGATCTATCAGCTAATTGGTTGGTCATTTGAGTTGGTAGCAGTTCACCTAATCCTAGTTTCTTATAGAGAGAGTAAGGCATAAGATTGACACTAGCTCCTAGGTCAGCTAAGGCGTTACTAACTTGGATATTTTGAAGAAAATAGGGAATAGTGAAACGGCCAGTATCTCCTAGTTTGGGTGGAAGGCCATGTAACATGATTGCTGAGCATTCAGCATCTAAGGGTAAACTCACTATTTGTCTTAATTTTTCCTTATTTGAAATGAGTTCTTTGAAAAACTTAGCACAGCTAGGCATCTCTACTAAAGCGTCTAATAGTCTAACATTTAAGTGCAGGCTTTTAAACATTTCTAGATATTTCCCAAATTGTGCTTCCTGTTTCTCTTTCTTAAGCCTACCAGGGAAGGGTATCCTAGTTCGTGGAATGATTTCTGGGGCTTTAGGTGATACTGGATCTGGTGTAGTGACAGGGGTGTCACTAGGCACTGGATCAGTGGTCGGTTCAGAGATAGGAAGTTGATTTGAAGAATTATCTAAAGACTTCTCATTTCTGGTTTCTTTACCTCCTCTAGTGATGACCATGATTCCTCCTTGATTCTCAACTTTTAAAAACAGTTGTTTAAGACTGACTTCCAGGTTTTTGATCAAATCTTCTGATATTTTAAGTAAAGCATCAATTTTATCTTGAAAATCTATTACTTGTTTGTTTATGTTCATTTGATCAACCATAAAATTAGTCAAAGTTTCATTATAGTGTTGTTGAGAATTTACGGTGGAATCTGACATATTAGAGGATAAAGGTTGCAGAAACTGAGTATGTGGGTTATTGGTTGGCCGCTGAATGAAAGGTTTAGAATGAAAGTTCGATTCAGGGTTTTTAACAGTAGTGACAAGAATTTCTTCCGTACCTTTACAAGGTTGAGGTGTAGAAGATTGAAGATCCTTGAAGACTCTGGAGAGATTGTCCACTTGAGCTTGCAGAGCTTCAAAGGATAGGCTTGAAGTGCTAGTTACTTCCTTAGCCGGTTCACCAAACTCCCAGTCATGTTGATGCATTGCTATCGTCTCAACTAGCTCCCAGGCTTTTTCAGAAGTATGTGACATGAAATTTCCTTGAGAAGCAGTATCGAGGGTTGACTTGTGCCGAGGAGTCAGACCATTGTAGAATATGCAGATTAGGTTCGTCTTACCCATTTGATGATTCGGACATCTGTTAAGCATCTTCTTAAATCGTTCCCATGCTAGATAGAATGACTCATTGGTTTCCTGTCGGAAACTAACGATATCATCCTTGAGCTTGGTTTGCTTGGAAAGAGGGAAAAACTTAGCTATAAACTTAGTAGCCAACTCTTCCCAAGTATGAATCGAATTGGGTTCGAGTTCATCAAACCAGGTTCGAGCACGCGAAGATAAAGAATAGGGAAAAAGATATAGTCGGGAGACTTCTCTCGAAATCCCTGATTGCTCACAGGAATCAGAAAGATTGATGAATCTAACCAAATGTGAATTTGGATCATCGAGCGGAAAACCGTGAAATTGACAGAAGGTTTTGAGTAACTTGAAAACGCTAGGCTTAATTTCAAAGTTTTCGTTGGGTAGCACGATAGGTCCTCCTCTTCCCTCCAGTAGTGGTACACAGGTTGAGGCGAGAGTAATACGATTCGTCATAGCTGATGAAGTTCGGGTTTGGTAGAACAGAGAGTTTTGGAAAGGAAAGAACAGAAAAGGAACTTTCGGATGATATTGATCTTCCGAAAGGATCGCTAAATAACTAAGACAACTAAATTCCTAAATCGGTCGTTGTAGTCCCCGACAGCGGCGCCAAAAAACTTCTTGACGCGCCACCAACGGTCGATCGGGTTTTCACCCTGTTGTCGGACCGTCCGTCACCGGCGGCGTCGGTGAGGGTTTTTTTTTAAAAAATTTGTTTTATGCTGGGCCTAAGTATACTAAAGCTATGGATAAGTATAGCGATAGGTATGACCTAGGGTCGTTCTTCAAACTACAACGGGCATGGGATCTAGGACCTTAGTTATCTATGGAAATTTAACTGGGGTTTTAAAAGAGATTTTGGTTTATTTTTGTTTTAACTAACTACTAATTATCTAAAATTAAACTAAATTAAAGTAAAATGGAGTGGAGGTGGCAACGAGAACTTATAGGTGAAGCGAGTGTTTACTATGATAATTACTCATGCTATTTAGGGGTAGTTAATGAGATAAAGCCTTAGTTAAGATGACATTAATATTTCCTAATGAGCCATAACTACTAGCCTATTATCTATCTAACGTAGAGTTGTCCGCAATCAGATAAATAATATGTCACATGGATAACAGTTATGGAATGTAAACTACACCGGAAGTTGTCCCAAATGTTGCAACCAATTTAAACAACAACCATCCTCGAGTCTTGTCCCCCAATCTCGGACATTTGAGATATCCGAATCATGGCATGAATTGTTGAATAAACAAAAACATGAACAGGGGTTTCCTACCGGGACAAGTTGGGATGGTCTGGTCTAACGGCTGATTAAATTGTTCATCATTATTCCATATAAATCATTTTAACTATTCTATGCATGTTAAACTGGCATATGCAATTGATAAATATTCGAAAACCTAATCATGTAACTAATCAGCATAACAGATACTAGCATGCAAACCCTAAGCAACAATCAAACAAGAACATGCAGAAAGGCAGCATAGCAGGGATCAATTTATGCAGAGTGATGGGGTACATGGTTAAGTCACAAGTGTCCCGAAAGTTCTCTCTAAGACACTTGTTAAATGGCCTGAATCTAATCTATCTCTAATCCTACGCTCCGTGTCTCCCTCCGGTAATATTTCAACCAGGAGAACACCGGCCATGTCGAGTTCAACGATCATCAGACACAGAATAATTAGTGGCATAGAACTAGCAATTGGCCAAGCCTAGAAGGATGTTACTAACCACAGCATAAGTTGTATAGATAAGCATTTGAGATTCAATTCATAGATTCAAATATAATTCAACAGCATACAAACAGAGTAACAGCATGATTTAAGTATAACTACCCTAGCATGGCAACTATCATAGCAAACACAGATTTGTCTATCTAAGCATGGCAATAATCCTAGCAAGTAATTCTAAACAAGTATAGCAATAGCACAACATTATTTAAAATAACAAGATAGAGATTATAATAAAACCTGACAAAGCGTTATTACAAATCGTGCGACACCGCAGTCTCGGAGCACCTCCGTTACAATTAAGCTACTAATCTACTAGCTTAACTAATCTAATTAACTAACTAACTAATTTAGAGAGAGAGTAGTGAGAGAAAGTGTGTGTAGAAATGTGAAAAAATTAGAAGGTGTGAGATGTTAGGTATGATGAAATGAGGCTTGTATTTTTGAGATCGCACAACCGTATCCGTAGACCGTATCCAAACCTCCAAATGCACAACCGTATCGCAAAGGCGAATAAAAATCACATTTTTATCACCCAAACGCACGATACGGCTGAGCTGGACTGTATACGGCTGAACTGGACCGTATACGGCTGTGCATAGGGTGAATACGGCTGAACTGGACCATATACGGCTGTGCATGGGCCGTATACGGCCTGCACAGACCGTATACGGTCTAGGTCCAGCCGTATACGGCCTGGTTCAGCCGTATGCTGGTTCCTCAGTTCTTCGTTTCTTCGTTCGGGCGTAACTTCTTCGTCGTTTATCCGTTTTGAGCGTTCTTTATATCCACGCGTTCGTATTTTCCTAACGAAGAAAATGACATAAGTTAGAGGTCATAATTCTTTGTGTAGCTCAAAAAGTGCTAGAACGAGTGAACGAGAATGCTCATGATCGTATTCGTTAGATTTATCGTGTTTTTCGACCATTTTAGATGACTTTTGAAACATTGTCTATATTTTGGCCCATGTGACGAGTTTTAATGATAAAGTATTTATTTTGATTAGTTTCGTCACATATTGGGCTAAAAAGGTGAGATTAATGCACGCAAAAACATGACTTTTTGCGTGTTATCAGAAACCACAACCAAACATTCACCAAACTTGTAATCTTGTATCTTTTAAACTCCTCTTTTCATGCTCTTCATGGTTGTACGATCATTTTCAAGTTTTGTTCATTAAAATTAAGGTATAATCATCAAAATCCACCTTAAACTTAAAAGTACTTGTTTAGATGCTTAGAATAATTACATGCTACTACCATGCTAGTATCTAGATATTTAAGTTTAATTATGAAGCTTTGAATGATTATTCCATGATAATTATACCATGTGATTAGGTTATGGTTGTAAATTGCAAGTTTGACTCTTAAAGTCAAAAAATAGTTAACTAGCTAGCATGACTTGATGAAATGAATTAAAATTGCTTACTAGGATGCTTGTACTTGCTTGACTAGTCAAAATAGACAATATAACTAGAGAATCATCATTTTGAAAATAAAGGTCTTGAATTAAACCAAACACATGGGCATGATAACTTTTTGTGCATAACCTTGCTTGTTTACCAATTAAGAAATGCTTAAAATAGTTTAGATCATGTATACATGAATATGTTATAATTTTGGCATGCGGATACTTGAAAATATCATTTGAAGAAAACTTTGATCTGAAAAGTCAACTTGAAGTATTGATTTCCCTTGACAAATCATTTTTATTCAAAAACCTTACTTCAACTTGAACTCCTAAAAAGTCAAACCCTACTGATAACGATATGACCAAGAATTGTGAAATCTTGACATTTCAAAATTGGGGTAACTCCAAACTTGTAAATAACAAACATGTAAACCATTTCTTGACTTTACATTTTCATATATTGATTACCAACCACACTACATGTCACCTTAGTATGATTAAAACTAATTATTTGTTGCTTGAGAACATTGGATATTTGATGTAATCTTTGGACTGTCACAAATTTAAAGCCCTCTTTTCGAATTTTCTTTAAGAAATTTCGAAAATGCTTTAAATTTTCTCTTTCTTGAGAATCCGTTACTTTAAATTTCTAAAGTTCTCAGGTACCATGTCGCCAAAGAAGAAATCAAAGCTAAATCCAGCACGACCTATTGCAGGATCTCTTGCCTACCTCAGTGCCACACCCGAGTACGACCGGATGGCACGTAGATGGAGAGTTAAATCATTTGGACGTTTCAGATATATAGATTGGGATAAGCTGCAGACATTGAGGTTTAGACGGAGATTAGAGAGTCTGCTCAGTTACTCAGCAGAGGGTCGGCAGTTTGAGTCTTTCAAAAGACTATTTAGCATTGATGAGCCGGTATACATGAAAATGATTACCGAGTTCATGACCATGTATACATTTGAGCCAGGAAGTAGAATTGGTAATGGTTCGATTACATTTCGATATATGGACAACTTGTTCACCTTGTCACTAGCTCAGTTCGCACATCACCTAGATCTCTACACTCCAGAAGAGATACGATCCCCTCTGTTCACTAGTGGAGCCACCACAGTTTCCTCATGACTACGCCCGCAGAGGCATGGAGTCATTGGTCGCCAATGAAGTTTTTATCGGGTATTAAAGCTACCCAACTCAGAGACACAGTCCTACAAATTCTACACAAGCTGTTAGCCTGTTCGATTGATGGGAAGCATACGACTAATGGTCGAGTTGCTGAGTTTGATGTTGCTTTGATGGCATCTATCCTCAGCAGGAGGAACATTCAGGTTGCCCACTTAGTTGCTCAACAAATTCTTGAGGAAAAGAGTTATGAGTCAAAAAGGTCATTCATGGGCCCTGTGGTTACAAGGTTGATTAGGAAAATGGGACTGCTCAGAAAGCGGTCAGGATGAGGATTCAAATGAGCCCAGAGATTCGGATTCAGATAAGGATGAGGATGAGGATGAACCCAGTTGCACCACCACCAGTAGTACTACCGCCTGTCAGGGCAGGACCTTCTATCCCGGCCCCCAGAGTACATATGACTAGATATATCAATCACTACGGGACACCTCCAGGGCCAGACTATTGTTATTGGCTTATGCAGATGTAGGTCATGTGTTACAGGGCTATGAGAAAGCAGATTGCCGGGATGCCAGTGAACTCACTTCCAGACATACCATGCGGGTTAGGCCGAGCACCACTGATATCGTGTAAAAAGTTACATTTTTACTACCGATATCTCTCTCATTCTGGAACAATACTTGGCAAATAAACTCAGATAATGTACAAATCAATGAAACTTTGCCAAGAAGGTCAAAATGAAGTTGCACGAGAAAAATCAAGCAAAACGGACGAAAAACGAAGATTCCACACACGTTTGAAGATTCAAGACATCAAAATAAGATTTAGAGACAAATGTCCCCATCATTGAGATTTCTCTTATCCAAGATCTTCGTTTTTAAATTACGAATCTAACAGAAGAAGAATCATCAAAAACGGATGAAGAACGAAGATTCTATGTATACCAGAAGATTCAAACGATTCGCACGAGACATCTAAAGATTAGAGAAACATTTCAGAGATTTCTTTTCATCAAAGTCTTTGTTTTTTTAAAAAAGAATCCAACACAAAAAGAATCGATAAAAACGGACGCATAACAAAGAAGATACGCGCGGATTAAGAAACGAAGTGAAAGAAAGCGAACCGGGGCAGGAGCATGGCAGCCGCCGCCGGCCACCATGCAGCCGCCGCTGGCTGGTAGCCACCCGTCCACCGTCCGCTTTTTCGTCCTCGCTCGTACTCGCAGGGTACACGTGCTAGGCCTTTTCCGCAACTCTAGGGTACATGTGCTAGACCTTTACGCGCTTTAGGGTACATGTGCTAGCAACTTTTCCACCTTTTGCTAGATATGCCCCAAGTTACTAAAATGCACCAATTTTCTCCTATAAATAGGAGGCTCCATGGCTCATTTCAAGACACACCTTTCCTTCACCATTCCTATCACACATTTCTTAGGAAAAACACCTTCCATACTTTTCTTTAGACTAATAATACTCTCTAATTATTAGTTCTACTTTCTCCTTCTATTTTCTTATTCCAAATTAGTTAGGCTAGTTTATAAAACTTGTTTAGAATAGAACGAAAGCAAGGAACGCATTGTAATCTTCGGTGTATGCTCAGAATTGTGTCTATCTTAATTAATTACGTTTATATTGATTATGCTAGATTTAGTTATTGCCATGATTAGAGAGTAGTATACTTGTTGTGTTTGCTTGCGATGTAGTTAGTTAATTTTGGGATGATTTATAATTAAATATTAAAGATCGATAGTATTGCTTTGATTATCTTATTTCATGTTTTTGTTTGATTGTTGCCTTAGGATCATCATAGTAGTAAAATATAAACGGTCTTAATTATCGTAAAGTAGTATGACGGCCCCTATTCGACTGTTACTCGATATAGTACCGGAAACACATCAAGGTGGAGTACAAATGTATGGAAGTTGAGGAACGACCGAAGGTAGTCATATTACGAAACGGTACAATATTATGAAGTAATATGATGGCCCCTATTCGACTGTTACTCGATATAGTACCGGAAACACTTCAAGGTGGAGTACAAATGTATGGAAGTCGAGTAACGACCAAAGGTAGTTATATTACGGACTAATATATAAAATGAGAAACCTAGTTTAATTAACCTTTGTAAATAGACTTTTAAACTTCAAATTAATCTAATCGCCTTTCCACCAATAAACGTGATTACAACACTTTTTAACGACGTCCAATTAAAAGGTAGTCAGTTATTTGTGTCAATATAATTTGTTAAAGGTATGAAACTATGGAACCGCAAGGATACATGGGGGATTATCGTAGGACAAGACATGGCCAAGGTTTGAAGCGGCGGAACCACTTTAAGTGAGGAACGTTGTGGATAATTAGGGGATTTATTGGGTAGTCTTAAGCAAGGGCTAGTTTAAAGTCATAAATGAACTTTTTAAATACACGAAGGATGACGAGGAATCGTTATATGATTCAGTTATGTCTAGTACCTTAAGATTTTGCTCCCGTTCATATGAAAGTATTATCAAACCATAATTAAGATTTTGCTTATTATTCTAAATACTTTGTAATGTTACCATAACCTAGCTCCCGGTGTGACATGCTAATGGGATTTTAATTAGTAGGGAATCTAGTGTTTACATACAAGTATTCAAGAATGATAATTAACTAATATCTTTCAAAACAGTTTCTCAAAATATCATCCCATAACTTAATTAACGAAGTCTCAGCAAACACTATCTTTATCTTATCTGTTTTACGTTTTATTTTTATTTCGCTTTTATTTATTTACTTTCCTAAGTTAGTTAATATAAAAACCAAAACTCTCCCACTATTTTATAACCCTTCAATAGTTTGAAAGCCCTCATCTGCCACGCCTTAGTTTCAATTTAGTCGGTTTGAAGAACGACTCTAGGTCATACCTACCACTTGCACACCCTTAGGATTAGAATTGTTAGGGAAAACTTAGGCCCCACAATTACAAATTTAAAACACCCACTGATGCTCGTTGCCAGTAGCCGGTGCAACGACAAGGGTAGAATCCTTGCCGACCGTTGGTGACACATCAAGTTTTTAGCGCCACTGTCGGGGAACCAACTGTACGATCCTTAGGCATTAAGAAGAACTTACTTACTAGTGAACCTTTAAGATTTCTTAAACCCCTACCTTTTTCTTTGTTTTTCTTTCCTTTTACTACTTTTAGAAATTACCCCCTATACATTCAACTAGTCAACCACCCGCCAACGAGACTATGATAGCCGCACGTATCACTTTGGCTGATGACTCTAAACCTTTAATTGAAGGCCGCGGAGGACCAATCGTCTATCCGAAAACTGATAGAGGATCATTTAAATTAAAGCCCCATTTTGTTTAGTTAGTCCAAAACCTCTATCAATTCCATGGCCTACCAGATGATGATCCCAACTCACACCTTGACAAATTCATTTCCTTATCCAACTCCTTTAAACCGATTGGGGTTAATCAGGACATAGTCTATCTATACCTATTTCCTTATTCACTCACTCTCAATGCATAAACCTGGTTTGAGGAACTAGATATCAACTCTATAACCTCCTGGGTAGAATTAGCAACCAAATTTTTGGCCAAATATTTCCCCCTATCAAAACAAGCCACGTTTAGGACCAACATCATAAACTTCCGCCAAGTTCATGATGAATCAATCTACGATGCATGGAATCGATTTAAGGGATTGCTTAAGAAATGTCCAAATCATCGTTTTGAGCGCTCAGACCAGTTGCGCATTTTCTAAAATGGTCTCTTCCCACATCATCGTCCTTTACTTGATACCGCCTCTCGAGGCAGTTTCATGAATTGTACGACCAATGAAACTTGGAGCCTTATTGAGGAAATGAAAATGCACAACCATGATTGGAACAGTGAAAATCACCCCTTAAATGTGAATCCACCTACTACAATTAAGAATGAAGCTATCCAAACCCTCACTCAGCAAATGGCAGACCTAACCAAGGAGATTAAGGAATTGAAAAGTCAACAACAACAAGTCTGTCAAGTTCAAACCAGCCTTAATTGTGCTAATCCGAACCACTCAGCCCAAACTCCTCAGTCTCATCTAACTTCACCCAATACTAACCCTTCTCTTAACCCACCTAGGAATAGCCCACCAGCTTACCAATTCCAACCTTCTGAACCCTCTCCTTCATAAACCTCTAGTTTTGACAACACCCTGATACAAGTCATTCAAGGAATGTCAGCTAGACAAGACCAAGCTGATCTCATTTTAAGAGACCAACTGACTTTATTAAAAGCTTTCGAATCCCAGTTAGGACAATTAGCACAGCGTATTAATGCTAAACCTCAGGATAGTCCAACTAGTTGTCATAAGGAGGCTTCTCATATTCAAGACTCTCAGGTAGCACATAGTCCACATACGATTTCTTTTCCGGTGAAGGAACCACTTATTGTCCCATCGATAATAGATTTAGAGTCTATACCAAATAGGAAAGTAAACATTCCATTTCCGGCTCGTCTTAAACAACGACCCGATAAGCTTAAGTCTTTTAAGCTTGATAGGAAATTCCTAGATAACGTATCTGAAGTTCCTTCCAAAAAGTACTTCAGAAGGCTTCTTAAAACCTAGGATAAGGTACCCAAAGTACCCAATGTCCCGCTGAACGAGGAATGTTCAGCTATCTTGAAAAATACCATTCCATAAAAACTCGGAGACACCGGACATTTTACTCTCCCCTGTCCTATCTACAATTCAGGCATCATCTGTTCTCTTGCCGATTTAGGAGCTAGTGTTAATCTTATGCAATACTCGCTTTTCAAGAGGCTTGAGTTAGAAAATCTTCGACCTACCAAAATGACCATACAGCTTGCTGACCACTCGGTCAAATACCCTTAGGGAATAGCTGAAAATGTTTTAGTTAGGATTGACAAATTTCTTTACCCAGCAGATTTTGTAGTAATGGATATGCAGGAAGACGTACACATCCCAATCATACAAGGAAGACCTTTCATGAATACTGCCAAGGCAATCATCAATGTCTTCGCGCAAACCATCAGCTTGCAGTCTCAGGGAGAAACCATCACTTTCCATATCGACAATCCTAACGCTGGAGACCAAGCCGATATGTACATGATCTCCATGAACAAGACCACAGAGGACAAAGAAACTGTAAGGTCAACAAGTGAAAGTAAATCTAGCAAGGAACTGGCAATCACGTCATATTTTCCGATTGACCTTCGATGGATAGGACAAAAGATGAAAAATGCATCAGTAAACAAACCAACGATGGAAGAAATAACCGGAAAGAGAAAGATAGAAGAAGAAAACAGACCGTTAACTAATCTGTTTATCCCTGAAGAAATGGCGGGAAGTAACCACGACCATCCCACTAGAGGAGAAACACTGGAGGTATATTCCAAACGCACAAGATACTAACCGCAAACCATCATAGATCACAAAGT
Source organism: Pseudognaphalium luteoalbum (assembly GCA_963422505.1). Lineage (NCBI taxonomy): Eukaryota > Viridiplantae > Streptophyta > Magnoliopsida > Asterales > Asteraceae > Pseudognaphalium > Pseudognaphalium luteoalbum. The sequence continues at coordinate 49,154,823 of OY730194.1, forward strand.
GCTCAGAGAATTAATCCAAAGATTTGACAAAGCAGTAGGAGGAATAAGCAGCAAAATCAACATACTTGCTCTTTCCCGTGCTGAACTGCAATTCTGTGAACAAAAGAAATGGACTTATGCTAGGATCTACAATGCCCTTAAAAGATCTAACATCCCATTCACCTCAATGCAATGGGAGATGTTAGGATCCATTAGAATGCATATGAAAGAGACTACTGGACATCTGAGCAGTCGTGCTGATATCTTGATGATGAAGGACCTCACATCATTGCTTGACTTGCTAAATAGAGAAGATCACCTTAGTTCCAAAGAAAGCGGATATATGGTTATCAGCTCCACTATTGAAAAACAAGTTGAGTTATTGATTGAAAAACTTAGTGATTTTGTTTAGGAGGAATCAAGGCGTGAACGATCTTTTAGGGCCACACATGAATCACCACTTGATATCGCTACTTTTGTTACGATCCATCTACGGGAGATTCAACAACGGAAAAGTAACTCCAGAACGAAGTTCATATTCCACTCAGGATGCAAGGAGATACTTCGTCAGCTTACTCTAGTTTTCTCAGAATCTGACTTTCCGTTCAACAACCATCTGCACCGGCAAATAGAGGACCTGTGCACATCTATCGGAAGATTCAACGGAGACCCCAAGACCGAGAATTATGAAGACATAAAACTGTAACTATTGGCGTTTGTATGCTCTCTCTGGCAAAACCCATCGCCCAGAGAGGCTGTTAAGACAAACACAACAACCATGACCGACCCTAGTGGGACTGTCACTAATTAGTCAATTACATCACCTTCGGAATTCACGGACTTGCGAGGACAACTTCAGATAATCTTCTGAAGTACAAGGCAGAATCAAGAGATAGTACATTTGAATTGATTACAACAATAGTCAATCATTTCATGAGAATCTATCCACCTCGATATACTTTCACGCAACCTAGGGCCCATAACATCAACACAGTGGATCCCAGGGATGCATCCATCTCCATCTAGCTAGGAGAAAAGAAGTCGAGCTCTTGACTTTAAAAGAGCGCTTCTCAGGAGGCAACCCGTGTTTTACATTTTCTCAATTTTACATTCCAAGAAGTGATGAAGTCTCCGACTATCTTTAAACCTTAGATATACAAGAACCGTCCAACACATCAAGTTTTTGACCTCGGAAATAAAGAAACTATATCCAACGTGTTCACACCTATGAGACCAATCACAAGAAGACTTGATCAAGAGTGAACCTAACAAGATGAAGTTCGACAAATGCATACCATAGAACACTGCAACTACTGGGGAGTACTTCTATACTAATCTCTTTCTTTCTATATAAATGTTAGAACCTAGTGTTTAAGTTTTGGTTAACACTTCTAATTTTTGTAAATTATACAAGTGTTAGTACTGTCCGAGTCTGTATATAGATCCGAGTCTTAGTATTGTCCGAATCTTAGTAGTATCCGAGTCTATACTATGTCCGATTGTCTTGTATATCCAAGTCTCATGAAGTCTCGGATAGCTTTAAGTATCGGATTCTTAGTGTCGGATTTATGAAGAGTCGGATCAATTTTGGTCTATAAATAGGTCACTTGGTCAATTTTGTGAAGTTAAGTCTTGAGTTTCTGAGTTTGTTCTCTCTGTACAATTAGTACGTGTATTACTCAAGCAATATCAATTAATCAATCAGTTTGATAAAAAAACTTTCTGTTTACTTGTTCTATTTGATTATAAGTATATTCCGCAATACATATAATCTGTTTAGCTGCGTTGTGGTTGGTGATCAGGAGACTAGAGTTCTTTCAATAAATATACCATATCTACTATGCTTATCACTAAGTGTGGGATTCAAACCCAACACACACTGCTAAAAGAATACGTCTTAGATGTTGTTGGGACATGTTATTGTGACAACAGATCTAGCTTGTAATAGTACTAGAAATTATTGTAATCAAGTTTGTAAATTGGTTTTGAATTGTAATGAATATATTGGTTGGTAAACATTTTAGAGTTAAATGTTAAATACTGAAAAATGTTGACCAAAGGTTGACCAAGAACCTGCGATGCGAAATGAGTTGAGTTCGCAGGGAAGGTCTGCGAAGCGAGTCTACTGGATTCGCTGGGCCAACTTGGGTTGCGAACCGAGTCGGATCGCAAAGCCCATAAACTGCGAACCGAGACGAGTTTATAAACAAATTAGGTTTGAAACCTAATTAACTTTTGCCAATTGATAACTACGAACGAATTGAACTTTCCAGAGCTTTCAACATAATCTAAGGGTTAGGTATTGATCGATTAACATCAGTTATAATCAATACAAAACATATTAGATTATTGATTTCACTAATACTTGTGAAACAAACCGTTTACAATCCGTAAACACCGTATTAAGGGATTCCGCACCTTAATACCTAAAGATAACCTCTTTATCGATCCTAATACATACGGACTTACAATTGGTATCAGAGCCTACGGCTAGATACGCGTAGGTTCAAGGTTTTTCGGATAATAACGGTTGATTTGGATTGTTGGTACGTGATTTGTTGCGTAAAAATGATCAAAATCATACTCTGGAAGTTTTTGGGTTTGTTTACGTCCGTAATCTTAGGGTTTAGACGTTCAAAAACCTAAAGTTTTCATTTTTGGGGTTTTCCGCCGATTCTGCGAACTGAGTTGCGAAGCGAACTGAATTGGCGAACTGAGATTCTGCGATTTGAGTTTGTGCTGCGAACTAAGTTCTTCTCTGCGAACTGAGTTCTCCCCTGCGAACTGAGTTCTTTCTACGAACTGAGTTCTCCCCTGCGAACTGAGTTCATTCTGCGAACTGAGTTTCTGCGATCTGAGCATTCTGCTTATTTGATTAATTTCTGGAATTTGCAACAATGTCTGACATAAGTAAGATGATCGAGATGGATCATGAGGTTGGGAAATCTAATGTTCCACCTAAATTGCTCCGACTTGAAGACTACTATGGATGGAAAGACAGATTTGAATCACACTGTCGGTTCCATGACTTGTCTATTTGGATGTGCATTAAGAATGGATATACTGCACCTTCTGCTAAGGTTGGTAGTAAGACAGTGGCACTTACCTATACTCAAATGAGTGATGAAGAAAAAAAGGATTATCAAATTGAGAATAAAGCTCATTCTTCAATTAAAATGAGTCTTCCAAAAGAAATCAACCATCATTTGAAGTCTTTTCATACTGCTAAAGAGCTATGGGAAGCTCTAGAGAAAAGGTGTGATGGAAGTCCTCAAGTTAAGGCAGGTAGGTGTAATCTGTTAAAGAAACAATTCATAGTTTTCAAAGCTATGAAAGGTGAAGATCTTGATGCATATACCACCCGATATTACCATCTGTTAAGTGAGCTAGATGAACACGGCATTACCTATTCTAATACGGAGAAGACTAAAAAGTTTATTGAGGGTCTTCCTTCGAAATGGGAAATGTATGGAGTTATGCTTAAAGATAACGATGAGCGTTATGCAGCTATGTCTTTGGAGCAGGCAATTGACAAGCTCCGTGGATATGATTTCACAAAAAGATCTAGAGATACTGATCCTGATCAGGTACAAGATCCTGGGCTTTATCATGGAAAAACAACTATCTCTAACAGTTCTTCCAGTTCGACCACTGCTTTACTAGTTAGTGATACTGGAGTAACTGGTGAAATTTTATTTGAAGACTTATGCTTTATAAGCTCATCCGGTGGTGAAGCAAAAAGAAAGACAACTGGGAAGTCAGCTCAAGAGCATCACAAAATGCCCATGAGTGTGAAATCCGCTGAACAACAACTTTCAGTTCTTGCTTCATTTGTTGCTTCATATGAAAATTACATCCAGGGTAAGATCAATGATCCAGCTACTTTTGATGAGGATTATGATCAGGTAGACCCCGACGACTTAGAAGAAATGGATCTCCAGTGGCAACTTGCTATGGTGTCAAGGAGAGTTAAAATTTTCTTAAAGCGTACTGGAAGAAAGATGGTGGGAAATAAAGTTGGATTTGATAAATCCAAAGTAAAATGTTTTAACTGTCAAGGTTATGGACATTTTGCTAGGGAATGTCAAAGATCCAAAACTGAGAAATCTGCGAATCAAGAAAAACCAAGTGCTTCTCTGTCTTCTAAAGCCTTGGTCGTTCAACAACTGGATGGTTCTTATGACTGGAGAGCTTTGTCTGAAGAAGCTCTATTGGCTGAAATTGAAGATCTAGTTCAGACTGAGGAGACACCATCTTACATGCCTACTGCTGAGGATTATCAAATGAAGATTCCTGATTTGAAGATGCTAGAAGTTGAAGATGATGTGTTGGACTTGGGATCAACTGAAGATCTATGTCCATAAGACTTTGTTGCACAAATGGCTGAACTCCAAACTGAAAAGAAATGGGTATGTCTTGATGTTCCTACACTTATAGATGTATGTCAGTTAGTGACTAGTTTACAGGCACAGGTCAATGTCTTTGCTGAATCACATAAGGCTTTAACATCTGAACTAGAACTGGCCAAGATTGATGTACGTAGATTAAGTGAGGACAAGCTAGACCTTAAGAAACAGATTAAGTCCTACACATCTGATAAGACTGTACTTAGGAATACAATAAATGAACAATCTGTGACAATAGATGGTCTTTATTTAAACCTAAAGGACTTAAATCAAGGAATAGCTGACAAGGACAAAGAATTAGCTGAATCTAAGGTCAAGTTAGTTGAGCTAAATCGTAAGTTTGAGAGTTATAGAACTTCTTCTTTAACTATGGACAATATAATTGATGCTTAACGTAGTGTAAAGGACAAGACTGGCTTAGGCTATAGTGATGTACCTCCGCCTTTTAATGCTAATTACACTACTACTAATGTTGACCTAGAGATGATTGATGCAACTGCTAATTTTGATGTTTATGTACCCATAGAATCTGATGTCTCTAAGATACAGAAGGATGTTCTTAAAGAACAATCATCTAAAATTGGTAAGATAACAGGTTTCACCAATGTACAATTTGTATCGGGTGGAATGCTGAATGATGCCAAAGTAGATGATAAGCTTATTAAAGCACAGAATGATTCACCTTTAGTATCTAAGACTCAGATTGAAACTAAGGCAAAAGATGTTAAGTCACGTAGGCAGATGTCTTGCTTCAAATGCCATCAAAAGGGGCATGTGGCTTCTTGTTGTCCTAATAAGAAGTTGGAAGCAATTCATAATCTTGTGAATAACGAGAAACCAAAACATGTAGACAGGCCTAGTGCTAAACCTGGTTTGGGAAGCAAACCTGTGAACATGTTGAAGAGAGACAACACTAGTAGTGTCTCTCCACCTAAACCTAAGAGACCTTATTCTCAAAGTAATAATTCTGTCAATAAATCTAGAGATAAGACACCCTCAAGGTTTAGAACACCAAGTAGAAACCATAGTCAATATGAAAATGGTTCTACTTCTCATGCTCAACAAAACAGTCAAATGCCTAGGAGTTTTTCCACTCACTCTCCTCACAGGCATAAGACTATAAATCATCAACAATCTCAACCTCCAATAAATGTCACCAAGACTCCCGATGGAACAGTTATGGTTATTTTAAGGAAGTTCAAATTGTAGATGATAAGGGACAACCCAAGACCGTAATGGCTTGGGTCCCTCTTGAAAACTAACCGTGTGCAACGTGTCATATGCGGGAGAAAACTGTGAACAAAGATAGCTGGTGGTATGTAGACAGTGGATGCTCAAGACACATGACAGGAGAAAGAAGTCTACTGAACGACTTCAAAGGTGGTTTAAAACAGCGAGTAAATTTCGCTGGGGATAAAGGAGGAGTGATTACGGGAAAAGGAAAAGTTTCAAATGGAACTTTGACTCTTGAAGATGTAAATTATGTTGAAGAACTAACTCACAACTTGGTGAGTGTTTCCCAGGTCTGCGATAAAGGTCATCCAGTTCATTTTAATGAAAAGGAAGCCTTAGTCCTGAAGCCGGGATTTGTTATTCCTGAAGAATGGATACTAATGAGGGCTCCAAGGAAGAGGACATCTATGATATTAACATGGGTGTTCCAAATACTTCAATGGAGTCTACATGTCTATTATCCAAGGCTTCTGAAGCAGATTCTATTCTATGGCATAGGAGAATGGCACATTTAAACTTTCATAAAATGAATTACATAACCAAAAATGGTTTAGTTCTGGGTGTGCCACAGAAACATTTTGAGTTTGAAGACAGGTGTGTTTCTTGTTTGAAAGGAAAACAACATAAGAAACCACACAAGTCCAAAACAGAAAACTCTATATCCTTGCCATTTGAATTGCTACATATGGATCTCTTTGGCCCAATAAGCAAAAGAAGCATAGGTGGCAAATGGTATTGTCTGGTTGTTACAGATGATTTCTCTAGATTCTCATGGGTGTTCTTTTTGAAATCTAAGGATGAAACTCCAGGAATGCTTATGGAGTTCTTAGATTTAGTAGAGAATGTCTATAACATGAGAGTTAAGAGAATTCGTAGTGATAATGGTACGGAGTTCAAAAATTCTACGTTGAATGTCTATTGCTTAAGTAAAGGAATTCAACATCAATTCAGTGCACCTTATGAACCATAGCAAAATGGTGTTGTTGAAAGGAAGAATAGAACTCTTATTGAGGCAGCAAGAACCATGCTTGCAGATTCAAGGCTTCCGATCATCTTTTGGGCAGAAGCAGTGAATACAGCATGCCATGTCTTGAATAGGGTACTAACTGTTAAGAAGAATAACAAGACTTGTTACGAACATCTGAACAAAAAGAAACCTAATTTGAAGGGATTTGAGCCCTTTGGTGTCTCATGCACACTTTTGAAGACTAACAATCAACCTAAGTTTGGGGAAAAGGCTGATGAAGGATATTTCCTAGGTTATATTCCTAATTCACCAAACAAGAAGGTTTTCAATAAAGTCATTGGTCGTGTGGAAACTGTCTTCAACATTAAAGTTACAAGTTATACTCATGACAAACATAAGGGATTAGATTGGCAATTCGATTATTCAGATCTGTTTAAGTCATTTAAAGTCCCTATAAGTGACTATGTGGTTAATTCAGAAATCCCGGAGCATTTATTGTACGGTGACGGGGACACAGACCTGACACATACATCGAATGCTTCTTCATATGTGACGTCTGCAAGTAATCACTCGGCTAGTACTTCAAAAGAGCCACAAGTGGATAAACCTCAAGAACAAGACAAGTTGTCAGAAGTTACTCAAAGGGTATTAGATAATATCTTTACTCCTACAAGGGAATTGAGGGAAAGAATAACTTCTGATGAGATGTACAGTACTGATGAGGATATGCCACCATTGGAAGAGATTAGTACCAATTTGGATGATGAGATACCTGTTGAGCCTGTAACTGTGACTAGAACAAGTAGGAATCATCTTGTGGAAAATATCATTGGTGATCAAAACCTTCCAATGTTAACCAGGAGTCAAGCTAAAGCTAGAACTTCTGAAATCACTAGCTTATACGTTTCAATTAAAGAAACTGGGATTACAAATAAATGTCTTTATGCATGCTTTATCTCACAAGTTGAACCTAAAAATGTTCAACTAGCATTAAAAGAAAACTCGTGGGTAGAAGCTCTACAAGAGAATTGACTAAGTTTAAAAAGTTGAATGTATGGGAGCTAGTTGAATTACCTTCTGGTGAGTATCCTATTGGAACTAAATGGGTCTTTAAGTGCAAAAGAGACGATCGGGGAATTGTTACTCGCAATAAAGCTCGTTTAGTGGTCCAGGGATTCAATCAAGAAGAAGGTATAGATTACAACGAAGTGTTTGCACCTGTTGCTAGGCTTGAAGCAATAAGGGTATTCTTATCATTTGCAACTTACAAGGAAATTAAAGTGTATCATTTGGATGTTAAGAGTGCCTTTTTGTATGGCAAAGTACAAGAATTGGTGTATGTCTCTCAACCACCAGGGTTTGTTGATCCAGATTATCCAGATAGAGTATATCGCTTGAATAAGGCTCTATATGGATTACCTCAAGCACCCAGGGCATGGTATGAGACACTATCAAAGTACCTTCTTGAGAATGCATTTACAAGAGGTTCAATTGATAGTACACTTTTTGTTAAATGGAAAAAGAATGACTTTCTGCTCATTCAAGTATATGTTGATGACATCATTTTTGGGTCTTCTGACGAAAAGATGTGTCAAGAATTTGAGAAAGTCATGCGAAAAAGATTTGAAATGTCTGCTATGGGAGAATTGAATTTCTTGTTAGGATTACAAGTTGATCAAAAAGAAGATGGTATGTTCATTCATCAAACAAAGTATACCTATGAACTGTTAGAACGTTTTAAAATGGATGAAACACGCATATATCATACTCCTATTCCAGAAAATCATGGACTTGGACCGGATACATTGAGTGACAAAGATGTGGATCCTACTCTTTATAGGGCCATGATTGGGTCACTAATGTATCTCACTGCATCCAGGCCGGATATAATGTTTGCAGTATGTATCTGCGCAAGATATCAAGCCTCACCTAAAGAATCTCATATGCAAGCAGTTAAAAGAATCTTTCGTTACCTAAGAGGGAAACCGAAGCTGGGACTTTGGTATCCAACTGGAGGAAACTTGGATTTTATTGCTTACACTGATTCTGATTATGGAGGATGCAACCAGAATAGAAAGTCCACTACTGGTGGATGTCAGTTCCTTGGAGGAAGATTAGTGTCTTGGAAGTGCAAGAAGCAAACCTCAGTAACCATTTCTACATGTGAAGCTGATTATGTTGCTGCAGGCAGCTGCTGTTCTCAAGTGCTGTGGATTCAACAGCAAATGAGAGATTATGGTTTAAATTTAACCAAACTCCGATGATGATTGACAATGAATCCACCATATCTATCACTAATAATCCTGTAAAGCACAGCAAGACAAAGCACATTGATATTCGTCATCATTTCATAAGAGACTGTGCTGAAAAGAAGCTTATACAGTTAGTCAAGGTTCCATCGTTGGATAACTTGGCAGACTTGTACACAAAAGCTTTTGACAGGAATCGTTTTGAGACATTGGTTCAACTAAACGGAATGAAGAAATCAAATTAACTAGTCTTCCAAAGGAAACGTAATAGCTTAAGTCTTTCTATTCAAAATAAAAAAAAATAAAAAAAAGGGGGGGGGGAGGGGGCGTATGGCATTTATTTGCTTGTTACTTTAGGGGAATCGCCTCCAATAAAAGAACAAAAGGAGTTCTTTTAGAAATTGTTTAAGTTTTTATCTGCAAAAACTTGGGAGATGATAGTACATTAGGAGAATAAGCCTAAGAATAATACCTTAAGTATGAAGTATGATGTGTTAATAGATTCCTATTGGTCAAAGATAAAGATTTTAACTAGAACTTGACTTATATTTATCTTATTATACACCTATATCCACTGATAATAACCCATCTCTTACTTCATAAGTGATAAGAATAATTTTAGTCTAGTCAACTTCATCATACGATATATTGATATGCAGATTATGCTAGGATTTCTGAGCGTTTAAGAAATTCTAAATGCATGTGTCTTATCTTTTGTGAAACTGCTATACCATGTATGACTCAAGTCTTAATTGTTGAATGATAGTACTTCCATGCACTGTTATCTAAAACAAAAACAAAAAGATTCAAATTTAAGACTACAAGGTGAGTTATATGTCTCTAAAGAGCATCATTTAGTAACCTCTACCTTACATATGTAAGATACAAAGTATCAAGTGTCAAGTGTACGTTATATGCTTCTAAAGGACATCATTTAGTAACTCCTACCTTATAAAAATAGGATACAGTGTTATGAGTTGTACTTGAGTTTCTCAGTATATTGTATAGTAGAAAACACTAGATATTGTTCACATTAACAATAAAAAGTTTGCTCAGAAATCTGTGTATAATTTGTTTCTGTGGATCATAATATCGATAATCGTCTTGATCTGTCTATGACCTTTGAACATTCACCTTAGTGAATAAGTTCTAAAGAAATTATAAGTTATTTTTCAACAATATGTTATATCGTGTGGATAAAGGTAAATAAGATATAATTTTATAAATATAAGTTTATTACTGGATAAAGTTGAAATTTTATTGTGCTTATATGAATTTCATGAGGTATGAATATTAACGATCGTCTTAGACTTATTAAAAATCAATTAAGTTTTGCTTATTCTTTCTAATATGATTCCTAAGCAGATAATTCTTAATGAGTTAAGCATAGAATTAATTTTTGCTTAGTATTTTTGTTTACATTTTAATTTTGTAAAACTCTATTTTATTATAATTCAATAAAGTTAGATTGATTTATTTATTGTGTTATTCTTTGGAATTAAGTTAAATAATATTTTATCGTTCCGTGTTTGAATAAATGTGACAAAAAGGCAATGAGAAGTTAATACATTTGACTAGTAAAAATGAATAAAAGTTCAATTTATATTTAAAGCTAAAATCATAATTTTGGTCAAAACTGCGAAGTTAGCCAGTCAACGTTGCGAGGTGAGTTTAGAGTATAAAAGGGAAAAGTCAAGCGAGTCAAACCCACACTTTCCACACATTCTGCGAAGCGAAACCAAACCTCCTGCGAGACGAACATCTGCGAAGCGAACCGAACCACTTATTCGGTTGATTTTCGATTTTCCAGACAGAGGAAGGGATTTTCACTTCGTGTTTCTCATACAACTTTGGATTACGCATCTAAAGAGGTATGCCTGGTGATTTTTAACCGAGTATTTCACTTGTAATTGCTTGTTTTAAGTTTTCGAAGGTTTCGGTTTAGTTTTTCATAAATTATACGTTAATTGATGAATTACGGAACGTAAAACTATAAACATATGATCTACAAGCCATTACGAACCTATTTGTATCAGTTATTTGCTTTAAAATTTACTTGATCATGGGTTTGAGTTTGAATATCACAACAGTTGCATCTGTGAAGTGAGATTCATACTCACTTCGCACCCCGCTCCTGCGAAGCGAAGTAAATCACTTGATTTCGGATCGCAGATTAAATTCTGCGAAGCGAATTCAACCTTTGACTTCGCATCGCAGATTGAATCTACCAAGCGAACTCAATATTTGAGTTCGGATCGCAGACCATTTCTGCGAAGTGACAACTCACATCGCATAGCATTCTTGCGAAGCGAACTCAATATTTGGGTTCGGATCGCATCATATTTTTGCGAATTCAAACCTCGGATCGCAGGTTACTCTACAAAATGAACCTCATTTCGCAGCTAATAATGGCGAAGCGAGTTGTAATGGTTGACTTTTATTGACCATTGCGAACTGAACTTCACTTCGCACAGGATTCCTGCGAAGCGAAGTGACTTTTTTTAATTTTAATTTTTAACATTTTCAAATGTGATTTGTAAACTAAACGTTTGATTTAATCGATATTTAGTTTACATAATATATGTTATAACTTGTTTTCGATTTGAGGACTGTGCGGTTACAAATAATTGACAAGTTAACCTTTAATTACATCATTAGACTTATGAACTTTCGTTAATAAGTTAAAAATATGTAATCACTTAGAACTTTTAGGTTAATTAATATCGAAAGTCTTCCGACTCATAGCGAAGTCGAGCGACGTGTCCCGATAATTAATCGGCGGTATATTTACTCAAACTTTCTTTTATAACTAACAAATGTAATATAATTTAACAAATATAATTGAAAATTTAACTTTGTTTAATTGTTCAATTAAGGTTTGTAGATTAAATTGTTAGTTAATAGTAAACTTAGATGTTTGATGATCAGTCGATCATAAAACGTTAAAGTTTAAATTAACTAATGGTTGTTAGTTAATGCTAATTGCCATTTGTGTTATTTATAATAATAGATATGGCAGATAGAGCTTTTGCACCTGGACACAAAATTCTGGTGAGTCTCGACACCAGTGAGCGCGGTGCTGAGCGATTTACTGAGATCTTGACATTTTTGGCACGATCCAGGATTAGATATGCCATTACCGAGTCACCTTCTATATCTCAGAATATATTGACCCAGTTCTGGGACAATATTGAGTTCGATGATACGGATAACCCTCCGGTTGTCCGTACACGGGTTAATGAACATCCCTTTGTCTTCTCTGCTGATGATCTACGCCAGATTTTGAGATTAGGCACTGTAGAGCAGGAAGCTGGTCCATCTGCTTACTCGACGGATTTTATCGAGGGAGCTTTGGGCAGAATGGGATATTCTGGTCCCAGACGTGGACGTCAATTCATCAAGGCGTTCATTTTAGGGTAGTGGAGATTCTTATTCCACATCATTGTTACGATCTTCGGTAACAAGAAGGGAGGATACGATGAGCTCAGCCCTCAGTTATTTTCTGGGCTACTGTCACTGGTTTATAACAAACCATATAGTTTTTCTTCTTATATCTTCGGTTCTTTTATCGGTCAGATCACTAGAGCAGTTAGATCAAAATTTTTGATCTATCCACGATTTTGTATGCTCATTGTTCGTCACTGCATTCCTGATATGCCAGCAGTTGCTCCGGATCGATTTGTTGATCGAGTCAACTTGCGTACATACAACGCTTGTTTTCTCAACTCCTTATGACGTCCAGACGTAGTGAAGCCGGAAGCGGTTGATTTATTTGGTTATCTTCTGGATGAGAATTATGTGGCTCCAGCCAATGATGGGTGGTTAGATGTTGAGCCTGTTGCTGTGGTACCTGTACCTGTTGCTGATGTGGTTATTCCTGATGATCCACAAGAGCTTCTGGATGATGTTTTAGAACATCCAGGACAACAGGTTGATGCAGAGGTTGCTGCACAGGTTGTGCAGGAGGTGCTAGTACAGCATGATGATGCTATTGATCCTGTGTTACAGGCTATTGACCAGTATGTTGCACCACCTGAGGTAAATTTTAGAAATTATATAGTAATATACGTACTTAGTTGTTACATCTATTATAATATTATTATATAATACAAATGTTATAGATATTTAGTTAATTAGCTAATGTTTCTGATTATAAAATATAAATATCATTCTGATCAGGGAGCTGAGACTGCAGACCCAGAGGTCACTGGACCTGAGGGTGAGCAGGGACAGCTTGATGGATCTGAGGGTTTAACTTCTAAGGTAATTATCAGATTAATCATAAAAATATATAGAACTTGTATGATAGAGCTTCTAGCTAATCATAAATGTTTAATATGTTTAAAATTTAGGATTCTGATGTTGGTCCATCTGGAGGCCGTGATGGTGAATCAGCTTCAGATGATGATTATAGTACTCCTTCTCCACCACCAGATGCTGGTTATATTAGATATCGATCTATGATGATTCCAGATCCAGCTCTGAAGGAGAAGAGGAAGGCTAAGGAAGTTGACCCGAACTTCAGTATTCTTGATGAAGGTCCTGAGGAAGAGGATACACTTCTTATTTCTCAACGCAGGAAGCGTTCGAGGACTTTGACCATTAGAGATGGTAAATTTTAAATCTTTAATTTAAAGTTAGATAATTTTAACTTGTTGTTTATCAGGAGTTAAACTGAGACAGGTCATTCTGTAACAGTTTCTCTAGATACACCATAGGTGGAGTTGATGACACCGGTGGTTTCTGAACCTGTATCTGTACCGACTGAGGTATGAGATAAAAGTTTAGTACTACAAGTGTTATATAATTACTTAAGAAATTGAGACAGAATAATCTGTAACAATTATTTTTCTTTATGTAATTGTATCTATCTTAATAGGCTGAGCTAAGGACAGAGTTATTGACACAAGAATCGGTTTCTCAGACTATCAAAGAAGGGGTTGTGGAATTGGTGCATTCTGCACAGTTTCCTATGACCAAAGCAAGTCGTTTTGTTGCTGGTCTTCTCACAACTGCCTTATCTCAGGCTATTCCACCGCTTACTCGTGACTAATTTCTTGCTTCGGTGTCACCGCCTGGACCATCGACGATTCCAGTAACTCCTATGACTGATGCTGAAAGGATTACATCCTTAGAGTTTAGGGTAAAGGAGTTAGAGAAATTGACGGGATCGGTTCCACGGTTGTTAGCTGAGAATCTTTTTTTAGCATAGTAGTTGGTCACTGTTAGTGAGTCTTATCGCACATTGATGAAGATTCATAACACATTGCTTGATGACTGCACTGCTCAACGCCTGAAGCTTGACAACTTAGAAGAACTTGTTTTGAGTTTACATCAGGAACAGTCAGCTCAGGGGGAGATTAGGGTTTATAAGGTAGCGTGCAAAGAAGATGAGCTGAAGCTGAAAAGGAGACATGACAGAGATGATGATCCCAGTGCATACAAAGATAGTGAGCCGACTGGTCCTTCAAAGACTAGTGAGCAAGCTACACTTCAGGGGGAGTATGAGTCTGCTGGTATTGGTGCTAGTGCTGGTGCTAGTGGGAGTGGAGCTGGTGAGAAGTAGTTATATGTTGTATTTGAAACTGATATACTTTTGTAATCTTAGATTGATTGTAATATTATTTATAATCTTTTAAAGATTAATGTTTTGTAAGTATATAAGTTACGTTGATATAAGATTTAGACTTGTGATTATATAAATAACAAGTAAAAATTATATAAGATTAATTATATAAGATTTGAATTTGAGATATGTTTATAACAAATTAAAATTATATAAGATTAATGATTAAATGTGATTATACGATTGAGATAAATAAAGAAAATTCTTAGATTGATTCAGAGAAATCAATGAAAGAATTTATATTATATTATCTAATTCGTGCTATTTAGAATGATTACAGAAAAGAATGTTGAAAGTGATTCTGATATTGAGATTGTCGATGAAGTTGAAGCGGAAGTTGATTATGATCTAGAGGAAGGTGAGTTTGTACCTCCTGAAGATTGGACTTCTGTTGTCAATATGGGATTAGTTGAAGGTGTGGATCTTGATGCTAATATAGATGAACACATCATAAATCCTTCAAGAACAAATGTGACTATTCAGGATGAAGAAGGAGAAAGAGTTATAGATTTAGATAAATATCTAAATGAATCAACTGATTCTGACTTTGAAGAAGATTTTCCTGATTGTCATAAAAATAATCCGATCTTTAAGCCTTTGGAGAAGAAGAAAAAGGCTAAGATTGCGATATCAGAAATTGATATTACTGGAAAGCGAGTACCTAAGAAAGGTATAATCGGTTGGTATTATGACGCAAATTTAAAGCTTTTTGCAATTAAAAGGTATGACGGGGTGGATACTTTGAAAGAAAGCTTTCAGTTTTTAGTTCTTTACCGAGATTTGAAATACGAGACTTGGCTAGAATGGAAATGAAGAACCCTAGTAATGATCCTTATGGAAGATATGTCGAAAGGGTAATCAAGACTGAGGGTTGGTCAATGAAGTTTGAAAGAATTAAGCCAAGAGTTGGAAAAACTATTAAGTTAAATGAAAGAAGTCAAAGAACGGGAAGACGACTGCGTAAAAAGATTTATCCAGTAGTTAAGTGCGTACAGCAGATACCTTTGAAGCTTATGCCTCAGGATATTCTGGGAAATATGAAGAGATGGCATATAGAAGCTGGAACTGGTGAAGCTGTGGTTTTTGAAGCTGATGATGAAGTCGAAGATGGAGAAAAAGAACTTTTGAGAATATATGATCATCGACACTTAGTGAATCTTTCCAAGAATGATCTGTTGATGTTATACAAGAACAGGATCACTGCTATTGAAGGTTGGGGAGATTTAGGAAGAGATTATCAGTTGATGGTTAAAACTTGCATTAAACTGAAGATGTATGTTGGGAGTAAAATTTACAAGTAAAGATCAAAGACATTTTTGAAGACATAGATGCTAGAGCTATTGTAAAGGGGGAGTCTGTTGGGACATGTTATTGTGACAACAGATCTAGCTTGTAATAGTACTAGAAATTATTGTAATCAAGTTTGTAAATTGGTTTTGAATTGTAATGAATATATTGGTTGGTAAACATTTTAGAGTTAAATGTTAAATACTGAAAAATGTTGACCAAGAACCTGCGATGCGAACTGAGTTGAGTTCGCAGGGCAGGTCTGCGAAGCGAGTCCACTGGATTCGCTGGGCCAACTTGGGCTGCGAACCGAGTCGGATCGCAGAGCCCATAAACTGCGAACCGAGATGAGTTTATAAACAAATTCGGTTTGAAACCTAATTAACTTTTGCCAATTGATAACTATGAACGAGTTGAACTTTCCAGAGCTTTCAACATAATCTAAGGGTTAGGTATTGATCGATTAACATCAGTTATAATCAATACAAAACATATTAGATTATTGATTTCACTAATACTTGTGAAACAAACCGTTTACAATCCGTAAACACCGTATTAAGGGATTCCGCACCTTAATACCTAAAGATAACCTCGTTATCGATCCTAATACATACGGACTTACAGATGTTTCAAATCCTAAGGGTGAGATCTTTACCCCAAACAGAAATTAGAATAACATCGAGGACGATGTTCCTTTAAGTTTGGGATAGCAGTAGTTATACTACTGTAAAAAGGATAATGGTATATGCTTGATTCTAAGATCGTTGCTCTTTAGACTATCCTTCTCCAATAAGTAAGCAAAATTTTTCAAAATTGAGTTAAAATTATGTTGAAAATGAAAAATTTTAGACAAAGAATGATTTACTTTGGGGAAGAAGGATAAATAAAATACAAATTCCTTTGGAAAATTAGTTTAGTAATCCCATAAAGAGCATCGCATGACTAGGCACACAACAATCCAATTTTCGATTCGTGAGGTATCTTGAGCCATAATAAGCATTCACTTTTAATGCTTCACTTCTTCGATTCTTGAGTGTGCCGATGTATGCGTTTAGAATCAGAACTTTCTCTTGTTATGTATTTCGAATCCGAACTGGTGAGTAAAAAAAAAAAAGAGATCGAATCACATCATTCTTAAACCCATCCATACAACCAGAATTTGAAAATACGTTATCTACCCTCTCGAAAGCATCCCTCAAACTTCATAGAAAGTTTCAAAGATGAAAGAAGAGAAGCTACAAGGATATGACGTCGAAAAAAAATCAAAAGAAAAGAATTCGAAGAAAAGAAAGTCAAATGGAGAAAAAGACTCTTACCAAAAATCATGAAAAAATGGCGTCGATCCTCTCAAAAAATATCCAGCTTTCCTCTTCACAAAAAAAAAAACCTATGAAAAAACCAACACAACCCCTCTCATATCACCAACACTCCACTCTAAAAAC
Organism: Pseudognaphalium luteoalbum; assembly: GCA_963422505.1. Lineage (NCBI taxonomy): Eukaryota > Viridiplantae > Streptophyta > Magnoliopsida > Asterales > Asteraceae > Pseudognaphalium > Pseudognaphalium luteoalbum. The sequence goes on from OY730194.1 coordinate 49,172,012, forward strand.
CCTACATCACTTCTCCTAGAATGATTATGGCTAGATCGACTACGCGCTCACTTAAAAGGTAACGATTTGATTCTCAATCAAGCCTATGATGATAAACGTTACATGACTGGCGTTCTGAGTGATTGATAATATTAGCATAGGAAACCCTAAACACTTTGAGTGATTGGAGAGACCACCGTGAGAGGATTGCCTAGTCATGTATCCAAGACCAAAGATCAAAAGCATGCTCCCAAAGATTACAACGCCACTTTTTCAAAAGCACAAATATTTTATTTTTCCAAAACCCTCCTCAGTAAAAAGTTTCGCCTCGAAATATTTCATTATCTACTTATTTCTAACCATGCTTGAAATTCAAGTTTGCTTGAGGACAAGCAAACTTCTAAGTGTGGGATACTTGATATCGCGTAAAAAGTCACGTTTTTACTACCAATATCTCTCTCATTCTGGAACAATACTTGGCAAATAAACTCATATAATGTACAAATCAATGAAACTTTGCCAAGAATGTCAAAATGAAGTTGCACGAGAAAAATCAAGCAAAACGGAAGAAAAATGAAGATTCCACACACGTTTGAAGATTCAAGACATCAAAATAAGATTTAGAGACAAAATTCCCCATCACCGCGATTTCTCTTATCCAAGATCTACGTTTTCAAATTATAAATCTAACAAAAGAAGAATCAACAAAAACGGATGAAGAACGAAGATTCTACGTATACCGGAAGATTCAAACGATTCGCACGAGACATCTAAAGATTAGAGAAACATTTCAGATATTTCTTTTCATCAAAGTCTTCGGTTTTGAAAAATGAATCCAATGCAACAAGAATCGATGAAAACGGACACATAACGAAGAAGATACGCGCGAATTAAGAAACGAAGCGAAAGAAAGCGAACAGGGGCGGGAGCTTGGTAGCCGCCGCCAGCCACCATGCAGCCACCGCTGGCTGGCAGCCCCCCGTTCCCCATCCGCTTTTTCGTCCTCGCTCATACTCGCATGGTACACGTGCTAGGCCTTTTCCGCAACTTTAGGGTACACGTGCTAGACCTTTACGCGCATTAGGGTACATGTGCTAGCAACTTTTCCACCTTTTGCTAACATATGCCCCAAGTTGCTAAAATGCACCAATTTTCTCCTATAAATAGGAGGCTCCATGGATCATTTCAAGACACACCTTTCCTACACCATTCCGATCACACATTTGTTAGGAAAAACATCTTCCATACTTTTCTTTAGACTAATAATACCCTCTAATTATTAGTTCTACTTTCTCCTTCTATTTTCTTATTCCAAATTAGTTACGCTAGTTTAGGAAACTTGTTTAGAATAGAACGAAAGAAAGGATCGCATTGTAATCTTCGGTGTACGTTCGGAATTGTGTCAATTAATTCAAGTCTATTCTCTCTCGAATTTAATCATGGTTCTTTCTATCCTTATCTATCTTAATTAATTACGTTTATATTGATTATGCTAGATTTAGTTATTGCCATGATTAGAGAGTAGTATACTTGTTGTGTTTGCTTGCGATGTAGTTAGTTAATTATGGGATGATTTATAATTAAATATTAAAGATCGGTAGTATTGCTTTGATCGTCTTATTGCATGTTTTTGTTTGATTGTTGCCTTAGGATCATCATAGTAGTAAAATATAAACGTTCTTAATTATCGTAAAGTAGTATGACGGCCCCTATTCGACTGTTACTCGATATAGTACTGGAAACACTTCAAGGTGGAGTACAAATGTATGGAAGTCGAGGAACGACCGAAGGTAGTCATATTACGAAACGGTACAATATTACGAAGTAATATGATGGCCCCTATTCGACTGTTATTCGATATAGTACAGGAAACACTTCAAGGTGGAGTACAAATGTATGGAAGTCAAGTAACGACCAAAGGTAGTTATATTACGGACTAATATATAAAACGAGAAACCTAGTTTAATTAACCTTTCTAAATAGACTTTTAAACTTCAAATTAATCTAATCGCCTTTCCACCAATAAACGTGATTACAACACCTTTTTAACGACGTCCAATTAAAAGGTAGTCAGTTATTTGTGTCAATATAATTTGTTAAAGGTATGAAACTATGGAACCGCAAAGATACATGGGGGATTATCATAGGACAAGACATGGCCAAGGTTTGAAGCGGCGGAACCACTTTAAGTGAGGAACGCTGTGGATAATTAGGGGATTTATTGGGTAGTCTTAAGCAAGGGCTAGTTTAAAGTCATAAATGAACTTTTTAAATACACGAAGGATGACGAGGAATCGTTATATGATTCAGTTATGTCTAGTACCTTATGATTTTGCTCCTGTTCATATGAAAGTATTATCAAACCATAATTAAGATTTTGCTTATTATTCTAAATACTTTGTAATGTTACCATAACCTAGCTCCCGGTGTGACATGCTAATGGGATTTTAATTGGTAGGGAATCTAGTGTTTAAATACAAGTATTCAAGAATGATAATTAACTAATATCTTTCAAAACAGTTTCTCCAAATATCATCCCATAACTTAATCAACGAAGTCTCAGCAAACACTATCTTTATCTTATCTGCTTTACGTTTTATTTTTATTTCGCTTCTATTTATTTACTTGCCTAAGTTAGTTAATATAAAAAAAAAACTCCCCCACTATTTTATAAACCCTTCACTAGTTTGAAAGCCCTCATCTGCCACGCCTTAGTTTCAATTTAGTCGGTTTGAAGAACGACTCTAGGTCATACCTATCACTTGCTCACCCTTAGGATTAGCATTGTTAGGGAAAACTTAGGCCCCATAATTACAAATTTAAAACACCCATTGATGCCCGTTGCTAGTAGCCGGTGCAACGACAAGGGTAGAATCCTTTCCGACCGCTGGTGACGCATCAACCACCACACATATATCCCCCTACAGACCTGCTAAGACACCTTACCCATATCCAGGCAGTGGCCGTGGCTTACCTCCTCGGACAGTTCCACCTAGACCACAACCACCTCCAGCACAGGTTACTATTATGAGAGAGCCTGTCCCCTCAGTAGTTGGTTCAGTCAGGGACAGACTTCGAAAGATAACGGTAGATCTAGAGTTTCTAGGCTTTGCCACTGCACAGAGCCGTGGGAGTCTCTGACAGTCCGATCCCACCATCGTAGTACAGGCCCCAGTGTCCTCCCACAGATAGACAGAGTTATTCAGGGGACACACTCAGCAGGGATCGCCTGTCATCCCACTTGACAGTTTTGATATGCCTGCAGGGCCATTTGTTGACCAGTTGATATAGAATGGAGTTTTTACAGACAAAGGAGCTATTCAGGATGTATCAGATGAAGGTACCCAACATCAGCATAATCTAGAAGATGACTCCTCATCAGATCAGACCTCCTATGCACCTATCGGATCTTCATCATCAGTATAATGAGCACCACCAGCCGAGCAATAGATTGCTCCGCTTTCTGACTTCTTACTATTTTCTATCAAACTTTATTATTAATATTTGTATTTGCTATCAAACTTTATTATTACTATTTGTATTGGATGTATTGTGGATGCATAGACATCACCTCTATCCAGTTATTACTTTATTATGCTATCACTTTACTTTTATTATTAGCAGCTATTACTTGATTATTGAGTGGCATGTTTGTTTGAATCCAAACACTATTTATCAAAGACCATAACGGAGGAAGCTGTCGACTATGCCATGAAGGATGCTGGAAGCCGAAAACTGCAAACCAGCAATCTTCTGAGAAGTAGCCGAAAGTACGCACAACGTATCACGAAGCGGTAACCCGTTTCAAACTTTCTATTCGTTTAATGCCTTGATTATCTCATCCGATATTCCAAAAATAAGTGTGGGATCTCCCAAACCACACTACACTTACGTAACAATCCGAAAATAATTAGAATCTCTAAGTGCGGGATACTTCGACAAGAGGTGTTCAGTACATAGATTCGAACATTAGGGAAATTAGTACCAAGCTATCATTTTATTATGTATAGGCCAATACATATTGTGATAAGCATTCTTGGTGGGCCACCACGGCTGAGGGTGTGACACCCGACCAATTAGGGCTAGTAATTAGTGCCTAATCATAGTACTAATACATGTAATTAGGATTAATTATGTATATCATTATGTGTATTGATATATTTATTATATATACACACGTATGCAATTTGTTTAAATCGTACATTTACATATTCGGATGAATTCCGACATCATAAATACGGACGTTGGTGAATAAAATATTAAATAATATGAAGTTATTTAATAAAATCATAAATATTATGTTGATAATATTTAACAGATCAATTGTATCATATTAAGTAACCCGTACATTACAGAAATGCGCGAAACGCGCCTGACAATCAAATGCGAACCAAAATATATTTTATAACTTTAAAATATATCATTTCAAGTAAAACTTTCATTTAAAATATCGTACCTTAAAATGATAACAAAAACGTTTAATTAAAACGCTACGTGATTAAACCTCCATAAAACCGACATGCAAATCGAGGCCAGTAAATAAACGAAACATTGTTATAAATGTTTTCAAGTATTTATATGAAATATTTCTAGTAAAAATATCGAGATTTAAATCATCATTTACAACATTGGAACTTCAGGGAGGAATGAAATGCTACCAATCTAAGAGGACCTTGTTGGAAGAAAGGGATCAGGTTTGCATCGTCGCTAGCGAATTCCGTCCAGCAATGGAATTAAAGAGGTGATAACGCTAGCTTCAAGACACGTGTATTAAACCTTTAACGTATAAATAAACGTCGAATCGATCGAGAAAGCGAACACCGCACGGAACACAAATTTGGGGAACAAAATTTGGGACTCCCACACTTTGGTGGGGCCCCATGAAAACCGGTCTAAATATACTCGTTCTTCATCATCTTTGTAAGAATCACATAAAACCGTCATAAATATACTTGCATGTTAGTTATTTGTATGCTATGTTGATCATCTAACCATGTTATGTTCCCAGAAAAAGTTAAAAATCATTTTTATAAATTATACATAAACATGTATAATCTGTCTTCAAAAATTCAGTTTACTAAAACAATCATATCTGGAGTTCTAGGAGGAGTTAGACAATGATTTTTTTTCAAAAGTTGCGTATTAAAAATCTCTACAAAAAGTTATTTTATAGTTCATTCCATAAATGCACACGTTTTCCTCTACAGGTCGATTTATGGGACTGCTCTAATGATTTTCAAAAACCGGGTTCGGTTGTTACGCGGAATTATTTAAATATCAAATTGGACTATATAATTACCGGGAAATTTATGTAATGGACTAAAAATATAGTAGATCAGTGTGTAAGTTTTAGTGAGGATTGATATGGACTAGAAATGGTAGAAACTTGTGGCGAAACAAACCGACAAAATCGAAAAACACATTTAGGGATTGTTTTTGAAATAAATATAAAAAGGACAATTGTGGGTCACCAATGGTCACGAAACTTATTTTCTATAAGTATTATAACATGATAAAGGTTGTGTAAAAGTTTCGGGTCAAACCGAACTAGTTTGACCAGTTTGACCAGATTTGACCAGTCTGACCAAATTTGACCAGTTTGACCAGTTGACCAAATTTGACCAGTTTGATCAGTTGACTAATTTAACCAGCTTGACTAGTTTGACCAATTTGACTTCTGTTGACTTTCAGAAAACAACATATTTGACCACAACGTTCGGAAATAAATGCATACATGTACTTTCGAATACAATAAAAGAAGCTTGAAAAAAACTTACTACACTAAGTATTCAACACCTACAATAATCAAACCTTATATAAAACTTACATTCGTACATTACAAACCATCATCAACGGGCCGTACATGTTTTCAAAACTCAAACAAAACAATCAAACATTGGACATAACTAGTTGATGGACAACTAGCATAGATGGTATGTTGAGACATCTACTCACTCATATAACCTTGCACGTTTTGGACGCCCGGCAGGTTACAGCCTGTGGAAACATCATTTGGTACAACATCATAATTGCTTGCTTTGCTAACACATCAGACTCAAGTGAGTCTCACAGCCCTTATTTTACTGTTTTTACTCTAGGGGTGAGAATACATGCTCGTTTTCTTTGCATGTGAACGCAAGTATCAAATATCTTTATATTCTGCATGAGTTAATCATCTAATCATCATAAGTCATCATTATCATAGTTTGGTAATACTTTGTAGCGTGAATATTAGTGTATGGTATCATATGGGACTGACAATCCTCGTCCGGGTCAGCAAGCACTGACTGGTTAAAACAGATGCTTTATCATTTGTTCATATGTGTGTTGATTAGGCATACGCATAGAGGCACCCTTTCTCAGGCACTTAATTGTGATCTTGACACCTCAGTTAAGCTCAGACTACGTGCTCATGGCAGTTATATACATCATTTATCATTTACTTATTTGCTTAATTGCAAATCAGTATACTTAAATCTTGCGGTTCATACATTACACTTTATCATTAAACCTGTGAGCTCACCAGCTTTTAGATGATCATTTTAGCGTGTATTCTCAGGTTTGCAGCAGCAGTAGTTCTGCTCAGTCATGATGCCCATTGGCTCGAGTCTCATGCAAACATCAAGAGATTATCATGCATTAGTATGTTTTGTATAAATTAGTTATGCCATAGAATCTCTTACATTAATTCGAGCTTTTGTAAACTATTATGACAGTGTAAAACTTTTATAATAACAATGTATTGTAACGACGCATATAGAGTTCATTGTATACCTTGTATGCTTGATATTTGATTAGTCGCGCCCCGACCCGAATCGCTTCCACAAGCCAAATTTGGGGGTGCGACAGATTGGTATCAGTGCCTAAGGTTATAGTGAACTAGGTTGCATTTAGTGAGCCTAGACTATGACCGTTAGGAAGTACTCCTCGTTAAGTATAACTAGTTCAGGAATTACATCATACGAGTTTAATTTAACATAGCGTAGCTAACTATGTATAATTAAATAAATATGATGTGATGTCTAAAAAGGGTTATATTGAACAGGAATGCACTAGTTGACTCTAACCACGAGAAAAACCGAGACTTTTGTTTGTTTATGCTAGACACTCTAGGCTATATAATATTATAGGATATGATACGAATATAGGCCTCATTTTCTAAATGCTCTGGCCACAGAAGTGGCAGAATCATCATCTAGGCAAACTACACGTACTTCACCATCACTATCTCGCTCACGTTGCAGACACTCAAAACCACTCATGGCTAGACACACACTAGTCTATTATATGATATAGGTGTATATACAAACATAGATCGCACCTACGCACTACTCTCTAGGATATCATATATTGAAGATATATGAATAGGTCTCACGCGATAATACACTCACTAACGCTCACACCACCAAAGATGACGAGTATAGCTACTACAACGTCACTCGATATAAAGAATGGGACTTTGTTCTCATCTACTACCGTCCCTCTATTTATATGCGTATAACAATTTACAACGCATTTCGCTGTACCGTCATGTGCTCACGAGGAAGATATCGTTTCGTATTCTTTCTACCATTTTATTCTTTCGGGATCACGATTGAAACCTATAGCTAGGAGAACTGCTAGGTCTCCACAAACTAAGCTTTATCCCGCGCGTACTATTGATAACATCACTTTCATCCTGACAAATTCCCGAATCATGCAGCCACGACGTCAAACATAAACGCAAGCTGAAGGCTATCAATTGGTTGCTCGAAGAGTAGTTGATGCTCTAACTGCTAGAAAGCAGCGATTCAAAACTAATAAAACACCAAACAACACTCCTTTAACAAAATCCTGCACGTACAAGGACTTCCTTAAGTGCAATTCTCTAAATTTTAAGGGCCCTGAAGGTGCTATTGGGATGTTGCGTTCGATGGAATATGGGGAATCGGTGTTTCGAATCTGTAATTGCTTGGAAGACTACAAAGTCAAATACTTCACATGCATTTTCATGGAAGATGCTATGACATGGTGGAATACTCATTCTCAAACTGTGGGAATTGACACTACTTATTAAACTCCTTGGGACGAACTGAAGAAAATGCTCAAAGACGAGTACTGTCCGTGAGATGAAATACAATAACTCGAAGTTGAGTTCTGGCACCCCACCCCCTAGGGCAATGATATTGCCGGTTACACCCTTTCAATTTAATGAGATAGCACACTTGTGCCCATCCATGGTTGATCAGGAATCCAAGAGAATTGAGTGCTAACTCTGGGAATAACAAAAGAAAGTGGTCCGGGAACCCCAATCAAAATAAACCATCATTGAAAAGGTCTGATACTGTTGAGGCCAACACTTCTGGTTCAGAATACAAAAAGAGCTATTCAGGGAATGAACCCTTATGTTCAAAGTGTCGCAGACATCATGAAGGTCCTTGCGGTACTCCATGTGGAAAATGTCAAAGGTATGGGCATCTGGCCAAAGACTGCAGATCTACCAATGCCAACACCACCACTAACAAACCTAAGTCCTGCTATGAGTGTGGAGACACAGGGCACTTTAGGAATGAGTGCCCAAAGCTGAAGAACAAGGGCAACAACACTGCTAAAGGAAGAGCTTTCGTGCTGAACTCCAAGGAAGCCCGTCAGGACCCGAATGTGGTCTCGGGTATGTCCCTTCTCAACAATCTTACTGCTTCTATTTTGTTTGATACTGGTGCTGATAGGAGCTACATATCTGATGAGTTTAGTCCATTTCTTAACTTCACTCCTATTGCTCTAGATGATAAGTACATCGTAGAGTTAGCTAATGGTAAACTCATAGAGAGCGATAGTGTAATCCCAAATTGCACTTTAAACTTAGCCGATGATTTCTTCACCATTGATCTCAATCCTGTTGAGATTGGAAGTTTCGACGACATTGTTGGCATGGATTGGTTGTCCAAGCACCGCGCTAAAGTTATTTGCTACAATAAAGTTGTCCGCATTCCTCTCGTCACCTGTAGTACTTTGGTCATACAAGGGTAGATCGTTAGGACGAGATCGAATATCATATCATGCATAAAAAACCGACATATACCTGAGAAAAGGTTATCAGGCAATCCGCGCGCACGTTATCGAGAAAAAGTCGGAAGAGAAGCGACTTGAAGATGTGACCATCGTTGGAGAATTTCCAGAAGTCTTTCCCAAAGACTTTCCTGGTCTTCCACCACCGAGACAAGTTGAGTTCTCAATCGACCTTTTGCCCAGAGCAGCACCTGTGGCACGAGCACCATATCATTTAGCCCGATCCGAACTTCAGGAGTTTTCTACTCAGTTGCAAGAACTCCTGGATAAGGAATTCTTTAGACCGAGTTCTTTACCTTGGAGAGCCCCAGTCTTGTGTGTGAAAAAGAAGGACGGTTCATTCAGGATGTGTATTGACTATGGAGAGTTGAACAAATTAACCGTCAAGAACCGTTATCCACTCCCCCGTATTGATGACCTGTTCGACCAACTTCAAGGGTCAAGTTTCTATTCGAAGATAGATCTACGATCAGGTTATCATCAGTTATGAGTTCGTGACATAGACATCCCAAAGACTGCCTTCTGAACTCGCTATGGGCATTACGAATTCCAAGTAATGCCATTTGGTTTGACAAACACACCGGCTGTATTCATGGACCTTATGAACTGAGTGTGCAAACCATGTCTCGACAAGTTTATCATTTTCTTTATCGATGACATCCTCATCTACTCACGCAACGAGCAAGAGCACGCACAACATCTCAAAACCATCCTAGAACTTCTTAGACACAAAGAGTTATACGCTAAGTTCTCCAAGTGTGAGTTCTGGATGCAAACCCTTCAATTCCTTGGTCATGTAATTGACAATTAGGGAATTCACGTAGATCCATCAAAGATTGAGGCTATCAAGTGCTGGAAAGCACTGACAACGCCGACCGAAGTACGCCAATTTTTAGGACTGGATGGATACTATCGACGCTTCATAGAGAATTTCTCGAAAATAGCTCAACCTCTTACGACACTGACTCAGAAGGAAAAGAAGTTCAATTGGACTGATAAGTAGGTGTCAGCATTTCAGCTACTGAAACAAAAACTTTGCAGTGTACCCATTCTATCATTACCCAAAGGCAACGATGACTTCGTGGTATACTGCGATGTCTCACACCAAGGTCTTCGTTACGTGTTGATGCAACGGGACAAGGTTATTGCCTACGCTTCCTGAAAACTCAAAGTTCACGAGAAGGACTACACCACTCATGATCTCGAACTAGGAGCCGTAGTGTTTGCACTCAAAATCTAGAGACACTATATGTATAGCACAAAATGTACCATCTTCACCGATCATAAAAGCTACCAACATATATTCGATCAGAAGGATCTCAACATGAGGCAACATCGCTGGGTCGAGTTGCTTATCGATTACGATTGCGAAATCAAATACTATCCGGGCAAAGAAAATGTTGTTGCCGATGCCCTAAGTCAAAAAGAGTGCACGAAACCACTTCGAGTCCCAGCCCTCAACATGATCTTTCATAATGATTTCATCATTCAAATCCTCACCGATCAACTCGAAGCATTGAAACATGAAAATCTGAAAAATGAGGCCTTGCGCAACATGGAGAAATAATTGAAAACCAAACACAATGGGGTCAAGTACTTCTCTAACCGAACCTGGTTGCCTAGTTTTGGAAACCTACGTGACTTGGTGATGGATGAAGCTCACAAGTCCAAATACTCTATACATCCTGGATCGGATAAGATGTATCATGGCATCAAGGGATTGTACTGGTGTCCAAACATGAAAGCAGAGATTGCCACATACGTTAGCAAATGCCTCACATGCTCTAAGGTCAAGGCAGAATATCAGAAGCCTTCCGGCGTACTCCAATAACCGGACATCCCTCAATGGAAACGGGTGCAAATTGCTATGGATTTTATCACTAAACTCCTGAAGTCATCAAGTGGTTGCGATACCATTTGGGTGATCGTGGATCGGCTTACCAAATCTGCTCATTTCCTTGCCATCAAGGAATCCGACAAAATGGAACGTCTCACACAAATCTATTTGAAGGAGATTGTATCCCTACACGGTGTTCCAATCTCGATTATCTCTGATAGAGATAGCCGTTTTACATCTCACTTTTGGCAATCATTACAGAAATCCTTGGGTACTCGTTTGGATATGAGTACAACCTATCATCCACAAACTGACGTCCAAAGTGAAAGGACAATTCAAACACTGGAAGATATGCCACGCGCCTGCGTGATAGACTTCGGTGCAAATTGGGAACATCATCTACCATTGTGTGAATTCTCGTACAACTGATGCACCCCCAGCCGTCAGTGTCAGTGGTGTTGTTGTAACGACTGAGGGGGTGATCAGGGTGTTTTAAAATTTATTTTGCTCGGGGCCTAAACCTCCGAACTACCTACTGGTACTGGGTACAAGTACCTAATACTAGTACGTGGTAAGGATGATCAGGGTCGTCTCTAGACAGTCGAATTTGAAACCGAGCTTGTTTGGATAATTAAGTCTTTAAGATAAGGTTCAGATGGTTGGTTTTGTTTAGGTTTATATCTAATTTAAACTACTAAAGCAATAAACCTAAAATGAGCTAGCTAGCATATAAGGAACAACTAAGGATAAGGAAGACGTGGTTTACAATTACCTGAGATAATATAATGTCGGGAAGGTGTTTATTATGGGTACACTTTCAGATTAATAGATTGACAGAACTTGGTGTAAACACTAGAACCCTACCAACTAATTTCCCGTTGGCATGTCACTAGGAGCTAGGTTATCATGATTATGATCGGAGCAATGCGCTAGACTTCCAATACTTAACTAGTTGAAAGATAAGCAACCTATCTTGGTTAGACACCGAGGTACATGAATAAAGTAGGGTATCATCTCATAGGTCCGACCATTCTTAACACCTAAGCTTATCTCTCGTTCTTCTAATTTTGTAACTAATTATTAACTTGTTATGTTTAAAGAATCAAATATGTAAGATCTAGGAGGTTGATGTATCCTAGGTCACTTGGACTTTACTTTCCTAGATCTTGTTAATACCATTCTTAAACTCTAATTACTTTAATTGATGACTTGGATCTCTCCTTTTCAAACAGTTATACATCCCTGGATTATTCGCAGTTTGTTAAAACGTGTTTCATATGCAGACCATGACTTTCAGTAATCAGACTGTGTACTTTACATGGTAGTTCCACGGCTTCTTACATCCAACATGCGGTCAAGAGTAATTGATAGTGAAAGTGACACTCTAAACTAACTAAATGTAAAGCAGTGTAGAAATGTAAACCTAATATATACAACGAGTGGTTTCACTGTGTCTTACTTATTGCATGTCATGGGCACAGATAACTACTTACCACAATTAAGGTTCATGACTCCCTAATATCTAAGTTGTAGTCACGTGGATAACTGAAAAGGGTACTCCATAAATTAGGTCTGGTGTCATATATTTAAACAATAACAAAGCATAATAATTCCCATTCAAATAAGTTTCTCTTTATAAATTTAAACTATGTTGGAATGAGTTGTTTTTACGATCCTATCAACTTACTAACGTAGAGTTGTCCGCAATCAGATAGAAGATATGTCACATGGATAGTAAACACAAACAATTACAATACATCGGAAGTTCTCCCAAATGTACTGAACACATCCACCAACGACTACCCTCGACTCCTATTCCACAATCTCGGTCATCGGAGATGTCCGTATCATGGCATGGTCTGTTGAATAAACAGACGCATGAATAGGTTTTACCCTACCGGAATAAGTTGGGGCAGTCTGGTCATAAGCGGTTGGCCAAACATGCCATCATTCGTTCATAATATTATAATTAAACTATAAACAGAAATTCATTTAGCACATTTATAATATTGATCCGTAATATAACTACCTTCGGTCATCCCAAACTTCCATACGTTTGTACTCCGCATAAAGCGTTACCAGCACTGTATCCGGGAACAGTCGAATAGGGGCCGTCATATTACTTTAAAATATTTAATATCATCCCATTATAACTATCTAAATCATGGAAAACATATAAGCAACTACTCGCATATCATGGCAATAGACATTTCTAATGTTAATAAATCGTAAACATCAAACAAGAACATTACAAATAATTAATAAAAGAAAGGATAGATATTACCCGTAATTATTGCGAGCAAAACGATGCTTATATTACTTCTGAATATTCCCAAGCGTTACATTGCTAAGCTAGCTACTACTAACTACTACATAATTAATCATCTACTTATCTCTCACTAAATTATTTAAATTAGCTTAGAGAGAGAAAGTAGAGAGAAAAAGAAAATAAAAGCTAGAAAGAAATAAGAAAGATATGAAAGGTGTGGAAGGTGTGTGTGTTGAAATGAAGCCTCATGCCTCCTATTTAGAGGTGAATTCCGGCTCACGTTAGCATCTTGGGGAGCACATTAGAAAAAGGTGAAAAAGGTGGTTCACCAGGTACGTACTTTCGCACAAAGGTGTGGCACCGTGTACGTACAATCGCGTAAAGGTGTGGCACCGGGTACGTACAAGGACCAAAACATGGAAACGAGACGGGAGGGGGGAGGTCGGCTGATATCGCGTAAAAAGTCACGTTTTATGTCAAGATTCTTGGCACTTTAACCCAAATTCAGTGAAAATCAGTAGTATTATGTCAAGATGGTAAAAACAAGGTTGCACGATGAAAATCAAGCAAAACGGATTAAAAACGAAGATTCCATGTACGTTTGAAGATTCAAGACATCAAAACAAGAATTCAAGACAAAAGAGCCCATCACCAACATCTATCTCATCCAAGATGTTCGTTTTCAAATTACGAATCCAACAGAAGAAGAATCAACTAAAACGGACGAAGAATGAAGATTCTACGTACACCGGAAGATCCAAACAATTCGTACGACACATCTAAAGTTCAGAGATATATTTTTGGGATTTCTTTTCATCAAAAGCTTCGTTTTTGAATTATGAATCCAACGCAAAAAGAATCGACGCAACCGGACGCATAACGAAGAAAACACGCACGAATCGAGAAACGAGGCAACAGGCGACGAACCGGTGCGGGGGGGTTCCAGCCGCCGCTGGCCAGCCACCCCACCATCGCCGGCCACCACAGGGCTGCCTCCGGCCTCCTGCCACCCGCACGGATTGTGCTTTTTTGTCCTTTCCGTACCTGGTGCCACCACCTTTTTCACCTTTTTGTACCTGGTGCCACCACATTTTCCACCTTTTGCTATTGTGAGCTTTAGGATGCTAACTTGAGCCAAACCTCGCCTATAAATAGCAGCCCCTAGCTCTCATTTCAACACACTCTCATATTCACACTCATACTTATACTCTCATTCTTCCATTTTCATTTTCTCACTCTAAAAATCTCTTATATTTTAGTCTAGAGTTATTGTAATTAATCTACGGATTAACATAGAGGTTAGAGCAAACGTTAGGAGTTTGGAGATTCATCTTTGTACGTGTGAACGAGTTGTCAATCATAATAATACGTTGCTGCGCATTTTTTTCCGGGTGATATCGAAACCTTTATCATACTTGCTTTGCTTCATACTTTAATTATGTATTATTGCCTTGTATGTGATTTGTCTATTGCCATGAATTACGAGTAGTTTATTATTGTGATTGTTGATGATGTAGATAACTATAAGTAAGGATGACATTATATAATTAAGTGTACGACAATTGTAAACGTGATGTAACGGCCCCTATTCGATAGTTTATCTGATATAAACTGGAAACGTTTTACATGGAGTACAAATGTATGGAAGTCGATAAACGACCGAAGGTAGTTACATCACTGGAATCAGCTCTGGTTTAACAGTTTGAATTCCGAAAGGAAAATACAACTTCACAACTAACTGGTATATCCTACGAAAGTCAATGCACAATGAAATGATGTTCGAAAACGCGTTCAGATAAAATAGGAATTAATGACCTTTGTAACCTTAAGACTTTATGAACTTGAGTTTAATTTATGGAGTACCCTTTCTGGTTATCCACGTGACTGCAACCTAGTAATTAGGAGTTGATCAACCTTAATTATGGTAAGTAGTTATCTGTGCCCATAACATGCAACAAGTAAGACACAGTGAACCCACTCATTGTACATATTAGGTTTACATTTCTGCATCGCTTTACATTTAGTTAGTTTAGAGTGTCACATTCACCGTTAATTACTCCTGACCGCATGTCTGATGTAAGAAGCAGTCGAACTACCATGTAAAGTACACTGTCAGATTACTGAAAGGCATGGCCTGCATATGAAGCACGTTTTTATAAACTGCGAATAATCCAGGGATGTATAACTGTTTGAAAAGGAGGACTCAAGTCATAAGTTGAAGTAACCAAGCCTTAATGCACGAAACAAGACTTAGGAATAAGGATAACATCCTAGTGATCTAAATACCTTAAAACACTAAGTCTTACACAATCAGCGGTCAAAACATACAATGTTATTAACTTGCATGCTAATGAAATACTAAACTATTTTAGGGGTTAAGAAAGGTCGGACCTATGAGACGATACGCTACTGATTCATGCACCTCGGCGTTAAGCCAAGATAGGTTGTTTAACTTTCAACTAGATAAGTATTGGAAGTTTGCGTATTGCTCCGATCAGAATCACGATAACCTAGTTCCTAGTGACATGCCAATAGGAAATTTAGTTGGTAGGGTTCTAGAGTTTACACCTGATAGTTTAAATCATTACACTTAGCATTGTCCCTGTTTAATCTGTCATCCCGAAACATTAATTATCGAAATCTCAACAATCACATATTTATCTTTACTTGTTTTCCTGCACTTTAAATTCCTGCAATTTATTTTCCTGCACTTTAATTATTTGTCTTTAGTTTAAAACCCCCAAAACCTACCTACTTTGTTCCATCCTGAATATTTCCCTACCGAAAGCACCAGCTTTAATCACCCACACGTTTGGATTCATAGAACGATCTTAGGTCATACTGTGAGTCCCTAATCACTATTATGTTAGTGATTATGAATCATTAACAGTGAGTTAATTGTAGAAGGGGGGGGGGTTGAATACAATTAAAAACTTTTCTGTTTTAATGTGTTAATTTATTTAGCAAGTTTTTAACCGTATTTAAGTGACAGCAATATGAACACAAATATATAAGTATGACAAGCAGTTCAATTGCTGATGCAATACTGGCTAAAAGATAAATTCTTTTATTGATAAAATTTATCTATTGTTGATTGCGGAATAGATTAGCCAAAGCTAATCTAAATCAAACAATACAGCTCTTACAAATGGAGATGAGCAGTAGTGGACAAACACGCTAACTTGCTCACTCGCTGAGATGAACCAACAGTGGACAAACACGCTATTAGTTCACTCGCTGGTGTTGTTCGTATCTTAGACAAACTAGTCACTGACAAACAAGTAACAATACGAACAATCGACACACACTGGAGTACAATATACTACGCTATTTATAGACGCTGAAATCCTTAATTTCCGGATTTGGAAGGACACGTGTTGCTGCTTGATTGGTGAGGTAGTTGAGATGTGATACATCATGGTCTGACATTCTGTCTTGGGAAATATCACCTTGTACCTTAAACCAATCAGATGCTTACACGTTAGTTTCTATGCTGGACCAAGTCACGAGGAGCACGCGTGGCACCGTAATAGTGTAGAATATGTCAACTCCTTATTAATGCAACATTTAATGCTGCAGTCACTGAAGTAATAGAGGCTTTCCTTACTCACAGCGAGCTAACGTGCTCTTGAAGAGTAACTTGAGCTACAGTACTTGAGTGACTTCTTTTATTCAGCAGAAGGAATAACTTAAGAAGACTTGGAGACTCTCGCTGGTAGATGAGTATCAGCGACACACAAAGTTGAGTCTTTTATCTTGATAGGTTCTTCATCTACTGGTTGAAGAGATAGGATCAGAGACTAAAACTTCTGCAACAGCAGCTTCAACTACGATCATTTCCAATAAGCCTTTCAGAGAGAGTATCAGTGACTTTGTATCAGTGACCAATGAGTTGAGATCAGCGACCAATGAGTTGAGATTAGCGACCAGTGACTCAACAATCTCCCCCTAAATGATTGTGATTGAAGCTCTGTGAAAATTCTTGAGTAACATTTGTTGCAGAGAGTTTTCAGTTGTCTGATAGTTGTTTGGTCATTCAGAGACTTACACTTGTAATCTTTTCTAACAAGGAGATATCAAAAGAGAGTATTATATATATAAAGATTTACAAATGCTATCTATTACAGGTAGTCTATACTATTTATCTCTCCACTTTTCCTCCTCTTTTACAGTTCTAAGTTCATCTTCAAGCTCATATTTTTCTTGAGAGGGCAGGTATCTGACTTTTCTTGCCAAGGCTTCATCGAGAATAGCTTTTCTGATCTTTAAATTCTTTGGAAGTATGCTTGCTGACCTGATTAGGTGAACAAGTTGATTCTGATCAACCTTCTCAAGCTCAGCTTCTCTTTGAAACCTTAGGACACCATTTAAGTCCCTGTATACCAGAACTTTCTCCCCCTCAGTGACCTCATGTCCTTCAAGCTTTGGCACACCAACAGGGATAGACAGATTTAGCTTTAAAGTGTTGGGGATTCGATAGATGCTGCTAGTTTCTGACCTATACCTTGGGCTTAGTGTCTGAACACTTTCTTCACCATATGTGACAATATCTTCTGGTCTGAGAAGTTTCAGTGACACCATTTTCTGAAATAGCCTGTCAATCTCTTTTAGGACATCAACCTTAGCTGCACTTGTAGAGTGGCTGATAGCAAGTCTAATCTCATTCCATTCCTCTCTGTGCAGCTTGCATACTTGATCAAGTAGCATGGCTTGAGTCTCTGAACCTCTTTGAATGAGTATCTGAGGTTGAGATTGATTTTTAGACTTCTTTAGCTTTACCTTGGTAATAGGTGCAGGGTTTGATCTCCCTGTCATACGGGCAGCAAACCTTTTTCTATCTATCTCATCCCATTTTCTATCCACTGATGTTTTGACAGCTCCCCCTTTCTTTTTAGAGCTCTTGCTAGCTGATATTTTCAATTTCTGTTGCTCTAACTCACTCTCTTCAATTTCAGCGAGTACCCTGGCAATTGCAGCATCAGACTCTTCTTGATCTTGCTTAAGTTTAAGCAGTCTGGCCCTTTCATTTGCATCTTTAGTGCTTAATTCCAGCAGGTAAGCTCGATCAGTATCAGATTGCTCTTTCAGTAACCTTTTTCTTTCTTGTTCTTCTTTTAACTCAGCCTCAAAGTTTATTTTCAAAATCAATTCCTGCTCATCAGGACAAGGGATACCTGACGTTGAGTCAGAGGAAAGGCATGATGTGGGGGAAGTGTTTGATGTAGTACTGTTGGAGAGAGTTTCTGTGGAGATTCGTATAATAGTTGCTGGGGTTGATGTAGTTGTGGTGATTGTTTGGGTGAGGATAGGTTTAGTTGCTGCTGGTGAGGGTAAGATTTGGGTAGGTGGTGTAGATGAAGGTACAGTTACCTCAGATATGATAGTATGTGATTGAGGGTCACTGACCTGTTGTTTCTTAGATGGAGGCATAGATGCAGGAGAGGTGTCACTGGTCCTTTTCCTTTTAATGACAGATGATATGGGTTGCTGATCCTCCATATTGACATCATCTTCATCTTCACTTTCTGAATTTCTACCCTGACCATTTCCATGACCACCTCCCTGACCATTGTCATCATTATTGTCATCATCATTATCAGCATCATGCATGATGGTATCATCTTCCTCATCATCAGATACATCATCTATAACCTCCCTAATCATCCACTCCCAGCGAGCCAATTCGTAGCTCACTGGGGTACCCTCAACCCTAGCATTCTCATCCTCAGCCCATTGCCTCACAAGCCCATTATAGTTCCTGAGCTCTTCAGCACTGAACTCAGGAAAGCATTCAGCGACATCCACTGTATCCATAGCTACATCCATATCTACCCAATGCAGTTCAGCAACTGAAAGGGCTTCCAACTCAGGTTGTTCAGCAATAGGTCGAAGTGCATAAGTGCTGAGCACTATCTCCCTATGAGCTTTGTTTGCAAGCGGATCAGTCATAGCAGGAGGCATCTCAGGATCAGAGACTGAGATGTCATCGTCTTCTTCATCATTCTCCCCCTGACTGGTCTGCGCAAACTGGCCCACTGCCCTATCAAACCTATCTGCAGTTTCTGTTCTGAGGGCAGCGACCTCAGCTCTTATTGCTCCCATTTGTTTAGTAATCTGTGGAAGCACCTTAACAATAGCATCAGTGTTGAATAAATAATTGGATACAGATATAGCTAGGTCATTTTGGTTGGTGGTTAGCTGGGCAATGGCTGCGGCATGATTTGTGAAGTTGGTGGTGGAGGTGGAGGTTAGCTCAGCGACTGCATGGTTTATTGCAGCGCTAGCATCAGCTACCGTTTGTACCTTCTCACTGACAGATGTGCTCCAGGGTTCAATGGAGTTATATACATCAGTGAGAGCAGTGACGGCTTTTTGAAGGACAGAGACATTGCCTATAAGTGCCTCACGGTCAGCAGTGAGCACCTTAATCTGGGTTTGGGATGAGGCAATGTACTCCATCAGTAGCTGATCTAATGTGGAGTGGGTAGAGGTGTTTGGTGGAGTAGTTGTGGAAGGTATAGTGGGAGTAGGTGTAGAATGGACTACATGGTCAGTGGGTGTGGTCTGACTAGCAGCAGTGACTTGGATATTGTCACTTGAGAAGGAGGTGGGTGAGCGTTCTCTGATGGGAGAGTTAGAGGTGGGTGGAGGAATAGGTTGGGTATCATCTGAGGTGTCCATTGGCATGATTTCCTCATCATCATCTTGTGATTTGGCTGATGGTTCATTGGAAATAGAAGTAGCGACCTGTATCTCACCATGGGTCGGTGGTGAGACATTGACAGTCGGTGCAGTGATAGATGAGAAATGGCCCGGGTCTGTAGCAAGTGGTGTGACATCAGCAATGAGTGTGTTATCACCCACTGATGTCACTAGCCCTTTGTCTAAAATGCCATCCTTTCGGGAGGATGACAAGTGGCTGGGTTGACTCGATCTGAGGGTGTGGGATGCACCCGGATCACTGCTAACAGTGGTTTGATCCACTGCAGCTGTCTGTAGGTTTCCCTTTGTAGAATCGCTGGACTTTCGGGAGTCCAGCGAAGCAGGTAAAGTGGAGGGTTTAGCAGTGGTGCCCTCAGCAACTGAACGTACAGTCGCTGATTCACCCCTGGCATCCGTAGATGTCTTCTTTGTGCTATGTCCCTGAACCTTTAATGTCAGGGATCCTAATTTGGATTTTTTCTTGGGAGCAGTTGATGGTTTCTTGATTGGTGGTTGACCAACAGTAGTCACTGGGGGTGTGGTCAGTGACGTGGTCGATGGGGGGGCAGCAACTGACATTTGTACAGAAGTTACAGGCTGGGGTGCAAGTATCCCCGGATGTTTCATAAAAGTTGGTAAAACCACAGTCGCTGGTTTTGCAAAAATTTGAGATCCTACCAGAGTGGGCTCAAATCCCTGAAATGGTATCCTATCATAGGCATCAAACTGATCTTTAAAGATCAGTGAAAGGAACCTTGGATAGGGTATGTATTTTGCCCTGGTAGGCTCAACGACTTTGGTGATCAGCTCGTTAAAGATCACACTTGCATAATCAACTCTTAGAGAGTTGATCAGTGACCAGCTAATCTGGGCTTCCAGGGAGCTGAATTGATCATAGCTCCCGGATTTTGTACCCAATGATTGAATAAAATTTGTAAAAATTGCATTCCAAACACCATCCATTTTAGTTTCGTGGACCGTAGAGTACTTACGGTTGCCACTGCCATCGACTGAGTATTTACACTCAATCTCAGTAAGATCAACTAAGCCTTGCTTGGATTCGTCGCTCTCTGGCAGCGACTCGTAAGACTCTGCGATTGGCAGTTGTAAAATGGACCGGATGGTGCTAGCAGTGATGATAATGGGTTGGGTACCATTGTCGATAAAACCCTGGAGTTGGGAAACACCAGCGACAACTTGGTGAGTACAGGTAAACCAAAACTCACTAAGCCATTTTGGGTTCATTTCCACAGGAGACAAGGTAAAAGCAGGGAGGATAAAGTGATTTTGTAAAAAGTTTATCGCCTCCGCATACTCTGGTTTAGCACAAGTTACATTTCCCAAATAATTAGATTTGGGAACTGTAACGACCAGTGTCTCACTGACCGCAGAGGCTCGAAGAGCTTGAATCTCTGGGGTCGGTGTGTAACTGTTATTGAAAAATTTTGAACGTGCCATTTAAAAAGATGAACGAAGATTTAGGGTTTTTGCAAAGAGAAAATGAAGAAGATGAAGTTTTGAAAAACAAGAAAGCGTAAAAGTGAAAATGAAAATGACTCACTGCTTATATATGGTTGCTGAGGTTCAAAACATGTGGTCAAAAAGCGTATGTACGTGGTCAAAAAGTGATGGTTGATGGTAGGGGAGTAGGGTGATGATGGTGGTGAGTGGTAGCATTAAATGGTGATGGGAGTGGTACGCCGAAAAGGTATACGAGGTGTCAGAAAAAGTGCACCTTTTCGAAGTACCATGAGATATTTAATAAAGCATTTTTAAGGAATATAAATCGTTAACTATTAAATACAAAATGTATTAAATGTAATGGAATATATGTCGAAATAAATGCCATATTAAATAAGAGAATCTTCGCTGATACATTAATTTTATAATTTAATTGCCAATTAAATTATTAAACTAAGATATCAGAGAGAGGAAAATAAGTTATATCTTAAAATAAAATAAATATTATGTCTCATATTTGATTTCGCTGATCAAATTACAACTTAGAATACTAATCTAATCAGCTAGCCAAATTGTGAAGCACAAAACATATTCTATTTATAAAGAATTTTCATGTGTATTTACAAAGTATATAATTTATTGATCATAACTATGCTAACTCATTGTTCTTGCTGATTATATCAGTGAGAATAATAGACCAGCGAGTTAGAACTACAAACCATACATTCTGTAAATACCTTTTATTAAACAATCAGGTTCAATCATTTAAGTTCAACATCCCCAACTCGCTGATGAGAAAAGTGAATCTTTTCTCATCTAAAGGTTTTGTAAAGATGTCAGCGAGTTGATAGTCAGTTGGAATGAAATGCAGTTCAATGTCACCTTTCATGACGTGGTCCCTGATGAAGTGATATCTGACATCAATGTACTTTGTCCTTGAGTGCATTACAGGATTATTTGCTATGGCAATAGCACTTTGACTGTCACAATAAATTGGAACATTGCCAAAGTCAAAACCATAGTCAGCGAGCTGATTCCTCATCCACAGAATTTGAGCAGTGCAAGCTCCAGCAGCGACATATTCAGCCTCAGCAGTAGAAGTTGAGACAGAATTTTGTTTCTTGCTTGACCAGCTTACAAGCTTTTCTCCAAGAAACTGACAGCTACCAGAGGTACTCTTTTTGTCCATTTTGCATCCAGCATGATCAAAATCTGAATATCCCTTAAGCGAGAAATCTGAACCAGATGGGTACCAGAGACCAAGATTTGGTGTACCCTTCAGATATCTAAATATTCTTTTGACAGCGAGCAAATGAGATTCCTTTGGATCAGCTTGATACCTAGCACATAGACATGTAGCAAACATAATGTCTGGTCTACTAGCAGTTAAATACAGCAGTGACCCGATCATTCCTCTGTAAGCAGTGATGTTTACAGATTTGCCATCAGGGTTAGCATGTAATTTTACTGCAGATGACATTGGTGTAGCAAGGGATGAGCAGTTAGTGAATTCAAATTTCTTTAATAAATCTTTAACATACTTTCCTTGATTTATGAAAATACCAGTCTTGGTTTGCTTTATATGCAGACCAAGGAAAAATGTTAGTTCACCCATCATGCTCATTTCATAACTTTTAGTCATGAGGTCAGAGAATTCCTTGCACAAGTCATTGTTAGTAGACCCAAATATAATATCATCAACATAAATTTGGACCAATATGACATCTCTCTTATCCTTTTTGATAAATAGGGTGCTGTCAATTTTGCCTCTGACATACCCACATTTAGTTAAGAAAGTAGAGAGAGTGTCATACCAAGCTCTAGGAGCTTGTTTTAGTCCATATAAAGCTTTTTCCAGCTTATAGACATAACCTGGATGCTTGGGATCAGTAAATCCGGGTGGTTGCTTAACATACACTTCTTCCTGTAGCTTTCCATTCAAGAAGGCACTTTTTACATCCATTTGGTATACCTTGAATTTCTTGTGAGCTGCATATGCGAAGAACAACCTGATTGCTTCAAGTCTAGCAACTGGTGCAAAGGTTTCATCGTAGTCAATTCCTTCTTGTTGACAGTAACCTTGTGCAACCAATCTGGCCTTATTCCTTATCACAACACCATCAGCATCCATCTTGTTCCTGAACACCCATCTAGTGCCAATCACAGATTTCCCAGTTACTTGAGGTACTAACTTCCAGACTTTATTTCTTTCAAACTGAGATAGCTCATCTTGCATGGCAGCTATCCAGTGATGATCAGTGAGTGCCTCATCAATCTTCTTGGGCTCAATCAGTGACACAAAGCTTACAAACAAACAAAAAATAGCAGTTGCTGATCTGGTCTGGACCTTGGATTGTGGATCACCAATAATCAATTGATTATTAATATGTTTAGTCCATCTATTCATTCGCTGAGGTTCAGCAGTGACTTGATTACTCAGAGATGATCCATCAGACACATCAGCATTTGAAGCATGATTAATGTTTAAGCTTTGATTTAGATAGTAAGTGTTATCATTTTGATGCAGATGGTGAGATGATGATGATGGGATATCAACAGGCAAAGATGAAGTTCCTGAATCATTCTTAGCTAAAGTAGAGCCAGAAATGCCTTCAGGGACATCTTCTTCCCTTTCAGAATCTGATGTATGAATCTCATGCTTGTCATCACTGATTGTATTAAGAATAAGATTTTCATAGTCTTTTGGATCAGTGAGTGATTTATCATAAGATTCATCAAAAGTAACATCCATTGATTCTTCAATACATTCCCTTCTTTTATTATAAACTCTGAAAGCTTTTGAAATGATTGAATAACCAACGAATATACCTTCATCAGCTTTGGGATCAAACTTCCCTAAGTGATCTCTTTTGTTTAAGACATAACAAGTACTGCCAAAAACATGAAGAAAACTTATGTCAGGTTTTCTCCTCCTTAGCACCTCATAGGCTGTCTTATCATGTCTCTTGACAATCAGAGACCTATTCTGAGTGTAGCAGGCAGTATTGACTG
Source organism: Pseudognaphalium luteoalbum (assembly GCA_963422505.1). Classification (NCBI taxonomy): domain Eukaryota; kingdom Viridiplantae; phylum Streptophyta; class Magnoliopsida; order Asterales; family Asteraceae; genus Pseudognaphalium; species Pseudognaphalium luteoalbum. The sequence continues at coordinate 49,196,320 of OY730194.1, forward strand.
CTTCAGCCCAGAAATGGGTCTTAAGACCAGCATCTATGAGCATTGACCTTGCTGATTCAATCAAGGTTCTATTTCTCCTCTCTGCAACACCATTTTGTTGAGGTGTTCTTGGTGCAGAGAAGTTTTGAGAAATACCTTTTGAATCACAAAAACTTTCAAGGTCAATATTTCTAAATTCAGTGCCATTATCACTTCTTAAATGTTTAACTGAACAATCATTTAAGTTTTCCATCTTTTTGATAAAGGATATGATTTCCTGTGTTGCATCACTTTTGGCTTTGAGAAAGAATACCCAAGTATATCTGGAGTATTCATCCACAATTACCAAGCAATACCTTTTACCACCAAGGCTGGGAGAACTCACTGGACCAAACAGATCCATATGCATCAGTTGAAAACATTCAGTCACTGAAGATGTTTGTTTGCTTTTGAATGAAGAGCTGTGATGCTTTCCCTTCTCACATGCTGAACATAGCTTGTCTTTGTCATAAGCTAGCTTTGGAAGACCATTGACTAAGTCATTCTTGCTGAGCTTGCTGATGGCCTTGAAGTTCAGGTGAGAGAGACGCTTATGCCATAACCATTTTTCTTCTGAAATGGTTCTGGAATAAAAACATGTTCCTGATTGTGCTGAGTCCATATTGACTACATATGTATTGCCTTTTCTTTGAGCAGCCAGGACAGCGCTTCCATTCTTGTTGTAAACAACTCCAGCTTCATGATCAAATAGCACTTTATTTTTGGCATCACAGAACTGACTAATGCTTAGTAAATTATGCTTCATTCCTTCAACATATGCCAACTTCTTAAACATAACATTACCATTGGTCAAGACCCCATACCCTCTGGTCTTACCAATATTGTTATCACCAAACACTATATCAGGACCTCTTTCATCCTGGTAGTTACTGAGCAAGACTTACATCTGGTCATATGTCTAGAACAACCACTATCCAGATACCAAATTGTCTCTCTGAGAATGCCCTGCATCATACATAAACAATTAGTTCAATTGATGAACCCATCCTGAGATGGGTTCATGGTGGCCAGCCTTTGGTTCAGGCTTCCACTGGCTTGCATCAATAGTATCTTAATGCTCACTGATTATTTCTGATTTTGAAGATGATGTAGCTGAACTTTCAGATACCAAATGCTGACATACTAATGATGGTTGGCTGAATGAAACTTGTGATGATGAACAATCTGATGACACATGCTGTCTACTTCCACATTTGTAGCATTTTTTATTTGTGGACTTAGATTTCTTTGACTTATTGTTCACACTAGATGAAGACTTAGAAGTTCTCAGATTTACTACCTCATTTTGCTTCTTTGACTTCAAGTCACTGATGATAAGATCATCAGTGACTGGAGTGTCAGAAGTGAAGTCGCTGATAGATTCTTGATCATCAGCGATAGTTTTGATAAGAGCTGTGCAAGTTGTTGATTCATAAATTTCTAGTTTCTTTAGTTCATCAATACTTGCAGCAATATCATAACTATTATTAACCTGTGAACTTCTCACAAAGTAAATTTGGTTTAGGCTCACTGAAAATTGACCTTGGTTCAAAGACAAACTCTGAGAATGTTTCATCAGGATTGAATATTTGATCAACTTTGGTTGCATCAGCGAGAGCAGCAGCAGTTTCATAATCACCAACCAGAATAGCTTTAACTTGTTTTGGGATTTGATTACTTATGCACTGATTCACTTTTAATGCAGATCTACACCATGACTTCATCACTTCATTGAGTTGTGAAAATTTAGTTTCAAACTTTACTTTTTCTTGAATGCATTTTTGATTTGCATGTATTTGTGCATCAAGATCAAGTGTAAGATTTTTTATTTTTAACAAATTTTCTTCTTGAAGTTGAAGTTTAGATGTTAAGTCACTGATCATACATTCTTGTCTTTTATGAATGTCATGAGCATTTGATAAGTCAACTATCAAAGTCTCAAAGATTAAATCTTTTTCAGTCGTTGATGCAGACTTAAAACAATGTACCTTGTAGAGAGTTTCTGGATCCCACCCAGATGCTGAACATTTCTGAGCTACTTCTTTGATGTCTTCATGGAAAGCAGCATCGTCAGCCATCAGGCAGTAATCCTTGTCTAAACAGATCATTGCTTCTTCCTCATCAGATGATGAAGTTGTGTCAGAGTCGCTGACAGATCCTTCTTCAGCAATAAACCCTTTATTCCTTTTCTTTGACTTGGACATTTCCTTCAGCTTCTTGTACTTTGTTTTGTACTTGTCATTTCTGAAGCTGGGTTTTTGATCAGCGAAAGAGTTGACAGCTTTGGACCGGCATTCAGCTGCAAAATGGCCAGGCTTGCCACATTTGTAGCACTCACCTTTTGGTTTAGAATCATCATTTGATGATGCACCAGCAGATCTGTTGAATCTGCTGTTCTTTCTGAAGTTTGCAACCATCATGGCCATGTCTCTTTCCAACTTCTCTAGTCCTTCATCATAGCTTGCTTCTGACTGGTCTTCAGCGACACTAGCTTCTTCTTCTGCAATCAGTGACTTTGAGCTCAGCTTGGTAAACTTTGCTTTCTGCTTTTGATCAACTTCATCAAGCTCAGCTACAAGGGCATTCGAAATCTTTTGTCCTCCTAGTGCAGCACGAATGTGCTCACTTTGATCAGCTAGCTTCTCAGATTGTTCCCAATTTAGTAGAATTCCATAAACTTGAGTTAGATTGAGAAAATTATAATCATTTCTTTGTCTTATGCATGTTGCAATGGTTCCCCAAGTTTTCCTAGGTAGTAACTCTAGTAACTCTAGAAACTTTTCCATTTTATTAATTAAAGCTTGATATCTAGTGTAGGTAGATGTCAGTGACTCATTGGGTTCCATAGCAAACAACTCATATTGACGAGTTAGATTTACTTCTCTACAGCGAATTATGTCAGGAGTTCCAATATAGATGTTTCTAAGGGTATCCCACATATGTTTCGCTGTTGTGCACAATCTAATAGACTCAAACACTTCATCAGGAAGTGCCATGCTTATGTAAATTTTAGCTTGTTTGTCTAGCCTTACCATACGCTTATCCTCATCTGACCATTGTTCCTCCCTTTTAGGCATAACCATTTCAGGTATAGCAGGAGTGGTTGCAGTAGCTGCAACTGCAGGAACAATAGTAGTTGGGGTGTATGGACCATCAATAATAATTGTACGAAGGCGATCATCGACAAGATCTAAGAACATCATCATCCTGGACATCCAGGTATCAATTATAGATGGATCAAAAGCTGGTGGTTTAGTAGTGGAGCCATTTCCCTTCTGGTACTCAGAATCAACACAACTGTATCTAACCGATTCCATTACAGATCTGATTTAATTATATTTAAACCAACTCCGCTCTGATACCAATTGTGAGTCCCTAATCACTATTATGTTAGTGATTATGAATCGTTAACAGTGAGTTAATTGTAGAAGCGGGGGGGTTGAATACAATTAAAAACTTTTCTATTTTAATGTGTTAATTTATTTAGCAAGTTTTTAACCGTATTTAAGTGACAGCAATATGAACACAAATATATAAGTATGATAAGCAGTTCAATTGCTGATGCAATACTGGCTGAAAGATAAATTCTTTTATTGATAAAATTTATCTATTGTTGATTGCGGAATAGATTAGCCAAAGCTAATCTAAATCAAACAATACAACTCTTACAAATGGAGATGAGCAGTAGTGGACAAACACGCTAACTTGCTCACTCGCTGAGATGAACCAACAGTGGACAAACACGCTATTAGTTCACTCGCTGGTGTTGTTCGTATCTTAGACAAACTAGTCACTGACAAACAAGTAACAATACGAACAATCGACACACACTGGAGTACAATATACTACGCTATTTATAGACGCTGAAATCCTTAATTTCCGGATCTGGAAGGACACGTGTTGCTGCTTGATTGGTGAGGTAGTTGAGATGTGATACATCATGGTCCGACATTCTGTCTTGGGAAATATCACCTTGTACCTTAAACCAATCATATGCTTACACGTTAGTTTCTATGCTGGACCAAGTCACGAGGAGCACGCGTGGCGCCGTAATAGTGTAGAATATGTCAACTCCTTATTAATGCAACATTTAATGTTGCAGTCACTGAAGTAATAGAGGCTTTCCTTACTCACAGCGAGCTAACGTGCTCTTGAAGAGTAACTTGAGCTACAGTACTTGAGTGACTTCTTTTATTCAGCAGAAGGAATAACTTAAGAAGACTTGGAGACTCTCGCTGGTAGATGAGTATCAGCGACACACAAAGTTGAGTCTGTTATCTTGATAGGTTCTTCATCTACTGGTTGAAGAGATAGGATCAGAGACTAAAACTTCTGCAACAGCAGCTTCAACTACTATCATTTTCAATAAGCCTTTCAGAGAGAGTATCAGTGACTTTGTATCAGTAACCAATGAGTTGAGATCAGCGACCAGTGACTCAACACATACTTACCACTTCCTAACCAGAGTAGGTAGTACGTATAATTTAAGCCCAACTAAATATAAATTTTAAAACCCCTGTTGTGCCCACAACACCATCAGAACCCACAACGACGCTGAACCGACGGTTGCGGGTGCAACAAGTTTTTGGCGCCGCTGCCGGGGAGTCACAAACGTACGATTCAAAGCCGCCTCAAATAGTAATATTTAGGAGACCCTTCCGATTGAAATCTTCTTAGAAATCTTTCGAAAGTTAATTTAAGTAATTAAGTATTATTTAAGTATTAGTTAGGATAACATTAAAATGACAACTCGAAAACCCAATTCTTGCCTCATTTCGATGGATGATATGGAATTCTTTGACTACTTAGAAAAAGAGTTAGGATCTGATTTCTTTTCACCTTCTTCCTCTAAAACTAAGGAAATCTCTGACACCCAAGAAGAATATAGGACCTCCCTTTCAATTCCAAAACATTGCCTGGATTTTGATGACACGGACCAGTTACCCGACCTTGCATCATCTCCAGAAGATCACTCGCCAACTTTACACCTACCTGATTTACCAAATTCTTCCCACTTCGATTATTTTCCCGAAGATAATTCTGAAGAAAAACCTCCGAAGTCTTGTGACTTAACCACCCCATTCCTGAAACATCGGTGTATACTCAAACCACACCCGATTCTTGGAATTACGGCATCTTTCCATTCATTTCACACAAACACCAATACACCATTTACCGAGTGGTGGACAAGGTTCCATCAGTCGAGCCGGAACAGCCTTGTTTTGAAGAACGCCACCTCGGTGCTTCTTTCAATCCTCCCCGTAGGGTAGATGTCTATAAAACATTCGTCAGGCAGTTAACCTATGTCAATCTCCCGTATTCCTACGAACAACGAGAAACGATTGCCACATTAGAAAAACAAGTAGAATTCCTTCTTCGCCTGTCAAGTCATGAATGCGAAAGCACTTCCACAAATTTCAGAGACCAAGAACTAAAGTTTATAGCAGATCTAGATCTACTTTTTGAATCACTCGCCAACATGGATTTTCTTCCAACATCTATGGTATTAATCAATCACAGTGTCGCCACAATGATCAACAAACTTGAGTTCTGGGAAGAACGAGATCCGATGATTTCTATCATCATTCCTGGTAAAATTCCTTTCTTTGTTGACCCCGCCTCCTACCCGATCTCAAAATTACGAGACATTTTTCCTGATTCCACCAAGGAAAGAATCGACACAGTTTTCTTCGCAAAAAGAAAAGACCTTCACGTTAAGCTTACTCGAATCTTTGCCTTTACCAAATACCCTTTCACTTCCGTACAAAAATCCACAATCAGTGAACTCTGTAGGATAGTCAAGTCTACAACCGGAGATTCACAGGAAGAGAACGCATTTATGGAAGTCATGAATAAACTCACTCATGATCTTAATTACAAAGACCAAAGGCCACGCGTCGGTTTGTCAAACCCTAAAAAAGTAAGGAAAGCGTACAATAAGTTAATTGGTGATCTTGTCAATTTAGGATATGAAGAACGAGAAGTCCTGGGATTTGAGAATCGTCATTTCTATTTAGTTTATAACGTCATTTTGGAACTTTCAAAATGTTTTGTGCTGAAAAACGTTCGCTTAAGGGAACAAATTTCGACCCTTTCCCTATGGAGGGATCGGAACGAATCTTAAAACGATTTCTTCCAAAAAAGGTCGAAGCTCGCGACTTTAAATGAGCATATTTTAGTAATATAATTTTGAAATATTCCTTTAAAAAAAATATGTTTTTTAAAATTTTTGCCTGAAAACACATGCGCGACAACAAGAACGTACAACATTAAGCTTTTAGCCGAAACATGTACATTCAACAAGTCCACGTCAGATAAATAATTTTTAAACACCAAAAATAATTTAAGTTTAATATTTTAGAATTAATTTTAGTTGTTCCGCGAAAATTTACGCGCTTCTTAAATTGTTGTAACGTAACGAAAGACTAACAAGTAACTAGTTACAACAAATACAATTAGGATTTGTAATAATTATTAGTAGGACCTTAGAAATTAATCTAGAATATTAGGCTTAGTACTAGGATGAACATTGGGGACCATGTAAGGCCATGGTACATAGGAGCATGACAAATATTCCCATGGACCACCAACCTTTCATATGATCCTTAAATTCAAAAACAAAAACTTTTCTTCTCCTTTCTCCCTCACCTCAAAACCGGCCACATTATTACCCTCATGAATCACCATCCAATCTTCACCAAACTCTCTAATTTCATGTCCTTTTGAACTCCTCATTACATGATATTCCCGATTGTACATTCGATTTGAAGCATAACGCACTAAAACAATGTATGATCATAAAAAGCCCACTTTAAGCTTAAAGTATCTTATTTTATGAAGTTAGCTAAGTTAGTAACTAGGAATTAGTATTTTTCTTGGTTGAATGCTTAGGAACTACATGCTACTACCACTTACCCAGGCTAATTCACACTAGTTTGGCTCTTTCAAGAAGATGTACTTTAACCTATTGATTGAGTCTAGAATTTAGCTTGATTAAGTGTTAGTTGTTAAACATTTAAGTAATTGTGGTGTTTTAAATGATTGCTCTATGTTAATTGCACAATGCGGATAAATTAGGATTAGCAAGTTTGACTTTTGAAATTCAACAAAAAGTTAACTAACATGCATGATTAGGATAGTAAATTAAGATCACTCTTGCTTACTAGGACACTTGTACTTGCTTGACTAGTCTAAATAGGCAATGTTACTAGAAACAAAAGTTTTGAATAAAACCAAACACATGGATGACATAACTTTTTGTGCATGACCTAGCTTGTTTATCTAGTAGGAAAATGCCTTAAAATAATGTTTACATGTTTAGGTTATAATTATCGTCCGAAGTAAGTTTTGACCTAAAAGTCAACTTGAAGTATTGCATTTTTAAAAAACAAATTAATTGCGATTTTTATTCAAAAACCTTTACTTCAAGTTGAACTTTTAAAAGTCAAAAACCTACAATGAGACTATAAACTATGAAATAATGACGTTTCAAATTTGGCTAAACACCAGACTTTGTAAACGACATTACTTCACAAGTTAAGTTACCGCCATCCCATGACTATATGTTTTCACACATTGATGATTGCCTTACTATTGTTAAGACTAATTATTAGTTACTTGGGGGCATTTGATATTTACTGTAATCTTTGGACTGTCAAGAATTTAAAGCCCTCATTTCGAATTTTCCATTAAAAAATTTGGGAAGCGCTTTAAAGTCCACTGTTGCACCCACAACCGTCGGTTCAGTGTCGTTGCGATTCCTGATGGTGATGCGGGCGCAGCAGGGGTTTTAAAATTTATATTTTGCGGGGCTTAAATAATACGTACTACCTACTCTGGTTAGCAAGTGGTAAGTATGACCTAAGATCGTTCTATGAATCCAAACGTGTGGGAGATTAAAGCTGGTGCTTTCGGTAGGAGATATTTAGGATGAAACAAAGTAGGTAGGTTTGGGGGTTTTTTAAACTAAAGACAGGTAATTAAAATGCGGAAAAGTAAATTACAGGAAAGCAGATAAAGATAAACATGTGATTGCTGAAATTTCGATAATTAATGTTTCAGGATGACAGATTAAACAGGGACAATGCTAAATGTAATGGTCTAAACTATCAGGTGTAAACTCTAGAACCCTACCAACTAAATTTCCCATTGGCATGTCACTAGGAACTAGGTTATCGTGATTCTGATCGGAGCAATACGCAAACTTCGAATGCTTATCTAGTTGAAAGATAAACTTCCTATTTTGGCTCAACGCCGAGGTGCATGAATCAGTAGCGTATCGTCTCATAGGTCCGGCCTTTCTTAACCCCTAAAATAGTTTAGTATTTTATTAGCACGCAGATTAATAACTTTGTATGTTTTGACCGTTGATTGAGCAAGGCTTAGTGTTTTAAGGTATTTAAATCACGAGGATGTTGTCCTTATTCCTAAGTCTTGTTTTATGCATTAAGGTTTTGGTTACTTCAACTTATGACTTTAGTTCTCCTTTTCAAACAGTTATACATCCCTAGATTATTCACAGTTTATAAAAACGTGTTTCATATGCAGGCCATGCCTTTCAGTAATCGGACAGTGTACTTTACATGGTAGTTCGACTGCTTCTTACATCAGACATGCGGTCAAGAGTAATTAACGGAGAATGTGACACTCTAAACTAATTAAATGTAAAGCGATGCAGAAATGTAAACCTAATATGTACAACGAGTGGATTCACTGTGTCTTACAGATAACTACTTACCATAATTAAGGTTGATCAAGTCCTAATTACTAGGTTGCAGTCACATGGATAACTAGAAAGGGTACTCCATAAATTAAACTCAAGTTCATAAAGTCTTAATGGTACAAAGGTCATTAATTCCTATTTTATCTGAACGTGTTTTCGAACATTATTTTATTGTGCATTGACTTTCGTAGGATATACCAGTTAGTTGTGAAGTTGTATTATCCTTTCGGAATTCCAACCGTTAAACCAGAGCTGATTCCAGTGATGTAACTACCTTCGGTCGTTTATCGACTTCCATACATTTGTACTCCGTATAAAACGTTTCCTGTACTATATCAGATAAACTGTCGAATAGGGGCCGTTACATCACGTTTACAATTGCCGTACACTTAATTATATAACGTCATCCTTACTTATAATTATCTACATCATCAACAATCACAATAATAGACTACTCACAATTCATGGCAATAGACAAATCACATAGAAGACAATAATACATAATTGAAATATGAAGTAAAGCAAGTATGATAAAGGTTTCGATATCACCCGGAAATAAATGCACAGCAGCGTATTATTATGACAGACAACTCGTTCACACGTACAAAGATGAATCTCCAAACTCCTAACGTTCGCTCTAACCTCTATGTTAATCCGCAGATTAATTACAATAACCCTAGACTAAAATATGAGAGACTTTTTAGAGTGAGAAAGTGAAAATGGAAGAATGAGAGTGTAAGTATGAGTGTGTGTGTTTTGTGTATGAGTTGGTGTGTTGAAATGAGAGCTAGGGGCTGCCTTTTATAGAGGAAATTCGGCTCAAGTTAGCACCCCTAAGCTCATGATAGCAAAAGGTGGAAAAGGTAGTGGCACCAGGTACAAAAGGCGAAAAAGGTAGTGGCACCAGGTACGAAAAGTAGGAAAAGGTCTAGCACCAGGTACGAAGAAGTACCAAAAAGCGCAATCCGTGCGGGTGACAGGAAGCCGGCGGCGGCTGGCTGCCAGCAGCCGGCGGCTGGCTGGCGGGCGGCGGCGGCTGGCTGCCAGCAGCACCAGTCCGCTTCCGGTTGCTGCGTTTCTTGATTCGTGCGTGTTTTCTTCGTTATGCTTCCGTTTGTGTTGATTCTTTTTGTGTTGGATTCATAATTCAAAAACGAAGCTTTTGATGAAAAGAAATCCCAAAAATATATCTATGAACTTTAGATGTGTCGTACGAATCGTTTGGATCTTCCGGCGTGCATAGAATCTTCGTTCTTCGCCCGTTTTAGTTGATTCTTCTTCTGTTAGATTCGTAATTTGAAAACGAACATCTTGGGTTAAATAGATGTTGGTGATGGGCTCTTTTGTCTTGAAACCTCGTTCCGGTGTCTGAAATCTTTAAACGTGCGTGGAATCTTCGTTTTCTGCCCGTTTTGCTTGATTTTCATCATGCAACCTTGTTTTTCCCATCTTGGCATAATATTACAGATTTGTAATGTTTTTGAGTCAAAGTGCCAAGAATTGTTCCAGAACGAGAGAGATATCTATAGTAAAAACGTGACTTTTTACGCAATATCATCCACCTTTCTTAAGACCTATTACTTTAAATTTCTCATGTTCTCAGGTACTATGTCGCCAAAGAAGAAGAAGCTAAACCCAACACGTCCACTTACAGGATCTCTTGCATACCTTAGTGCAACACCAGCATACAACCAGATGGCACGAGTATGGAGAGATAAATCTTTTGGCCGTTTTAGATATGTAGATTGGGAAAAGCTGTAGAAATTGGGATTCAGACAGAGATTAGAGACTCTACTCAGTTACTCAATAGAGGGTCAGCAGTTTGAGTCTTTCAAGAGATTGTTCAGCATTGACGAACCGGTGTATATGGAGATGATCACCGAGTTCATGACCACCTATACGTTTGAGCCAGGGAGTAGAGTTGGAGATGGGGTGATCACATTTAGATATATGGGGAGCCTATTCACCTTGTCATTGGGTCAGTTTGCACGTCACCTAGATCTCTATACTCCAGAAGAGATCGATTCACCCCTGTTTACTAGTGGAGCCACCACGATTTCTCTCACGACTACTACCGCAGAGACATGGAGTCATTGGTCACCAAAACCATATTTCTCGGGTATTAAAGCTACCCAGCTCACAGACCCAGTTATGCAGATTTTGCACAAACTACTGGCTTGTTCGCTTGATGGGAAACATACATCTAATGGTCGAGTGTCTGAGTTTGATGTTATCATGATGACATGTATCCTCGAGAAGAGGAACATTCAGATAGCCCATTTAGTTGCACAGCGGATTTTGGAAGAGAAAGAGTTTGGTGCAAGAAGATCATTCATGGGCCCAGTGATTACTAGGTTAATTCGGAAAATGGATTTGATTAGGACGACAGAGATAGAGAAATTCAAGAGCCTGCCAGAATGGAGTGCCCAACCAATAGACTACAATTTTCTAAGGAGCATGGATATACTTAGGATTCTGAGGGATGGCACAGTTTACATCAGGGCACGATCATCAAACCCTGAGAGTGTTGATACATTGGTAGCAGGTCTAGTCCTACCCAGGGAATCCAGGAAGAGGAAACAACCGAGAGAGCCCCGAAATTCAGACTCCGATTCAGATGAGGATGCATAAGATTCTGATATCCCAGTTGCACCGCCACAACCTACTAGGCCAGGACCTTCTCTCCCGGCCCCTAGAGCTCAGATACCAGCTTACATATACCATTACGGGACACCCCAGGACCCGATTACTGGTACTGGCTGATGCAGATGCAAGTCAGATGCTATAGAGCTATGAGGTAGCAGATCGCAGGGATACCAGTGAGCCCACTTCCGGACATACCATGCGGAATGGGCCAAGCCCCACCACATTTATATCCCCCTGCAGCTCCTACTCCAGCACCTCGCCGACATCCAGTCCATGGCCATGGTTTACCACCTCGGACAGTTCCACTCAGGCCACAGGCACCGCGAGCACAGGTTCCCCTTCAGAGACAGCAGGTTCCCTCAGTTGTCGGCTCAGCTAGAAGACAGGTTTCGAGAAGTGTAGGATATCCAGAGCCCCTACTCGAGCCACTTTTGTTCAGAGTCATAGGATTCTCAGGAGCACCAGCCCTGAAGCTACACCGATTGCTCCAATATCTTCTCACAGACAGTCCGATCTATTTAGAGAGCACTCTCAGCAAGGGATACATGAGATTCCACTCTATAGCTTTGACATGCCCGCAGGGGAGTTTGTTGATCAGTTGATACATGACGGGGTATTCACCGTGGGTACACCAGACGCAGAGGATGATAGGGATGCATCAGATGAGGGCACCCACTATCAACACGATGACTCTTCATCAGATGAGACATCTCCCATAGCATCTTCAACTGCAGTACCACCAGCCGAGCAATAGATTGCTCCGCCTTCTTACTTCTTTATATTTTCTACCAAGACTTTATTATTATTATGTGTATTTGATGTACTGTGGATGCATAGACATCACATCTATCCAGTTACTACTTTATCATTTTATTACTTTGCTTTTCTTATCAGCAGCTTTACTTGATTGAATTGAGTGGTTTGTTTGAAAAACTATAGAAGACCTAAGTAAGGGAGAACTGTGGACCACACAATGAAGAATGCCGAGAGCCATAAGCTACAAGCCACGGACTAGCAAACTTCTAACGAGGAGCCAACAACGTGCACAGTAAAAGCGGTACACCGTTCCAAAACCCTCTACCCGTTTAAAGAATTGATTATCGCGTCTGATATTCCAAAAACTAAGTGTGGGATCATCAAAACCACATTACACTTACGAAACAATCCAAAAATTAGTAGAATCTCCAAGTGTGGGATACTTCAACAAGAGGTAATCAACAAATAGATTCGAACATTAGGGACAATGTTCCTCTAAGTGTGGGATATACGGCTTTTAACCGCAAGTTTTACCTCTTGTCCGTAAGTCAAACAATATTTTCATTAAAAAGCCAAATTGGATAAAATTTCAAAATTTTTAGATTCAAAAACATCGTTTTTAGAACTCCTATCTTTCAAAATTATAAATTACAGCAAGAAACGAGTTTTGACAACGACACAAAACTGTTTTAGAATAAGATACGGACGAAAAGGGCAACACATGGCTAGGCACACATTGACCAAAATATTCGATTCGTGAGGATTGAGCCCATCATTAGCATTCATCTTTAAATGCTTCACCTTTCGTTTCATGTGTGCGGCCATGTATGCATTTGAATTAGAACTTGCTCTTGTAATACATTTCGAGATCACACCGATGAGTGCCATACGTGGCACAGGTACAACCCATCTTGATAACTTCTAAGGAATCCAAACACCCTTCCACCATCAAACATCCACCCACTCAACACTCACTCTTCACACCCAATCAAAACCTCCTAACATTCATCCCGAACCTACAGAAGTTTCATTTTCCAACGAATTCTCAAAGATACTCTTGATTTTCCAAGACTTCTGCAGCCTAACACAAAGCCATTGGAGCATTCCCAAAGGAAGAGCATCGTCCGTAAAAGGAGCTCCAAGAAAAGAAATTCAGCAAAAAGCTTATATCGGAGCGTTCCCCAAAGGATGAGCATCATCCGTAAAAGGAGCTCCAAGAAAAAGAAATTCAACAAAAGCTGCTCAAAAAAAAAAAAAAAAAAAAAACCTCAAAAGCCCAAGGATAAAGGGCCAAGAAAAGAAAAATTCCAAAAGGAAAAGAAAGAAGAAGGCTATGTAGTCCTTTCAAATTCGATGAATTCCAAAGAAACTCTCTCAAGAAAAGTTTCGAGAAAATACAAGGAAAACCCTCACACCTTCTTCACACCAAAAACACCCGATTCCTTCCAAGATATCTCGAAAGGTTAGTACCGTCCTCATCAAAAGTGATGGAGATTTGATTCTCGATCAAGCCTATGACGAGAATGCTGCATGACTGGCTATCTGAGTGATTGACACTAGTAAGTAGGAAACCCTAAACACTTGAGTGATTTGAGTGACCCACTTGTGAGGATTGCCTAGTCATGATCATCTTGTTGCTCGAAGAAGGTATCGAATTCAATAAACCCTTAGTTTCCGGTAAAAACTCTTTCATAACTGTAACTTTATATTCTTTGGAAAATGGTATCTCTAAAAACTAATGCAATTGGAATCATTCCAGAAGCTTTTAAGAATGAGTTTGCTTGGGGACAAGCAAAGTTCTAAGTGTGGGATACTTGATATCGCGTAAAAAGTCACGTTTTTACTACCGATATCTCTCTCATTCTGGAACGATTCTTGGCACTTTAACCCAAATTCAGTGAAAATCAGTAGTATTATGTCAAGATGGTAAAAACAAGGTTGCACGATGAAAATCAAGCAAAACGGATAAAAAAAGAAGATTCCACGCACGTTTGAAGATTCAAGACATCAAAACAAGAAATCGAGACAAAAGAGCCCATCACCAACATCTATCTCATCCAAGATGTTCGTTTTCAAATTACGAATCCAACAGAAGAAGAATCAACTAAAACGGACGAAGAATGAAGATTCTACGTACACCAGAAGATCCAAACGATTCGTACGACACATCTAAAGTTCAGAGATATATTTTTGGGATTTCTTTTCATCAAAAGCTTCATTTTTGAATTACAAATCCAACGCAAAAAGAATCAACGCAAATGGACGCATAACGAAGAAAACCTGCACGAATCGAGAAACGAGGCAACAGGCGACGAACCGGTGTGAGGGTGCCAGCCGCCGCCGGCCAGCCACCCCACCGCCGCCGGCCACCACAGGGCCTCCGCCGGCCTCCCACCACCCGCACGGATTTCGCTTTTTTGTCCTTTCCGTACCTGGTACCACCACCTTTTTCACCTTTTCTTACCTGGTGCCACCACCTTTTTCACCTTTTTGTACCTGGTGCCACCACCTTTTTCACCTTTTGCTATTGTGAGCTTTAGGATGCTAACTTGAGCCAAACCTCGCCTATAAATAGTAGCCCCTAGCTCTCATTTCAACACACTCTCATATTCACACTCATACTTATACTCTCATTCTTCCATTTTCAATTTCTCACTCTAAAAATCTCTTATATTTTAGTCTAAAGTTATTGTAATTAATCTACGGATTAACATAGAGGTTAGAGAGAACGTTAGGAGTTTGGAGATTCATCTTTGTACGTAAGAACGAGTTGTCAATCATAATAATACGCTGCTGCGCATTTATTTCCGGGTGATATCGAAACCTTTATCATACTAGCTTTGCTTCATACTTTAATTATGTATTATTGCCATGTATGTGATTCGTCTATTGCCATGAATTGTGAGTAGTTTATTATTGTGATTGTTGATGATGTAGATAATTATAAGTAAGGATGCCATTATATAATTAAGTGTACGACAATTGTAAACGTGATGTAACGGCCCCTATTCGACAGTTTATCTGATATAGTACTGGAAACGTTTTACACGGAGTACAAATGTATGGAAGTCGATAAACGACCGAAGGTAGTTACATCACTGGAATCAGCTCTGGTTTAACAGTTGGAATTCCGAATGGATAATACAACTTCACAACTAACTGGTATATCCTACGAAAGTCAATGCACAATGAAATGATGTTCGAAAACGCGTTCAGATAAAATAGGAATTAATGACCTTTGTATCGTTAAGACTTTATGAACTTGAGTTTAATTTATGGAGTACCCTTTCTGGTTATCCACGTGACTGCAACCTAGTAATTAGGACTTGATCAACCTTAATTATGGTAAGTAGTTATCTGTGCCCATAACATGCAACAAGTAAGACACAGTGAACCCACTCATTGTACATATTAGGTTTACATTTCTGCATCGCTTTACATTTAGTTAGTTTAGAGTGTCACATTCACCGTCAATTACTCCTGACCGCATGTCTGATGTAAGAAGCAGTCGAACTACCATGTAAAGTACACTGTCCGATTACCGAAAGGCACCTGCATATGAAGCACGTTTTTATAAACTGCGAATAATCCAGGGATGTATAACTGTTTGAAAAGGAGGACTCAAGTCATAAGTTGAAGTAACCAAGCCTTAATGCACGAAACAAGACTTAGGAACAAGGATAACATCCTAGTGATCTAAATACCTTAAAACACTAAGTCTTACACAATCAGCGGTCAAAACATACAAAGTTATTAACTTGCATGCTAATGAAATTGTTGATGCATCTTTGAGTGTCTGTCAGTTGGTCTATCGAGTTGTAATAAGTGTCGTTAGTTAATTAATAGAAATATAGCTTTTGTATAGTGCGACACTCGTGTTTTAGTTTAGGCGACACTTGCTGAGTGACGCATAGCGACACTTGGTTAAGTGACGCATAGCGACACTTAGGTAAGTGACGCATGAAGGCGGCCACATGCGACACTTCCACAAGTGATGCATGTCGGCTGACTTTTAGTATAAATACAAACCTACGGGTTTCCGGCTAGGGTTGACGAAACCCTAGCACCATTTGTCGACTAAACCAACTTGTAATCGTTCCCAAGCTAATATACACGTTTACATATTGAATTCCTTGTGTTCGGTTTGTGTTTTGTTAGCTATACAAGCAATTGTTTGATTCCGCCTTACGATTGCTGTCAATTGACATCTAGGTCCACGTCCAAGGGGCACTCTCATCTGGTATCAGAGCAACCGGTGAATACATTGACGTTTAGATTCGATTTTGGGTTGATTTCGGCTTTGTTCGAATAATTAATTGAGATTACATACGGTTTTGGAGTTGCTAAGGTGTTATACAGTCAAGATTCTTCATCATCTACAGGTTTCGTCCATTAGAGTTGAAGGAATTTTCGTTTGGTTTACGAAAATTCGACATTTTTAGGGTTTTGGGATTTTTCAGCCGTTTTGCGACACTCGATCCGTCACTTGGACGCGTCACTTATAACGGCACTATCTAATCCCAAATTAGGGTTTTACCGTCACTTAGACGCGTCACTTGAAGCGTCATTTGAGGTTATACGACACTTAACTTAAGTGTCGTCTACCCTAATACACCGTCGCTCAAGTGCGTCACTGTAGCACGTCATTTGAGTGTTAAGCGTCACTTACATTAGTGACGCCTGTTCAATTTTTTTCGCGTCACTTTCTTTAGTGACGCCTTTTGAACTATAGCGTCACTTTTACTAGTGACGCCTATTCGATTTAGCACGTCACTCAAGTACGACACTTAAGTGCGTCACTTGCTCGATTGACCGACACTTACTTATAGTGTCATCAGTCACTTTGTACGTCACTCGATAGCGTCACTTTCCAAGTGCCGCTAGTCGCTGCGACACTTGAGTGCGTCACTTACCAAGTGACGCCTTTGGTACTAATTAGTTTGCAAGTTCTTGTTTTTGCGTACAATTTCAGGTATATCTTCAATGGCTTCTATTGCTGATAAAGACGATATTAGAGGACTCAGAGATATGTTAAAACAGAATCACGATGTTGGTTCTAATAATAAACCTCCTTTGTTTACAGCTGACATGGATTACGTATATTGGCATGCTCGATTTGAACAATACATAAACTTTCACTGTCCGGAGCTCTGGGGTCCACTCTCGGAAAAATATGTAGCTCCTCTAGCTGAAGGAGTTTTTCCTACTATGAATATGCCTCCGAAAAAGGTGTACAGGTCCATGACTCCAGAGGAAAAGAAAGATTATGATATGGAGAAAAAGGCACATGCGGCTATTTGTATGTGCATATCCAAAGATGTATTACGAATGTTCAAATCACATGAAACCACATATGAGCTGTGGAAGGCAATAGAAACTAGATGTGGTGGAAATCAACGGTACAAAGCAGCCAAGTTGGAACTCATCAAGAAATAGTACGATCTGTTTGATTCTTAGCCAAATGAGACGACTGCAGAAGTCTTTACTAGATACTCACAACTGGTGAGTGAGTTGACGGAGGGAGGTTACGATTTTCCTCCACTTGAAGTAAACAAGAAACTACTGGATGTCTTGCCTAGCTCTTGGGATGTTAAAGTACAGCTTCTCAAGGAAAGTCAAGAATTAGCTACCATGAAATTGGATGAGCTAATTGGCATTCTTCAAGCTCATGCAATGGAGATGAAGAAGAAAGAATGCAAGTCAGGCGGTTTTGTTCAAGACCCGTCCCTGTATGGAGGACAAGTTAACACGGGTAAAGCGTATGGTGGAATGGAGTTTACTTCTTCTACAAGCTCTCCACTTCAAACTCCTTTGTATTCTACTGGTGTTTCTCATCCAGTATATGCTTCTGGACCCTCCCAGGGGTCAAAACAGCAGGTCCCCGTCTCTCCTGCAATTCAAGAGCAGGCTGCTATCTATACAGCCTTTCTAAGTTCTTACAAGGATTTGGTTTCACAACCAAATGCCACTTTGGAATTGGCCAAGGAAGACTATGCTCAACTTGATGATGATGATCTTGAGCAGATGGATCTTAACTGGAACATTGCTATGATATCCAGGCGTGTTCAGAAATTCTTGCAACGAACTGGTCGCAAGAGTTTGGAGGGAGATGGCAAAACCAGCTTCGGTTTTGATAAAAGCAAAGTGAAATGTTACAATTGTCAGAATCTGGGACACTTTGCGAGAGAATGTGAGAAGCCTAAGGTTCCTCCGTCAGGTTTCACAAAGCCTGATGCTCCTAGAACTCCGGAGAAGGATCAAGTGAAGCAAGCAACAGCTGACGCACTAGTTGTTTTTGAGCCAACCAATACGGATTGGAGCATATATGCTGAGAACTATCAGCAGTGTCTTATGGCTCACATCTCGAATGAGGTACGTAATGAACCTGAAGAACCCTTAAACTGTGTATCATGCATTAAGTTAACCGAATCCTTAAGGTGCTTTCAGGTAGACAATGTAGACTTAAGAAGAAAGGTCGAAAAACTTAATGACTCAAACAAATACCTAAAAGCAAATGAACAATTGTATGATAAGAAAATAGAGGCTTATCAACAGGACACACTTAGGTATAAGTCAAAAGTTTTCAGTCAACAGGATGCTATTGATAGCTATCTTGCTGAAATTGACCGTCTGAACAAGGAACTCTCTAATCTTAAAGAAGAATATGACAACTATAAGAGTAAGATTTTAAGTTCCTCCTCGTCTACTGTTGCCTTTAATGATATACTTACTAAGCAAAGGACAGATCACAAAACGAAGACGGGACTAGGTTATAATGTAGTCCCGCCTCCTACTGAATACTGTCCTATGCCGGTTAAGGAAGGCACCGAAGAGATTCCGGTTGATTATGCATTGTTATACGGTGTCAAATCTAAGGTTGATAAGATTAACAAACAGGTGAAGGAGAAAACTAAACGGTCAGAGTACCCTTCACCTCAGTTTGTTAAATCAAAGTGCGAATCTCCTGTTAATGTTGAGGAGATTGTTGAGATTGAGGATATTACCGATGAGGAGTATCCTGAGTTAAAAAAGGTTGAGGTAAAATGTGAAAAGGTGTTAAAGGTTGAACCTACAATTAAAGTTCAACCTAACAAAGAAAAGAATAAGGTTTTAAATACAAAATCTCAAACTTTACAGTCACCTGTAAAGATTTTGCAAAATAAATTTAAATTTGCAAATGATGTTTGTAATGAACCTTCTACTTCAACCACTCAATCCAAACAAAAACATTCTAAGACATGCACTAAATGTGCATGTTCTAGAAATGTTTCTTCAACTCCGGCGGTAAAACCTCAGTTTCAACCAATTGTTGAAAATAGATCATGCTTTTACTGCAAGAGACAGGGACATCTAATTCGTGATTGTCCCAAACTGTCTCATCAGAATTACGGGAGGGAAATGCCTAGGACTTCTGTTTATCGAAATTCTCTTTCAAAAATCTCTTCCTAGGCGTTACTCTGTCTCTCCCAAACCTGCTGAAAAAACAAGTAATGTTGGGCAAAAACCTTTGCCAAAACAAGAGCCCGACATTACTCCAAAGCAAATTTCCAAACCATCTACTGTTTGGAAAATAAAGGAGTCTACTGCAGACTCCAATGTCATCAATAATAACACATCAGTTACAAAATCTGATCTGTTTAAAAATAAAGTCTTCTCACTAATCTCCTACTTTATGTGTTGCAGCAGTCAGAACACGTTAAAGACAGCGAGTGGTTTGTGGATAATGGCTGTTCGCGACACATGACGGGCGATGTGTCCCTTTTGACGGATGTTAAACCACATTCTGGAGGACATGTTGCATTTGCTGGAGATACAGGAGGAACCATTTCTGGGAAAGGTACGCTAACTAACGGGAAAGTTAGCTTCGAAAACGTGAACTACGTGGCTCAATTGACTCACAACTTGCTGAGTGTATCACAAGTCTGTGATAAGGATTATACAACAGTGTTCACAAAGACAGAGTGCGTGATTTTGAAGCCGGGTTTCGTTATTCCCGAGGAATGGGTGCTTTTAAGGGCGCCAAGGAGAAATGACACCTACATCATGAATATGCGAACTGTGGAGACTAAAGATGAATATACATGTCTCCTTTCGAAGGCTTCAAAAAAGGAATCATTATTGTGGCATCGACGAATGGGACACATCCATTTTCGAAAGATGAATTTCTTGATAAATAATGATTTGGTAAATGGAGTCCCTAAACAGTCATTTGCACTAAAAGATGACTGTGTCGCCTGCCATAAAGGGAAACTTCATAAGAAACCTCACAAGCCTAAGTTAGTGAATTCCATTGCGGCACCATTGGAATTATTGCATATGGACCTATTCGGTCCTATTTCAACCAAGAGTATTGGTGGAAGATCGTACTGCTTAGTAGTCACCGATGACTACTCACGATTTTCATGGGTGTATTTTCTGGGGGTAAAGAGTGAAACACCAGATATTCTGGTATATCTGTTAGATAAGTTGGCAAACTTATGCAACTTAAAGGTTAAGAGACTGCGAAGTGATAACGGGACTGAATTCAAGAACTCTACTCTTGAGTTATACTGTGCCACAAAAGGCATTGATCATCAGTTCAGTGCCCCTCGAACTCCTCAACAGAACGGAGTTGCTGAGCGTAAAAATAGGACTATTATCGAAACAGCTCGGACTATGCTGGCCGATTCTAAGCTTCCTATAATCTTTTGGGCAGAAGCAGTCAGTACTGCTTGCTATGTTTTGAACCGAGTGCTCACGGTTAAGAAGAAAAATAAGACATGTTATGAACTCTTTAACAACCGTAAGCCCACCTTGCAGTTTCTGGAACCTTTCGGGTGTCCATGTCTGATTATGGTCTCTAAAGATAAAGTCTCGAACTTTGGAGCAAAAGCAGTTGAAGGAATCTTCCTTGGATATTCCGTCAACTCTCCAAATAAACGAGTTTACATCAAGTCGACTCATCAGGTGGAAGAGCATTTTGAGGTGAAATGCTTACGATACACGGATCCTCCTCAAGGAACGGGTCCGGATTGGCTATTCAATTACAAGGATGTGTTCAACTCATTCGACATACCAGAAGGAACTTCTGATGAGGACGAAATTGTCACTCTACTTCATGGTATTAGTTTGTGTCAGGATACTTCTACCTTAACACCGGCATCCCCACCTATGGCAACACCCACACCCACACCGTCACCTCCACCACCTACTACTACACCAACACCAATATCTATCACATCCACACCTTTGCCTACAGTTCCACCTTCGGATGTTCCTTCAACTTCAGGAACATCTAATACAACAGATTATCCCGATGATCCCAACATGCCACCATTGGAGGAAGACGAGGATGATGACATGGTCCACTCTCATCTTTTCTCTAATGAAGATGATACGGAACCTCCCGTGCAACCAGAAAGTACTACTGTTCCTGCAACTAACACTGTTCCCGTCACTGAAGGGGACATGAATAATTTGGAGTTAGTACTTGCACCCGATCGAATCCCAGTCACACGTGTACACAGGGATCACCCCATTGATAACATTATCGGTGATCTTGCAGCTGTTGTTCAAACAAGGCATCAAGTGCAGCAAAATCCAAATCAGGAAATGT
This sequence comes from Pseudognaphalium luteoalbum, assembly GCA_963422505.1. Taxonomy (NCBI): domain Eukaryota; kingdom Viridiplantae; phylum Streptophyta; class Magnoliopsida; order Asterales; family Asteraceae; genus Pseudognaphalium; species Pseudognaphalium luteoalbum. The sequence goes on from OY730194.1 coordinate 49,218,057, forward strand.
TGAATTTGATCGCCCGGATAAATTCCTGTCATTTATCCCAAATTGAACCGAAGAAAGTTGATGAAGCCTTAAAAGATCCATCTTGGGTCGAGGCTATGCAAGAAGAGTTGCAGCAGTTCAACAAGCTACACGTGTGGGATATAGTTCCATTACCCAAAGGTGCTCATTTAACTGGTACTCGATGGGTGTTTCGCAATAAGATGGATGATAGGGGTATTGTAATTCGGAATAAGGCCCGATTGGTCGTTCAAGGATTTAGTCAAATTGAGGGCTTGGATTATGATGAAGTCTTCGCTCCTGTGGCAAGACTTGAGTCCATTCGGATCTTTCTCTCATTTGCGTCTTACAAAGAGTTTCGCGTTCACCAACTCGATGTCAAGAGCGCATTTTTATATGGGAAAGTAGACACTGATGTCTATGTGAAACAGCCTCCTGGCTTTGAAGACCCTGAGCATCCAGAATACGTCTGCAAGTTAAACAAGGCGTTATACGGTCTTCATCAAGCCCCGCGATTATGGTACGAGAGGTTATCTAATCATTTAGTTAAGCATGGATTTGTTCGTGGAAATATCGACAGTACTCTGTTCATTCGCAAAGAACGGACTGGCGATCGAGAGGATATGCTACTTGTGCAGGTGTATGTGGACGACATTATTTTTGGCTCTACAAATGAAGCGATGTGCAAGCACTTTGAGGAAATCATGAAAGCTGAGTTTGAGATGAGTGCGATGGGGGAGCTCAAATTCTTTTTAGGTGTACAAGTTGAGCAGTCTCCAAAAGGTATTTATATTCATCAGTCAAAGTATGTCAAAGACATGTTGACTCGATACGATCTGCTCAATTGTAAAACCTATGGGACTCCCATCGAGCTTAATCACAATCTCCGACTTGCTGAGGATGAAGAAGATTGCAAAGAAAAGGACTATCGATCAATGATAGGTTCTTTGATGTACTTGACTGCTTCTCGACCGGATATTGTCTTTGCGGTATCCGTATGTTCTCGCTTTCAAGCCAAACCAAAGGTGTCTCATATGAGGGCTGTAAAGCGAATCTTTGGTTATCTCAAACATAGACCCAATCTTGGTTTATGGTATTCAAATGAGAAATCATTCGCTCTTTCTGCTTATTCGGATTCAGATCATGGCGGCTGCAGCATCAACAAGAAGTCAACCACTGGTGGATGTCAATTCCTAGGATCTCGACTAGTTTCGTGGCAGTGTAAGAAACAGACTACAGTTTCTCTCTCCACTGCGGAAGCTGAGTACGTTGCTGCTGCAAGTTGCTGCTCTCAGGTTTTATGGATACAACATCAACTGCGCGATTACGGGTTACTTCTTTCTATGACTCCTATTCATATAGATAATACTGCTGCTATATCTATCACACGCAATCCCGTACAGCACTCTAAGACTAAACATATTGAACTTAGGTTCCATTTTATACGGGATTGCTATGAAAAACACCTAATTGACCTTGTCCAGATAGACACCTTAAAGCAGAATGCCGATCTTTTTACTAAAGCCTTTACGCGTACTCGATTTGACGAACTAATCAACATGATTGGTTTAAGATTCTTTCTTGCTAAAAAGTAATTCGTGAGTTGGATTGTTTTTCCAGTAATGTTTAAAAAAAAAAAAAAATTGCAACCAATGCAACTGCCACTCTTTATACTTTCTAGTATTAAAGAAATGCAAGGTTGCTACATTTTAAAATAGACGTTGAAGTTGTGTCTGTAAACAACTTGGGATATGATAGTACATTGGGTGACATGCATAAAAATGGAAATTTAAGGTTTATCTTGGATGTGTCAGTAGATTTATCTGACGTATTGAAAACAGTTTTTATAAACATTGTCTTCATCATACGATATATTAGTAGGCATGTTATGCAAAACTCTTTGAGAAGTCTTAAGAAGCATAATAATTAACTGTCTATTTCAAGTGGTATAACACCATTAGATGTATGACAAAAGTCTTAATTTCTTACTTATACTAGACATGCTTTCGTGAAAGATGTTTATTTGATATCATTTGGGGATATATATTGATAGTTTCCTCTGTTATACGTAAGTATAGACCTGGCTTCTATTAATATATACTTTAAACTTAAGCAAACACAAGTCAAAGCACTTGCAAAGTCTTTCAAAATAAGATACCTTACAAGGTCGCCAAAATGGTTTGACCAAGTCCGGTTTTGCTTAAACCTGAATCAAGCTATGTCGCTCTGTTGTACGTAAGTACAGACCTGTCACCGCTGACTTGATTCTTAAAATTGATTTTCTTATATTTCATCTGTAAATGGAAACATGGTCTATGTCTTAAGTTAAGATGTATATCTATGGTGGGAACTACAACGAAATGAACATACCAATAATAATAAACTACTTCCTAGATGTGAGTATAACATGTTTAAGTGGATAAACATACTAATAATCGTTTTGAAATAATTTTTATAAAAAGTGCTTTTAGTATGTCAAGTAAATTTAAGGAGGACAAATATACTGCTGATTGCAATAACACTTACTGTTCCTAATAAATGCATGTTATTCCGATATGATCCCTAATCAGACTATATCAACTCCGTCACCAAAAAAAAAAAAAAAAAAAAAAAAAAAAAAAAAAAAAGTGTTAATTTTTCTAGTTATAAATTTACATTCTTATTTTCTCTAAGTTAGTGTCATTTTCGTTATTATCCAAGTTACAGTTACATTTTTCAAATTTGAGTACCGAAATCACAACGCGAAAAATCGATGAAATCGCAATTTTTTCACTAAAAGTGAACTGGTGACGCTACCAGTGACGCATACGATATTGCGTCACTCACTTTAGTGACGCAGTAAGTGTCGGGGTAAGCTTCGCTATAAGTCCCGGGTTGAGTGACGCATACTAGGGTCGGTGTATAAATACCCCTTCCCCACGACACTCAACCTCACCACTTTTCAAATTACTATAGCGTCACTTGCTCTGACACACCGACACTCAAACTGTCTTTGCGTCACTTACTTCTGTGCATTTTTCGTCGATTGATTCGTGCATTCTGTGGCTTTTCATCGCATTCCAGTCCCATATTCTTGCTCCTCTCATTCACACGAACCATTTGGTACTTACTTTAACCCTTATACTTCGATATACATGCTGTACTTTGATTTAGGGTTACGGGTTTGGGTTTAATGTTGAAATCGCTCGATTAAACACTTGATTTGTTAATGTTTTATGGTTTTAAAACATCCATAACATTCATTTTTACCATACGCACAAACCCCTTACTTCAATTTTGAAAACCCCCAAATTTGAAATCTGGGCATGAACAGTGACACGATGATCTTCATCGTTGCGTCACTTCGTGCGTCACTTACCTCAAGTGACGCTATTTGGTAATTTTGAAACCCATACCGTCACTTAATAAGTGACGCTTGATTTTGCGTCACTTCTTAAGTGACTCGTGTAGTGACGCATATAATTGCTTTACTTGTTAAGTCCGTCACTCTTCCTAGTGACGCCTTTACATGCGTCACTAACCCAAGTGACTGTCTAAGTGACGCTTATTTCTAAACGTCACTTATACCGTCACTTCGTAAGTGACTCTTTTAGGATACCGTCACTATGATAACTGTCGCATGTTCTTCACCCGTCACTTTGCAAGTGTCGTATAAATTAAATCACCAAATACAAACGTCACTTACATCAGTGACGCTTGATAGCGTCACTTCTAATAAGTGACGCTATAATTTGATTTTAATTTTAATTACTGTACAATACGACACTCACTAAGTGACGGTAGTGGCCATGCGTCACTTACCATAAGTGACGCCTAAAATCAAAATTCGTTTTCTAACCCTTCTGTGTTCGGGCTAACTCTATAATGCTTTCGGTTATTTTTCTTTGTATTTTAGCTTACAGATGGCTAAGTTACAGAATTATTACCGCCGCACCAACACCCGTCACAACATCACGGCATTTCTGGAATCCACGCATGCCAATTCGGCGCCCTTCAGGCCGATGATAGACTTTCTACGCAGATCGAGGATTTATTATGCGATTACGGCAACGACTCCTGTATATATGAACCAAAGAGGAATTTTATGATCATGCCGTGATCAGGGTTCAGGGTGATGTTCCCCGGATTGTTTCGAATATGTTTGGGGAGGAAATCGAGATCACCGAGAACTCGATTAGACGGGTTTTACAGTTCACCGACAACTCCACGATGCCCACCATCTTCCCAACGACATTTATCTATGGGGGACTTCAAAGGATGGGTTATCCGGCAAACCAACTCTCGGACTTCAGGAAACAGTACCTCTGCAGGGTATGGAGGTATCTGTGTCATATTATTATAGTTTGCTTATCTCCGAGAAAGGGAGGTTATGACGCTGCCAGTCATCTCACGCTATCTCTTATGTTAGCTCTCATCTACAACAAACCGTATAACTTTAGCGGTTATATTTTTGGGAATATGGTTGAGAATATCCGAGCGGGAAAGGATAAATGGCTGCAGTATCCAAGGTTCGTGCAGCTATTGTTGAATGATTTGAACCTCGAGATTGCACCAGATCAGCGATCTCTTCTGGTGCCGACACCGATGCTACTGCGAGTCTTCAACGACTGCAAGCTCGCGCCAAAGGGCGAGCCGGTGTTGCCTGATCGTGAACTATGTTGCGCCGCGTGATCACGAATTTTTGGATGATGTCGTTCCTCCGGTCAACGAGGACGACTTGGTTGATACTGATATTGCACAAGATTTACAGGATATCGACCGCGTTGATCGAGTTGAGCCTGATTCTGACGACGGTGGGCCCACTCCTCCTGATTCTGAGGGTGACGTGCCACCTCAATCAGCTTTAGATGGGATTCAACTAGCTGATCCCCAATGCTTTAAGCGTATTCTGCGCCGGATTTCTGCTGGTCGGGTTCATATCCCGAGGAATCCTGGCAAGCGTCCTGCTGGGTCTTTGCCCTCTTACGCCGATTTACCTCTACGTCGACGCCAGCGGACTTCGATTGTTCTTGAGGAGCCTACTCAACAAACTTCTCCTCAGCCTGCCACTGCTTCTATTCAGCAGGTTTTAGCTCAACTGGAGCTTTTATCAAAGCGTTTTGATGATCAACAGGAGATCATTGCAGCTCAAGCTTCACAGATCAAAGAATTAGAGATTAAAGCTGCCAAAGTGGACTCTCTCCAGCAACAGATAACGTCTATGTCTTCTAGGTTGTTAGAATTGGAGTCAGTCACACTTGTTTCGGGGGAGGATAATCCCAGGGAAATAGAAACAAATGTAACTTCCCCTGAACCTGAAAATGTACAACCTTCTTCTACTATGAATGAAAATATCTGTTTGGATTACTTTGTTGAGGTTCAAGGTCAGGCAAGACCTATTGCGGTTGATTATTCATTTGTAGATCTCACATATTTGCAAAACTTGATGAATGATAATAACACGATGCCTGAGGAAGAGGTGATGGATGATCCTGTAGCAGAGGATTATTTTTTTGAGGATATTGAGGTTGAGGGGGAGCAATTGCACAGCGATGAATGTTATGATGATGCTCCCATTATAGAATCGGACTCGTCTGAAGATGAATCGGAAAAAGAGACAAACGAGCCATCAACTTCTACAACAAAACCGGATATTGTGCTTAAACCGATTATCGAGGTACCGGTTACGTGTAAATGCTACAAGGTTAGAACTGATTACACGGGATTGATTAAGAGTTGGAAATTCGATGAGAACAACTCAGTGTTTATGATAAAGAGGAGTGACGGCATTCAGTACTTCAATATGAAGTTTTACAAAATAAGTACTTTGCCGAAGTGTGAGCTTCAAAGGTTAGCTCAGATACCCTTGATCAACCGGTCGCGAGATTCAAGAGCAGATTTCTTTCAGGTGATTATACGTCGTGAGATTAATAGTAAAAAGTACAATTTGATAAAGCCGACGTTGGGTATGAGGTACAAGTTTAAGAAGAAGCTAGATCCGGTTACCCGACAACCTATTGTGAAGATGATTTATCCACCAGCAAAGTGTCTACAGAAGATACCTTTGGAGATCATCCCGTTAGATTTTTTGAATAGGTTGGTGTATTGGGAATATGATGATGTTACGGGTGAAGCTGTGATAGTATTCATTCCAAATTCAGAACCAGCTACAGACCTGGAGTCTTCAAATGCAGATACAGAAAACAACGAGAAAACAGCTTGGGATGCTGTTCAGCCTAAGAAGAGGTCATTATGGGGTCTTAAGAGGAAAATATTTTGTATTTTTGACCCATTAAGTTTGATCAATCTTTCTGCTCAAGATATGAAAAGATTACATGAAAACAGAATTGAGTTCAAGATGAAAGATTGAGCTGAAGCGTTAAAATTTCAGAAGATCGTGGATATCTGCGTCGCCAATGGAGTACACGCTGGTGGTGTATTTCCAGCTGGCTGGAAGTGAAGACTCGAAGATTTTTGAAGACCAAGCTGAAGACACGGGGGAGTTTGTTGATGCATCTTTGAGTGTCTGTCAGTTGGTTTATCGAGTTGTAATAAGTGTCGTTAGTTACTTAATAGAAATATAGCTTTTATATAGTGCGACACTCGTGTTTTAGTTTAGGCGACACTTGCTGAGTGACGCATAGCGACACTTGGTGAAGTGACGCATAGCGACACTTAGGTAAGTGACGCATGAAGGCGGCCACATGCGACACTTCCACAAGTGACGCATGTCGGCTGACTTTTAGTATAAATACAAACCTACGGGTTTCCGGCTAGGGTTGACGAAACCCTAGCACCATTTGTCGACTAAACCAACTTGTAATCGTTCCCAAACAATTATACAAGCTAATATACACGTTTACATATTGAATTCCTTGTGTTCGGTTTGTGTTTTGTTAGCTATACAAGCAATTGTTTGATTCCGCCTTACGATTGCTGTCAATTGAAATACTAAACTATTTTAGGGGTTAAGAAAGGTCGGACCTATGAGACGATACGCTACTGATTCATGCACCTCGGCGTTAAGCCAAGATAGGTTGTTTATCTTTCAACTAGATAAGTATTGGAAGTTTGCGTATTGCTCCGATCAGAATCACGATAACCTAGTTCCTAGTGACATGCCAATGGGAAATTTAGTTGGTAGGGTTCTAGAGTTTACACCTGATAGTTTAAATCATTACACTTAGCATTGTCCCTGTTTAATCTGTCATCCTGAAATATTAATTATCAAAATCTCAACAATCACATATTTATCTTTACTTGTTTTCCTGCACTTTAAATTCCTGCAATTTATTTTCCTGCACTTTAATTATTTGTCTTTAGTTTAAAACCCCCAAAACCTACCTACTTTGTTACATCCTGAATATTTCCCTACCGAAAGCACCAGCTTTAATCACCCACACGTTTGGATTCATAGAACGATCTTAGGTCATACTTACCGCTTACTAACCAGAGTAGGTAGTACGTATAATTTAAGCCCAGCTAAATATAAATTTTAAAACCCCTGTTGTGCCCGCAACACCATCAGAACCCACAACGATGCTTAACCGACGGTTGCGGGTGCAACACCGGCGCCGCCCACCTGTAGGCCGGCGGCGGCTGGCTGCCACCCGCCCCGGTTCACCGTCCCTTGATGCGTTCCTTAATTCGCGCGTGTTTTCTTCGTTATGCCTCCGTTTTCGTTGATTCTTTTTTCGTTGGATTCGTTTTTCAAAAATGAAAACTTTGATGAAAAATAATCCCAAAAATGAGTTTCCTATCTCCAGATATCACGTACGAATCATTTGAATCTTCCGACGGGCGTAGAATCTTCATTCTTTATCCGTTTTTGTTGATTCTTCTTCTGTTAGACTCGTATTTTGAAAATGAACATCTTGGATAAGATGGATGTTGATGATGGGCACTTTAGTCTTTAAATCTTGTTTTGATGCCTTGAATCTTCAAATGTGCGTGGAATCTTCGTTTTTCATCCGTTTTGCTTGATTTTTATCGTGCATCTTCATTTTGATCTTCTTGGCGAATTCTCATTGATTTTGATGATATTTGAGTTAGAATGCCAAGAATCGTTCTAGAATGAGAGAGATATCGGTAGTAAAAACGTGACTTTTTACGCGATATCAACAACAATAACTATCATACCAGCATTGGAGCTGCGCCATTCGAGGCACTGTACGGTCGTAAGTGTCGATCGCCTATCTGTTGGACCGAAGTGGGAGATAACCAACTCACTGGTCCTGAAATCATTCATGAAACCACCGAGAAGATCGTTGGTTTCCAGTAACAGTTGAAAGCCGCACGTGATCATCAGAAAAGTTACGCTGACGTGAGACGCAAGCATCTCGAGTTCCAGGTTAGGGGATCGATTTCTACTTAAAGTATCACTTTGGAAAGGTGTCATTCGCTTCGGAAAATATGGAAAGATAAATCCTAGATACGTTGGACCTTTTGAGATCCTTGAAAGGATTGGTCTTGTCGCATATCGATTGCAGCTACCTCCCGAGCTTAGTAGCGTGCATCCCACATTTCACATTTATAATCTTAAGAAATGTCTGTCTGATGAGACACTCATTATCCCTCTTGACGAAATCCATATCGATGATAAACTTCATTTAGTCGAGACACCAGCAGAAATCATGGACCGTGAGGTCAAATAGTTAAAACAAAGTCGTATTCCCATCATTAGAGTTCGGTGGAATTCGCGGTGTGGTCCGGAATTCACCTGGGAATGGGAAGACCAAATGCGACTCAAATACCCATAACTTTTCACAGATTCTCCTCACACGACAACTCAGAGCTAAATTTCGGGACGAAATTTTCTTAACAAGGGGAGAATGTGACACCTGACCAATTAGGGCTAGTAATTAGTGCCTAATCATAGTACTAATACATGTAATTAGGATTAATTATGTGTATCAATATGTGTATTGATATATTTATTATATATACACACACATATGCGATTTGTTTAAATCGTACATTTACATATTCAGATGAATTCCGACATCATAAATGTCACACCCCGCTAAAGCAGAAACACGAGATGTAACAGCACAATGGTTTCATTACATAAGGTACAACTATTACAACGTTCACAAGATACTACCACTAAGGTGTTCACATCGTCTAAAGTACACAATACAAAGATCTTCGAACCAAATACATCCGAAAGGCAAGACCAAAGTACATCTAGTGACACCAACAATAAAAAAGATAAGCATACCTTCAATCCACAACTACTGACTATTTCCTGAAAAGCATGAAAAATGAGGGTCAACTATACAAATAGTTGGTGAGTACACAGGTTTTGAAATCAGTTGCGAAAGCCATTTAAAGAATATCAAACCATGTTTGAAAGATTTACGTTGCTAGGTAAAAAGTTGTTTATACGCAATTTAGATTCATTTAAGAACAACATGTATAGCTTGAGTCCACAACCAAACCTACTAGCCCAAGAATCAACGCCCCAAAGATATGTCCTATCGCGAACATATAGAGTTGGTGGTAGCACTCACATGGCCGTGTGAGTGGGAAGGTGGCCTCCCTCTAAATAGTACTATCCATATCAACCATCGGCTCAATAATGAGTTAATAGGTTGTGTAAGAGAAAAACCGGGGACTTTAGATGCGATAAAGTCACAAGCATACAATAAGAGCGTATAAATGGTATATGTACACATAGAAAACATTTTTAGCACAATAGATAGCATGTGTACATTTCCAGAACAGTTTTTAATATCAAAGTAGTAAATGTTCAATCATGAACAGTTTCGTAATCGGATTCAATAAAAACAGCTTCGCAGTAAGATATAGTTTGTGTACACGTTCTAGAACAAGTTTTACTAGTGCACAAGTTCAAGAGCAGTTTCAATAAACAAGATAAGTTTCTTAGTAAAATATGGACAGTGTACCTCTTTCAAGAACAGTTTTACTAAGCGTACGTATTAAAGAACAATTTAGGAAACAAGTAGTCATACTTTTCACCCCAAAAAGTTTATGAAAACAGTAGAAAAATGGGGCTGTGAATACTCACCATCAAATGCGAATGATACAGTTTAGATGTATTCCGAGTGCTAAACGTGTACGACTCCTATCCACGACCTATCAACACGAAGGTTCTAATTAGGATCTTGTCTAATTATGTATGTAAGGATTGCTTAGCTAAACATCTAGATTACAAAGTGCCAATATTGTTTGTTTGCTTTAAAATTTGTTAACGTCCAATAAACGCGAGTACAATAATGAATACGCAAGTGTACAACATCCAAAATTTGTCAAACTTTTCACACAATTCGTATTTGGTTTGTTTCGTGGTATTCTTAGGAATAGCATGAGTTACGTGTGTCTAAGTTGTTCTTGTTTGTAGTTATAGGTTGGTGCGCGAATTTGGTACTTAGTGAAAATTTTGTTTTCAAGTCTCGTTTTGGTCTAAATTACTTAATAAGTCACCCAACCCATTTAATTATTCGTTTTGCCAAAAATATTAAGGTTTCCATTTTAACCAAAAATAGTAAAGTTGCCTTTCTAGAAACCGAGTCCTGTTTTTGTTGACTTGGTCAAACCTACTCGGTTTGAGCCGATACTTTTACCAAACCCTTAAATATGTTCAAATTTCATAAAAATTCAGTCCTTTTACTTTTAGTAGGTCAATAAGTGTCGGTTTTTATGTTACATCATAAATAGTCCACTTTTTGCCATTTTCCATATTTTACATCCACTTGTCGGATTTTTATAAAATTCTATATTCCGAAATAGAATATGAAAAAAATCACAGGTGATCATCAAGGTATTATAAAGTTACAGTAATTTTTGTAGGATTTTTAGATAGGTATAAATATTTTATAAAATTTTGTTTTTCCACTGAGGTCCAGAAACTGACCAACCTGAAAGCATGCATGAAGATTAAACTACTGAACAAAATACACAAGGAATCAATAAAAGTGATCTTCATGAAAGTTGTAGCCAATGAAATTTATGAAATTTGGCCGGTAGTTTAAAGTCATTTGGAGGTGTATAGCTCAAGTTATGGTCAAAATACTGAGTGAGACATTTCTGACTTTTTTTAACAACTTATACACATTTCCTTACACAATTTATTAAAAATAGTAAATGAGCTCCAAACATGATGAGACCAGTGGGGTTTGAAAGATAATTTCTTGAACTTGATTTTAGACTATAAAAACGTCCATTTTCATGAAGAAGTGATTTTTCTAAAATTCGTTAAAGTTAGCATAATGTTCTGGACAGAAAGTTAGAGCATCATTTTCTTGAGTTTTATGTTAAGAAAAGTGGTTTTTATGTAATATTTTCTTATATACAAGTTGAGTGAACCTAAATACATGTTCATAAGAATATATTGAGCAAGAAATTATCCTTACAATGGTGGTTTTGAAGAAGTGAGGGCAGATTTGAAATGAGGATGTCTTGAGCTTTATTTCCTTACAAGAACCTTGAAGAATGGTGATGTTTTGTGGTGGTGGCTTGTGGTGGACTCATGGTGGTGTGAGGAGGTTGTTGAGAGTGTTTAGGGGCTGAGATAAATCTCAGATTTTTGAGAGAGTGAAATGTGTGAAAAGTGAGAGAGAAATGAGTGAAGGTGGAGTGAAAGAGTGAGATATGCATGAGAGGTGAATGGGGGTGTAAGGAAGAGAGTGATAATGAGTTTTGCATGAAGTTAGATAGGGGGAGAGGGGTGTCTGGTCGTTCTCATGGGCCCCACCATGAGTTTGTATGATTTAATTTCCAGTCTTAGACTGTGTTTACGTATTTTGGTCGTTTGCTCGTTATTTTCGTTAAATCGCCTAACGTTGTCTTATGTCGTTTTTATTAACGATATGTTTAAGATTATTTTTCATTGAAGTATTATTAAAATACTTTATTTTGAGTTGTCAAAATATTTATTGACGTTCGTTTGGTTGCCGAATTCGATTAGCGTGTTTTCTTTGCGTTTGAGATGTTTTAGCCAAAACGTCAAGGTTTCTCATGTATTACTTTAACAAAATAATAATATATGATTAAATTCTAAAAATATATTTAAGTTATTTATAGAAATATTTCATCAACGTTCATGTTAAGTCGGGTACCATCCGATTGAATTTAATTGTCGAGTCACCGGAAATTTCGGTTTTTGTGTTTCGATGAGGATTTTGTGAAAGTATAAAGAGATAGATTTTTCTTTGATTTAATTGGCACTTAGTAACCTAATTTAGCACATCTAAAGGAACTTAAGATTCACTAAGCAAGCTCAATGATGTTCTACGACTTTGATAAGCCTACGGAGTCATAACCTAGAATTTTCACTAGGATTTAAGGAATGCTATAAGCATAGTTTAAGATTCGAGTACGGTAATGACCTGAGATTTTGACGTTTGTCACAATAAATACGGACGTTGGTGAACAAAATATTAAATAACATGAAATTATTTAATAAACTCATAAACTCATAAATATTATGTTGATAATATTTAACAGATCAATTGTATCGTCTTAAGTAACCCGTACATTACAAAAACACGCGGAACGCGCCCGACAATCAAATGCGAACCAAAATATATTTTATAACTTTAAAATATATCATTTCAAGTAAAACTTTCATTTAAAATATTGTATCTTAAAACGATAGCAAAAATGTTTAATTAAAACACTACGCGATTAAACCTCCGTAAAACCAACACGCAAATCGATGCCAGTAAATAAACGGAAAGTTTTTATAAATGTTTTCAAATAGTTATATGAAATATTTCAAGTAAAAATATCGAGATTTAAATCGTCATTTAAAACACGCGTATTAAACATTAAACGTATAAATAAACGTCGAATCGACCGGGGAAATGAACACCGCACGGAACACAAAATTGGGGAACAAAATTTGGGACTCCCACACTTTGGTGGGGCCCCATGAAAACCACTCAAGAGGCCAAGAGTGGAATATCACTCTCATTTGCTTACTTACACACACAAACTACTCCCACACACTTCCATCATTTCCTCTCACCTTCACCATTTTGCTTAAAAACTTCACTCACTCAATCTCTCTCTTTAATCATCGATTTCATCATCAAACCCAGTCCAAAAATCAGTCAATCATCATCTATAATCATCATCCTTTGACAAGATTAAGGAAGGAACAAAGAAGAAGGAATCAAGAACAAGATCATCACATCCATAGTCATCATCCTTTGTTCTTCATCATCTTTGTAAGAATCACATAAAACCTTCATAAATATACTTGCATGTTAGTTATTTATATGCTATGTTGATCATATAACCATGTTATGTACCAAAAACAAGTTAAAAATCATTTTTATAAATTATACATAAACATGCATAATCTATCTTCAAAAAGTCAGTTTACTAAAACGATCATATCTCGAGTTCAAGGAGGATTTAGACAATGAATTGTTTTTTAAAAGTTGCGTATTAAAAATATATACAAAAATATCTACTATAGCTCCTTCCATAAATGCACACGTTTTTCTCTACTAGTCGATTTATGAGACTGGTCTGATGATTTTCGAAAACCGGGTTCGGTTGTTACGCGGAATTATTTAAATATCGAAATGGACTATATAATTACCGGGAAATTTATATAATGGACTAAACATATAGTAGATCAGTGTGTAAGTTTTTGTGAGGATTTATATGGACTAGAAATGGTAGAAACTTGTGGCGAAACAAACCAACAAAATCGAAAAACACATTTAGGGACAGTTTTGGAAATAAATATAAAAACGACACTTGTGGGTCACCAATGGTCACGAAACTCGTTTTATATAAGTATTATAACATGATAAAGGTTGTGTAAAAGTTTCGAGTCAAACCGATCTAGTTTGACCAGTTTGACCAGATTTGACCAGTTTGACCAGATTTGACCAGTTGACCAGATTTGACCAGTTGACTAATTTAAATAGCTTGACCAGTTTGACCAAGTTGACTTCTGTTGACTTTCAGAAAACAACATATTTGACCACAACGTGCAGATATAAATGTATACATGTACTTTCGAATACAATAAAAGAAGCTTGAAAAAAACTTATTACACTAAGTATTCAACACCTACAATAATCAAACCTTATACAAAACTTACATTCGTAAATTACAAATCATCACCAACGGGCCGTACATGTTTTTAAACTCAAACAAAACAATCAAACATTGGACATAACTAGTTGATGGACAACTAGCATAGATGGTTTGTTGAGACATCTACTCACTCATATAACCTTGCGCGTTTTGGACACCCGACAGATTATAGTCTGTGGACACATCATTTGGTACAACATCATAATTGCTTGCTTTGCTAACACATCAGACTTAGGTGAGTCTCATAGCCCCTATTTTACTGTTTTTACTCTAAGGGTGAGAATACATGCTCGTTTTGTTTTACATGTGAACGCAAGTATCAAATATCGCTATATTCTGCATAAGTTAATCATCTAATCATCATAAGTCCTCATTAACATAGTTTGGTAATACTTTATAGCGTGAATGTTAGTGTATGGTACCATATGGGACTGACAATCCCCCTCAGGGTCAGCAAGCACTGTGTAACACCCCCAAATTCCGTGTTTAGCGAAAGCAAGCTTTGGGGTGCTACTAATCAAGTATCAATAGCACAAAGTATACGAAAAACAACCTCTAAATGAGACATTTAAAAATAGTTACATTTCCATATATAAAATGTATGAAAACATAGTGTTTTCGGTTACAAAAATGTAGTTCCCTAGAGTCCATGCGTGTAGCGGGGATTCTATTACATAATCATAATATACAAAAGATAATGCTAAGAATCTTAATTAAATGCAATGTAGAAATCATGCGACTCTAGCTAGTATCCTGGGGTAATCCTACTCCATCTGTGTACCTGAGATACAAAGCTAAAAAGTGTCAACCAAAAGGTTGGTGAATCTTACAGGTTTAGTAGTAAAGTAATAGTTATGAACCATAAGTATGTACCGGTGTTGCTATCAAGCAAAGTAAGTAAATCAGTAAGCTAGCACAGTTGCCATGAGCTCATAAATTGAAGCTTAACAGTGTGTAAGTATGAATCAATTAAGAATCATGTAAAGTACCCCCGTGAGTGCTATCCCGACACTCATATGTAACAAATACTAATATGCCTGTTTCTACGGTGAAATCTGTGGTAGCGCTACTACCCCAGGCAGGGATTGTCAGTCCCAAATGGATCCATTTACTAGTAATCGCGCTTAAGTCCATAACTAACAACTTACGATAGGAGGCTTTCAGTGGATAAAAGTAACTTATGCAATGTGTGTAAAAATTAGTGTAATCAGTTCAGTACATTGTGTCCATATGTATAACAGTTGCTAAGTATGTCACCCCAAAGTAGAAAAATAGTAAAAGTGGGGTTGTAAGACTCACCTGAGTCTAGCAAATATGACGTGAAACTAACCTAGTAAAGCGGATGTAAGTCCGTATATCGGTTTTCAGAACCCTGCAACCTTCTGGCGTCCGAAACGCACAAGGTTGTAAGTAAATAAGTTGGTGTCTTGAAAGATCACCCATGCGAGTTGTCTACTCAACTAGGAAATGTCCAAGTGTTTGTTTAGTATTTCATTTGTAGTTTGAAAACAAGTACGGCCCGTTGGTGACGGTTTGTAATAATAATTCAAAATTGTTATTATTATGTGTACCGTTGTATAAGGTTTCATTATTTGTAAGTGTTCGACACTTAGTGTGAAAAGTATTTACACGTTCCCGGACGACGGGGGTCTGGAGGCAGCGCCCCTGGTAGCGGGGTCCAAGGGGCGGCAGCCCCTGGTGGGGTCCAAGGGGCAGAGCCCCTGGCTGGTGTAGAGTTGGTAGAAGAAATTTTATATTTCTACTACATGGCTTTGGTAAAAATCGCATCTAGAATTTTAAATCGGGAAAATTGACCTAGTCTGGCTGCTGGCTGAAAAGGTGTTGCGAACCGAGTTCGCGGTGTGAGCTGAGTTTGGGCTGCGAACCGAGTTCGGTTCGCAGAACAAGGTTCGGCTCGCAAAAACTCAACTCGCAGGTCAGTTTGCAGGTCGACTCGCAAGTCGACTTACAAGTCAGTTCGGTTCGCAGTTTGACTTCGCGAGTCAAAGTCAACTCGCAAAACTCAGTTCGCAGATCAGGGTTGCGAACAGAGTTGGATCTCGGTTCGCAAAACGAGTTCTTCGTGAATTTTGTGTGGATTTCAGTTTTTAAATCATTTTCAAGGGGATTTTTGGGCATAATCTTGTTGAGTAAACGTTCTAGCATGTAAATCAAAGTCTCACAAGTGATTATGGTGATGATGTTCTTGTTATCTCAGTTTTTAGAGAGAGATATATAGAGATTTGGTAGAGAGAGATGAGAGAAAGTAGGTGTTGGTGTGTGTGTGTGTGTAAATGGAAGGAAATGAGAAAGGAAAGAAATAAAAGGGGAATAGGTCGGTGGGTCGGGTCTGCGGGTCTCGGGCTCATTTACTTGTTCCTCGATTATGTTACGTTTCGTGATTACTTGAATGTTGTTCCGCATTTTATGTTAAAGTTTATTCAAAATATTTTTAACTGAAGTATTTTATCGAAATACTTAATAATGGGTTATGTAACACCCCCAAATTTACTGTTTAGCGGAAGCATACATTGGGTGTTACAAATCAAATATCACAAGCACAAAGATATAATGAACGACCACTACATGCGTCGTTTTACATTTGTATTAATAAAAACCAAAGTTTACATCAAAAATAGAGTTACATTAGCTCGGTGGAAATTGAGAGATTTAAGTACATAATTAATCTATACAAAATATAATAATGCAGCTAAATCTCTGATTGTTTGTGCAATCCAACCTACTGCTGGCCACCTGTGATACATGCTAAAATGGGTCAGCGAAACGCTGGTGAGCTCACAGGTTTGTATGTCAACACATAATTGTATGAACCGCAAGATTTATAATTGAATTTATAAAGCAATTAAGCAAAATAAAAGTTATACAGCCATGAGCACATAGTCTGAGCTTAACTTGAGTGTCAGGTCCAATTAAGGAAACCCAACTTGAATGCCTCCTACGAGTGCCTAATCCACACTCGTCTTCCCAAATGCTAATACGTCCGTTTGACCAGTTAGTGCGTGCTAACCCGGACGAGGATTGTCAATCCTATATGATATCATATACTAACATTCACGCTACTACGTATTACCAGACTATGCTATGGAGGGCTTTAAATTGATTAGTTGAAGTAACTCACGTAGTATTTGATTTTGATTTGTACTTGCGTTCAACTTGTAAAACAAAACGAGCAATAATATCACACCCCTGATTGAAAAACAGTAAAATAGGGGCCATGAGACTCACCTGAGCCTTGAGCGATTAAATTAATAAACTTGAATTGATTAGCGGTGGATTGATGTCCGAAGACTTGTAACCTGAGGGTGTCCAAGACACACAATGGTTATAACGTGAGTAGGCATCTCTAAAGACTGTCCTTGTAATTGTTCGTCCAACTTAGAATGTCCAAATTACCGCGATTTGGTTATTTGTTTAAGTCTTTGAAAATGTGTACGGCCCGTTGGTGCTTGTTTGTAACAATAATCCCACATTATTATTTTGATGGTTTTGAAGTGTTATACCTAAAACCAAGTTCCAATGTGTTTTAGAAGTTGTGTCGCATTCGTGTTTGATGTTATACAAGTTTAACACTTTGTGTGAAAGTTTAGATGTAACACCGTTACTTGTGAACCTAGGGTAAGGGCGAAGCCCGTTAATGACGGGGGTCCGGGGGCAGCGCCCCTGGTAGCGGGGTCCAAGGGGCAGAGCCCCTGGCTGGGGTCGAGCTGCCAGGTCAGCTTGGAAAATTTTTATTTCTACTAAATTGCTTTGGTGAAAAACGCACCTGGACTTGAATTTGGGTGAAATCGGGGGATAAAATTTTAGGTCTCGACACTTAGTAAAATCTGTGTTTTCTTGGTTCTGTTTCATGCGACACAAGGTCAGGTATGCGACACAAGAGCTTAGCGACACAAGGGTTGTGTCGCATAAGCTTTCGGTGCTAAATCAATAGCGACATAAGGGTTGTGTCGTATAGGGTATACGACACAAGGTGCGACATAATCGTTGTGTCGCAAAATCTACGACACAAGGGTTGATGCGACATAAAATGCGACGTCAATGGGTTTATGCGACACAACCTTGCGACACAAGGCTTGTGTCGCAAAGATGAACACCAGCCCAGAAACAGCGCCTGTCGCGCTTTTCCGACCCAAATCACAAATCTAACTCATTTTTAGGTTGAAAAATCGTGTTTTCTTCATACATTTGGACAATACTAAGTTGTGTAAACATTATAACACCGAAATGATACACCAAAATGAGTAGATCTAATTATTTAGAGAATTTCTTACAATTGCAAATCGAAGCTAGAGGAGGCCGAAAATGATGATGATGCTTTTGTAAATCTTGTTCCTTGCTTGATGGTGATTCCGAAAATATAACTTTTGCTGGTTGGTTTGCAAATCCGAAAATTGATGGAAGTTTTTGGGTTTGAGAGTGTTTTTGTGGTGTGTGTGTTTTTTGTTGTATTGAAAATGAAAGAAAGAGGGAAAGAGGTGGGGTGTAGGTGAAAGCCTCACCTTTTTCAGTCCCCGCAATCGCACTCCGTGCGGTGTTCGTTCTTCCATTCGTTTAAACGTTAAATGTTTATTTTATACGTTTAAATATACGTTTTAAATACGAATAATTACCCAATATTTCTGATGAAGTATTTTACCAAATACTTAATGGTTGCGTTATAAGGTATAACTTTAACTTGTTTCGATTTGTTTGCGCGTTTAATAATCTAATCGTGTAGTCCTTGTTTGTACGATACGAATTTAAATTGAAATATTATCTAAATAATATTTTGGATATAATTGCGTTATTAAATAATATTATATTATTTAATAAAATTTTCACCAACGTCCGTATTAATTGAATCGAATTGCATTCGATTTGAAACTCGTACGATTTAATCAAATCGCATACTTGTATATATATATACTTATCAATATATATGTTAATACATTAATTAGCCTAACACAGAACTAATTACATCTATTAAAACTTGATTAGGCACTAACTACTAGTCCTAATTTGACGGGTGTCACAGGTTATAAATATATGATTTGATTTTTTTTCTTTTGTTGGGCGTGTTTCGTGTGCTTTCGTCGCGTTCGGAGCATTTTAACCGATATGTAATACCTGTGATATATTTCTCACAATATATTAATGTAGATAATGTTTGTTTGGATAATTTCACATTATTTTAAGGTTTTGTTACCAACGTCCATAGTAAATGATGTCGGACTTCGTCCGGTACATAAGTCCACGATTTAATCAAATTGCGTAAGCGTGTATATAATTACACCAAAATGTTACATATTTA
Organism: Pseudognaphalium luteoalbum; assembly: GCA_963422505.1. Taxonomy (NCBI): domain Eukaryota; kingdom Viridiplantae; phylum Streptophyta; class Magnoliopsida; order Asterales; family Asteraceae; genus Pseudognaphalium; species Pseudognaphalium luteoalbum. The sequence continues at coordinate 49,237,423 of OY730194.1, forward strand.
GAATATTAAAAAACTAAATACATGTAATTACAAGTAGTTTAGGCACTAATTAAAGTCCTAAATTGGCGGATGTTACACACTGACTGGTCAAAACGGACGCATTATCATTTGTTCAAACGTGTGTTGAATAGGCATACGCATAGAGGCACCATCGCTCAGGCACTTAATTGTGATCCTGACACCTCATTTAAGCTCAAACTATTTGGTCATGGGAGTTATATACATCATTTATCATTTATAGTAAAGATAATTGCAAATCATTATGCTTAAATCTTGTGGTTCATACATTACACTTTATCATTAAACCTGTGAGCTCACCAGCTTTTAGCTGATCATTTTACCGTGTATTCTCAGGTTCGCAGCAACAGTAGATCTTCTCACTCATGATGCTCATTAGCTCGAATCTCATGCAAACATCAGGAGATTATCATGCATTACTATATTTTGTATAAATTAGTTATGCCATAGAATCTCTTACATTAATTTGAGCTTTTGTAAACTATTATGACAGTGTAAAACTTTAATAATAACAATGTATTGTAAAAACACATATAGAGTCGTTCATTATATACCTTTTGTGCTTGATATTTGATTAGTCGCGCCCCGACCCGAATCGCTTCCGCAACCCGCATTTGGGGGTGTGACAGAGGGCATCACAAGAACCACCGATCCTCATTGAGATTATGTGTTTACCATTATCTTGTTGTAAGATTTGTTATTGCTAAGTTAGACTGGTGATTGCATGTCTACTCACTTAGCATTGAGCTAATCTCCCACATTAATCCTTCTTGCAGGTTATATATTTAATAATGGGTGGGCAAGAAGTTGGTATTAGGATGGAATGTTTGACAACAGAGCATCTACTCTGATATTGATTTGATTAAATCAACATGTTTTTGGGAATTATATAACACCCAACGGTAGTATTTTGGTTTATATAAACATAACTTGTCTGTATATGGTCTGAACACTTGGACTTTTATATGTATCTTATTTAATGTAACCTGTTAATGTGGATGGACTTACGCTTCCGAGGTATAAATGTCGATTTTAAAATATTGGGTTAATGGTGCAGATCGGGTATGAACTTTTAGGGTATGAACCTAATTTATTACACAGGTACGTAACAAACTTTCAAATTATGTTTCGAGTTAGGGAACGAACTTTTTTTTCACCTAACTCGAAACATTATTTGAAAGTTCGTTACCTAACTCGAAACATAATTTGAAAGTTCGTTACCGACCTCGAAACATAATTTGAAACATAATTTGAAATGAAAAAAAAGTTTGTTACCTAACTCAAAACATAATTTGAAAGTTTGTCACCGACCTGTGTAATAAATTGGGTCCATACCCTAACTCGGCAAAAAGAAAAAAGTTCGTTTCCCAACTCGAAACATAATTTGAAAGTTTGTTACCGACCTGTGTGATAAATTGAGTTCATACCCTAACTCGGCAAAAAGTAATAAGTTCATACCCGATCTGCGTCATTAACCCTAAAAATATTTAAATTGGTTTGAAATGAGGGGTGTTATAAGTTAATATCAGAGCATAAGTTTGGGTGAATTGGACATTGTAAGATGTTCAATCCCGAATCTAGAATTGTGTCAAGTCAAACATTTCAGGGTGTGGGATTAGTTGTTGTATGAGAATAGGTTAGTTGGATATGTACTAACACATAACAAGATGCGAGATTGTTGTTTTGATTGCAGAGATGGAGAAATATGAGTAACCGACCGGTAATCTTAATGATTCCTCTATACTCGTTGGCATAAAAGTATAAGGTAATTCTTGATAAGTTTGTTGAATTTAAACAAGCTTGAATAGTTTACTTTGCTATGATAATTATGACTAGTAGTAAAGTAAATTGAGTCAGACTGATATGATTCTCCAGTTATGAGTCATTGATAACTATTACATGTTAATGTAATAAATTGAATCTTGAATGAGTAGTTTTGACTAAACTAGAAATGACAGAATAAGTATTGAATTGTGTAGACACATGGTTGACTAAGATGTAATAGTGGTATTGTTGGAATTTAAGTGTGTCTACAATACAAAAATAAAGTATAAATCATTGTATGATTATGATCTGATAAATGCAAGGTGTGATTATAAATCCTTGCTTATAAATTAATTAATATATGATTAAAGTGAAATTAATGAGAGGTTGGTATATCTCAATTAATAGGTTTTGAAGTCGTATTGTTGTTTAAATTAGAAAGTGTCCATTGATTGGAATGTATGCCTTTGACTAGGAAAAGTCAAAGTTGAAATTGGTAGAGTCAAATTGGATAATGGCTATGTTATAAAAGTAATAAATGTGGGTAGATGGTTATAGGTTTTGCATTGATCATGATTTTGGTTGAATTATGATCTATGTAGTAAAAGTGGTATAGTAAGAAAGTTAATGTAGTCAACGAGCATTTATATGCGTTGACAGTGTTGGAAAAAGTATATGTTGAATACTTGTTGTAATTGGTGTAAATGTGATGATTTTATATGAAATTGGTGTTTTAAGGTTATATTATGATACCAATATTGAAAATGGTTTAGTTTGGCTTGGAATAGTCAAAGGAATGTGGAATGGGCGATGGAATAGTGGTTATATGGGTTGAAACCCAAATGGGTTGTTAAAGTGCCCAAATGGGTCACTTAAAGGCTAAATGGTTAAAACGAGTTGTGGAATGGCTAAAATGAGTGTTAAAGTGGATTTAAGTCATAAATATAGTAGGGAATGTGTTGAAAGTATTAATATAGTTAATATGGTTGAAATTGGTAAAAGTGTCAAATTAAACCTCAAACAGGTCAAAGAGTCAAAACATGGTAGAATGAGTGTATGAGGGTGATGAATATGCCCACACGTAACACATGTATATAGGAATGTGTTGGTAAAGGGTTGAAGTTAGAAACCAAGCCATTTGGAATATGGCATGTCAACCAAAATGGTCAAAAATGGTCCAAAATGAGTAGACGTCCGTTTTCCCGTAAAACGTTTAAATTGAAAAAATGTAAAAAGGGAAAGTTTCATTTTGGTTATATGAACGTGCCTGCAAAATTTCAGACCCTAACTCTTTACGGTTTAGAAGATATGTGCATTTGAATTTCGGAAAATTGCATTAAAGTTTGTTGGTACAGAATCTGTTGTGCAGGCACGGGACCCGGCGGGTTTGGTCCATGACCCGGCGGGTAAAAGGTATTGACCCGGTTGTTTTGACCCCAACGCGGCTGCTCCTACAGCCCAAATACGGCAAATTGCTTCTGTTACCAAAATTTTAATTCACCTGACTGTTTGGGTTTAGAACCTGGCTGATCTAGGGTAGAACCCGACTGATTCTTTAAAAAATAATTATTTTTACGACGTTCGTAGTTACGTCTGATGTAGAAATTATGTTATAAAATTTCGGTGTCAGAATAAGACGAAATTTACATTGTCACTCAAAAATGGTCTAACGGTCAAAGCTCATCGTTTTGCCATGAGCCCTGCCAGTTTTGGGCACTTCAGGGTCGTTTGGGGTCCGAAAATGACATTTTAATGTTTTTCGGACCTTATTTTGAATTTTTGACTTATGTTTTGTATTGAGCTTTTGTTTCTTTAGGTTCTAGGATCATTCCTATGACTAAATACGATATTAGAACTTGTTTTAAGAGGACCACATACTCTTATCGGGTATGAGTTATTCTCAAGCTGTTTACTACGTAGTATTGTTAATGGTTGTCAACTGTCAATGTTGGTTAACATAGGTATTGATAAATATGTGTTGAATATTACACATAATGTTGACAAGATATTTGGTACTAAATATCATATAATATACTATCAGTATTAATTACTGGAATAATGCTTGATATTGAGTCAGGTACTAATAGTACTGATTGATGTATTGTGTTAGATATTACACATATAAAAAGAGAATAGTGAAAACGGTGTTGTGTTGTTTATACCTACTTGATTATAAGATTAATTTCACCTTCAGAATGAATGATAAGTGAAATAGTATAGCAAGTTAATACTTGATTGTAGACCTGCTGTTAAAGTGTTATTTAGTTATGTAAATTTTGATATCACTGCTATGATATATGTGAAAGTAATAAATAATTACTTTGAAAATGAATGGTATAAAGTGACCTGAAAATGAAGTGTAAATGACATAATATGACGACGTCTAACCAACGTATTTATCTTATGCCATTTCACATGGAATTATTGAGGTTATACCATAGAAATTAATGTGTTTTTAAAATATCAGGTAAAAGATGTTGACCTGTAGTCGAGAAATAGTCTTAGATTGACTAAAATAAAGTAGTAGTAAACCATTAAACTATTGCTTTAATGTGGTACCATTGTAAAAGAAATATTATAAATGTTTCTACTACTTATTAAAATGAGTATGTGATTATTCGTTTATGATAATGAAGGCTTAGTAAAGGCTACAATAGCCAGATAGCCTATTGTAAGAAAAAATAAAAATGTGAAACTGTGCCTATGAGAAAGGTGAAATAGTATGGAAAGTAAGGATTTAAATTGACGAATTGATACTTTCATTATCATTATGTGAGAATTATATGTAATTATATATATATATATATATATATATATATATATATATATTGTTGTATAACTAATGACAAGGTGAAATGGTAAATTGCAACTTAAAAACATAAGTGGTGAAGTAAGTTATGTAGAGGTCAACAAAAATGGATTAAAGATGTGAATATTCTTGAAAGTGTGCGAGTAATTAGCACATTTTGATAATGTGGTACATGTGTTGGTATAGCAAAGTACCCATTGATGAATATTAGCATTTATCCGACGAGATTTGGTGCTATGTGATTAGGAGGTTATGGTTTTAACCATAGAAATTTACCTCTACCTTGCTTAAGTTATGTAGACCTCTACCTTGCTTGTGAATATGGAATTAAAGTTGTATAGTTTTGAAACACATGGGAGTAAGAGGCTTTACCTGATCAAGTAGTGTTTCAATTGATAAACCTGATCTTAAGATAACTAATTGCAACACTAAAGATTATTGATATTTCACCAGTAAAGGTGTTATATGCCAACTAGCTTAGTTACTAGTCATAATCTGAATTAAATTCTCATTGAGGATATGAGCATTGTAGTTTTATAAACACTATTGTTATTGTTGTTATTGTTAAGAAAGAAAGAATATAAGTATTTATATTGGTTTAAAAGTTCTAGGATGTCGCTAGTTTCTGATTAAGATCAAAATAAATTACTATGTGTTTCCCTTATTTTAAGTGATTGTATGATCTAAGGTGTTTATATGGCTAATTAAAAAAAGGGGTTCATAAAGATGGTTGCTTTATGTATGAAAATATGTTAAACACAGAAAATGAAAATATAGTACAGAGTAGAACCTCGCATTAGAGATGGAGGTTGTTATACGAATATATTACACCGGATTAATTTAGTGTGATCAGATTTTGAGAACGTGATCTTTTTAAGGGGGGAAGATTTGTAATACCCGTCTTATGGGTCTAGTAGTAAACGGGTAAATTCCTAACTTTGAATCATTTGTTTAACGAGTTAGGAAATAAATTCATATTATTTAATTGAAAATAATTGAGAAAAAGTTCAAATGACAAATTGTGACTAATAAATTATTAATTGTTTTAAATTAATATAGTTGAAAGAATAATAAAAGTATAGTCCTCGCAAATGGTTTCTAGGTTCCAGACAATAGATATTAAAGGTGACAAAACTAGTATATATATATATATATATTGAATATGTCAGAAGCTTCAAAATAGTTACAGTAAACCGACAACATCATGAGAGAAAGATTAAGAACTCTAAAATCTTCAAATCATCAATCTTGTAATGAAATCTTTTCTTTTCTTCCAGTTCTTTGTACGACTGAACTCAAGTATGCACAGGAGCAATTCTTGAGTTGTAAAACAAGTATTGAAGTGAAATTGAAGCTATTGAACTTTAATTCAAGCTTCAAAAAAATGAAGTAATCATCCTTTAATCCTACTAAACACTTTGTAAGTCCTAATTCCTTGATTTCTATAAATATAGAAAATGGGTTTTTGAGTATTTGATGAAACTAGTTTGATTAATCTTGAATTAAGACTTGTAGTGATGATATAGTTGTTAGTTGATGCTTAAATGAGTATTATATTCCAAAACCCTAAATTAGAATTGAAAGAATTAGTGTATGATCATGAGAAGAGTTATGGATTTAGTTAATTATTCATAAATTAAAGCTTGTAGTCATGTTAGAATTGTTAGTTAATGCTTAATTCATGATTTGTAGTTGGAACCTAACTTAGTATTGAAGAAATTGAGGTATGTTCATGAAGAAAGTCATTAACTTAATATGTGTAAAACCCCCAAATTTACTGTTTGGCGGAAGCATAATTTGGGTGTTACTAATCAATAATCAAAACACACAATTATATAGCAAACGACTCTATATGCATTGTTTTAACAAAATATATTAATATTCAAATGTTTACAATAGTTAAATCCATACAGAGCTCGTGTTCGGTTAAATGAGATATTCTAATACATAAATATTTGTACAAAATATACTAATGCAAGGAAATCTCTATTGTCTGCATGCTGACTCGAGCTATAGTAATCCTGAGGGCAGTCCAAATCTACTGCTGAGTACCTGTGATACATGCTAAAATGGGTCAGCTAACACTAGTGAGCTCACAGGTTTGAATATCAAATAATATCGTATGAACCGCAAGATTTAAGTACTAATTTGCATCCAGCAAATAAAGATAATGATAATGTATACAGCCATGAGCACATAGTCTCAGCTTAACTCGAGGGGTCAGGATCACAATCAGTGCCTGAGCGAGGTGCCTCCACGAGTACCTAATCAACACTCGTCCGAACAAATATTAGTACGTCCGTTTACCCAGTTAGTGCTTGCTAACCCGGACGAGGAGGGTCAATCCTATATGGTACCATATACTAATATTCACGTTACAACATATTACCAAACTATGCTGACGGAGGACTTTGAAATGATTAGTTGTGTAAAACTCATGTAGTATATGAAAAGGTTTGTACTTGCGTTCACATGTTAAAAATAAGCAATGAATCAAACCCCTGAGTAAAAACAGTAAAAGAGGGGCCATGAGACTCACCTGAGTCTTGAAGCATTTAATCAATAAACGTGAGTTGATTAGCCGATTAGTGTTTGTCTAAAGACTCGTAACCTGAGGGTGTCCACGACACGCGATGGTTATAAACATGATTGGGTATCTCAAAGATCACCCTTGTAGTTGTTCGTCCAACTAGAATGTCCAAATGACTACAATTTGGTTGATTTGTTTAAGTATTTGAACATCTGTACGGCCCGTTGGTGATTGTTTGTAATAATAATCTTATCATTATTGTTAAGATTTCGAAGTGTTATGCGTGAAAACATGTTCCAATGTGTTTTAGAAGTCGTATCGTATAAGTGTTTGATGTTATGGAAGGTCGACACTTAGAGTGAAAAAGAGTTGCAAATAGTCTGTTTTTAGCGTCACTTGATGCGACACTTGGGGGTTTAGGCGACACTTAGGAAGTGTCACATAAAATTGTGGAATCTGCGTTTAGGGCGTCAATTAGAAAAATGACGCATGGCGAGGCGTCACTAAGGTAGTGTCGGTTATCAGTGTCGGGTAAGGGTTCTATGCGTCACTAGTGTCGAGTGTCGGATGGAATTAGGGTTCAATTGTATGCGACACTTAGACAAGTGCCGTTGGAAGTGTCGGTAAATAGTGTAGGGCGTCACTGGACAAGTGACGGATGTAAGTGTCGGGAAAAAGGGTTCTTATGCGGCACTTAGACAAGTGACGCAAATTTAGGGTTATATGCGTCACTTAATGCGGCACTTAAGTGACGCACGAAGTGACGCTAGACTGGTTCGGCCTTTGCGACATTTAAGACTGTTCGATGGATTTTGAGCCAAAAACGTGTTTTCCGGTTTCTGTTTGATCCGATTCTTTTACCCAACCCTTAGATGGACATTTCAAAGCAAAATAAACAACTTTCAAGTAAAAATATACAATATCGAAGAGTTTCGAGATTTGTCGGGAATCTTACAACTTAACGCCGGAAGAAACCGAAAGGATGGAAACGTAGATCGTGATGCCACGGTCACTTTTCTCCAAACGAGCTAAATGATTCGGGGTCATTTCGTGGTGCTTTTTAGTGGATTTAGTGAGGTGATGGTGGTGATGTTAGAAGGGAAGAGATAAAAAAAAGGAGTAAGAGAGAGAGAGAGAGAGATGATGAGAAATGAGAGAAAAGGGGAGGGGGTGATGTCCCCTCCTTGGGCCGGTTGGGTGGGGGCCCACCGGAGCGTAGGTCTCCAACTTTTAATCTCGTACTTTCGCGTTCCGTGCGGTGTTCGTTTTCTCGGTTGTTTAAACGTTAATTTAATTATTTTATACATTTAAATGTACATTTTAAAATACGAATGTTTTATAAATATTTTGTTGAAGTATTTTACCAAATACTTAGTAATTGAGTTATAAACTATAACTTAACTAATTTCATGTATTAACAAAGGATTAGGCACTAATCTCTAGTCCTAATTTGGCGGGTGTTACATTCTCCCCCTATTAGAAGAATTTCGTCCTGAAATTTAGCTCGAGGTCGCGTTTGATGTAGAGTCAGCGAATAACTGAGGGTAGTTGAGTCGCATTTGGTCTTCCCGTTCCCAAATGAATTTCGGACCACGCCGCGAATTCCACCTGACTTTAACGATGGGAATACGATTTTGTTTGAGTTGTTTGACCTCATGGTCTACAATCTCAGCGGGCTCCTCAACAAAATGGAGTTTGTTATCGACGCGAATCTCATCGAGTGGGATGATAAGTGTCTCATCAGACATATATTTCTTTAGGTTAGAAATGTGGAAGGTGGGGTGCACGCTGCTGAGTTCGGATGGCAGCTGCAGTCGATATGCCACGGGGTCAATCATTTCGAGGATCTCAAAAGGCCCAATGTACCTCGGATTTAATTTCTCGCGTTTTCCGAATCGGATTACGCCTTTCCAAGGCGATACTTTCAAGAGTACTCGGTCCCCAACTTGGAAATCGAGTAGTTTGCGTCTCACGTCAGCATAACTTTTCTGACGATCACGTGTGTCTTTGAGTCGGTTTTGGATTTCAACAATTTTCTCGGTGGTTTCATGTATGAGTTCAGGACCAGTGAGTTGGTTGTCTCCCATTTCGGTCCAACAAATCGGTGATCGGCACTTACGACCGTACAGTGCCTCGAATGGTGCAGCCTTAATGCTGGCATGATAGCTGTTATTGTAGGAAAACTCGCACAATGGGAGGTGTCTTTCCCAGTTTGCACCGAAGTCAACTACGCAAGCTCGTAGCATGTCTTTCAGTGTCTGAATGGTTCGCTCACTTTGACCATCGGTTTGAGGATGGTATGCGGTACTCGTATCAAGACGGGTACCCAACGAATTTTGAAGTGATTGCCAAAAGTGAGATGTGAAATGAGCGTCCCTGTTGGAGATAATCGAGGTTGGAACACCATGTCGAGAAACAATTTCTTTGATGTAGATTTGTGAGAGGCGTTCCATTTTATCGGTTTCCTTGATCGCCAGGAAATGAGCAGATTTGGTGAGACGGTCGACGATCACCCAAACGGTATCACAACTGCTCGTTGATTTTGGTAGTTTGGTTATGAAATCCATGGCGATTTGTTCCCATTTCCATTCGGGTATGTTGGGTTGTTGAAGTAAACCAGAAGGTTTTTGATGTTCGGTTTTGAATTTCGAGCAAGTATGACACTTGCTGACATATGTGGCGATTTCGGCTTTCATGTTCGGCCACCAATAGAATTTCTTGATGACATGATACATTTTGTCGGATCCCGGATGGATAGAATATTTAGACTTGTGAGCTTCATCCATCACCAAGTCTCGCAGTTTCCCAAAATTAGGCAACTAGATTCGGTTTGAGAAGTACCTAACGCCATTGGGTCTGATTTTGAATTGTTTATCGATGCCTCGTAAGGCTTCACTTTTGATGTTTTTGGGTTTCAAAGCTTCGAGTTGAGCGGCGTGGATCTGAATGGTGAGATCATTATGAATGGTCATACTGAGGGCTCGGACTCGAAGTGGTTTCGGTCGTTCCTTTCGACTGAGGACATCGGCAACAACATTTGCCTTGCTGGGGTGGTATTTGATTTTGCAGTCATAATCGGTGAGCAACTCGACTCAACGACATTGTCGCATATTAAGATCCTTTTGGTCGAAGATGTGTTGGAGGCTTTTGTGATCGGTGAATACGGTACTTCGAGTACCATAGAGGTAGTGTCTCCAGATTTTGAGGGCGAACACCACTGCCCCTAGCTCGAGGTAGTGAGTCGTGTAGTTCTTCTCATGAACTTTGAGTTTTCGTGAAGCGTAAGCAATGACTTTGTCTCGTTGCATCAACACACAACCGAGACCTTGATGGGAAGCATCGCAGTATACCACGAAGTCATCGGTGCCTTCAGGTAAAGATAGAATAAGAGCACTGCAAAGCTTAAGTTTTAATAGCTGAAATGCTGACTCTTGCTTATCAGTCCAATTGAACTTGTTTTCCTTTTGAGTCAGCATCGTGAGTGGTTGGGCTATCTTGGAGAAATTCTCGATAAACCGACGATAATACCCGGCCAATCCCAAGAATTGGCGTACCTCGGTTGGAGTGGTTGGCGCTTGCTAGTCCTTGATAGCCTTGATTTTCGATGGATCGACGTGAATTCCTTGACTGTCAATCACGTGTCCAAGGAATTGAATGGTTTGCATCCAGAACTCACACTTAGAGAATTTAGCGTAAAGCTCCTCGTGCTTAAATAGTTCTAGGATGGTTTTGAGATGTTGTGCATGCTCTTGTTCGTTTCGCAAGTATATGAGAATGTCATCAACGAAGACAATGACAAATTTGTCAAGGTAAGACTTGCACACCCGATTCATAAGATCCATGAATACGGCCGGTGCATTGGTTAGACCGAATGGCATCACTTGAAATTCGTAATGCCCATACTGGGTTTTGAAAGCAGTTTTCGGAATATCGGAGTCGCGAACACGTAGTTGGTGATAACCTGACCGGAGGTCGATCTTTGAATAAAAACTCGATCCTTGAAGTTGGTCAAACAATTCATCGAAGCGAGGAAGTGGATACCGGTTCTTGACGGTCAACTTGTTCAACTCTCGGTAGTCAATACATATTCGGAAAGAACCGTCTTTCTTCTTCACAAATAAGACCGGGGCTCCCCAAGGTGAAGAACTCGGTCTAATGAATCCTCTATCCAGTAATTCCTGTAACTGAGTGGACAGCTCCTGAAGTTCGGATGGGGCTAGGCGGTATGGTGCTCGGGCTACCGGTGCGGCACCCGGCACGAGATCGATCGAAAACTCAACCTGTTTAGGTGGAGGTAGACCAGGTAGTTCTTCCGGAAAGACTTCGGGAAAATCTATAACGATTGGCACATCCTCAAGTCGCTTCTCCTCCGACTTTTTCTCTATGATGTGCGCGAGGATTGCAGGATAAACCTTTCTCAGAAATTTTCGGGTTTTCAAACAAGAGATGATATTTAGTCTCGGCCCACCGGTCTCCCCCTATATGATCAAGGTTCTACCGACGGCGAGGGGGATGTGGATGATTTTGTCATAACAAACGATTTTGGCTCGGTGTTTGGACAACCAATCTATACCAATGATGACGTCGAAACTTCCAATTTCAACAGGCATAAGATCTATTGAGAAGGTTTCGTTGGCTAAGTTTAAAGTGCAATTAGGTATCACACTTTCGGTTTCTATGAGTTTACCGTTTGCTAGTTCTATATTATACTTAACATCTAGAGCAACAGGGGTGATGTCAAGTAGGGGACAAAACTCATCAGAAATAAAGCTTCTATCGGCACCAGTATCAAATAGAACAGAAGCAGTTAAGTTGTTGAGGAGGAACATACCCGTGACCACATTCGGGTCCTGAAGGGCGTCCCCAGAGTTGAGCACGAAGGCTCTACCTTTAGCATTGTTGTTGTTGTTGTTGTTGTTGTTGTTGCCCTTGTTCTTCATTTTCGGGCACTCATTCCTAAAGTGCCTGGGATTTCCGCATTCAAAGAAGGCTCGGCGTGGTCTAGTGTTGTTGTTGGTATTGTTGTTGTTGGCGGGGGATCTACAGTCCTTGGTGAGGTGGTCGTACCTCTTGCAGTTGTTGCAATAGGGACCACAAGGACCTTCATGGTGGTGGTTGCACTTGGAACAGTAGGGCTTGTTCCCAGTGTAACCCCGTCTGGTTTTGGTGTTTGAGTTGTAGGCCTTGATGGTGTCGGGTTTCTTGTTTTGGGAGTTGTTGTGGTTGTAAGACTACTTTCTTTTGAGGTGGTTGGAGGAAGAAGTGGGATGTTCAGAGTCTTCGTTCATGGCTAGAAGTTCATGGGCCAGCCGGATGGCACCATGAAGAGTGGTTTGGTTTGATGATGCGACGTTTCCCCGGACAGGTTCCGGAAGGCCGCGGATATATTTCTTGATTTTCTCGGGTTCTGTACTCACCATGGCTGGGCGAAGGATGGCAAGTTGTTGGAATCTGGTGGTGTATCCAACAATATCAGTCCCCTGCACTTTCAAGTGCCAGAACTCCTCATCCAGCTTATGGAGTTGTTCACTAGGGCAGTACTCATCGGTGAGCATTTTCTTCAAGTCCTCCCAAGGGAGTAGGTAGGCGGTGTCAATACCCACAGACTGGGTATATGAATTCCACCATGAGAGGGCACCATCTTCGAGGGTGCAGGTGGAGTACTTAACTTTGTCCTCTTCCACACATTTGCTGATGTGGAAGACGGATTCCATTTTCTCGAACCATCTGATCAATTCGATGGCTCCTTCGGTTCCCTTGAAGCTCAAGGGTTTGGATTGAGGCCCGTTGGCAGCTGTATCTTCGCTGCCCAAACTGGGATGTCGGGTAGCCATAGCTTGGGCCACACTTTGGGCGATGAGTTGGGCAATTTTAGTTTCGCTGAAGGTGAATCGCTTCGGTGGCATCTTGCTGAACAAGATCAAGAAAAGACAATGAGATACTTTGTAAAGACATGTTTTGATTAATACTTAATTTTTGTTCAAAGTGTTAATCCGAGATTAGGTTATCCGTGAATGTTAAGGATTCGACAATAGATGTGTCCGTGAATGTTTATGATTCGACAATAATGGATTGTCCGTGAATGCCTATTCGACATTTGCATTCCGTGAATGCTTGAATTCACGAACGGTGTAAATCCGTGAATTCTTATTCACGGATTATACTTGACATTGTCGTAGTGTGTCGTCTATAAATAGGTAAGTTGAAGTCATTTTGAATGATGCTTTTTGATGTAATTTTGAGAGCTTTGGAGAGACATTCACTTGTAACTATTGACTTCTTGTATATTAAAGATTGATATTGATAAATAATCAAGATTTCCTGTTGAATACTTTTATCTCTTTCTTCTTTACTATAATTCACATTGTGATTGTGTATATTTGTATTCCGCACAAATATACATACGTTCTAGTTTGCGTATTCTGATCCGAGGACGCTCACAAGTGGTATCAGAGCCAAAAGGATAAGAAATTAGAACATTTGTGTGAATTAAAGTGTGAAGATGAAGATTTAAAGAAGTTACAGTGATGTCTAGTGTTACAATCATTTGAGACAGCGTCAAAATCATTCTGAAGGTGTTAACAAGTGATTTCTGATATAGAATCTCTTCTGAATTCATTCACATCTACTCTATGATGACGCGTTGATCAAGAGACATACCAGAAGTTCACGTCTTTTATGCATGTTTGAAACTTTGACGTTCAAAGTTCAAATTGATCATTTCTGAGTGTCGGAAATTGAATTCCGAGCACATTGCATCAAGTTTCATCAAAAACAAGTTTGTTTTGAAGAATCTGGATCATTTTGAAAATTCTGGAAATCGTCTTCCGTGAATTAACACTTTCCGTGAATTCAGAATTCCGTAAATATATATACTCCGTGAATATTACTATTGTCGCATAAACAGTATCCGTGAATTGTACTATTGTCGCATAAACAGTGGTATTACATTCACGGATTAAAATTTTCAAAATATTATTAACTGTTTTTTAATATTCACGGATAATAGTATTTGGTTATTCTCGGATATTGTATTCACGGATTATTGTATTAACGGATACTCATATTCACGGATATTAGTATTCACTTATATTAATATTCACGGATATTGTATTCACAAAGAAAGATTAAAGAATTTTTAGTGTGATTCACTGATTTCATCTTGGAAGATGGCTCATGTTAATTGGCAAACGATGATGAAAAATGATCAAGAGACCGGAACAACTACAAAACCACCCAAGTTTCTTTGTCAAAATGATTACGATGATTGGAGATATCGTTTTGAATCATTTATTGCTTTGTATGATCCTGATTTGATGATTCCAATATTGGAACAATATATACATCCGAGAGCAGAAGGCATTTATCGAGATAATCCTCCACCTAAATCATTAAAGATGATGAATTCGGAAGAACGAAAAGAACATGATCGTGATAAGAAGGCCAAATCCATCATTTCAATGAGTCTTCCAAGCGATGTTTTAGCAGGGTGGAAAGATTTGTCTACTGCTTTTGAATTGTACAAAGCAATGGAAAAGCGGTTTGCTGGTAATGATAAATTGAAAAAGAGCAAACGCGATTTACTAAAGAAACAATGGGATGTTTTCACCTGTATTCCCAATGAGTCTTTTAACGATTTGATCGTTAGGTACTCACAGCTTATCAGTGAGTTAAAAAGACATGGAATGATTCTTGAGCGTCTTGAAATCAATGAAAAATTGATTGAAGCCTTGCCTTCTCGATGGGACATCAAAGCAAATATCTTGATGGAAGATGAGTCATTAGGGGAATATGCTTTTGAGGATTTAATCAATAAGCTTCAGGTGTATGATGTGTCTCTTCAGAAAAAGGAGACAGGAAAAATGATGCAGTTTACTCAATTTGGTACTACCAAATCTTCTGAAACAACGGCATTATATTCAGGATCTGAAACTTATTCTGGTGGAAATCCAAGTGGAACCACATCTGATGGTTATTCAAGTTTTGGTTTTTATGGTTCTGGAAGTTCTCCAACTTCAAGCCATCAACAACAACAGAATTCTAATCCACAAGTTTCAAGAGTGACTGAAGACCATGCAAATGTTGTTACTGCATTCTTGTCTTCCTATGAAGCTTTTATTTCTGGAAGAGTTGGAAATGTTGAGTTAGTTGAAGAGGATTATGATCAATTGCATCCAGATGACCTAGAAGAGATGGATTTGCAATGGAATATGGCTATGCTTACCAGGCGGGTTAAAAGGTTTTTACAAAGAACTGGTAAAAATAAACTAGGAGGTAAACCAGGTTTTGACAAATAAAGAGTTCGTTGTTACAATTGTCAAAACCTTGGTCACTTTGCAAGAGAGTGTGAGAAGAATAAAGCTCCTACTTCTGGTTTTACTAAGCCATCAACTTCCAAGACATATTCTTCATCTGCTCAACCTCAAACAAAGGAAACATCTGCTACTCCCACGTCTTCTGCACTCATTTCTACTTCTGATGAATTTTATGATTGGAGCGCACACGTGGATGATTATTCCCATAATCAAGCATTTATGGCGAATGTTTCCGAGGTCGATTCTTCCCTTGCTGACCAAATTTGCTCAAATTGCACTGATTTGAATAATCAAATCAGCATGTATCAAACTCAAAATGCTAAACTTTTAACTGACAATGAAAAGTTAAAAATACAGAACAAGGAATTGGTTGAAAATAATAATCTTTTAAATAAACGTTTTGAGTCAACAAATGTTGAAACACATGATTTAAAAGCAAAAATCTTCAATCAGCAATCCATTATTAATAGCTATTTGGTTGAAATGGATTTATTAAAAAAGGAAAAATCTGATGCTGATTCTATGCTTTTAGATCTTGAAAGAAAATTGCTAAATGTTTCAACATTTGCTGTTGTTTTTGATGAGATAATCAATAACCAACGTTTAGATACTAAATCTAAATCTGGTATTGGATATCAAAATGATTCAAAAATAAAAGACTCAAAAGTTGAATATCATTTTGTTCCTCCACCAACTACCTATTCTGCATTGCCAGTTAAAATTGAAGCAAATGTTGAGTTTGCTTATGGAAAAAGAAAGGTTGATTTGAAAGACACACATCAAAAGGTGTCTTCAAGTGAGACTCTAGAATCATCTTTTAAAGATGATTCCAAAGTTAGTGATTCACTAGCTGATGAATCCAAAGTTGATGCTTCCAAAATGAAGAAGCATGATTGTGAATGTAGTGACAAGATTAAAGATTGTGTTTTAAAAAATTTAAAAGAAAAATCGAAAGCTTGTGACACACCAACACAAGTTAAACAGATTTTGAAACAATCTTCTTCACCACAAAAATCACAATCATCAACTTCTTCATCAAAAGCTAAACTTTCTTCTTCTCACTTTGTTTCTACCAAAAGTGAAGTGTCTACAAGTAGAAAATCACATTCTAAATGTGAGGCTTCTACAAGTAAGATTTCACTTCATGTTTCTGATAAAAGGGTTACTTCTCGGAAACAATATGAAACAAGAAAATGTTTCTATTGTAGTGTTCGTGGACATATTATCAATGAGTGTCACAAGCTTGCTAAAAAACGTTCAAGAGATATTTCGAAGCAAGCTAAACATTCTGAAATCAAAGATGATTTAAAAACTATCCACGAAAAATCATCAAAACCGAAAGTAACATCTTCTGTTTCTTCAAAGAAGAAAACAAAATCTCATGATGCGTCAATCAAAAGAAATTTCAAAAAGAATTTGAAACAAATTGACGTTTTCATCATGGATGTCATTACTGGACGACCCATAGCCTCAAAGGCTTGGGTCTCCATTAGCAACTAATCCGTTTTTGATCAAATGTCTTACAGTCTTCCCGAGCTATTGATAACATATGGTACATCGATAGTGGCTGTTCAAGACATATGACAGGGAATCTCTCTCTGCTTGAGGATGTTAAGGTTAAAGACGGAGGATTTGTTGCATTTGCCGGAGACAAAGGTGGCATGATTTCTGGTGAGGGAACTGTTTCAAACGGGGAAATCAGCTTTGACAAAGTAAATTATGTTGAACAACTTCAACATAATCTACTTAGTGTTTCCCAAGTTTGTGACAAGAAACTGTCAACTTGGTTTAACGATGAAGAGTGCTTAATTCTTAAGCTAGGGTTTGTGGTACCTCAAGAGTGGATTCTTATGCGAGCTCCAAGGGTAAAGAATATGTATGTCTTAGACATGCGTACCATTACTCGATCTACAGAGCATACTTGCTTATTGTCAAAAGCTACAGAAAAGGAATCAATTTTGTGGCACAGAAGAATGGGTCACATTAACTTTAGGAAAATGAACTTCTTAGTTAAGAATGATTTAGTAATTGGGGTTCCTAAACAAACCTTTTCACTAAATGATCACTGTATTTCCTGTAAAAAGGGAAAACAAACTAAGAAGTCTCATAAACCTAAATTGATGAATTCGATTAACATTCCTTTGGAACTTCTCCATATGGATTTTTTTGGACCCGTAAGTGTTCGGAGTATTGGGGGTAAATCCTATTGTTTAGTAATCACTGATGATTATTCCAGATTTTCATGGGTTTACTTCCTTAGTACAAAAGATGAGGCTGCTGAGAAAATTAAGTATCTAATTCTTAGATTAGAAACTTTGTTTTCTCTAAAAGTGAAAATTTTGAGAAGTGATAATGGTACAGAATTCAAGAACTACTTAATGGAAATGTTTTGTCTTCAGCACGGAATTACTCAACAATTTAGTGCACCTCGAACTCCACAACAAAATGGAGTTGCTGAAAGGAAGAACAGAACTTTGATCGAAGCTGCAAGAACAATGCTCTCAGATGCAAAGTTGCCAACAACTTTTTGGGCAGAAGCAGTTAATACGGCTTGTTTCGTATTAAATAGAGTTCTTGTGGTCAAAGATAAGCAGAAAACGAGCTATGAATTACTGAATAATCGGAAACCGAATATTCATTTTTTGGAACCTTTTGGATGTCCTTTGTTGTTAAAGACTAAGGATCGTATTCCTAAGTTTGCTGAAAAATCTGAATCTGGATTTTTCTTGGGTTATTCTACAAATTCTCACAACAAGAGAGTTTATAACACGGCATCACATCGTATAGAGGAATGCTATGAAGTTGAATTTCTTCGGCATTCTCCCTCTTCAAATGGCATAGGTCCAAAATGGTTATTCGATTACGATACGTTCTTTAATTCTCTTGCTATTTTTCATGATGTGTCTTCTTCTTCTGCTACAGATTTAGATGACTTTGTTATTCCAGTTACATCTGTTCCTGCTGAACCGATTATTACTTCACCTCCACCAGTTTCTACTTCTCATCTTACTCCACCACAATCTTCTGATGACTCAATTGCTCATGAGATTTCTTCACCTTTGACAACTGTTGAAGAAGAAACAACTTCCAATCCTGACGATACTGACAATTTTCAGGAACCTTCTGCTGAACTAGAAGAACCACTTCTTGATGACTCTAGTGATGAAGTAGTTAGTAATCCTGAAGATTCTAACTTAGGAAATAATTTGCATGTAGATTCGGTTCCTACATTGCGAATTAATTCTAAGTATCGACATCCTCTAAAGAATGTGATTGGAGATGTGTCAGAAGGAATTAAGACACGACAGCAACTCAAATCTGATTCTTCTTCTTGTTTTTTATCACAAATTGAACCAAAAAATGTCCAAATTGCTTTGACTGAATCTTCTTGGGTTCAAGCAATGCAAGAAGAATTACAACAGTTTGTGAAATTGCAAGTTTGGACTTTAGTGAAACCACCTAAAGATGTGCATCCGATTGGCACTCGATGGGTTTTTCGTAATAAGAAAGATGATCGAGGAATCGTGGTCCGCAATAAGGCCCGATTAGTCGTTCAAGGTTTTACTCAGATCGAAGGTTTAGATTATGATGAAGTGTTTGCACCGGTTGCTAGACTTGAATCAATAAGGATATTTGTAGCTTATGCTTCCTTCATGAGGTTTAAAGTATATCAGTTGGACGTCAAGTGCGCATTTTTATATGGGAAAGTGCATGAAGAAGTGTTTGTCAAACAACCACCGGGTTTTGAAGACTCTAAATTCCCAGATTATGTGTATCGGTTGGATAAAGCTTTGTATGGTTTACATCAAGCTCCTAGAGCTTGGTATGAAACTTTATCTCAACATCTCCTTGCAAATGGGTTTTCTAGAGGTCAGATTGACAGCACTCTTTTCATCAGAAAAGTAAAAGGGAATTTATTGCTTGTTCAAGTGTATGTCGATGACATCATATTTGGGTCGACAAATGAAAGCTTATGCAGAGAGTTTGAGCAGATTATGAAATCAAAATTTGAAATGAGTTCCATGGGTGAAATGGCATTCTTTCTTGGATTGCAAGTCCAGCAACTTGATTCAGGCATTTTCATACATCAAACAAAGTATGTTACTGAAATCTTAAAGAAATTTCTGATGACAGATGTCAAATCCATTTCTACACCCATTGATCTTGTTGAAAAGATTGGCCCTGCTCTTGATGATCAATCAACCGATGAAAAGGAATATCGGTCCATGATTGGGTCTCTTATGTATTTGACAGCTTCGCGTCTAGATATTATGTTTGCTGTCTCCATTTGTTCAAGATATCAGGCAAATCCTAAAGTTTCTCATCTGAAGGCCGTTCAACGTATTTTCCGATACTTGAAAGGAAAGCCTAATTTAGGCATTTGGTATTCACATGATGATGACTTTTCTCTTTCTGCATATTCCGATTCAGACTATGGCGGATGTGGTATTGACTTCAAAACCACATCGGGTGGATGTCAATTTCTAGGAGAACGTCTTGTGACATGGCAGTGTAAGAAACAGGATACAGTTTCTACCTCTACTGCAGAGGCAGAATATATCTCTGCTGCAAGTTGTTGTTCCCAAATTCTTTGGATTCAACAACAACTTAGAGATTATGGGTTTCTTCTAAACCAAACTCCTTTGCATATAGATAATACTGCTGCCATAAGTATCATACGTAATCCCGTACAACATTCTAAAACGAAACACATCGAAATTCGTTTTCATTTTATACAGGATTGCTATGAGAAACACTTGATTAACTTAGTCCATATTAATACTTTAAAACAACGAGCTGATCTGTTTACAAAAGCGTTTTCTAAACCTCGTTTTGAAGAATTAATCTTGATGCTCGGAATGAAGCATTTAGATCAAATTAAATAACCTTTGGATCTTTTTGAATTTTCTTTGTTGTTTATTTTTTTACTTTTTCTTTAAACAAAAATTCAAAAACATATGAAAAATAAAAAATAGGGGGAGATTTTTGTGTAAAAGTTGGGAAATGATAGTACATTGGGAATTGTATTTACATATAAATCTGAGAAAGGAATATTATGTACTATTTTTGATATGCTAATATGTTTATATAGCATTTTTTAAACCAAATTTTCTATTAATGTATTTTTAAATATGGTTTATTGGTAGGCATTTGTGGGTCTATCATATCTAGTCTAAGAAATGTCTAAATATTTTTGCATATTATTTTATATCTTCCAAAATATTAGTGTATGACAATAAAATTATCAATATGATAATAAAAGTCTTAAATTTTGAAGGATTAATATATTATGATTCATGATTTAGGGTCTTTATATTATGATATCTGGGAAAAATGTATTGACTATTTGTTGTACGGTGTACAGACCTTAGTCGGTATATTTTTTTAATAAACGGACATATAAATATTGATAAAGATATAAATATCTATCATAATAAACTCTATCACTTTGTTATACGATGTATAGACCTGTGATACAGTTTATTAGTCCAACTCGAAGTATGACATATGTGACTAAAAGTCATTCCAACATATGTATGTACTTCTAAAGATATCATCATATTTTCACTCTTTATATGAAAATATTAATATATTATGAATTTGAAAGTATATTTTTATTTTGGTTATATAAAATGATATGCATATTAATAATAATAATAATAATAATAATAAAAAAGAGATATTTTAGATGCCAAAGTGTTCAAGTATATAACACATACCAAAAATCATATATAAAATGATTTTTAGAAAGTATGTTTTATTAATGCTATGTAGATTTGAAGTTGGTCAAAAATATTAGCAATCAAAATAGACTTTCATTTCTAAAAATTACAAATTAAATACATTCATTTATCCCAAAATGATCCCAAGTCACGAAAATTACTCCAACAAAAAGATTTTATTTTTGTACATATTTAGTTTATTAATTTTTTCATTTTTCATTTTTAAATAGGTTAGAAAATTTTATCCAAAGTTAGTTTAAATTGATACAAATGTTTTATCCATAATTTTTGAATTGTCGGATGAATATATACCTTTATTCACGGATAAAGACATATATATTCACGGAATTATTTGTTTTCACGGAATAATTGAAATAGTATAAGTAATTTCAAAATTTGAAAAACTTACACTTTTCTTTTTCCGTGATTATTACTCCGACAATTCCAAGATTCCGACAATTACTTTTTCTTCGATTTCTTCCTGATTACTTGGTTTCATTAAAAACCAATCTGACAGACTTACTCATTTTTGTATTCCGCATCGACTGGTATAAATTTCTTTCATTATTGTTAAGGATTTCATGCTTAATCGATCACTTCAATAACGCTTGGTACTGTTCAATAAAATCGTCCGACAATTCGAATAGTCGGACCATCCGACAATACAGTATTGTCGGATGAACAGTGTAATGGTTATCCGTGAATATTGAATTCTCGGATAAACAGTACTCCGTGATTTATTCTTATGTTTGACTATTTTGACTTGTTTGACTATTTGACTACGACAATCATATTGTCGTATAAACAGTACTTATTCACGGATGAATAGTACTTCGACAATATTATTCACGGATGAATAGTGTTACGACAATATGAATCACGGACAAAATTTTTGAAATATTATTTTAATTTTGAATTGTCGCATGAATATTATTCACGGACAATATGATTCACGGATTAATACATGATTGTCGTATGAATAGTACATAGCTAAGTCATATTGTCGCATAAGATTAATTCTTGTCGCATGAACAGTAGTCATTCTATTATTGTCGGATACTTGAAAGTTTGAAAATTTTTCTAAGTGTTGAAAATTTTTCAAATAAACTTTCTGTTTAAATTTTGTGTGTCTAATAAACTCTTGGTGCAGATTTTATTTCTAAATGGCAGATTTAGATCCCATTGCTGCTGTTCAACCCGAGGTTAGACATCGAGCAGTCGTGTTTGAAAAACGACACAATGCAACTGCATATCTTCTGGAACAACCTGATAAACCTGAAAATAGGAAGTTTTTCCCTATGATAAGGTTTCTTCTACGATCACGCATATCGTATGCCTTGACTGTATCTGTTCCCAATCTGTATGAAGATCACATGATAGACTTCTGGACTTCAGCTGTATATCAAACAGATGTCAATCCTCCATGTATTACATCTACGGTTGATGGAAAACCGTTGTTGCTGACTGAAGAGCTGATTCGTCATACTCTCCAATTTGGAGATACTTTGAATGCATCAAATGACATTCCTCGAAACGTCATTGATCAGTGTCTTCATCAAATGGGGTGTACTAAAGGCCCTCATGATGTTCAAATCCTGAAGAACCATTTCTGTCCACACTGGAAGTTTTTGGCACATATGCTAATTGGGTGCATCTCTCCGAGGAAAGCTGGTTTTGATTCAATGAGTTATCAGCTTGCAGGGATTATGACGGCTCTTGTTCTAAATATCCCATTTAACTTTTCGAGATACATCTTTGAGAATTTGGCTGGCAACATTAATGATGATGGATTCTTCATGTATCCTCGGTTTCTTCAGCATATTTTTGATAATCATGTCAATGAGATTACTTATCATGGAAGCATTCTACACTACACTCCTATTCCCAAAAGAGTGTTTGCTGATTGCAATGGATATAGGGGCAAACCAGTGCCGCCTACTGTTGATTTATTTGGCCATATCATTGATGCTGACTTTCAACCACCACAATTTGCAATGCCACAGATTGTACAACCTGCTGATTCTACTACTGATAGTGAATCCTCTGAGGGGGAGCAGGAGGTGCCTTTGATTGATCATGAGGAAGTGGAATCTTCAAGTTCTGAAGAGGATCAATCTTTTCGTCTACAATCTGTTGAAGAATCTTTAGTTCCTCAAAGACTTATTGCTGAAAATATTGAAAAAGAACGACAGGATTTAAGACGTCAACGCGAAGAGGCACAAGATCCTGAATATGTACCTGATATTCGGCCATCTCAAAGACGCAGAATTTCTGAACCCAGTTCATTTGCTGATATTGCTTCTACCTCTATGCCTGTTGTGACATCACAAGGTATTTCTATCTCTATTCCAGCTCCTTCTACAATACCTGTTGCTGCTTCTGTTGCAGCTGGCACATCTTCTTCTTTACCTGGACCAAGTGTTAGCATGGCTAACCTTGATGCATCTTTACAACGAGCTGTAAAACCGCTGATGACTCTTGTTGAAAATCTTCAAATGGATTTACTAAATGCTTTACAACGCATCAATACTCAAGATATTCTTCTCGAGGAACAACGACAGCAAATTCTATCTCAGAATAATCGAATAGAAGAATTGGAACTTGACGTTTTTCTTCTGAAAGAAATGTTGGTTGATCAGGGGGAGAGTGATGGTAATGATGATGATGGTGATGATGGTGATGATGGTAATGATGATGGTGATGATGGTGATGATGGTAATGATGATGATGGTGATGGTAATGATAGTGATGATGATGATGGTAATCATGGTGATGATATGACTGAAAATGCTGATGACACTAATGATGGAAATGATAGTGATCAACCAAATTTCTCACAAGCATTGGTTGTTTTTCAAGAAAACGAACCATTAGAAGTTGATCCTATAAATGCAATACATGAGTCAAGAATGTTTGAGCTTGGAGAATCATCTCGTATTTTTGATCAGGAGGAATTAATGGATAGCATTGAAGATGAAGAGGTGCTTTGTCCAACTCCTTTGAATGTGATTATTGAAGATCTAATACCATTTGTTTAACTTTGCAATGATGGTGATTATGATTTTGAAGATTTCGATCCAGAATATCCTCTGGGTTTTGAACCTGATTTCGATTATGTTCACGTTGAAGACTGGGAAGATTCTGAAGATGAAGTACATCCGGAGAATGTTCAGTCAGATATGTGTTCACAAGAAGGGTTATGGAAAGATTCTGATGATGATAAAGAGCCTGAGCAAAAAGTTTCTTGGTGGTTTCCTAAACAACCAACTCCAGTGGTTACAGTTCGTAAGTTCTTTAAAATACCAAGATATGAATGCGTTGGTAGAATTATCAGATGGAAATATGATAATGACAACAAAGTATTCATCATTAAAAGGACTGATGGACTTCAATACTTCCACTCTACATTCAAAGCCTGAGAAAAATTACCTAAGTGTGAAATCAATCATTTGGCTTCTGTGGATATCATTAATCGTTCAAGACATGGTTTGATAAATTGGATGGCAGATACTTTAACAAGAGAAAGTAATAATGGGAAATTCACATGGGTTAAGGAAACTTTCCCATTGAGAACCGTTGATTATTTTGATATCGATCCTATTTCCAATCAACCAAGAGTCACTTTGACATACTCTCGAGTTAAATGCATGACAAAGATTCCACTTGAGAAATTGCCTGTGAATTTTTCTAAGTTTGTGAGTCATTGGAGATATAACGGATCAACTGGAGAAGCAGAAATTGCTTGTTATGATAGAGACTTGAATGGAGAAGTGATGTGGAATAGAGAGTCAATTGTATATGTGTTTGATCCTCTGAGCTTAATCAATCTATCAAAAGATGATCTTGAAGTCTTGCTCGTGAATCCGATTGTATATGATGATGCATATGATGACGAAAAGATGGCTTTGAAATTTCAACGGGTTGTAGAAGTATGTTGCTCAAAAGGTATTTTTGCTGGATGCAATCTTCCTGGATATGCTTGAAGATTTGAAGAAAAGAATCAAGTATTCTCAAAGGGGGAGTTTGTAAAGACATGTTTTGATTAATACTTAATTTTTGTTCAAAGTGTTAATCCGAGATTAGGTTATCCGTGAATGTTTATGATTCGACAATAATGGATTGTCCGTGAATGCCTATTCGACATTTGCATTCCGTGAATGCTTGAATTCACGGACGGTGTAAATCCGTGAATTCTTATTCACGGATTATACTTGACATTGTCGTAGTGTGTCGTCTATAAATAGGTAAGTTGAAGTCATTTTGAATGATGCTTTTTGATGTAATTTTGAGAGCTTTGGAGAGACATTCACTTGTAACTATTGACTTCTTGTATATGAAAGATTGATATTGATAAATAATCAATATTTCCTGTTGAATACTTTTATCTCTTTCTTCTTTACTATAATTCACATTGTGATTGTGTATATTTGTATTCCGCACAAATATACATACGTTCTAGTTTGCGTATTCTGATCCGAGGACGCTCACATACTTGAATTAAATTTTGATATATCACAGGTGTATATGATGAAATATACGATGATAGTACAAAAGTGATAATTATATTTCATTATGATAACCAAGTTAGATACATGATACGAGTTTTCAAAGGATTACATAATATGGGAAGTACAAAAGGTACCGGGAATTGTTACAGCCGGTTCGAATTGTAAGAGTCCTACATAGATAGATATGGATCACAAGATGATAGTCACACCAGTTCTAACGCAAGTTTATCCTTTCCATTAGTGTGATAAGTCGATCCACGGTTATTGCGAGTCTGCTGGTTTGTCGGGCGTTATCTTCTGCCAAGGCTAGTCGTTGTACCAGCATCCTTGAGTATTCTTTGGCCTCTTGTAGGCACTGTTCACATTGTTCCAATCTGAGTCGTAAGAGCTCGACTTCTACCCCTGATTCCACTACTTGGTCGTGGAGTATGTTCATGTTGCTAACGGGGTTTTCCTGATCTTCGGAGACTTCGTTGATACGCTCTAGCACTGTGAGTCTCCAATTTTCATTTGTTTCTTGCAATGCGACATCCATGGTGCGAAGTCGTTGCTCGTGACGGTTCAGCCTAGCGGCCAAGGCCGGCAAGGTGAAGTGAGCGGGATACGGGCCAGCTCGAGGCAACCTGGAGTTCCTCCTAGCTACCCTCAGGTTCTGCAATCCGGATTGAGAGTGTGATGGATTGGGTGGTGTGTTTGCCATTCTGAGACAAAGCGTTAGAAAGAATGAGGCTTATATTCATGTAATACATATATAATATAGCCTAAGATATTGAGTGAGAGCGAGGCCTATCTATGTATAAATATAGAAAATGGGTTTTTGAGTATTTGATAAAACTAGTTTGATTAATCTTGAATTAAGACTTGTAGTGATGATATAGTTGTTAGTTGATGCTTAAATGAGTATTATATTCCAAAACCCTAAATTAGAATTGAAAGAATTAGTGTATGATCATGAGAAAAGTTATGGATTTAGTTAATTATTCATAAATTAAAGCTTGTAGTCATGTTAGAATTGTTAGTTAATGCTTAATTCATGATTTGTAGTTGGAACCTAACTTAGTATTGAAGAAATTGAGGTATGTTCATGAAGAAAGTCATTAACTTAATATGTGTAACACCCCCAAATTTACTGTTTGGCGGAAGCATAATTTGGGTGTTACTAATCAATAATCAAAACACACAGATATATAGTAAACGACTCTATATGCATTGTTTTAACAAAATATATTAATATTCAAATGTTTACAATAGTTAAATCCATACATAGCTCGTGTTCGGTTAAATGAGATATTCCAATACATAAATATTTGTACAAAATATACTAATGCAAGGAAATCTCTATTGTCTGCATGCTGACTCGAGCTATAGTAATCCCGAGGGCAGTCCAAATCTACTGCTGAGTACCTGTGATACATGCTAAAATGGGTCAGCTAACGCTAGTGAGCTCACAGGTTTGAATATCAAATAATATCGTATGAACCGCAAGATTTAAGTACTAATTTGCATCCAGCAAATAAAGATAATGATAATGTATACAGCCATGAGCACATAGTCTCAGCTTAACTCGAGGGGTCAGGATCACAATCAGTGCCTGAGCGAGGTGCCTCCACGAGTACCTAATCAACACTCGTCCGAACAAATATTAGTACGTCCGTTTACCCAGTTAGTGATTGCTAACCCAGACGAGGAGGGTCAATCCTATATGGTACCATATACTAATATTCACGTTACAACATATTACCAAACTATGCTGACGGAGGACTTTGAAATGATTAGTTGTGTAAAACTCATGTAGTATATGAAAAGGTTTGTACGTGCGTTCACATGTTAAAAATAATCAATGAATCAAACCCCTGAGTAAAAACAGTAAAAGAGGGGCCATGAGACTCACCTGAGTCTTGAAGCGTTTAATCAATAAACGTGAGTTGATTAGCCGATTAGTGTTTGTCCGAAGACTCGTAACCTGAGGGTGTCCACGACACGCGATGGTTATAAACATGATTGGGTATCTCAAAGATCACCCTTGTAGTTGTTCGTCCAACTAGAATGTCCAAATTACTACGATTTGGTTGATTTGTTTAAGTATTTGAACATCTGTACAGCCCGTTGGTGATTGTTTGTAATAATAATCTTATTATTATTGTTAAGATTTCGAAGTGTTATGCGTGAAAGCATGTTCCAATGTGTTTTAGAAGTCGTATCGTAAAAGTGTTTGATGTTATGGAAGGTCGACACTTAGAGTGAAAAAGAGTTGCAAATAGTCTATTTTTAGCATCACTTGATGCGACACTTGGGGGTTTAGGCGACACTTAGGAAGTGTCACATAAAATTGTGGAATCTGCGTTTAGGGCGTCAATTAGGGAAATGACGCATGGCGAGGCGTCACTAAGGTAGTGTCGGTTATCAGTGTCGGGTAAGGGTTCTATGCGTCACTAGTGTCGAGTGTCGGATGGAATTAGGGTTCAATTGTATGCGACACTTAGACAAGTGCCGTTGGAAGTGTCGGTAAATAGTGTAGGGCGTCACTGGACAAGTGACGGATGTAAGTGTCGGGAAAAAGGGGTCTGATGCGGAACTTAGACAAGTGACGCAAATTTAGGGTTTTATGCGTCACTTAATGCGGCACTTAAGCGACGCTATACTGGTTCGGCCTATGCAACACTTAAGACTGTTCGACGGATTTTGAGCCAAAAACGTGTTTTCTGGTTTCCCTTTGGTCCGATTCTTTTACCCAACCCTTAGATGGACATTTCAAAGCAAAATAAACAACTTTCAAGTAAAAATATACAATATCGAAGAGTTTCGAGATTTGTCGGGAATCTTACAACTTAACGCCGGAAGAAACCGAAAGGATGGAAACGTAGATCGTGATGCCGCGGTCACTTTTCTCCAAACGAGCTAAATGATTCGGGGTCATTTCGTGGTGCTTTTTAGTGGATTTAGTGAGGTGATGGTGGTGATGTTAGAAGGGAAGAGATAAAAAAAAAGGAGTAAGAGAGAGAGAGAGAGAGAGAGAGAGAGAGAGAGAGAGAGAGAGAGAGATATGATGAGAAATGAGAGAAAAGGGGAATGGGAGGGGGGTGATGTCCCCTCCTTGGGCCGGTTGGGTGGGGGCCCACCGGAGTGTGGGTCTTCAACTTTTAATCCCGTGCTTTCGCGTTCCGTGCGATGTTCGTTTTCTCGGTCGTTTAAACGATAATTTAATTATTTTATACGTTTAAATGTACATTTAAAAATACGAATGTTTTATAAATATTTTGTTGAAGTATTTTACTAAATACTTAGTAATTGAGTTATATACTATAACTTAACTTGTTTCGTTTTGTTTGCGTGTTTATTATTTTAAATCGCGAAGTCCTTGTTTGTACGATACGAATTTGAGTTGAAATATTATATAAGTAATATTTTGGATAAAATAGGGTTATTAAATAATGTCATATTATTTAATAAAAATCATTCACCAACGTCCGTATTAATTGAATCGAATTGCATTCGAATTTGAACTTGTACGATTTAATCAAATCGCATACTTGTATATATTCAACAATATATATTTTGATACATTAATTAGCCTAAAACCAAACTAATTTAATGTATTAACAAAGGATTAGTCACTAATCTCTAGTCCTAATTTGGCGGGAGCTACAATATGTATATTAAGAATTGAAGCTTTTAAGCTTAGACTGGTGATGTATGATTGATAATTGTTGTTAATGATGAAAATTAATATTATTCAAGCTAAAGTTATACATTGATTAAGTGTTCTTGAGGTTTATAATGGTTATGATTGCTATGATAATTTATATGATGAATTAGGTGTTGGTTATGGCTAAGAACATTTAATTATTAATCAAAGAATGAAGTTAGAACATGGTTACTTAAGAATTCATTAGACCTAGTATTGGGGTTTTGAGGAATTCTTAATATTTGATGTAAATGACATTGCTAGTGGTCTAAATATGTTAAATTATGATAATTAAAGTAGATTAAAATGATGTTGTGAGACTAATGATCATAACCTGATAATTGATTGTGAATCAATAATGTTAAAATAGTTATTCATAATCTTGGAATGAGTAATGTTGAATTAATATAAGTTAGTTGAATTATAATTGAAAAGTGGTTATCATGATTAAGTGATAATTCAAGAATTTAGATAATTGAGAAATATGATATGAATCCATATACGGATGGATGGATAATTGTAATGATTGTGTAAACTCATATGAATTTAGTATCTTAGAGAATAGTTGATGTAAATATAATTGCATGATGTTATTTTAAGACAAGTTACTGACTTATGTTATTCTGTTGTATTCTCAGATATGGAGAAGACTCAGTGATATTAGACTACTGAGTGGACAACTGAGGTAATCAGTGAGTGGATCTGTAACCTCCGTGTGATTTAGTTGTAACAGGTTTTGTTACAACGGGTAAATGTAGTTTTACTATTTACAGATTGTTTAGTCTGACATGATGCCATGATGATTATGGAATACGTGAGTATGTGATCACTTGATATATTGCCTTTGTGCATTGTGTATTGAGGTCAGCAGGATGCTGGGAATGGTTACTAATGTTGGGCCATTGGAATTTCCTTGTACATATCGTTAACAGAAAATTAGGTCATGTGAAATTAGTACCAAGCTATCGGTTTATTCTGTATAGGCCAATACAAATTGTGATAAGCGTTCTTAGTGGGCTACCGCGGCTGAGGGCGCCACAAGAAACACCGATCCTCATTGAGATTATGCGTTTACAATTATCTTTTTGTAAGATTTGTAATTGCTAAGTTAGACTGGTGATTGCATATCTACTCACTTAGCATTGAGCTAATTCCCCACATTAATCCTTCTTGCATGTTATATATTTAATAATGGGTGGGCAAGAAGTTAGTATTAGGATGGAATGTTTGATAACAGAGCGTCTACTCTGATATTGATTTGATTAAATCAACATGTTTTTGGGAATTATATAACACCCAACGGTAGTATTTTGGTTTATATAAACATAACTTGTCTGTATATGGTCTGAACACTTGGACTTTATATTTGTATCTTATTTAACTTGACATGTTAATGTGGATGGACTTACGCTTATGAGGTTTAAATGTTGATTTTAAAATATTTAAGTTGGTTTGAAATGAGGGATGTTATATTACACATGGGTCAACAAACAATCAAGCATCATACCAGTGTTTGGATAACTTTTGCAAGTGTATACTTCATCTTTACTCGGCCAAATACCTTAGAAAACCAATACTACAAGATGTTCAACATTTACAAGCCAAACATTAAGAGTTGCATAGTTTTTCGGGTATGCTCGGAAGCATAGATTATATGCATTGGTCGTGGAAACTTGTCCGCTAGCATGGAAAGGACAATACACACGAGGTGATCATGGGCATCCAACCATAATGCTTGAAGCGGTTGCCTCATATGATTTGTGGATTTGGCACACTTTATTTTCGTATGGCCGGTTCAAACAACGACATCAATGTTCTTAATGAATTAGATTTGTTTAATGATCTACTACAAGATAGAGTGCCCGTAGAACCGTTTACTATTGCGGGCCAAACCTTTACGAAAGGATATTACCTCGCTGACGGAATTTATCCGGAATGGGCGACTCTTGTTAAGTCGTTTAAATGTCCAATCGAGGAAAGGAATATGAAGTTTAAGACCTACCAAGAAGCGGCACGAAAGATATAGAACGCGCATTTGGAGTCCTTCAAGGACGGTGGGCAATAGTGAAAAACCCCGCGAGGCCGTATAGCGTCAACAAAATTAAACGAATTATGTACGCTTGTGTTGTCTTACATAATATGATCGCCGAGGACAACGGACGTAATATACGTGAACTTGAGGAAGATTATCCGTCGGACCCGAGAAACCTATTAACATTTTCGTGGGACGAGAGGGTTGCAACACAATTGCGCATGGATAAGGGATTACGCGACCAACGGGTTCATCATCAACTTCGCAATGCTCTTATCGGACACATCTGGAATCTCCAACGTGGCTTTCATCGCTTGCACCGTTCTTAGTGTATATTAGTGTTTTTAGTAACTGTAACGTTTTATTTTTATTATCATATTGTTTTTTTAATTATTATTGTATTTTTTATTTTTAGGATTGTAATGTTTTAATAATAAATGTAACGTCTTATTTTTATTATCGTATTGTTTTTTTAATTATTATTGTAATTTTTATTTTTAGGCATGTAATGTTTTTATTTATTAATGTAATATTTTTAATTATTAATGAGATAGTTTTTATTTAATTTGTGTTGAATTAATTAAATTAATAGTTAGTGGGTCCCAGAAATGTAAAGGAAGATAGGATTGTTGGCAGCGCTTTGTCAGTCTTTTGTCAGTTTGATTGTACTGACGTGACGCTGAATTAGCACAAAGGAAGAAAGAAGTAAGAAGTCACTGATGAGAGTGGTCTAAGAGTAATTTACAAGTATTAATATATTATAAATAAATAAATGTTATTGTATCGAAATAAAGACTAAATAGTTTTGAGCGGTATAACAAAAGTGTTTTTAGTAAGTTTAATTACTTCGATAATAAAAGAATTTATAAATTAGAATCAATATCAATTACACGTTTATACGAGAAAAAGAAAACAAGGCTTCAACCTGACCATATGTCAAATATGCATGGAGGTGTTAAATACACCAAACAATATTGGATTCAAACACCAAAATTATGCCATAATAGGTTGTACAATGAACTGTATCTGTTGTATAATACGTTGTAGGAACACTTTTTGTGTTTATCAACTCCCAATATGCAAGCATACATATAAGGAGTGGATTTTATACAAACAAATTTAATCATTTATTCATCCAAATCACACATCGTAAGCTCTTCCCTTTACGAAGCAAATCGAAAGCCTTATTGATGTCTTCAAAGTCAACCTCATGCGTAACAAATTCATCGAGTTGTAGTTCCTGAAAGAATTGACGATTGTTAAAATATCGTTTGTCGTTACAGTTTTTTTTGTATTCGTTAATATTTATTTATAATGTGTCTATTTCCTTTTTTAGCCACATCAATGAAGCAGATATAAATGGGCACCAGGAAATGCATATGGAAATCGATGAATTTGCATTCGCATATTTGTGTTGTCTTGTGACATTGTGTTTAGAAATGAAGTGAACATCTGAAATACTCTTAATAATAACAAGTTTATTGATGGCTGGAGTATATTACATCTGTTCAAAAAAAGTTTGACTTTGTAAGTCAACGGAGCTGATATTTCTTCTGACATTTGGTATAAGTGCATCAAACTTTATAAATAACATGAGACAGATGGAGAATGTTGGTGTTAATTTGAAAAACAAAATCCATATCAATTAGACTTATAGAAAGCAATGGATTGATTTCAAAAGTCAAAGACATACTATGAATGAAAAAGATTGTGTTTACCTTATTCATGTAGCGTTTTATGAGGATGGGGATATCAGATTTCGGTTTAAGACCTCCAAAAAGGGAGCCTGTAAGAGTTTTTCCACTGTGAAGTACCTCGAAAGAACTGAAGGTCAACATTGCCCCAGGCTGGTCAACTCCTAAAACAACTGTTTTCCCCCATCCCTGAACATTACATCCATATACAAATGAAGCCACTTCAATTAGTGCATAGAAAACAACTGGCCAGAGATGATAAAAAAAACATAGAGTTTAGTATCCCATTTGATATTTTCACGTCATGGAAGAAAAGAAAATGGTATAAGTTTAAATATTTGGATCATTAACATGTCGTTAATAATCAGAATATGAATGGAGATCGAGAAAGTGATAGAATGGACCTTTCTACAAGCAGCGTATGCTTCATGCACCTGGGACGCCAAACCAACACACTCAAAGCAATAGTCTGCACCTCCACCAGTCATATCCATTACCTCCTGATTCAAGCAACAACTTTATGTTATAAAATAAACTTGCATTCATATGTTGATATGAAAATATGAATCAAATATTCCAATGCATTACCTGGCTCACAGTTTTATCCCCTATGTCAAGCGAGTTCACAAAATCAGTCACGCCAAATTTCTTTCCTGTCGATAAGAAAGTACATGATTAAAAAACGGATTCTAGCTAAACTGATAGAAAAAAGAATAAAATAAAAAAACAGTCTATTTAAATTTAAATGCCAGAAAAATTCATTACCTAGTTCGAACTTTTCTTGGTTCACATCAATTCCAATGATCCTCGTTGCTCCACATAGCCTTGCACCCTCAGCAACCTGGAAAAACGAAACATGAACATTGTACCCTCATTGTGCTATATTTCATTTTAAAAATGAATCTTCTTATTCGAGATATATTATAACCTACAACTAGCTCCTTCATGATCTGAGTTATTAGTTTAGTATAATTTATTATCATGTTCAATCATAAACTTTACTGAAGCCTCTGTTTTTGATGCCTCAAAATATAACAAATACTTGCAAGTTGCAATACGAATCGAGCAGACTTATACCGCTAGCCCAATTGCACCCAATCCAAATATAGCAACTGTTGTGCCGGCCTCCACATTGGCTGTTTTCCAGGCCGCACCAACCCCTGAAAACATAATGATTTTTCATACACTGAGATCGTAATCTTTGAGCATTTAAATATTGTTACTTATTCATCACCAAGATATTATCTTTTCTGTCTTGAAAATATAATGTAGTAGTTATCATCTGTTAACTAAAAACTTTAAAGAATTTTTTTATTTTGTTATATTATCTTTTCTGTCCGAAATGGTTTATGAGTTATATTCCATCTTATATTAACATGATTTATTTCAACGCATTAGCTTAGTGGGTTTACCAAACCGCAATAATTTTTTTTATTTTGTTATTATTTTTTTAATATTTTTGAAAGTTCGGAAGTTCAATCTCATAGTCTGAAAAGTCAAACTGTACTTCTTTGTTGGAAATGGGAGAGTAGGTGACAATTCCAACCATGGGTTGATTTCAGCTATGTTTAATCTCTAACAGGTAAAGGTAAAAAAGAAAAAAAAAAGTAAAGGAAATGGGTCAAGTGGGTTGAACAGTTTAAAGCTTAAAAATTGCCCAAATGTATTTTTGACGCATACAATGTCTGGGATGGCTTCATATAAAAACTTAAATCATATTTGAATTATAATATATTTTTTGTAAGTGTATTGTAATTTGTACATACTCTTTTACCTACACTGACCAGTTAGGAGGCCGCCCATTTTGTCACCTGTAGTAAATAATATAATACACTAATCCAGTAATAAGTATATAGGAAGATTTAAATTCTACCAGTTGATATTCCACAACTTAAGAGGCAAGCTCTGTTTGCTGGGATTGCTGGGTCAATTTTGGTGAGATGGGCAATGTCAACTACCGTGTACTCACTAAAACTCGACACGTACAAGAAGTGGTATAGGGTATCTCCATTGATGTCTGTGAACCTGCTCGTCTCTTCTCTATCCATATAAGGAGAAACTTGGAAAGGTAATTTAGTACATAGATTGCTCTTATGGGACAAGCAATCTGTACATTCACCACAATCCGGCAGAAAGATTGGGATCACAGTGTCTCCTTCGACAACTTCATGCACACCTTCTCCCACACTCTCAACAACCCTTCAAGCAACAAAATGAAAACCTTATTATATATTTTATGTACTTGGTTATTACATATGTTCCATCATGATTATTTCATTCTTTCCGGTGATACCATATAATTGCAAATTAAAGTGTTATTCTATATGTGAACTGTCAAAAAGATACCATCCAACAAGTTTGACCTTTTTTTATTTAAGTTTTGGACTTTTTGGTAACAAACTTTAGTTTGCACTCACAAAAGACATAAGCTTTTACAAAAGTTTTCAACAAGGCTACTTTTTTGTATTAACCCATTTCTAGGAGCCATGGCAACAACATACACCAGCAACATGTAAGAAAAAGTCAACAGGGTCAAATGTACTAATGCGTCTGTTTCCGCAACATCTTTTTGACCTGTTAAGTGGTAATCGAGCAGATTACCAGATCGAGAATTTGAAAGTTTGAGCCTTTTTTCAGTGAAAGTGAAGTTGAATAAGACCAAAGTATGTTACATTTTAATGCAATCAATCCCACCCAAAAATGACTAAATAGATATGTATCAAGAATTCAAGATCATCAACACATTGCTTGATTAGAAATAGAAATATACAGTATGTTATATTAGTATAAAACTCTTAAATTAGAAACTGTTACAATTCTATAGAAGTAGTGTTTCATGTATAGAAAGACTAGTTGTAATCTAAGAACCTACAAATCTATAAGAAAATATAGTATATTATAAAAAGTCCAAATTAAACCGAAATCAGTCACACGAAAGGAATCAAGTTAAAGGATCTATCATGAGGAGACACATAAATTTAATGAATCCTTACCCGACCGCTTCATGACCGAGTATTCTAGGGTAAATAGCAGGAGGATGCTTCAAGAAGTAAAACAACAATAATTAGTTTTTAAGGTTGCACAATCAATCAAAGCAGTTGACTAAATTTGACAATGTACCTCCAATTTCCAAAAGGTAACATCACTATGACAAAGAGATGTACATATGATTTTGATTCGAACTTCACGATGTTTTGGTGGTGCCACAATCACTTCCTCTATCACCAGTGGCTTTCCTGGTTCCCTAGCAATCGCCGCTGCCGAAAACATAAACAAAGTAATCCATTAGTCTCTGACAATGATATTAAACATTAAGATAGATAACGAAAGTTTTAAAAAAGCTCGATACAGGTAACGTAAGTTCATTTACACGTTAAAAAACTGAATGCTCATTTTGATCATAGGAAGTTAACATAAATAAAAAGCGGATTACATCAATCACAAACGTCTATTATTAACATAAAGAGATCTAAAACGTAGTGTAAGTTAAGGAAGTTACCTCTGCATAGGATAGGTTTGCCTGAAGTGTTGTTGGTGGAGCTTTTTCCGTTCATAGTCAGCACTCAACAACCACACTATTTTCTTCTTTTTAGAAAAACTTCAAAAACTAATAATTGTCTGTTTCTGTCGCAAAACAGATAAAAAATTGTAATATTGTGGATCTTGTTTTGGGGTTTGAACTTTATAGTGTTTTGGAGTTAGTGAGTACGGAGACCTCCGTCACTAATTAAAGTTACCTTTTTCAAAAAGTGATTGAAACTATTAGCTATTAACATATTTATCAAAAATTAATTTTATTTCTATACACTAAATAAAAGAAAAAAAGCAATTAAGTATTAAGCTGCCCCACGTGAAAAATGGGTGAACATCGGATATCTAACGATTTCAACCGACAGAATCATGCCATCGACGTCGGCTCCGTCGGTTGGAACCGACGGCCAAGAGACGAAACCAATGAATATCTAACTAATTCATTTCGATAATATATGATTTGTTTCGATAATATATTTATGATAGTTTAATTTTTTTTACTAGTGTGATTTTCATTTGAATTTATTTCTATTCCAATGTAATTTGTTAGGAGAAAGGGATTAAGATTCAATTATGGCTATTGGATTATACTTTGGTTTGGATCAATGATTATAAGAAATGTCATTTATGTAATTAGTTTGAAAAAATAGGGGTTAGAATTAACAAAAAAAAAAAAAAAAAAAAAAAAAAAAAAAAAAAACCCAAACCACTCCCACTATTTTAATTTTTACAATTTAACATATTCACTTTCTTTTCTTCCTTCTCCTACCTTCTATGTGGAATATTATGATGGTGTATTACCGGATTGCTTCCGAGCAAGAGGTGTGCACAATCAAGTAAATTATGTTGCTTCTAACCAATTGTTGATTATGTAGTTGTTTATAGCACATTGTGTTGAATATGTGCTAAGAAGAATTATATTGATTATTTATGATGATATGTGGAAAATTATGTAGCCTATGTGAATTATGTGGAATGAGCAGCTTGTAGGGATCTTATGAAGTTATAGTATGCATACTATTGGCTGCAGGACTGCAATACGTAGTTTAGCTAACTGCGGTTAGCATTATGATGTTGAGCTTGGTATGCATACCAACGTGGTATGGTGCATCGCATATGGAGTTATTGGCTGCAGATTTGCACAGAGTTTCCATCTCTACAACCGCTCAGTACTTATTTGCCTAAGCACTTATATGTTGTTTAATTATGATTAAAGTGATTTCTACGTTGTTTACATGGATTATTCATTTAATTTCTCGTATGCTCACTAAGCTTTAAGCTTACCCCTTTCCGTGGTTCTATGTTGTTGGTACTTGGTTCGGTTGAACCAATTGGATGGAATATGATTACAAGAAGGTAGCGTTGATTGTAGCTTGCAATATGGTTAGACAAGCTCTCTCTTCTTTTGAATTGTCATTATGTTTATCACTTGTGTAAATCGCCCAAAAAGACACATTTGAAGTTATGTTGACGATTTAAGGTGTAAAGTGGTCAAATGGTTGAAAAGTATACCTTTTACTCGTCAAAGTCAAAGATGAATGTAGTAGTGTCGATTTGGGAAATGGTTATGTTGTAAAGTGGTAAAAATGATTAAGTGTTCATGTGTATGGTGTTGATCATGGTTTTGATGGAATTATGATCAAAGGGTCAAAAGTTGTATGTTGGTTCATTTATGTGGTCATGAGTCATTAATTATGATATGTTGTTAAAAGGAGTTGAATTTAAGTGTCAAATGGTTATTATGGGTTAAATTTTGGTGAAAATGTCCAAATAGACCATAAACGGGTCAAAGGGGTCAAAATGGGTTATAATGAGTGTATGATGTTGAGGAATATATTCACACGTCACAAATGTATGTAGAAACATGTTGGCAAAAGGTTGAAGTCAGAAATCAAGTGAATTAGAATATGACTTGTCAACCAAAATGGTCTAAAATGGCCATAAATAAGCCATACGTCCATTTTCTCGTTAAACGTGTATTTTGTTGAGACATAGTTTGTGACAACAGATCTAGATTGAAATAGGACTGGTGTAATTATTATCATGTTTGTACATTGGTTTAGATTTGTAAATAAATGTTTGTTTTGTTATTAATATTCGTTAAATATATTAGTATATTAAAGTGTTATACGAATATCGAAAATGAAATAAACATGTATAGCGAGTCGAGATCTCAAGTCGCAAGGCATTGCGATGCGAGATGAGATTTAAACTCGCAATACAATAAGTATCGCGAACCAAAGCCAAGCTAGGCTTGGGCTGCGAGTTGAGTTGGACTCGCAGGCCCATGACCTGCGAGGTGAACTCAGTATATATATTTGATTCGGTTTGACTTAAACAAGACTTTTTGCCATTCGAATTTTGATATTTGCGAATTGAATAATCCAGAGAAAAACGTATTCTAAATGCTAGGCTTTGACGGTTTATCGTTTAAAGCTAAGTATTAGTTAATCTAAACGCAAACTTATTCGTTATAGTAAGATAACGACATATTAAGGGATTCCGCACCTTAATATTACAGATAACGAAGTTATCGATCCTAGAACTAGGGACTTACATCTGGTATCAGAGCTTTCGGGCTAAATACGAGTAAGTTTGGAGTTTTTACGATCATTGCGTTTGATTTCGGGTTGTTTTTACGTGCATTAGTACATATTAACGATCAAAATCATTCTCTGGACGATTTAGGGTTTGTTTACGAATGAAATTTCTAGTTTCAATCGTAAAAATACCAAAAATTTTCGTATTCGGGGTTTTTCAGCCGTTTCGCGAGTTGAGATTAGGGTTTCAGCTACGTCTGCGAACCGAGTTGAACTTGCGAACTGAACCCAGTTGTGCGAGTTGAACCAAGATGCGAATCGAGACCACTTGCGAACCGAGATCACTTGCGAGTTGACATCTGTTGCGATCCGAACTGAGATTGGCGAACTGAAGTTTGCGAGTCTTGCGAATTGAACTCAGTTGCGAATCGAGTTTAATCTGAATTCGCAGAACAGTCTGAATTTTTGAAGATGTCTGATTTAAGTAAAATGATTGAGATGGAACATGAGGTTGGAAAATCTAATGTTCCACCTAAATTGTTAAGACTTGAAGATTACTACAGTTGGAGAGATAGCTTTGAATCTTACTGTAGATTCCATGATCTCTCAATCTGGATGTGTATCAAAACTGGATACACCGCACCTACTAAATCTGTTCAAAATGCCACTGTGGTGATTACTTATCAGAATATGACTGATCAACAAAAGGAGGACTATAAAGCAGAGAACAAAGATCATTCTTGTATTAAAATGTGTCTTCCTAAAGAGATCAATCATCAGCTGAAATCCTTTCATACTGCTAAAGAGCTCTGGGAAGCTCTTGAGAAAAGAGGTGAAGGTAGTCCACAAGTGAAAGCAGGCAAGAAGAATCTTCTCAAGAAGCAGTTTACAGTGTTTAAAGCTTTGAAGGGAGAAGATCTTGATACCTATGTTACCAGTTTCTACCATCTACTGAGAGAGCTAGAAAACCATGAGATTACCGTAGAAGAATTAGAGAAAACCGACAAATTTATTGAGGGTTTACCATCTAAGTGGGAAATGCATGGTGTTATGCTCAATGATAATGAAACAAGATATGCTACCATGACCTTAGAGAAGGTTATTGACAAGCTTAAAGGTTATGATTTCACCAAAAATTCAAGAGATACCGATTCTGATCAGGTTCAGAACCCTGGGTTATATCATGGTAAGACAAATCTTTCGACTGCGTCCTCTAGTTCGACCACTGCATTGTTAGTTGGTGATACTGGTGAAAATGGTGAAATGATAACTGAGGATATGT
Source organism: Pseudognaphalium luteoalbum (assembly GCA_963422505.1). NCBI lineage: Eukaryota > Viridiplantae > Streptophyta > Magnoliopsida > Asterales > Asteraceae > Pseudognaphalium > Pseudognaphalium luteoalbum. The sequence continues at coordinate 49,277,854 of OY730194.1, forward strand.
GTTTTCTTTCTTCATCTGGTAGTGAAGCAAAAGGAAAAGGTACTGAGAAGTCATCTCAAAAGCATCAGAAGATGCCTATGAGTGTGAAATTTGCTGAACAACAACTGTCTGTTCTTGCTTACTTTGTTGCTTCGTATGAGAATTATATTGATTGTAAAATCAATGATCCAATTCTCTTTGATGAAGATTATGATCAGGTAGATCCTGATTATCTTGAAGAAATATATCTCCAGGATCAACTTGCTTTGTTATCAAGGAGAGTTAAGAATTTCTTGAAGAGGACAGGAAGAAAGGTTGTTGGCAACAGATCAGGGTTTGATAAAACCAAGATCAAGTGTTTTAACTGTCAAGGTTATGGACACTTTGATCGTGAATGCCAAAGACCTAAGGTAGAAACTAATGGAAAACAAGGTTCGGGGAGTACTCTTGCTTCCAAAGCCTTGGTTGTAAAGCAGTTAGATGGCTCTTATGATTGGAAAGCTCATTCTGAAGAAGCTTTGATGGCTGAGATTGATGATCAAGGGAGAACTGCTGATACAATGTCCTACATGCCTATTGATGTAGAACAACAAGTAGAGGTGTCTGCGTCTGAAGTGAAAACAAGTGATGATGATGTGTTGTTTATGGCTTTAACTCAGGAAATGAGTCCAGAAGAGTTTGTGGCACACATGGATGAAATTCAAACAGATAAGAAAAGGGTATGTCTTGATATTCTTACTCTTGCTGATATCTGTTATTTAGTTACTGATTTACAATCTCAGATTAGTATGTTAACTGTCTCAAATAGCAATTTATTATCCCAATTGAATGTGGATAAAGAATCTTATAAGACTGTTAGATCCCGAACTTGACTAAGCCCATATGGATGTGCGTAGATTAAGTGATGATAAACAGGCCTTAAAAGATAAGATTAAGTCTGATACTTCTGATAGGAAAGCTCTTAGATACACCATAAATGAAAATCGGTTATCATAGATGGTCTTTACATGAACATTAAAGACTTAAATGAAACAATTGCTAGTAGGGATCAGGAAATAGCAAATCTTAATTTGAAGTTTGTTGAGCAAAACCGTAAGCTTGAATCTTATAGAACTATTGAAATGGATAAAATGCTTGATGCTCAACGTAGTGTAAAGGACAAGACTGGGATAGGATACAATGATGTAGCCCCTCCTTTTAATGCCAATTACACTCCTATTCCTGAAGATTCTGAAATGGTTGATGCTAATTCTGAGGTTATAGTAACTAATAAGTCTGATAAATCTGAGGCACAGAAGAATGTTGTTAAGAATCTGTCATCAGATAATGGTAAGATTTCACCTATCACCAAAATACAATTTGTATCGGGTGGAGTGATTAATGATACTAAGACTGATGATAAGGTTAATAAGGAACAAACACATGAATCTTTAGTGCCTAAGACTCCGAATGAGAAAGCAAAAGTTAATAAATCACGAAAGCAGATGTCATGTTTCAAGTGTTACCAAAAGGGACACGTAGCTTCTTTGTTTTCCAAATAAGAAACTGGAAGCATCACATAAGCTTGTGATTGATGAAAAGACACCGACTAACTCTAGTTTGAATATGGATAGGTTAGATACCAAACCTAAGTTAGGTAATAAACCTGTTAACATTCTTAAAAGAGATGGTACTCATAGTGTCTCCCCACCTAAACCTAAACGGCCATATACTCTAAGTGACAATTCTTCTAATAAGCCTAGGGATATGACACCGTCAAGGTTTAGAACTCAAAGTAGAAATCACAGTCATTATAAGAGTGGTTCCACTTCACGAACACATGAGTTTAATTATAATTATAATAATAGAACTCTTAATTAAGTGCCTAGGAGGTTCTCCTCAAATTCACCTCTTAAGGCTGATCCCACAAGCTCAAGCATATTCGAAAGTAACCAAAGCTCCTGATGGGAAGAATGGTTATTTTAAAGAGCTTCAGTTTGTTGATGATAAGGGACAAACCAAGACCGTAATGGCTTGGGTCCCTCTTGACAACTGATTGTGTTTTGTGTTGTGTGCAGGAGCCTACTGTGAACAAGGATAGCTGGTGGTATGTAGACAGTGGATGCTCAAGGCATATGACTGGAGAACGAAGTCTACTAAAGGACTTAAAAGAAGGTTTCAAGCAAAAAGTTAATTTTGCAGGAGACAAAGGAGGAGTAATTATGGGAAAAGGAAAAGTTTCAAATGGAACTTTGACTCTAGAGGATGTGAATTATGTTGAAGAACTAACACACAACCTAGTGAGTGTTTCCCAAGTCTGCGATAAAGGTCATCCAGTTCATTTTAATGAAAATGAGGCTTTAGTTCTGAAGCCGGGCTTCACAATTCCTGAAGAATGGATATTGATAAGGGCACCAAGGAAGAAGGACATCTATGCTATAAACATGGGTGTTTCTAACTCTTTAATGGTGTCTACATGTTTGTTATCTAAGGCCTTAGAAGCAGATGCATTATTATGGCATAGGAGAATGGCACATCTGAACCGGAGAAAGATGAATTTCATAACCAAAAATGGGTTAGTTCTAGGTGTACCACAAAAACGTTTCGAGTCTGAAGATAAGTGTGTTTCTTGCATGAAAGGAAAGCAGCACAAGAAACCACACAGATCTAAGAATGAAAACTCTATCTCCTCACCATTTGAGTTGCTACATATGGAATCTTCGGCCCTATAAGCAAGAGAAATCTAGGTGGCAAATGGTACAGTTTGGTTGTCACAGACGATTATTCTAGATTCTCATGGGTGTTCTTTTTGGGATCTAAGGATGAAACTCCAGGAATTCTAATTGAGTTCTTTGATCTAGTAGAGAATGTCTATAAGACAAGAGTGAAGCGTATTCGTAGTGACAACGGAACAGAATTCAAAAACTCAACGTTGAATATCTATTGCTTAAGCAAAGGGATTATTCATCAATTCAGTGCACCTTATGAACTTCAACAGAATGGTGTAGCTGAAAAGAAGAATAGAACGTTGATAGAAGCTGCTAGGACAATGCTTGCTGATTCAAAGCTTCCTGTCATCTTTTGGGCAGAAGCAGTGAATACAACATGCTATGTTCTAAATAGAGTTCTTACGGTCAAAAAGAAGAACAAAACTTGTTACGAGCTTTTGAACAATAAGAAACAAAACTTAAAAGGATTTGAACCCTTTGGAGTTTCGTGCATTATATTAAAAACTGGTCATCAAGCTAAATTTGGTGAGATGGCCGACGAAGGATTCTTCCTAGGTTATATGCCTAATTCGCCAAACAAGAGAGTTTTTAATAAAGTTACAGGACGTTTGGAGGTAGTGTATAACATTGAAGTTACAAGCTACACACCAGATGTACATAAGGGCTTAGATTGACAATTTGATTATTCTGATCTTTTTGCATCTTTTAAAGTGCCTGTAAGTGATTTTGTCAGTGATTCAGAGATTTCTGAACATTTATTGTCTGGAAATGAGGATATTGGCCACACTCCAATATCAAATGCTCAATCTTCTGCAATCAAGAGAAGTGCTGATGCAAATCAACCATCTACTAGTGGATCTCAAAGATCCAAAGTAAATACACCTCCAGATGAGGAAGAGCTGCTGCAAGACTTAGTGGATGATATCATTACTCCACTTAGAGAATTAAGAATATCTTCTGATATTGATAATTCACAGCCATCCAGTGAGGAGGTACCAGATTTGGAAGGCACACCTGAACCTCATAGTACTCATGAAATAGGTACTAATTTGGAGGATGAAATACCGGTTGAACCGATAACGGTTACTCGGACTAGCAAGAATCACCCACCTGAGAATATCATAGGTGATCCTCAAATACCTATGTTAACTAGAGGACAAGTTAAAGCTAGTATTTTTGATAATCAAGTTCACCCAAGCTTGTATTCCGAAATGAAAGAGACAGAGATTTCTAATCAATGTCTATATTCATGCTTTATCTCATAAGTTGAGCCTAAAAATGTTCAAATGGCTCTAAAGGAAAGTTCGTGGGTGGAAGCAATGCAAGAAGAACTATCTCAGTTCTCAAAATTACAAGTATGGGAGTTGGTTGACCTTCCAAAGGGAAAGTATTCAATTGGAACTAGATGGGTATTTAAGTGTAAGAGAGATGATCGGGGTGTCATTACTCGCAATAAAGCTCGTCTAGTGGTTCAAGGGTTTATCAACAAAAAGGAATAGATTACAATGAAGTGTTTGCACCAGTTGCTAGGCTAGAAGCAGTTAGAGTATTCTTAGCATTTGCCTCATTTAAAGGTATAAAAGTTTATCAGTTGGATGTTAAGAGTGCGAGAAGGAATAGACTTGAATTAATAAGCGTAATTCCAAGCGTACACCCAAGATTACAAGATGGTCCTTGCTTTCGTTCTACTCTAAACAAGCTTCCTAACTAGCCTAATATTAATTTTGAAGTAAGAAAATAGAATGAGAAAGTAAGAAAGTAATATCACTAATACATATGGTGTGTAAAGTGTGTTTGGAAGGTGTGTGTGGTAATGAAGCCTCATGCCTCCTATTTATAGGAGAAACCCAGCTCATGTTAGCATCTTGAGGAGCACTTTAGCAAAAGGTGGAAAAGGTAGTTCACCAGGTACGTACAATCGCGCAAAGGTGTGGCACCGGGTACGTACAATCGCGTAAAGGTGTGGCACCGGGTACATGAAAGGACCAAAAAGCGGAAACGAGATGGGGGAGGGGAGGACGGCGCCACCACCATGGTGGCCGGCAGCGGTGTGGTGGTGGCCGGCGGCGGCTAGCTGCCACCCGCCCCGGTTTGTCGTCTTTTGCTTCGTTTCTTAGATTGCGTGTGTTTTCTTTGTTATGCGTCCATTTTCATCGATTCTTTTTTCGTTGGATTCGTTTTCCAAAAATGAAGATTTTGATGGAAAGTAATCCCAAAATTGAGCTTCCTATCTCCAGATATTGCGTACGAATCATTTGAATTTTCCGGTGGGCGTAGAATCTTCATTCTTTATCCGTTTTTGTTGATTCTTCTTTTGTTAGACTCGTATTTTGAAAACGAACATCTTGGATAAGATGGATGTTGATGATGGGCACTTTAGTATTTAAATCTTTTTTTGATGCCTTTAATCTTCAATCGTGCATGGAATGTTCATTTTTCATCCGTTTTGCTTGATTTTTATCGTGCAACCTTGTTTTGACCTCCTTGGCAGATTCTCATTGATTTAAGTGTTATTTGAGTTCAAATGCCAAGAATCGTTCCAGAATGAGAGAGATATCGGTAGTAAAAACGTGACTTTTTACACGATATCAGATACATTGCAGCTACTCAATCTGTCCAAAATGCCACTGTGGTTATTACCTATCAAAATATGAGTGATCAACAAAGGAGGACTTTGAAGCAGAGAACAAAACTCATTCTTGTATTAAGATGTGTCTTCCTAAAGAGATCAATCATCATCTGAAATCTTTTTATACTGCTAAAGAGCTCTGGGAAGCTCTTGAGAAAAGAGGTGAATGTAGTCCACAAGTGAACGCTGGCAAGAAGAATCTTCTCAAGAAGCAATTTACAGTGTTTAAAGCTTGGAAGGGAGAAGATCTTAATGCTTATGTTACCCGTTTCTACCATTTACTGAGTGAGCTAGAGAACCATGAGATTACTGTAGGAGAACCAGAGAAAACCGACAAATTTATTGAGAGTTTGCCTTAAAAGTGAGAAATGCATGGTGTTATGCTTAAGGATAAATATGCTACCATGAACTTAGAGCAGGCTATTGACAAGCTCAAAGGTTATGATTTCACCAAAAAGTCAAGAGATACCGATTCTGATCAAGTTCAGAACCCTGGGTTATATCATAGTAAAACCAATCTTTCGACTGCTTCCTCCAGTTCGACCACTGTTTTGTTAGTTGGTGATACTAGTGAAAATGGTGAAATGATAACTGAGGATATGTGTTTTCTTTCCTCATCTAGTAGTGAAGTAAAATGAAAAGGTACTGAGAAGTCACCTCAAGAACATCAGAAGATGCCTATGAGTGTGAAATCTGCTGAACAGTAACTGTCTGTTCTTGCTTCCTTTGTTGCTTCGTATGAGAATTACATTCAGAGTAAAATCAATGATCCGATTCTTTTTGATGAAGATTATGATCAAATTGACTCTGACTATCTTGAAGAAATAGATCTCCAGGATCTACTTTCTATGTTATCAAGGAGAGTGAAGAGTTTCTTAAAGAGGACTGGTAGGAATGTTGTTGGCAACCGATCAGGGTTTGATAAAACCAAGATCAAGTGTTTTAACTGTCAAGGTTATGGACACTTTGCTCGTGAATGCCAAAGACCTAAGGTAGAAACTGGAAATGGAAAACAAGGTTCGGGAAGTACTCTTGCTTCCAAAGCCTTGGTGGTAAAGCAGTTAGATGGCTTTTATGATTTGAAAGCTCAGTCTGAAGAAGCTTTGATGGCTGAGATTGAAGATCAAGAGAGAACTGTTGAATCAATGTCCTACATGCCTACTGATGTAGAACAACGAGTAGAGGTGCCTGCGTCTGAAGTGAAAGCAAGTGCCTGCGTCTGCCCACCTAAACCTAAACGGCCATATACTCTAAGTGACAATTCTTCCAATAAGCCTAGGGATATGACACCGTCAAGGTTTAGAACTCAAAGTAGAAATCACACTCATTATGAGAGTGGTTCTACTTCACGAACACATGATTTTAATTATAATTATTATAATAGAACTCTTAATTCAGTGCCTAGAAGGTTCTCCTCAAATTCACCTCTTAAGGCTGATCATCCACAAGCTCAAGCATCTTCAAAAGTAACCAAAGCTCCTAATGGGAAGGATGGTTATTTTAAAGAGCTTAAGTTTGTTGATGATAATGGACAAACCAAGACCGTAATGGCTTGGGTCCCTCTTGACAATTGATTGTGTTTTGTGTTGTGTGCAGGAGTCTACTGTGAACAAGGATAGCTGGTGGTATGTAGACAGTGGATGCTCAAGGCACATGACAGGAGAGAGAAGTCTACTGAAGGACTTCAAAGAGAGTCTGAAGCAAAGAGTTAATTTTGCTGGAGATAAAGGAGGAGTAATTACTGGGAAAGGAAATGTTTCAAATGGAACTTTGACTTAGAGGATATGAACTATGTTGAAGAACTAACTCACAACCTAGTAAGTGTTTCCCAAGTCTGTGATAAAGGTCATCCAGTTCATTTCAATCAAAAGGAAGCCTTAGTCCTGAAGCCTGGAGTTAAAGTACCTGATGATTGGATATTGATAAGGGCACCAAGGAAGAAGGACATCTATGCTATAAACATGGGTATTTCTAACTCATCAATGGTGTCTACATATTTATTATCTAAGGCTTCAGAAGCAGACACATTATTATGGCATAGGAGAATGGCACATCTGAACTGGAGAAAGATGAATTTCATAACCAGAAATGGGTTAGTTCTGGGTGTACCACAATAACATTTCGAGTCTGAAGATAAGTGTGTTCCTTGCATGAAAGGAAAGCAGCACAAGAAACCACACAGATCTAAAACTGAAAAATCGATCTCCTCACCATTTGAGTTGCTACACATGGACCTCTTCGGCCCTATAAGCAAGAGAAGTCTTAGTGGCAAATGGTACTGTTTGGTTGTCACAGACGATTATTCTAGATTCTCGTGGGTGTTCTTTTTGGGATCTAAGGACGAAACTCCAGGAATTTTAATTGAGTTCTTTGATCTAATAGAGAATGTCTATAAAACGAGAGTGAAGCATATTCGTAGTGACAACGGAACAGAATTCAAAAACTTAACGTTGAATATCTATTGCTTAAGCTAAGGGATTATTCAACAATTCAGTGCACCTTATGAACCTCAACAGAATGGTGTAGCTGAAAGGAAGAATAGAACGTTGATAGAGGCTGCTAGAACAATGCTTGCTGACTCAAAACTTCCTGTCATCTTTTGGGCAGAAGCAGTGAATACAACATGTTATGTTCTAAATAGAGTTCTTACGGTCAAAAAGCAGAACAAGACTTGTTATGAGCTTTTGAACAATAAGAAACCAAACTTAAAAGGGTTTGAACCCTTTGGAGTTTCATGCACTATATTAAAAACTGGACATCAAGCTAAATTTGGTGAAAAGGATGACGAAGGATTTTTCCTAGGTTATATGCCTAATTCGCCAAACAAGAGGATCTTTAATAAAGTCACAGGACGTTTGGAGGTAGTGTATAACATTGAAGTTACAAGCTACACACCAGATGTACATAAGGGCTTAGATTGACAATTTGATTATTCTGATCTTCTTGCATCTTTTAAAGTTCCTTTGAGTGATTTTGTCAGTGATTCAGAGATTCCTGAACATTTATTGTCTGGAAATGAGGATATTGGCCATACTCCAACATCGAATGCTCAATCTTCTGCAATCAAGACAAGTGCTGATCCAAATCAACCATCTACTAGTGGATCTCAAAAATCCAAAGTAAATACACCTCCAGATGAGGAAGAGCTGATGCAAAAATTAGTGGATGATATCCTTACTCCATTTAGAGAATTAAGAATATCTACTGATATTGATAATTCACAGCCATCCAGTGAGGAGGTACCAGATTTGGAAGACACACCTGAACTTCATAGTACTTATGAAATAGGTACTAATTTGGAGGATGAAATACCAGTTGAACCAGTAACGGTTACCCGGACTAGCAAGAATCATCCACCTGAAAACATTATAGGTGATCCTTAAATACCTATGTTAACTAGAGGACAAGTTAAAGCTAGTACTTCTGAAAACCGAGATTACCCAAGCTTGTATTCTGAAATGAAAGAGACAGGGATTCCTAATCAATGTCTATATTCATGCTTTATCTCACAAGTTGAGCCTAAAAATATTTAAATGGCTCTGAAGGAAAGTTCGTGGGTGGAAGCAATGCAAGAAGAACTATCTCAGTTCTCAAAATTACAAGTATGGGAGTTGGTTAACCTTCCAAAGGGAGAGTATCCAATTGGAACTAGATGGGTATGTAAGTATAAGAGAGATGATCGGGGTGTCATTACTCGTAATAAAGCTCGTCTAGTGGTTTATGGGTTTGATAAACAAAAAGGAATAGATTACAATGAAATGTTTGCACCAGTTGCTAGGCTAGAAGCAATTAGAGTATTCTTAGCATTTTCCTCATTCAAAGGGATAAAAGTTTATCAGTTGGATGTTAAGAGTGCCTTTTTATATGGCAAAGTTGAAGAATTGGTGTATGGCAGGGTTTACTGATCCTGAGATAGAGTATATCAATTGAATAAGGCTCTATATGGATTACATCAAGCACCTCGGATGTGGTATGGAACACTATCAACGTATCTACTTGAGAATGGATTCACAAGAGGATCAATTGATAGTACACTTTTTGTAAAGTGGAAGAAGAAAGACTTTCTACTTGTGCAAGTGTATGTTGATGACATTATCTTTGGATCTTCTGATGAAAAGATGTGTCAAGAATTTGAGAAAGTCATGAGAAAAAGGTTTGAAATGTCTGCAATGGGAGAGTTGAATTTCTTCTTAGGATTGCAAGTTGATCAAAAGAAGGATGGATTCTTTATTCATCTAAATATACATATGAGCTATTGGAACACTTTAAGATGGATGAAAGTAAGGTCTACAGTACTCCAATTCCAGTCAATCATAACCTTGGACCAAATACATCAAGTGATAGCGATGTGGATCCAACTCTTTATAGAGCCATGATCGGATCACAAATGTATCTAACTGCCTCTCGGCCTGACATTATGTTTGCTGTTTGTATATGCGCAAGATATCAGGCTAATCCGAAAGAGTCACATATGCAAGCTGTGAAATGGATCTTTCGTTACCTCAAAGGGAAACCGAAGCTGGGACTTTGGTATCCGACTGATGGAGACTTAGATATCATAGCTTATACTGATTCAGATTATGGAGGATGCAATCAGAATAGGAAATCTACAACCGGAGGATGTCAATTCTTAGGAGGTAGATTAGTATCCTGGTAGTGCAAGAAGCAAAGCTCGGTAGCCATTTCTACATGTGAAGCTGAGTATGTTGCAGCTGGCAGCTGTTGTTCTCAAGTACTTTGGATCTAACAGCAACTGCGGGATTATGGGTTAAACATAACCAATACTCCTATGATGATTGATAATGAGTCAACACTGTCGATCACCAACAATCCGGTGAAGCACAGTAAAACTAAGCTTATTGATATTCGACATCATTTTATTAGAGACTGTGCTGAGAAAAATTTGATAAAGTTAGTTAAGGTTCCGTCATTAGATAACTTAGCAGACTTATACACAAAGGTGTTCGATAGAGCGAGATTTGAGATGTTGGTTCAACTAAAGGGAATGAGAAATCCAGAGTGATTAGTCTTCCAAGGGTATTTTTGTAATAGTTTGTAGTACTTTTTATGTTCTTAAAAAAAGGGGGCATATGGCATTCATTTGCTTGTTACCTAAGGGGAATCGCCTCCAATAAAAGAACAACAGTAGTTCTTTTAGAAAATTATTTAAGTTTTTATCTGCAAAAACTATGGGAGATGATAGACATTAGGAAAATAAGCTTCACAATAATAAGCTTAAGTCCTAAGTATGATGTGTTAGTAGGTTCAATTAAAGCTACATTAGAACTACAGCGGTTCTATCAGGTATGTATTTATATTTATTTGATTATACACCTATATCCACAAGTTATAATTTGCATGTCTTAAATGTCTAGATAGCTTCATTATATGATGTACTGGTAGGCAAATTATATAAACATCTCTAAGCATTTAAGAAATTTTAATATACTTGATTGTTATCTAGTGTTTCTATTATATGGTATATGACATAAGTCTTAATTGTTGATTGATAGCATTCGCATGCACTGTAATTATAAAGCTATAAAATGACAAATAGTAACAATATGGGTATTAACTTAATTACTGGTGACTTTGTTGTACTGAGTACAGACCTGAAGCCTTTAATTAAATTGATATTCTCAAATGTATTTTGAATCATGCTAAAAGGGATCCTCTGTTGTACTAAGTACAGACCTGGAAAATATAGCATCTTCAAAGTATGTTTGATATTTGTCTAAATTCTAAATTCAAGTGTTAGTTCGCTAAATCTCTACCTTGAATCTAAAGAAATCAGTGTTATATGTGTTGCTTGAATTCTTCAGTATGTCATATTTTAGAAAACACTTGGTAATATTCATACTCACAATAATGATATTGCTTAGATATGTGAGTATAATTTGTTTATGTGGATCATAATATTGGTAATCATCTTGAACTGTCTATAAGAAAATATTCACTTAAAGTGAATAATATGTTTTTATTAATTATGCTATGTGGATAAAGATATCTAAAATATAATTTTATAAATCTAAATGAATAGATGATAAAATTAGTTGTAATTCTATTGCAATTTATTTGAATATTATGACGTATGTATATTAACAATCTACTTAGACTTTTTAATAAATTTTATTAGTTTGTTCTTTCTAATATGATCCCTAAGCAGATAAATTCTTATTCAGTTGTTTTATGTATTTTATTTTTCAAGTGTTTAATAAAATGGTACTTGATACCACTGTTAATATATATGTTTCATACTTTATCTTTAGTTTTATTTTTAAATAAAGTTGTTTTATTTTTATTACCCTGTGGAATTAAATTATACTACATATTCTCAGCTATGTTGAACAATCGTAACAAATACAAGTGAAAAATAATTTTTATTTTAGACTTGTACAAATAATGGGTTCTCATTTATACTTAGTATTTAATTTGCATTTTTATTTAATTCTGCGAGTTTGACTAGTCAAACCTGCAAATCGAACTTAATCTCTGCGAATCGAGTTCAAAAATTGCGAATCGAGTATAGGGTATAAAAGGGATGTGGTCAAATGAGTCAAACCACCGAAACCACTTGTATTTGCGAGCTCACTTGATCTTTGCGAATCGACTGACTGGCGAAACGAGACGAATTCTATTTTCGTTTGATTTTGTTTTCATGAACAAGGGAACGGGTTTTTGACTCCTTAGGTCTTATACACTTTTCAATTACGAACACATTGAGGTAAATATCAATGGATTCCATCGTGTAATTAAGTCAGAATTGAAGTTTTTGAGAATATTAGGGTTTCGGTTTTATATATCAATGATTCACATAGTTATAATGTATTAATTAACAAGAATCTTTAAGGTTATGTTAATCGGTTCATATATAATGTGAATATATCGATCGATTGCATCAAAACGTGCTTTTTAATTGATTTCTATTTTGATTCGCGACTGCAGTTCATGCTGCAAGTTGAGTTCCAGTTCAACTCGCAGAATTCAAATTAGCGAGTTGAGATTCGATTCGCAGATTCTAAGTTGCGAGTTGAACAACTTGTTCGTTGACTTGTTGGCCTGCGGATCGAGTTAATTAGCGAATTGACTTGCGAGTCGAATTTGCGAATTGATTTGGTTGCGAGTTGACTGGTTTGCGAATTGAGTTGCGAGTTGACATACATGCGAATCGAGTTGCGAGTTGAATTCAGTTTTATCCAATTGACAATTTTTAATTTAAAACATCACTTGTAACTTAAACGTTTGTATAAGACTTGATACAATTATGTAACAAGTTATATATATTAAATTAGACCTACGATATTTGATGAATTTTGATTCATAATACATTATAGTTTAAAATTTAGTTAATGTTGTTAACGTGCGTTGATTGTTTTTTCATTTGTGTTTTATACAGATATGGCACGTCCGTTCGATAAAGGTCACAATATTCTTGTTGATCTAGATCTTGGTGCACGTGGAGCTAGCAAAGTAGCTCAGGTACTGGCGTTCTTTGCACGTTCTCGCATCCGTTATGCGATTACAGAATCTCCGCCTATATCTCAGGATATATTGACTGATTTTTGGACTGGGATCCAGTATGATGAGACAGTGAATCCTTCAGTTATCCGTACAACGGTCAACAATCGACCGGTTGTGTTTGCAGCTTCTGACTTACGTCAGATTCTACAGTTCGGTACTGTAGAACAGGAGGGTGGACCCACAGAGTACCAAATGGACTTCATTGAGGGTGCTCTTGGACGTATGGGTTATACGGGCGAATGACGAGGTCGCTAGTTTCTCAAGGCCCTTGTTATTGGGCAATTGAGATTTTTGTGGCACATTATTTTCACTATTTTTGGACCGAAGAAGGGCGGTTTTGATGAGTTAAGTCATTGTATCGGCCGTACTGTCATTGGTTTATAATAAACCATACAGTTTTTGTGATTATATTTTTGGTGAGCTGGTACGCCAGATATCGGGAACTGTTAGATCGAGATTTTTGATCTACCCGAGATTCTGCATGTTGATCATCCGTTCTCGGATTGCTGATCTTGTTATCCCTGAGCTGCATCTACGCGTTGATACTATTGCGCTCAGAGGATACAATGCTATGTTTCAGTAGACTATTCGTCGTGAAGAATATGTCAAGCCTGAGATTCGTGATCTTTGGCTATATTCTCGATGCGGGTTATGTTACGCCACAAAACAATGGTTGGTTGGATGTTGATGCTGCTGCTGTTATTGTTCCTGAGCCTGCTGTGAATGTGGTTCCACAACCAGAGCCACAGGAGCTGCTTGAGGATGTTCTTATTCAGGCTGATCAATCAGAACAGCAGGTTGATGCACAACTAGTGCAAGAGGTGTTAGGGCAAAATGACGATGCCAATGATCCGCTTCTTCAAGCGATTGATCAATATATTGATGTTGCACCTGCACAGGTATAATTTAAGTTATATAATAATATAGATACTTAATTGATAGATTTTATTATTAATCATAGATGTATAATATAATTATATAATGATAATGATATAGATATTTAGATGATTAGGCAATATATCTAATTATACAATATGAATGTCATTATGCACAGGAAGCTGAGACTGCAAACCCAGAGGTTGTAAGACCTGAGGGTGAGCAGGGACAACAAGATAGATCTGAGGTTTTACCTCTAAAGGTAATATATCATATTAATCTTACATGTATATCGAACTTGTATGATAGAGCTTTTATGCTAATCATAAATGTTTAATATATTTACTATTCAGGATACTGTTGTTGGTACTTCTGGTGGAAATGATGTTGAGATTGAATCAGATTCATCTACAGACTCTGATGATGTCAGACCCATTTCACCTCCAGCTGGACAAATTTTCTATGGTTCACGATTGATACCTGATCCGGCTTTGAAGGAAAAGCGTAAGGCTAAAGAAGTCGATCCTGACTTCAGTATTCTTGATGAAGGTCCTAAGGTGGCTGCGTCCCCTCTGATTACTCAATGCAGAAAGCGTTCTAGGACCTTCATTATTCAAGATGGTAAGTTTTATTTAGAGTTAGATAATCTTGACTTGTTTTTTATCAGGAGTTCAACTGAGACAGTTAATTCTGTGACAGTTTCTCGAGATACACCGCATGTGGAGATTATGACACCGGTGGTTACTGAATCAGTATCTATACCATCTGAGGTAAGAGATATACGTTTAGTACTATAAGTGTTAAATAATTAATTAGAGATTGAGACAGAGTTATCTGTAACAATTACTTCTTTATTTGTATCTAACTTTACAGGCTGAGAAAATGCTACCAGAGATAGTTTCCCAGACTATTGAGAAGGGAGTTGCTGAATTAGTGCGTGATGCACAGTTTCCAACTGCCAAAGCTAGTAGATTTGTAGCTAGCCTTCTCACGAAAGCTTTATCTCAAGCTGTTCCACCGCTTACACCTGAGTCTCATATTTCTTCACTCACACCACCTGGACCATCTACTATCTCTGTTACTCCCATGACTGATGCTGAAAGGATTACATCCTTAGAGTCTAGGGTTAAGGACTTAGAGAAGCTTACTTTACAAATTCCGGAGTTGGTAGCTCAGAATCTTCTGTTTGCACAGCAGATTACTCAACAGAGTACATCTTACAAGACACTGTTGGAGACTCATACCACATTGTTAGAAGATTTTACTTCTCAGCGACTGAAGCTTGATTCCTTAGAACATTTAGTGTTAAGAGTGTATTCAGGACAGTCAGCTCAGGGGGAGATAATGGTATATTTAGAGTCTTGCAAAGAAGATGAGCTGAGGAGGAAAAGAGATCAAGACAAAGATGATGATCCCAGTGCACCAAAAGATAGTGAGCTGACTGGTCCTTCAAAGACTAGTGAGCAAGCTAATGTTCAGGGGGAGTCTGGTGTTGATAAGAGTGGTGATGGTGCTGGTACAAGTATTGCGGGTCCAAGTGAAGCTGGTAAGACAACTTAGACTTGTAAAGATATTTGTATTTAGGATTTAGTTGAATTATGATTGTAAATTATAATTGTAACTGAATAATTGTAACTTAATATTTTTGGTAATATATTCGGCTTGAGATTATATTTACAAGTTAAACATATTAGAAATTATATAAGTTATATATGATATATAGAATTGTGATCGAAAGTCTTCCGACTCATTGAGTAGTCGAGCGGCGAGTTCCAATTAGTTTTGGCGGTCAAATTTCTATGATAACTTACATATTTTAGACTTGAGAGTTAGTTATAATTGACAAGTTTAATATGTAAAATCTTTAACTAGATAAAGATATATAATTTAAAGATATAATTGAAAGTTAAGTTTTTGGAAAGATAACGGTTCAATTAAGTCTTGGAATTATATAAGTTAATTAATTGTAAACTTAAATGTTTGGTGTTTATACACAAAATATTAGAGTTTAGTTTAATTAATATTTGTTAAGTGTTTTATCAAAGACTTAAGAAATCTTATATTGATTCGGGGTAATCAATAAAAGATTTATAAGTTATTAATTGCGTTTATGTTATGGGCTAATTACACAAAAGGATTAATAAAGAAATTCTTAGATTGATTCAAGGAGATCAATTAAGGAATTTAGATTGTTAATAGTTATTTATGTTTGTGTTTTCTAGGGATTGAAATGCTTGATCTATCAGATTCAGAAGATGCTTTTCTTGATGAGATAGATGAAGACATTAATTATGATTTAGAAGAAGGAGAATTTCAACCACCTGAAGATTGGCTTGCTATTTCAGAGATTGAGCTAGACATGGGTGTAGATTTAGATGCAAATATATATGAACACCATGTGAGCCCATCTAGAACAGAGATTGTGATTGAAGATGAAGAAGGTCCTTAAGTTAATGATGTAGATGAAGATATCGATGACTCAACCGATTTTGAAGAAGAGATTCCTGATAAGCATAAAGATAATCCAATATTCAGACCTTTAGAGAAAATAAAGAAGAAAAAGGTTGGAGTTTTGGAGGTTGATATTACTAGGAAAACGCGAAGTGCGTAGAGGGATTATCGGTTGGTATTTTGACTCTGACCTGAAGCTTTTTGCGATTAAAAGGTTTGACGGAGTTCAATATTTTGAGTGAAAGCTTGCATTGTTCAGTTCTCTACCTAAGTATGAGATTCGAGACTTGGCTAGATTATCTTTGAAGAATCCAGATAATGAGTTTGTTGGTCAATATGTAGAACATATAATCAAAACTGAGGTTCGTTCAGGGAAGTTTGAAAAGATTAAGCCAAGGAATGAAAAATGATAAAGTTACTGGAGAGAAGTCAAAGGACTGGAAGGAGAAGGAGAAAGAAAGTGTATCCAGCTGTCAAGTGTGTTCAGCAGATTCCACTGAAAACAATCCCACAGTATATTCTGGGAAATATGAAAAGTTGGCATGTGGATTCAAAAACTGGAGAAGCTGTCATGGTTGAAGCTGATGATGAAGTTGAGGGTGGTGAACGTGAAATTTTCAGAGTTTATGACCATCGACACCTAATGAACATGTCAAAGAAAGATTTGTTGAAGTTAAATGAGAATAGAATCTTGATGACAGAAGCATGGGGTGATTTAGCACGAGATTATAAAATGAAGGTTAAGACTTGTATTAAAATGAAGATATATGCAGGAAGTAAAATTTGCAAATGAAGACTAAAGACAAGCGTGAAGATAAAGACGCTAGAGCTATTGTCAAGGGGGAGTCTGTTGAGACATAGTTTGTGACAACGGATCTAGCTTGAAATAGGACTGATATAATTATTATCATGTTTGTACATTGGTTTAGATTTGTAAATAAATGTTTGTTTTGCTATTAATATTCGCTAAATATATTAGTATATTAAAGTGTTAGACGAATATCGGAAATGAAATAAACATGTATAGCGAGTTGAGATCTCAAGTCGCAAGGCATTGCGATGTGAAATGAGTTTTGAACTCGCAATACAATAAGTATCGCAAACCGAAGCCAAGCTGGGCTTGGGCTGCGAGTTGAGTTGGACTCGCAGGCCCATGACCTGCGAGGTGAACTCAGTATATATATTTGATTCGGTTTGAGTTGAACAAGACTTTTTGCCATTCGAATTTTGATACCTGCGAATTGAATAATCCAGAGAAAAACGTATTCTAAAGGCTAGGCTTTGACGGTTTATCGTTTAAAGCTAAGTATTAGTTAATCTAAATGCAAACTTATTCGTTATAGTAAGATAACGACATATTAAGGGATTCCGCACCTTAATATTACAGATAACGAAGTTATCGATCCTAGAACTACGGACTTACATATTTTTGAAAAGTGTAAAAAGGGAAAGTCTCATTTTGGCATAGTGGAGGTGCCTGCAAGATTTGGTGGTCTAACACTTAACGAGTTAAAAGTTATGCATGTCCAAAGTTCACTTTACTGACTAAGTTTGGTACAGGTCTGATGAACTACCCGGCGGGTATTGTTAGTACCCGGTGGGTACTAATGTGCAAGTTTGTACCGAAAGTGGTCCAGAATTGAGTACCCGGTGGGTACTAAGGGAGTACGCGGGGCGTACTTCGTCTGATTTTTGAAAAGTTGATTTTTAAGGTTTTAAACATTATTTGGGGTATGTAAATATACTTTAACTATAGAATTAAGTTGTGGGACATTTAAAATTGTAATTTGAATTGAGAAAAGTATAAAAAAAATTCAGGGCGTTGCAAGTTGGTATCAGAGCGATAGTTTAAGGGAATTAGGTAATCCACAATAGAATTGCTTAAACTAAAACTAATATGAATTGCTTAAATTTCTATAATGATTATATGTAGTTATGAATATTTGGTATATAAATTGCAAGGTGATTAAAAATTTCCTTGCTAATAAATATGTGATATGCTGATTAGTGAAATATTTACTCCCTCGGGAGAATATATGGATATGTGGTTAGTGAATATGTTTTGACTGCAGTCAAATAAGTGACGAAATAAATATGGATATACTTATGAAATATGCAGATTATGATGTTGTTTCATTTAATTGAGGAAGAGGACGTCTTCTTGGTCAAATGTAAACTAGAGAATGATACGTATAAAAGGTGAAATGATGACATGATTATATGTTATCACTACGTGAATAGTTGTTATGTGATTAGAGACAGGTTGAAATATTGATTAAATGATGCTAATGATGTACGTGGAATTTCTTGCTTATGTGTTATTAATGATTTTGAATCAATCAACTCTATGTAGTTATGATAGCAAGCTAATTTCCGATATTGTATATGTTGTTAAGGTGTTATGAAATGTGTTCTGATTGTTGTTAAGCTATTATGTGATGTGGTTAATTATGTTGAAAATTACATTAAAGATTGATGATATGAAGTAGCCTGAGAAGGAAGCGTTTATAACCTAATCTAACGACGTCTGGCCAACGTGATTATATTATGCTATTCACATGAAATTATTGAGGTTGTCAAGTATCAAGGAGATTTGATGTAATTGTAGAGATTAAGTGTATAAGTAGTATGAACTCTTTATAGAGTAAAGATATGAACTTATGATGTTATGCTTTGTAAAAGCATATATGCTTAAATTATGTAGCTTATATGTTAATTATAGAGATAAAAGTGTAAAATGTTTGAAGTATGAATCGGTATAAGTAGCCGATATTAAGCAGTTTTCATACTATGAAGTATGAAAGTTTTGTGTGAAAGTTTAAAATGAATTAGTATGAAACCACTAAACTATTATTTTAATGTGGTACATATTGTAAAAGAGATAGATGTCCGTCAAAATAAGGCAGTGATCACTCACTTAACTATAGTTTAATGTGATTGTTGTTGCGAAAAGTAATAAGATAAACCTTAAGTGGAGAAGAAATTTTATTTTAAAATGATATGCATAATACGATGAATGTGAAAAGTATAAAACTTCTTATGGAAAAGAAGTGTCTGAAACTAAAATGAGAAATGAGTAAAAAGAGATTATGTGGACATATGATTGGTGTACATTCATGTTATGAACTAGTTATTATTGTGTATTAAGTAATCTAAATTAAGTAAATGCTTCCGCGTACATAGAGAAAGTATTAATATGAATCTATACGAATGACATTCGTGAGGACATGAATAAAATAAGTGGGGGAGAGTTGTAACAGCCCATAATTTAAAAGTATTATTGTGATAAAAATAAAATAGACTATTTTAAGTTATTATTATCTTAGGTGAAATAAAATAATAACAACTGTATGTCGATTTTAAAGTTTCAGACTATGATAAGTAAGGGGAATAAAATTAAAACACTTATATTACTCTACATACACATATCGTATGCATACATATCCTTTTCACTCAAAAAATATTCCAGAGAGATCGAGGGAACGTACGGAGTAAAGCAAAAACATGAATCAAGCTTCTAAACATGAAACTGAAGCTTGTAACATCGAAGTAATCGTAAAAGCTTCTAAACATAAAGAGATTATGTCACCATAGTAGCGCTTTAGATTGTCGTAAAAGTTTAACGGCTCAAGTATACTGGTAGTATAGTTTTATATGTTTAAGAGTAGTATAAGTTCTCTAAGCGCTAAGTTCAAGATGACATTTGAATTGTATAACGTTAAAGCGTAGTAGAAGTTGACTAAGATGTACATATGTTGGCGTAGGGGTCTGGTTGTGCATCCTACGCTCGGAGGATGTATGCGCGTCCATGAGCTGGTGGAAGGTTGTTGTTTTCATTGTTGCGGTTGTTGTTTTCATTGTTGCGGTTGTTGTTAAGGTTGTTAAGCTGTGGACAACGGTTTCGGTAATGCCCTGGTTCTCCACACTCGAAACACTCTGTGTTTTGTTGCTCATTGTTGGCTATGGTGGAAGGGTTGGATCTACAGTTTTGGGCTAAATGTCCCGAACGTTTACAGTTTTGGCAGAAGATACACTCACCTTCATGGTGCTTCCCGTACTTGCCACACTTTGGTTTGTTACTTAGGTATGGTTTTGGTTCAGTTGTGGTGGTGGCAACGTATGCCCTATAGTTTCCCGCTTGCTTTTTGTTTTGCCGACTCTGATGGTCACTTCTTTCATTGTTCCCTTTCTGTTTTTTGCCCCCGAAGTTAACAATCTCAGTACTGCTTGGTTCACTCTTTCCCAAAGCAGTTTTCAATGTGCCCATTCGTTAAGTGTCGTCAGTCAAACTTTGCGCTAGATCCACAGTTCTCCTAAAAGTGGTTGGTTTGGATGACATAACCAAACTTCGAATATGTGGGGCTAACCACCAATTGTAATGCTCAATGCGTTTGTACTCCGGAGACACCATATGAGGGACTAGGCGTGCGAGCTCCTGAAACCTCATTGTATATCCGGTGATGTCAGAACCAACCATCTTGATGTCCCATAGATCGGTCCTAATCTTTTGCAGTTCACTGCGGGGACAGGATTCCTCAAGTGTCATGGCTTTCAGATTCTCTCAAGAGATGGAGTGGGCGGTCTCTCATCCTAGGGTTTGGACTTGAGCGTTCCACCAAGTCAGTGCCTTGTCTGCTAGTGTGCAAGAGGCATATTTCACAATTTGGTTGGGTGCACAGTTGCTGATGTCGAGCACTGATTCCATCTTTTCAATCCAATAGATGATGCCTATGGCGCCCTCGGTTCCATGAAAAGTACTCGGTTTGCAGGCAATGAAGATTTTGTATGAACACCCTCGATCGGTATTCGCTGGGGTTTCAGTTGTGTTTCGTTCGGGGTTCCTGCTATTGTCGCCTCCATCATTGCGATTGCGGCTAGCCTCGTACTGGGCAATAGCTTCAGCTACTCGGCGATTGATGATTTGTTCAGTGGTTTCCTCAACCACGGGAGGTGAGTCATTTCGCCAGTTGTTCCTAGTCTTTTGTTGCTTAGGTGGCATGATTGCGTTCTGTGAAAAATCCAGAATTCATTATCAAAGTATGTAATGTGAAGAACGATGTTTCACATTGTTTAATTATCAAGCAATAAGAAGAATCTATGATATCCCCATCACATATCTTACGACTTCGAAACACCCATATATACTTAGTAAAATATAATCACGTTGGCCAGGCGTCATTATATGATGCTAAATGCATACTTCTTTTCATCACCGTTTAATACGACCAGGTTCACACGAAAACAAAGCAAGAATGAATGAATGAGATGTAGTATGGTTCTAGGAGTACGAGGTAATATCAACCATACATTATAGAGTACCACAAGCGAAAACATTCGCATAGTGACTAAATGAAGTAAGTGTTTGATAGCGTAGGCCGGCATGTTCTCGTGTGACGACGTGTCATGGTGATAGTTACCGAATAGCGAGTTAGACGTATGCAAATGTATGTATGCATGAGTGTCCTAGCCAAGGCTATAGTATAGGTCTCTAGGGTTTCTAGGTCACTTAAAGAATTATAGTTCTCAATAACCAATTGCTCTTATACCAATTCTGTCACACCTCCCAAATTCGGTAATCGCGGTTATTGAGTGATTAGCGGAAGCATTTGTTGTGCGATTGGGGGTTATGATGTTAACATTTGACATTCATACATATCAGAGCTTATGATTATCGCAGAACATATATATATATATATATATATATATATATGTCTGAAGATGCCATAATTTAATTGTTTACAAAAACTTACGATTCATAGAATCTTAGAAGTCGAAATATAGTTAAAGTTATTCAAAGGTGGATTTCGTAAATATGACTAAAAACATATAAGATATACAAAAGAAATACCATTTTCTTCAAAAGTTGGCATCCTAAATTCTACATGGGTCGCCTAGTTCCGTAAGTATGCAGTCTTACTTGTGCAACTAATTCCCTGAAAAACATAGTAAAAAGTTAACATGGTTATTGAGTGAATTCACAGGTTTTATAAGTATAGTTCATTGTACCAAGTAGTTTATAAATTGTTGACACAAAAGTCAAGTAGTGTTTGCGTTGGAATATTGTCCAAATATATATTTAGTTGGAATGTCACCCAAAATACATGTTTAAAATATGTTGCTGATCGTTCTCCAGTGAGTTCCAAATTAGTGTCAGTTGTTCTCCAATAAGTTCACAAGTTAGCACCGGTCGTTCTCCGATGAGTTCATAAAGTAGCACCGGTCGTTCTCCAGCAAGTTCACAAGTTAGCACCGACCATTCTCCGGCGAGTTCACATTCTCCGGCGAGTTCACAAGTTTGCACCGGTCGTTCTCCGGCAAGTTCACATGTTGTTACACAACTGTAACACTTTATAGTATGAAAACACGATATCATAAATATGTTGTTTGTATAAAGCCAAAAGGATTTATAAGCAGTTGTAATAGTATGAACACAATCATAACAATTTGTATAAAGCGTGAAAGCAATTATATACTAGTTACACGTGTATCCAAAGAGTTGGCTATGTTTTTCACCCCTATTTGAAAAGCAGTAAAAAGTAGGGGCTATGAACTCACCTCGTAAGTTCGGTATGTGAGTGCTAGCAAAGCTTAAGCCCAAGGTAAGTCTCTAACTTCCTAAACTTACAAGATAAGTATGTAAATAGTTGGCACAATGCCAAAACAAGTTAATCCTTCACTCGTTGAAAGATCGTTATTTGTTTAAAAGTTTGTACGTTTTTCCCGTTGGTGATGATGTTGTAATAATAATATGATGTTATATTATTATTATGTTTCGTTGCTTTGTAAGTATTCAATACATGTAGCTGTTTCATACAATATTTGATGCCCGTATATATATATGTGTGTGTATATATATATATATATATATATATATATATATAAGTTTCATTTTCATTTATTCGTAATTGCAAAATGTCGTTTTAGTTCGTGTTAAAATTATAGCATTTTCAAATACAGCTTTTGACAAAAATCCAAATGTTTTTATTTAACCGCTCATTTAGTGTTTCACGTGTTCGTGTTTCTTTTTCGTTAAGTGACGTTTTTCATTTCTCACATATTTTCATTATTTTTGTTCGGGTTTGACCATATAATATTTATGACTCGTTTTGACCAAAAATAAAATATATTTATTTGATCAAACGTTTCACGTTATGAGTGTCGGTTTTGTTGACTTTGGTCAAACTTTCTCGGTTTGACCCAAAACTTTTAGGGAGGTCTTAAATATGTTTATATAGCTCGGGGAACTTGTCATTGCGTTTCGTGGTTAACCCGTAAGTGTCGTTATTTTAATTGTTCCAAAACAGTCCCGAAATTAATATTTCTAGATTTTTCGCTTAGTTTCGAGCTCGTTCTCGGGGGTCAAAACTTATCGAATGAATCCTAAATTTTTACATAATATTCCTACATATGTTAGCTACTTACTGTATCTTTTTGATGATTTTTATAAGTTTACAACTTCCTAAATAAATTCGTGATCAAGAGTATTTCGGAAACTAGTTTTTCAGAACCTTACTCTACAAATCAGTCCATGACACAAAATTGGTGCATTTCTAGGGAAAATGTTCTGCACGAAAGTTGTTCCTAACGAAATTACGAAGATTTACCAAGTAGTCTCACCCATTTATTCAACTTGTACGATTTTATATAAATTAAAGGAGACTGAAATTTTGGACAGTTTCATGATCTTTACACACTTAAGTTTTGTTGTGTTTTTGGTAGGTTTTAGCTTATGATCTTTCAATAGATGAACATTTAACATGTTATTAAGCGCAAAACATAAAAGTTTAGTGAGTGGAAGCGTGATCCTTAAAATGCTTGAAAGTGAATAACGAAGAGATGATGATATGATGACCTTTGAAGCTAGTTTATTTCCTTTCCTTTGCAAAGGTGTTGGAGTTTGATGTCGCCCGAAGCGTCGGTGTCATTGATGGTAACTAATCGGGTGCCAACAGGGGTTTTAAAATTTATATATAGCGGGGCTTAAATTATATGTACTACCTACTCTGGTTAGTAAGCGGTAAGTATAACCTAAAATCGTTCTATGAATCGAAACGTGTGGGTGATTAAAGCTGGTGCTTTCGGTAGGGAAGTATTTAAGATGGAACAAAGTAGGTAGGTTTGGGGGTTTTTAAACTAAAGACAAATAATTAAAGTGCAGGAATGTAAATTGCAGGAAAGCAGATAAAGATAAATATGTGATTGCAGAGATTTTGATAATTAACGTTTCGGGATGACAGATTAAATAGGGGCAGTACTTAATATAATAGGTAAACTATTAGGTGTAAACTCTAGAACCCTACCAACTAAATTTCCCATTGGCATGTCACTAGGAACTAGGTTATCATGATTCTGATCGGAGCAATATGCCAACTTCCAATACCTATCTTGTTAAGAGATAAGCAACCTATTTTGGTTTTATACCGAGGTGCATGAATTAGCAGCGTATCATCTCATAGGTCCGACCGTTTTAAACCCTAAGATAGTTTACTATTCTATTAGCATACAGATTAGTAACTTTTGTGTGTTTAAACTATCGATTTTATAAGACCTAGAGGTTTAAGTATCCTAAGTCACTTGGACTTTTACTTTCATTCCTAAGTCTTATTTATAATTAACTAGATTCCAGTTTCTTCGACTTATGACTTAAATCTCTCCTTTTCAAACAGTTATACATCCCTGGATTATTCGCAGTTTATTAAAAACGTGTTTCATATGCAGAACATGCCTTTCAGTAATTAGACCGTGTACTTTACATGGTAGTTCCATGGCTTTTTACGTTCAACACGCGGTCAAGAGTAATTGACAGTGAAAATGACACTCTAAACTAATTAAATGTAAAGCAGTGCGGAAATGTAAACCTAATATATACAACGAGTGGTTCACTGTGTCTTACTTATTGCATGTCATGGGCACAGATAACTACTTACCATAATGAAGGTTGATCAGGTTCTAATTACTAGGTTGCAGTCACGTGGATAACCAAAAAGGGTACTCCATAGATTAAACTCAAGTTCATAAAGTCTTAACAGTACAAGGGTTACTAATTCCTATGTTGTCTGAACGTATTTTACGAACATTACTTTAGAGTGCGTTGACTTTCGTAGGATATACCAGTTAGTTGTGAAGTTGTATTATCCTTTCAGAATTCCAACTGTTAAACCAGAGCTGATTCCAGTGATATGACTACCTTCGGTCGTTTATGACTTCCATACATTTGTACTTTGCTCGAAAGCATTTCCAGTACTATATCGAACAAACAGTCGAATAGGGGCCATCATACCACTTTACGATTATCATGCATTAATTATATAATGTCATCCCTACTTATAATTATCTACATCATCAACAATCATAATAATAAACTACTCGCAATTCATGGCAACAAGTAAATCACATACCAAGTAATAATACATATTTAAAATACGAAATAAAACAAGCATGATAAAGATTTAGATATCACCCGGAAATAAATGCGTAGCAGCGTATTATTGTGATTGACAACTCTTTCACACATACAAAGATTTATTTCCTAATCCCTATCGTTCGTTCTAGCCTTTATATTAATCCGTTGATTAATTACAATAATCCTAGAATGAGAAAAACTATAAAATATAAGAGAATTTAGAATAAGATATGTGAGATATGAGGTGTGAGAGGTGTATAAGAGTGTGTGTTGAAATGAACCATGCAGCCTTCTATTTATAGGTGAAATCTGGTGCATTTTAGCAACTTGGGGCACACATTAGAAAAGGGGGGAAAGTTGCTAGCACCTGCACCCTAAAGTGCGTAAAGGCCTAGCACGTGTACCCTAAAAATGCGGAAAAGGCTTAGCACGTGTACCCTGCGAGTACGAGCAAGGACGAAAAAGCAGACGGGGGACAGGAGGCAGGCAGCAGGCGGCGGCTGGCAGCCTTCCGCCCATGTTCGCCGTCTTTCGCTTCGTTTCTCGATTTGTGCGTATCTTCTTCGTTATGTGTCCGTTTTCACCGATTTATTTTGCGTTGGATTCGTTTTTCAAAAATGAAGAATTTGATGAAAATAAATCCCAAAAATATTTCTATGATCTTTGGATGTCTCGTACGAATCCTTTGAATCTTACGGTGCACGCAGAATCTTCATTCTTCATCCGTTTTTGTTGATTCTTCTTCTGTTAGGTTCGTATTTTGAAAATGAATATCTTGGATAAGAGAAATCTCGGTGATGGGTACTTTGTCTCCAATTCTTGTCTTTGAGGCCTTGAATCTTCAAACGTGTGTGGAATATTCGTTTTTCGTCCGTTTTGCTTGATTTTTCTCGTGCAACTCTATTTTGACCTTGTTGGCAAAGTTTCATTGATTTGAACATTATCCGAGTTTATTTTCCGAGTATTGTTCCGGAATGAGAGAGATATCGGTAGTAAAAATGTGACTTTTTATGCGATATCAAGTATCCCACACTTAGAACTTTGCTTGTCCTCAAGCAAACTCATTCATAAAAG
Source organism: Pseudognaphalium luteoalbum (assembly GCA_963422505.1). Classification (NCBI taxonomy): domain Eukaryota; kingdom Viridiplantae; phylum Streptophyta; class Magnoliopsida; order Asterales; family Asteraceae; genus Pseudognaphalium; species Pseudognaphalium luteoalbum. The sequence continues at coordinate 49,304,495 of OY730194.1, forward strand.
GCTTTTAGGAGGATTCTAGTTACACGTATCTTTTTAGAAGTACCATTTCCAAAGACATAAAGTTCCAATCATGAAAAATTTCTTATGATAAACTAAGGGTTTATAGAAGTTGATACTTTCTTCATGCAACTTAAATGGTAATCATGACTAGGCAATCCTCGCAGTGGGTCACTCAAATCACTCAGGTGTTTAGGGTTCCTACTTGCTAGTGTCAATCACTTAGATAGCCAGTCATGTAGCATTCTCGTCATAGGCTTGATCAAGAATCAAATCTCCATCACTTTGGATGAGAACAATACTAATCTTTCAAGATTTCTTAGAAAGGAATCGGGTTTTTGGATTTGGGAGATTTGAAGAAGGTGTGTGAAAGGGAAGATTTAGGGTTTTTCTTTCCTCGTATCTTTCTTGAAGCTTGGGTGTTTTTCCGAGAAAGTCCCTTTTGGAATTTCTCAGACTTGAAAAGACTTAATAGTGTAACCCTTTTTCAGATTTGAATTTTCCTTTTCTTGACTTTTTGGGCAGTGCCGGCATGTATGTTTTTTTTTTCTTCATTTTTCTTCCTTTTTATCAAGCCGTCCCTATCGATGGATATTTTATCCGAAAGGTTCCATATGGTATTGGGTTGTGAGGTTGTACGGGCTTTTCTTGTGGAAGACTTGGGAAATTTGAGAGTGTTTATGGAAATATTGGAAGACGTGTCGTCCCTAGGTTCGGGATGAAGATATAAAGGGAAGTTTTGTTTGGGTGTGAAGAGTGAGTGGATGTTTGGTGGTAAGTAGGTGTTGGGATTTCTTAGAAAGTATCGAGATGGGTTGTACCTATGCCACGTATGGCACTCATTGACGTGATCTCGAAATGCATTAAAAGAGCAAGTTCTAATTCAAATGCATACATCGGCACACACATGAAATGAATGAATCATTTTAAAGATGAATGCTAATCATGGCTCAAACCTCACGAATCGAATGTTTTGGTCAATGTGTGCCTAGCCATGTGTTGCCCTTTTCGTCTGTATCTTATGCTAAGAAAACCGGTTTGTTTCTTTAAGGACTCGTTTCTTGCTGTAATTTGTATTTTTGAAAAAATAGAGGTTCTTAAAGAATGTTGCTTTTGAATCCAATTTTTTTAATATTTCTCTATTTTTAGCCTTTCAATGAAAATAATGTTTATGTTACGGACAAGAGGTTAAACTTTCAGTTGCAGACCGTATATCCCACACTTAGAGGAACATTGTCCCTAATGTTGAATCTATGTATTGAACACCTCTTGTCGAAGTATCCCATACTTAGTGATTCTACTTATTTTCGGATTGTTACGTAAGTGTAGTGTGGTTTGGAGATCCCACAATTATTTTTGGAATATCGGATGAGATAATCAAATAATTAAACGGATAGAAAGTTTGGAACGGGTTACCGCTATGTTGCGCGTACTTTCGGCTACTTGTAGAAGATTGCTGGTTTGCATTTTTCGACTTTCGGCATCCTTCATGGCGTGGTCGACAGCTTCCTCTGTTATGATCTTTGATAAATAGTGTTTGGATTCAAACAAACATGTCACTCAATAATCAAGTAATAGCTGCTAATAATAAAAGTAAAGTGATAGCATAATAAAGTAATAACTGGATAGAGGTGATGTCTATGCATCCACAGTACATCAAATACAAATAGTAATAATAAAGTTTGGTAGAAAATAGTAAGAAGTCAGAAAGTGGAGCAATCTATTGCTCGGCTGGTGGTGCTCATGATACTGCCGATGAAGATCCGATAGGTGCATAGGAGGTCTCATCTGATGAGGAGTCATCTTCTAGATTATGCTGATGTTGGGTACCTTCATCTGATGCATCCTAAATAGCTCCTGTGTCTGTAAAAACTCCATCGTGTATCAACTGGTCAACAAATTGCCCTGCAGGCATACCAAAACTGCCAAGTGGAATAACAGGCGATCCCTGCTGAGTGTGTCCCCTGAATATGTCTGTCTGTGGGAAGACACTGGGGCCTGTACTACGATGGTGGGATCGGCCTGTCTGAGACTCCTGCGGCTCTGTGCAGTGGCAACTCGCCTAGAAACTCTGGATTTGCCGTTATCTCTCAAAGTCTATCCTCTGACTGAACCAACTACTAAAGGGACAGGCTCTCTCATACTAGGAACCCGTGCTGGAGGTGGCTGTGGTCTAGGTGGAACTGTCCAAGGAGGTAAGCCATGACCACAACCTGGATATGGGTGAGGTGTCTGAGCAGGAACTGTAGGGGGTATATGTGTGGTGGTGCTTGGCCTAACCCGCATGGTATGTCTGGAAGTGGGTTTACTGGTATCCCTGAAATATGCTGCCTCATAGCCCTGTAACATCTGACATGCATCTGCATGAGCCAGTACCAATAGTCTGCCCTTTGAGGTGTTCTGTAGTAATAGATGTTTCTGGGCATCTGTACTCTGGGGGCTGGGGTAGAAGGTCCTGCCCTGACAGGCGGTGATACTACTGGTGGTGGTGCATTTGGGTCTACAGGATCATCTTCATCCTCATCCTCATCTGACTCCGAATCTCTGGGCTTTCCTGACCGCTTTCTCTTTCTCGTCTCTCTAGGTAGAACTAAATATGGCACCAGGGTGTCAACACTATCGGGATCTGCTGGTCGGGCTCTAATATAGACTGTGCCATCTCTCAAAATCTTGATTATCCCCATCAATCTCAGAAACTCATAGTCTATTAGTTGGGTACTCCAATTGGGTAGACTCTTGAATTTCTCTACTTCTGCTATTATGAGCAGTCCCATTTTTCTAATTAACCTTGTAACCACAGGGCCCATGAATGACCTTTTCGACTCGTAACTTTGCTCCTTAAGAATTCGCTGAGCAACCAAGTGGGCAACCTGAATGTTCCTCCTGCTGAGGATAGATGCCATCAAAGCAACATCAAACTCGGCAACTCGACCATTAGTCGTATGTTTCCCATCAATCAAACAGGCTAATAGCTTGTGTAGAATCTGTAGGACTGGGTCTCTGAGTTGGGTAGCCTTAATACCCGAGAAGTACTTCATTGGCGACCAATGACTCCATGCCTCTGCGGCTGTAGTCGTGAGGGAAACTGTGGTAGCTCCACTGGTGAACAGAGGGGATCGTATTTCTTCTGGAGTGTAGAGATCTAGGTGCTGTGCAAACTGAGCTAGTGAAAGGGTGAACAAGCTGCCCATATATCGAAATGTAATCGAACCACTACCAACTCTACTCCCTGGCTCAAATGTATACGTGGTCATGAACTCAGTAATCATTTCCATGTATACCGGTTCATCAATGCTGAACAGTCTTTTGAAAGACTCAAATTGCTGACCCTCTACTAAGTAGCTGAGCAGACTTTCTAATCTTTGTCTAAACCCCAATATCTACAGCTTATCCCAATATACATATCTGAAATGGCCAAATGATTTATCTCTCCATATTCGTGCCATCCGGTCGTACTCGGGTGTGGCACTGAGGTAGGCAAGAGATCTTGCAAGTAGTCGTGCTGGGTTTAGCTTTGATTTCTTCATGGTACCTGAGAACATGAGAAATTTAAAGTAATGGATTCTCAAGAAAGAGAAAATTTAAAGCATTTTCGAAATTTCTTAAAGAAAATTCGAAATGAGGGCTTTAAATTTGTGACAGTCCAAAGATTACATCAAATATCCAATGTTCCCAAGCAACAAATAATTAGTTTTAATCATACTAAGGTGACATGTAGTGTGGTTCGTAATCAACATATGAAAATGTAAAGTCAAGAAATGTTGATAGCGTTATTGTAAAATATTGTTATTTATAAGTTTTGGCATTACCCAATTTTGAAATATCAAGATTTCACAATTCTTGATCATATCATTATCAGTAGGGTTTGACTTTTTAGGAGTTCAAGTTGAAGTAAGGTTTTTGAATAAAAATAATTTGTAAAGAGAAATCAATAATTCAAGTTGACTTTTCAGGTCAAAGATTTCTTCAAATGATATTTTCAAGTATACGCATGCCAAAATTATAACCTATTCGTGTATACATGATCTAAACTATTTTAAGCATTTTCCTAATTGGTAAACAAGCTAGGTTATGCACAAAAAGTCATCATGCCCATGTGTTTGGTTTAATTCAAGACTTTTATTTTCAAAATGATGATTCTCTAGTTGGTAAACAATCATCCTAGTAAGCAAGAATGGTCAAGCAATTTTAATCCATTATTCTATTCATGCTAGCTAGTTAACTTTTTGTTGACTTCAAGAGTCAAACTTGCAATTTACAACCATAAGCTAACCACATGGTACAATCATCATGTAATAATCATTCAAAGCTTCACAATTATACTTAAATATCTAGATACTAGCATGGTAATAGCATGTAATTGTTCTAAGCATCTAAACAAGCACTGTTAAGTTTAAGGTGGGTTTTGATGATTATACCTTAGTTTCTATGGATAAAACTTGAAAATAATCGTACAACCGTGAAGAGCATGCAAAGAGGAGTTCAAAAGTTACAAGATTACAAGTTTTGGTGGAGTTTTGATGGTGGCTTCATGGTGTTGATGGAGTGGCCGGTTTTTGGGTGTGGGGAGGGTGGAAAAAGAAGCTTTCTTCTTGCTTTTGAATTATAGGGATATACGGAAGGTTTAGTGGTCCCTAGGAATATGTGTCATGTTCCTAAGTACCATATTCCTTACACATGGTCCCTAGTGTACTCTAGGATTAAGTCTAATGCTTCTAGATTAATTCCTAATGTCATATTAATCGTAAGTACGAATCTTAAGTATACTTATTGTAACTCGTGACTTGTTGGTCTCTTGTTACGTTATAAATAATTTAAGAAACGCGCAAATTTTTGCGGGATAATTATAATCAATCTAAGGTATTAAACTTAGTATATTTTTGGGTGTTTTAAAATTTTTGTCTGATGCGGGTCTATGGAATGTACATGGTTCAGCTAAAGGCTTGAAATTGCGTATTCCTTTTGACATGCGCGTGTTTTTCAGACAATAATTAAAAACGTTTTCTTAAAGGTCGCTTTCAAGAATTTATTTATTAATATATGTATACTAAAATACGTTCTTTTAAAGTCGCGAGCCTCGACTTTTTCAGAGAGAATTGTTTTATGATTCGTTATGATCCCTATATAGGGAAAGGGTTGAGATTTGCTCCCTTAAGCGATCATTTTTAGGTATAAAACTTTTCGAAAGCTCCCAAATGACATTGTAAATTAAATAGTATTGACTATCCTCTATTTTCCCTAGGACTTTTCATTCCTCGTATCCTAAATTGACATGATCGCTGATGAACTTATTGTATACCTTCCTTATCTTTTTAGGGTTTGACAATCCGTCGCGTGGTCCTTGGTCTTTATAATTTAGATTGTGAGTGAGTTCATTCATGACATCCAGAAATGCTTTCTCTTCCTGTGAATCAGGTCCTCCGGTTGTAGATTTAACTATCCTAAGGAGTTCACTGATTATGGCTTTTTGTCTGGAAGTGAAGGGGTATTTGGTAAAGGCAAAGATTCGAACAAGCTTAATGTGAAGGTCTTTTCTTTTATAGAAGAGGGCTATGTTGATTCTTTCCTTGGTGGAATCAAGAAAAACATCTCGCAATTTTGAGATCAAGTACGAGGCGGGGTCAACAAAGAATGGAATTTTACCAGGAATGATGATGGGAATCATCGGGTCTCGCTCTATCCAGAACTCAAGTTTGTTGATCATTGTAGCGACATTGTGATTAATTAATATCATAGATATTGGAAGGAAATCCATGTCGGAAAATGATTGAAAAAGTAGATCTAAATCTGCTTTGAACTTTAGTTCTTGGTCTCGGAAATATGTGAAAGTTATCTCGCATTCATTACTGGACAGGCGAAGAAGGAATTCTACTTGTTTTTCTAAGTTGGAAATCGTCTCTCGTTGTTCGTATGAAAATGGGAGGTCGACATATTTTAATTGCCTAACGAATGCTTTGTAGACATCTACCCTACGGGAAGGATGGAAAGAAGCACCGAGGTGGCGTTCTTCAAAACAAGGTTGTTCTGACTCGACTAATGGAACCTTATCCACCACTCGATAAATGGTGTATTTGTGTTCATGTGAAAGGAATGGAGAGATGCCATCAATACAAGAATCGGAAAGAGTTTGGGCATACACTGATGTTTCAGGAATGAGGGTGATTAGGTCACATGATTTTGGAGGTTTTACTTCATAATCATCTTCAAGGAGATTTTTTTTTTTTTGGGTAAAGGGTAAAATTTTACCTGGTAAATATATTCCCAAAAGCATTTAAGTACAATAGATGTGAGTGAATCCCACACCTCAGCCCGTTACATAGGCAATAAAGACTACATAACAATGACACAACCACTACTCACTATTTGACTTACCACAAATCAAACAAAAAACACATTTGATTTAAAAGACATCAAACAAAAGCCACAAAAAATTATTTCTTCTTATCCATTTTCCTATCATGAAGACTCATGTAATCAGCCATCTCGCTGTCAAGAGGATCAAGAACATCATCTTCATCATCCTCAGAAGCCTCACCAACCATAAAGTCCTCAGAAACATGAGTTCCGTAAGTTTCTTTCCAACGAGAATACAAACTGGAGTTATTACCAGTATTACCACTAGAAGACTCCACCTTCTTCCCACAATCCTCATTCTTATGTTCCAACTGCACACTTGAAGAAGCCGTATTATTCAAGTTAGGATCTACCTTATTCAGAGCCTCAAAGGAATTAGACGTTGTAGTCTTACCAACCTCCATTGTCTTCTTTCTAGGAACAAACACATGTTTAGAAGGAGCAACAACCACTTTCTTTGGATTGCCAACCATAAGTCCCTTGAATGCTTTCCTCGGAGCTTGAAACCCTTCAAAGTCTTTCTTATTCTTCATTTCATCCCCTTTACCACCCTTCCTAGGACCATTGTTGTCTGATGCAACAGGAGCCCGCTTTGGGCACTGATCTGCAGCATGCCCAAAAACCGTACAAGTATTATATCTAGGGGGCTTCCATTCATATTCTACTCGAACTGTATGTAAAGAATGCCCTACACCTTCGACAAATGGAACTGAAATTACCAAATTATCCTTAGGAACCCGATCAGCCCTAACATCAATCAATGCACGAGCAAAATCCAATCGACCCCATGAGTTTAAACACATAGAGCTAGTATACGAGTCAAGCATAAGAGGAGTACCCAATTTAGTAGCAATAGCACTCAAACCATCCTCAGTAAATGCAGCTATCGGAACCCCATGAAGCTTAACCCAAATCGGAACAGAAACTAAATCCTCTTTCAGTAAAGAAGCTGTAGAAGACCATTTCTTTAAAACAATTGGAATCTTCCGAACAAACCACGGACCATTTTGCAACACCCCATCCAAACCGGCCTCAGAATCAAATTTAAAAAAGAAGAAACCTTGAGCATTCATCATAGCTTTGGTGATGCCATATTTCTTCCAAACATTCATAACATAATTCTCAACAACAGGGAATGCAACTCTCTTACCGAGAAAGTAACCATACAAAGTATTTTCGAATCGCGCATTAGCTTTCAAAACCGCGGACATCGGGATCTGAACATCCGTATTATCCATACTAGGCTGTGTTTCAAGTAACCGAAAGTTTACTTTCTGTACATTTAGTCCTTCATTCACAACACTAGCATATGATGATTTAACAGGAGTACCATCACAAGAACTATTATCATGTTCATGGAGATGGAACAGGAAGTCCGTCAGCATATTTGTTGTGATGTAATTAGCATAAATAATTATGGGATGATCTTAAATATGTCGTGAAGTAATATGACTTCCCCTATTTGACTGTTTACCTGATATAGTACTGGAAACGCTGTTAAGCGGAGTACAAATGTATGGAAGTCGGTAAACGACCGAAGGTAATTGTATTATGGATCGATATTATAAAAATGGAAACTTTATGAATGGACTTATCTTGTGAATTTAAACATAAAACTTATATTCGCCTTTCGATTAACAAACGTGATTGTAACCTTGTAAAGAGGAGTCGCGAACCTTAATACTTGGTCAATAATTATCTGTGTCAAAACTACGGCTTAATTGTAACATCTTGAAATCATCATAAAATGCAATGTGATTACGTGGAATTGCCATGAGTATAGTACACCTCCAATCACAATGTACTTATCAAGAAAACATTGCGAAGCAATTAAATTCACAACGGAAACATCGGTAAACGATTAAATACGTTGTAAACTACTGTAGTATTTTTCAATATGGTCTGGGTTTAACTTTATGCAAAAGCCGTCAGCATTTTAATTAGATTAGTTTAGATTAGATTAGAGTAGGTAGGCTATAGGCTAAATAACCATTTACAAAAACCTAGGGATTTGTTAATTGTATTAAGAAAGGCAAGTTTAAAATCCAATTTAAAAATGATATATTTCTTTAAACCATGAAACCTAAAGTAAGGTATGCAAGAAACCTAAACACTTTCCCTCGTTTATCATGCTTGAGTTTCACTAATAGAAATTAATCAAATAAGTCCGAACATATTTTCTAAGTTAGTTGTTTGTTAGATTTGTAATCTTTATGGTATTAAGAACGGTTAGACCTGTTATGGACTTGCTACTCTTTTCCTTCACCCATGAGCAAATGCGTTCAATAACAAGGGCCACTGACTCCCTTGCAGGAGAGTGTGGAGAGTTGAGCATTGTCTGTCTGATCAGAATCATGATACCCTAGTTCCTCGTGACATATCAGTTGATAACCGACTGATAAGGAATCTATGGGTTATACCATAAGCTATCAAATCTAGTAAACATTCCCAATTTAGATAAACGTTTTCTCTAAGAACTCATCATCCTATATTATGAGCTAATGAAATCACAATAAATACTACTTTCCATCATCTGATTTATTATTATCTTTTATTTTCTTTATTTAGTCTATTTAGTTAACTGAACCAAAACTCCCAACGCACTTTTATAAAAACCTATACTAGAAAGTAATGATTGATTGGATCACCTCCGTTTTAATTCAGTTTTTCTTTAAGAATGACTCTAGGTCATACTTACCATCTACTAGACTTTGGTTCAGTAGTAATAAGTCACACTTAGACCCCAGCATTTACAAATTTAAAACACCCACCGATACGCATTGTGATCACTCACGTTTGCGACGGTCGGACACCCATCAAGTTTTTGGCGCCGCTGTCGGGGAGACTAACTGTCCGATACAAAGGCCCAACCAATCCTGTTTTCTAATATACCCTTAGGATAAAACCTTATAAAAAAATAAATAAAAAAACAAAAACAAAACATTTTCTTTATTGTCTGTTTTCCTTTAGTGTATGACCTGTTCCCCTAGATCTGCACCGCTTTTTAACTATCCTGATCCAGAACTTATAAGACGCACTATTCGATGATAAAAGAAGCAATCCGCATTCAGACAAGCAATGGCTGATCGCATCACTCTCGCTGACAACAGTAAGCCCTCTATTGAAGGAAGAGGAGGCCCAATTCTCTACCTAGAAACCCCAGGACAATCATTCGAGCTTAAACACCACATCATCCAACTAATTCAAAACCACTGTCAATTCCATGGATTACCAAGTGATGATCCAAACTCTCACCTCGACAAGTTCATATCTCTTTCAAACTCGACAAGGTTACCGCTCCTTCTAAGATTAATGATTTCCGTCCTATTTCCTTGTGTAATGTTTTGTATAAATGTATTAGTAATCTGCTTACTAATAGGATTAAGGATGGTTTGGCACATATTGTGAGTGATAATCAGTCGGCTTTTATTCTAGGAAGAAGTATTTCGGATAATATCCTTTTGACTCAGGAACTTATGAGACGTTATCACTTAAATCATGGTGCTTCGTGTTGTGCATTTAAAATTGATATTCAAAAGGCCTATGATACTGTTGATTGTAGTTTCTTGCGGACTATTTTACATGGTTTTGGTTTTCATCCGATAATGGTAGATCGGATTATGACATGTGTGTCTAGTACATCCTTTTCCTTGAGTATCAGTGGGGATGTTCATGGTTATTTCCAGGGTAAAAGAGGTTTAAGGCAAGGAGACCCTTTGTCCCCTTATCTTTTTACCTTGGTTATGGAAGTGCTGACTTTATTGATTCGGAAGAAGGTGAATGAGTCTAATCTGTTTAAGTAACATCCTAATTGTAGCAAGCTTGATCTTGTTAAACTGTGTTTTGCTGATGACTTATTTTTATTTGCTCATGGTGACCTGAATTCTGTTAAGGTGCTATAATCATCCCTTAATGAATTCAAAGAGGTTTCTGGGCTGATTCCGAATATTCCGAAGAGTACTGCTTTCTTTTGTAATGTTCCTATGCATGTGCGGCAGAGTATTCTTAGTATTATGCCATTTGAGGAGGGAGTTTTACCTGTGAGATACCTTGGGGTTCCCCTCATATCTTCGAGGCTTCTTAAAAAGGATTACAAAGTTTTGGTGGAAAAGGTTCAGAGGCGGATTGGTAATTGGAAGAATAAGTTTTTATCTTTGGCCGGCCATGTTCAACTTATTTCTTCAGTTCTCTCAGCTCTCCATGGATATTGGGCTTCTATGTTTATCCTCCCTCAATCATTTATTTCTGATCTAGAGAAACTTATGAGAGATTTTTTATGGTGCCAAGGTCCTATGAAAACGGGAAAGGCAAAAGTTGCATGGGAGGATTTGTGCCTTCCTAAGAAAAAAGGTGGTTTGGGTGTTCGCCGTTTGAAAGAGTGGAATATTTCCCTTATGACTGCTCATATTTGGAGCATTATTTCTCGGAAGGACTCAATTTGGGTACGGTGGGTGTATGCCTATAAGTTGCATAATCGCAGTTTTTGGGATGTGGCTCCTCAGAATAGTATGAGTTGGGGATGGAGATGCTTAATTCATATTCGGGATTTGGTGCGCCCGTTTTGTTGGTATAAGATCGGTGATGGAAAGACTCCTTCAGTTTGGTATGACATGTGGTGTGATCAATGTCCTCTTGCTCGTCTTTTCTCTAGTCATCGTGATATTACACGTCATGGATTTTCGATTAATGATTCGGTTGCTGATCTTATTGATGGAGGTTCTTGGAGATGGCCTTCTTCTTGGCTTCATCGATATTCTCTTCTATCTCAGGTTATGGTTCCTAATCTCTCTTCTCAACCTGATAGGTTACTATGGCGCAATGAGGTTGGAAATTTTTCTAATTTCGGGTTGGTGAAGTTTGGGATGCCATTAGGACAAGGCATGCTACTGTGGATTGGGCTGCTATTGTATGGTTTCCTCACTGTATTCCTCGACATGCTTTTCCTTTGTGGCTGGTTTTTAAGGGCAAGCTGAAGACGCAGGACCGCCTGAGGCAATGGGATGTTGGCCCCTCGGTCAACTTAAACCTGCTTCGGTGTTTTCTATGTGGATCATGCCCCGATTCACATGCTCATCTATTTTTTAAGTGCTCTTTTTCTTTGCAGGTGTGGTTCCGGGTGATTAGTCATGCAGAGATACAGGTTGTTTCTGACAAACTAGAAGATGTGATCCCTTTTTTCATGTCTACTACTGCTGTGAAGAATATTGATCATGTGGTTTCTCGATTAGTTCTGGCTGCTACGACTTACTTTATTTGGCAAGAGCGTAATTTTCGTCTTTTTGGCAAAGGTAGGAGATCAAGTTTTGAGCTTGCTGATGTTATAATTTATACTATTAGGCTAAAGATGGTTTCTTTCACGTTTAAGCCTTCTCTTCGGGCGGTACAAGCTTTGGAGAGATGGAAGATTCCAGAGCGGGTGTGCTTATCTTCTGGTTGAGTTTCGCTATGGTGCAGCAGCAATGGAGGATTTCTTGGAGTTTTATATGCTAGTTGATTTTGTCTTGGTTGTGCTTGTAGCCGGTTGTCATACACATGGTTTGTCATGTGTATGCACTTAATCTTTTTCATTTGGATAGGTTAAGTGTTGTGGTTTTCCACATTCTTGTAATTGTAACGTTTATATCTTTTATAATATTTGTCGGGGACACTCCCCTTTACCCAAAAAAAAAAAAAAAAAAAAAAAAAAAAAAAAAAAAAAAAAACTCCTACCAACAAAATGGAGTTAGCCAAGATACAATCCGCTTGTATCTTTTTCCTTATTCGCTCACACATCATGCACAAATATGGTTTGAAGGTTTAGAAACCGGCTCTATTCCTTCATGGACGGTGATGGCGACAAAGTTTCTGACCAAGTACTTTCCACCCTCTAAACAAACCAAACTCCGAAATGACATCATGAACTTTCACCAAGCTTTTGATGAGTCATTATACACCGCATGGGAACGATTCAAAGGAGCACTGAAGAAATGCCCCAATCACCGGCTTGACAAATCTATACAATTGTGTACCTTCTATAATGGTTTAAACCCAAACCACCGAACCACCTTCGACGCTGCCGCATAAGGAAGCTTTATGACGAAGACGGACGAAGAAGGATGGAACCTTATAGAAAACATGACTATGCATCACCATGATTGGAACTCTGGAGATCACTCAACATCTTCAGTACCTCTCGCTGCATCGAATCCAATTCCATTCGAAGCAATTAAGGTATTAACGGAGAAGATGGACATACTTGTCAAACAGTTCGGAGAACTTAAGAAACAACAGCACCAAGTACACCAAGTGCAATCCTGTCAAAACTGTACCAAATCGCAACCACCTGGTGAATATCAAGTTGAATATGAAGAGACAGATGGCACCATTTACTATGCTCAATATCCCGCTCGACCACAGAATTTTCCACCCGGTTTCAACCAAAACAACAACCAACCTAGAGGACCTCCATTCTTACAAAGAAACAACCAACCTTTCCAACCCCGATACCCACCTTACCTACAACAACAACAACTTGCCTACAACCAACCCCTCGCACTTCCTGGACCCACCTCCGACACAAACCAAACCATTGAGCAACCCAATAAGACAAATACCCTAACTTCAAGTTCAGAAGACGCCTTCACCCAGTTCATGCAAAGCCAACACATACTCACCCAAAAGACATCCGCTAGGCAAGATCAAGCCGATCTCTTCATGAGAAATCAATTGGCCGTACTGAAGAACTTGGAAGCTCAAATTGGATAATTGGTACAACGTCTTAAGAATAGACCCAGAGGAAGTTTACCTAGCAACACGGTTCACAACCCACATGTTGAGGAGGCAAAGCAAGTTACCACCACCAAGGAAGCAGCCACACCACCCCCTGCTGCTGTCCCAGTCAAGGAAGAACCAGAGATCAAGATACCAGCTGTGGAAACCACCCCGACCATGAACAAGGAGGTTAGAATCCCTTACCCCGCTAGACTTAAGGTCCAACCTAAGAAATTATCATCCTTTAAGTTAGACGGAAAATTCCTCGATACTATGTCTAGAGTTCCCGGTCGTATTAAATATATTAGAAAATTGCTATCCACTAAGGATAAACTGCCCGAAGTAAACAACATTCCTCTTAGTCCTGAAAGCTCAGCCCTACTAAAAAATAGCCTTCCTGAAAAACTAGGAGACACCGGTAGATTTACACTCCCTTGTTCTTCTTTTTTTTGGGTAAAGGGTTTACACCCGGCAAATATATTACTCCAAAATAAATGTTTAAGTACAAATGGTGTGAGTGAATCCCACACCTCAGCCCGTTACATAGGCCAATGACACTACATAACAAGACACAACCACTACCAAACCAACAGGACCAACAAGCTAGCTACGGCTAAACTCTCTGTATATGACTCTTGTTCTATTTACCAATCCGGAGATATAAGCGCCTTAGTCGACCTAGGAGCTAGCATTAACCTCATGCCCTACTCCCTGTTTAAGAGGCTAGAACTTGAAAATTTGAAATCCACTAAGATGACTGTCCAGCTAGCTGACCAATCCGTTAGATACCCAAAGGGAATAGCTGAAATTGTCTTAGTTCAAGTTAACAAACTCTTCTTTCCTACGGATTTCATGGTAATGGACATCCACGAGGACATAAACTTCCCGATTATCCTTGGAAGACCATTCATGAATACAGCTCGAGTAGTAATTGATGTGTATAACCACACAATTGTCCTACGCTCGCATGGCGAAAGCATCACTTACAAGATCGACCAACCAGAATGCACTCCAGAAAAAGAAGAATGTTATGCTATATCAACAGGCAGAATTACCTATAATAATGAATCGGAGCCCGAAGAAGAACAACCTTTCACCCGATCGTCAGCCTTCATCTCTGACACTGAACTAACCCAGAAGAGGAAGAGGAGTATCAACCTGCAGAGGAAGACGTGGAATCTGAAGAAGAAGAAGAAGAAGAACCTAGAGAAGAAGAAGAGGAAGAACTCACTGAGGAAGAAGAAGAAATTGAAGAGGAAAAAGAAGAAATGGACGAAGAGACCGAAGAAGAAAGATCTGAAGAAATGGAGGAAGATGAAGATCAAATTAATTCACCCCAAATGGCTGAAGTCAAAAGGATACAATGCTCCGAAGACAACAATTCATCAGACGAATCCGTTGATTATGAATCCATCCGTCAATCCTTCAAATCTGTTCATCTAAGGAGAATGGGAAACATGCTTAACCCTTATCTCGATCCTTCGAAACCATTCATCCGAACCCAACTCCGAGATATAGATGCAATTGAAGAAGAGTTCTGATCCTCAAGGCACTCGGAAATATATGACAAGCTCTTACAAAAAATCGCTACGTATAGACACAAAACCTTCAAGATTCAGCCACGGAAATCAGGACCATTGAAATTGATGGTCCCCAACCTTTCAATAACGCACCCTCAGATGAAGAATTCCACCAATTTCCGGATTCCCGTGATGAAGATTTTTGAAGAAGAAATCGAGTATGACAACGATTATATCGATGTCACTCTCGACGGACACTCTATTCCCCCTGCTCCAGCAAATTCTCCTATCTCTACAACCGAGATATTGGAAATCCCTCTCTTAGATACCCACCAAGAGATGATTGACTTGATTGATGAAAACGACGATGTTCGCATCATCATAGAAGCTATCCGAGAATCAACCAATGACTACACCACCGCTCAAAGGCACCTGATAAGGGAAATCGAACGAGAATACAATTCATACCTTGCCAATTATGGATCACAAGAACCTCACGCTCTACGCAGATATATCCAAGAACAATCAGATTCCCTTCAAGCTCAACTCACATGAGAAGCTCAACAGCCAGAAAGACCCCACTACCCGATGATAGAAATCGAGTTCTGGAGAAACCAGAGGCAAATATACCAAAAAGTATATTGTGCCCTAGCCGGATCAGCTTTCCCCTACTCATCGAGTCAGAAGGCTACACTAGCATCAATGAGAACCCATCTGGAAAGAGCTACTGGAAACCCGCGGAATTATGCCGATCTCAGAATGGTGGGAGATCTTAGAACCCTTCTAGATCTCATCGAAACAGGAGAGCACCTCACAACTTCAGAGAATTTCAGAATCGTCATTCATTCCACTATTGATCATCATGTTGAGCTAATAATTGATGAACTAAATGACTCAGTATATGAAGAAGAAGTTCCTGAAGTACCAAGATTCATTCCGCACTTGTCGCAAATCAACTTAGCAACATATGTGATGACTCGACTACGTGGAATGTATACTGAAGAAGATGTAGAGCTTGATGTCTATCGCAATGGGTACAATGAAATATTCAGCAAGCTAATCTATGTTTTCACGAACTCTGATTTCCCCTTCAACCGTGAGCAACATCAACTCATCAGACAAGTATGCCAAGCAACCAGATCATTTGGAGGAGACCCTTTGGCTAGTGACTTTGAAGAAGTGAAAACTCAGTTCATGGCCCTAATCGCTTCAATAGGCCGAAACCACCCCCGGCGTGAGATTGTTTGAACTCACACCTGCAAAAGAGTTCACCCTAATGGACCAGTCACATGGTCAGTTAGATACATCAGCTACGGGATGGCAATCCTCGATCGATTAGCCACTGATCACTTCAAAAGCTTCAGGATGGAATCCATCAATCCACCAACCCTAATTGCTGACATGATAGAGAAATTTCTTTAGTACTTTCCTCCATGTTACAACTTACCTAGAAGCCACGGTAACAACTCTAGCACCTGGGACGCATCCAACATCGTCATCTGAAGAAAAGGACTAAGTCGAGCTCTCGACTTTAAAAGAGCGCTTCTCGGGAGGCAACCCGTGTTTTACATTTCTAAATTTTACTTTCCAAGAAGTGATGAAATCTCTGACTATCTTTCACACTCGGATATGCAAAGAATAACTCCTCCTTCAAGGAAGTAGTCGCATCCAACATATCTTATATCCGACGTGTTCATACCTACGAGACAAATCACAAGAAGACTTGATCAAGAATGAACCCAGCAAGACAAAGTTCGGCACACACGTACCAAGGAAAACTGCATCCACTGGGGAGTACCTCTCTACCAATCTTTTTCCTTCGTTATAAATATACCATATCCACTATGCTTATCACTAAGTGTGGGATTCAAACCCAACACACACCACTAAAATAATACGTCTTAGATGTTTCAATTCTTAAGTGTGGGATTTCACCCCAGTCAGAGCTTAAATTAATATCGAGGATGATGTTCCTTTAAGTGTGGGATAGTAGTAGTTATACTATTGTAAAATGGATAATGGTATATGCTTGATTCTAAGCTCGTTGCTCTTTAGACCATCCTTTTCCAATAAGTAAAGAAAAATTTTCAAAATTGAGTTAAAAATATGTTGAAAATGAAAAATTTTAGATAAAGAATGATTTACTTTGGGGGAGAAGGATAAATAAAATATGAATTCTTTTGAAAAATTAGTTTAGTAATCCCATAAAGAGCATCGCATGACTAGGTACACAACAAACCAACTTTCGATTCGTGAGGTATCTTGGGTCATATAAAACATTCATTTTTAGTGCTTCACTTTTTCGATTCTTGAGTGTGTCGATGTATGCGTTTAGAATCAGAACTTGCTCCTGTTATGCATCTCGAATCCTAATTGGTGAATGAAAAGGAGATCAAATCACATCATTCTTAAACCCATCCATATACCCATCAAATGAAAATAGGTTATCCCTACTCTCTCGAAAACATCCCTCAAAACTTCATAAGAAGTTCCAAAGATGAAATAAGAGAAGCTACAAGGATATGACATCGAAAAAAATAATACAAGAAAAGAATTCGAAGAAAAGAAAGTCAAATGGAGAAAAAGACTCCTACCAAAAATCATGAGAAAAGAGCGTCAATCCTCCCCAAAAATCCAGCTTTCCTCTTCACAAACAAAATAAATATATACCAACACAACCCCCCTCATATCACCAACACTCCACTTCAAAAACCCTACATCACTTCTCCTAGAATGATTGTGGCTAGATCGACTTCACGCTCACTTAAAAGGTAACGATTTGATTCTCGATCAAGCCTATGACGATAAATGATACATGACTGGCGTTCTGAGTAATTGATGAAATTAGAATAGGAAACCCTAAACACTTTGAGTGATTGGAGTGACCACCGTGAGAGGATCGCCTAGTCATGTATCCAAGATCAAAGATCAAAAGTATGCTCCCAAAGATTACAACGCCACTTTTTCAAAAGCAAAAATATTTTATCTTTCCAAAACCTACGTAGTAAAAAGTTGCGCCTCAAAATATTTCATTATCTACTTACTTCTAACCATGCTTGAAATTCGAGTTTGCTTGAGGACAAGCAAAGTTCTAAGTGTGTGACACTTGATATCGTGTAAAAAGTCACATTTTTACCACCGATATCTCTCTCATTCTGGAACAATACTTTGCAAATAAACTCAAATAATATTTAAATCAATGAAACTTTGCCAAGAAGGTCAAAACAGAGCTGCACGAGAAAAATCAAGTAAAACGGATGAAAAATGAAGATTCCACACACGTTTGAAGATTCAAGACATCGAGACAAGATTTAAAGGCAAAATTTCCCATCACTGATATTTCTCTTATCCAAGATATTCATTTTCAAAATACGAATCTAACAGAAGAAGAATCAACAAAAACGGATGAAGAATGAAGATTCTACGTACGCCGGAAGATTCAAATGATTCGAACGAGACATCCAATAATCAGAGAAATATTTTTGGGATTTCTTTTCATCAAAGTCTTCGGTTTTGAAAAACGAATCCAACGCAAAAAGAATCGATGCAAACGAACGCATAACGAGGGAGATACGCATGAATCAAGAAACGAGGTGAAAGACGGCGAATCGGGGCGGGAAAGTGGTAGCCGCCGCCGGCCACCATGCTGCCGCTACCGGCCACCATGGTGGCGGCGGAGGCTGGCCACCCCCATCCCCCGTGCGCTTTTTCATCCTCACTCGTACTCGTAGGGTACACGTGCTAGACCTTTTCTGCAACTTTAGGGTACACGTGCTAGACCTTTACACTCTTTAGGGTACATGTGCTAGCAACTTTCCCACCTTTTGCTAACATGTGCCTCAAGTTGCTAGAATGCACCAATTTTCCCCTATAAATAGGGAGCCCATGGTTCATTTGAAGACACACCTTTCCTACACCATCAATTATCTTAGTGGCACTCTTTCGTTTTTCTCCTTGTATTACCAAGGTTTCTCCTGTCGGTAGTGGTATCCGTACTAACTTTTCGAAACATATGATCTCACCATGGTTCTTTGACAACTAGTCCATACCGACCACGATGTAGAAACTTCCTAACTTAACTGGTAGCATGTCTATTTCGAAGAGATGACCTTCTAACTCTAAGGTACATCCCGGTACTATTTCTTCTGACTCGATCAACTTACCATCGGCTAGTTCTATAGTGTATTTGTTATCTAGCTTATGGGATTTAAGTTCTAATAGTGGTCTAAACTCAGTAGACACAAAACTTAAATCAACACCCGAATCTATTAACACAAAGGCATAATGGTTGTTTACGAGAAACGTACCAGTGAGGGTGTTAGGGTCCCGGCGTGCCTCCTGTGCTCCGATCACAAATGCCCTTCCTTGAGCCATTTGATTGTTGTTGTTGGATTGGTTCTTGTTGTTACTACGGTTGTTGGTGTTTTGGTTATTATAGTTGTTGCCGCGGCCTTGGTTATTGTTGCGGTTAAGTTTTGGGCATTTGTTTCGATAATGCCCCTATTCACCGCATTCAAAACACCCTATGTTTTGTCGTTTGTTTTTTTCTCGAGGGGGAGGGTTGGATCTACAATATCGGGCTTGATGACCCCAGCATTTACATTTTTTACAAAAAGTACACTCACCCTCATGGTGACGTTTGCACTTACCATATTTAGGTTTGTTTCCCTGGTAGGTTTTTGGTTCAGTGGTGGTGGTGATGTACGCCTTTGGGTTTCCCTCATTTTTCTTGTTTTGCTGACCCTGACGGTCATTACCTCCATTGTTCCACTTCCTTTTTGCATTTCCAGAACTACCAGCATCAGTACTATTCGGTTCACCTTTTCCTGACACAGCTTTTTTAGTCAATGTTCCCATTCTAACTGCTTCATCGATTAAACTTTGTGCTAAATTGACTACACTCCTGAATGTGTCAGGTTCTGATAATGTGACCAAACTCCTCATCTGTGGTGCCAATCCCCAGATGTACCGCTCAATGCATTTGTACTCGGGTGTCACCATGTGTGGCACTAGACGTGCTAGTTCTTGAAGCTTTGTGGTATACCCGGTGACATCAGCTCCCACCATTTTAATATCCCACAACTCGGTCTCAATCTTTTGCAACTCACTACGGGGACAGAACTCTTCCAGTATCATACTTTTCAGTACTTCCCATGACATGGAGTGGGCGGTTTCTTGTCCAAGAGATTGGACTTGACTGTTCCACCATGTTAGTGCCTTGTCAGCAAGAGTGCAAGTGGCATACTTCACCATGCAGTCGCGTGCACAATTGCTGATATCCAGCACAGACTCAAGTTTCTCTATCAAATGGACAATTCCTATAGCACCCTCGGTTCCACGAAAGGTGGTTAGCTTACAGGGAAGGAAGCTTTTGTATGAAGAGCCTCGCTCAGCATTCACAGGTGATTCGTTCACAAGGTTTCTCACTCCAGTTCCACTGTTTGTTCCCCTATCATCGCGGTTGTGACTTGCCTCATACTGGGCAATGCCTTCAGCTACTCGTTGCATGATGATTTGTTCAGTTGTTTCTTCAACAACAGGGGGTGAGTCATTTCGTCGGCTATTTCGGGTCTTTCGTTGCTTAGGTGGCATGATTCCATTGTAACACACACGAATAAATATATATAAGATATATTAGTCATCATCAATCATAAAGAACACGACATATAAACAAACATACGTTATATTATACCATAAGTTAAAACATTAGTACATGAGTTTGATACAAAATGCGATGGGATTTCCTATATACCCATTAGATACTAGTGTTATACAAAATGTGATGGGACTTCCTATATACCCATCAGTTAATAGTCCTATACAGAATGTGATAGGATTTCCCATTAACCCATCAGATACTAGTTTCTAACTTAATACATATAGGCACAACCTGCCATACATAGGTCTAATGGAAGTAAGGTAGGTACACCCCTATAGTTGTCATCAGTACAGTCATCATCGAACAAACTCCAAATACAATCCTTGCTACCCTCGCACGTCTCTCTAACACCTCCACACGTGCCCTGGTAGTGTCAACAATCTCCCTGTCCGTAATCCGGCGACTCTCAAAAAAACCAAGTCGCTCATAAGTGGATGCCATGTCTCCGTCCAGACGGGAGACATCACTCGTCAACTCTCTGACCTCCATACTCCTGCCAGAAGAAATCCTAAACAATGTGTGTATCTCAGCAACTAGTGTGGGAACTGTCAGCTCCAAAGGCTCTCCAGTAAGAGGAACAGGAGATGGTGGATGTGAAGACTCTCCGATCTCATAGTTCGATGGGATACCCTCGAGTGATCTCTACTCTCTCAGCAGGTGAGGCATCCAATCCAGATGTGTAGCTCTGAGCCTCTTCAGTGAAGGCTCCTCAGGTAATGTCTCAGGCTCATTCATCGGCGCCTTGTCACGGGGCACTAGTGGTCCTCTAGGAAAATCTCTGATAACTATCCTAGGAGTCCTCCTCATCACACATCCGCGTGAGTTCTCTGCGAACTGGTGATGAGTGTCTGCTACACTAGGTGTTGTGATGTGTGTGGTCACGGTAGTGTTGGTAGTGCTAAAAGCACATCGCTGCTGTTGTCAGATGTCACCCTAACATGAACAGAAGGGCTCTTGAGTGTTGAAGCCGTACTGCTATCAAAGGTGTCCTCTGTCGGTTCATTGTCTCAGGCATACATGTAAATCGGAACTTGTCTAGCCATGCAGAGACAAAACAAGTCCGTGTACGACGTGCCAGTCGCATGCAAATGAATGAATGTATAATGAATGAATGTATGAGTGTCCTAGCCAAGGCTATAGTCTAGTTCTCTAAAGTTTTTAGGTCACTTAAAGACTTCTAGTTCGCTATAACCAATGGCTCAGATACCAAGTCTGTCACACCCCGGCAAACGGTAATCTTACGATTATGTTAAGTAATTACGGAAGCTGGTGACGTGGCGGGGCGCGAGCAGTTTCAACCAATAAATACATCCACAAAGCATATGGTTATTGCATAATGCGATAAATTAAGATGCCAATAGTTAATATGTGACACCCGCCAAATTAGGACTTGTATTAGTGCCTAATCAGCTTATTAATACATGTAATTAGTTTTGTAATAGGCTAATTAAGTGTATCATTATATATATTTGAGAATATATACACGTACGCGATTTATTTGAATCGTGCATTTTCATGTCGGATGGATTCCGATACATTATTAATACGGACGTTGGTGAAAACTTTTTAATAAATGACATAAAATATTTGATATTTAAATAGTAGTTATTTACATTATATTATTATGTATTAATAATATACGAAACAATGTACGTTTTATTTAAAATGTAACCGACACGAATTAAACGAGCGAAACGCGCCCGACAAACAAAATAAACTCAAGTTATATTTTTATAACTCAATATTAAGTATTTTAATTAAATACTTCAGTTAAAAATATCGCAAATATACGATATCAATTATAACATTAAAAACGTTACACGATTAGTTAAAACACAAAACGAACGTATAATTCGCAACCGACAACTAACGAAACATTTTATAAAATGTTTACTAACTATTTCAAATAATACTTTAATCGGAAAACTTACAAAATTATATCATTCACAAAACGAGTATAATAAACGTTTAACGTGTAAATAAACATCGAAATGATTGGGTAAACGAACATTGGGTGTAACGTAACTTTGGGGAAACAATTTAAACACCCACATAGGGGTGGGCCCCCCTGAAAATCTGCAATGAACCATGCCCCAACCCCCCTCTCTCTTTTCTTTCTTACTTACACTCTACCTCATTCTTTCTTCCACACTCCATCCCCCATTTCCACTCAACTCACTCCCTCTCTCTAATCTCTCTCTCTCTCTCTCACGAATTTTATCAGCCAAAAAAGGCCCTCCAATCACCACCACACACCACCATAACACCACCATACAACCACCATAGCACCACCACTTCGGTTTTCAAGATAACGCAATAAAACTAGTCTACGGCTTCATTTCTTCATCTCTCCATCATTCCCCTTGTAAGAACTCTTGATGTTTGGTTAGATTTAATTGTAACACTAGTATTAACATGTTTAAATTCTCACTCAAACAAGAAATGTCCAAAAAGAAGTTTAAAAACTTTTTTATAAACATAAACATAAAACACACAAATCTGTCCAGAAAAATCATCTCACAAAAATGATGACAAATTAAGTTCTAGGTTGAATCAACACATGAATCACATACCGAAATCTTCTTCTTGAAGTCCTCTACAAAAAGTTCTTTTATGGCCTAACTCAAAAACCCACGGATTTTTGTGTAGAGCCCGATCTTTAGGCTGTAGCTATTTTGGAACCGATTTGTCTATCTCCTCGTAATAATATTATTAGATCACCTTAAAACCAATATAATTCTTGGAAAATTTTGGTGATAAACTAGACATCTTGAAGAATATGCGTGATTTTTGGTAGAACCTGATTTGGAATAAAAGCGAGTCGAATCGAGAGTCCAATCGAGTTGAAATCTGGAATAATATAAGCATAGGCCTGTTTTGGTGATTTTGTAAAAGTGACACTTCGAGAGACCCACGAAATGTAACGACAATTTTCTATAACTTATTTAACATATTTAAGACTTGCCTAAAAGTTTCGGGTCAAACCGAACACATTTGACCAAGTCAACAAAAATGAACACTTAGACGAAAACGGAAACCACAGACTTGCGACAATGCCAAATTGTCACACAAGTCTTCCTGTTTGCGACAATCAATTGTCGTAACATCATTGTCGCTACATCACATTGTCGTAATTACCATTGTCGCATAAAACCCGATTGTCGCAACATCATTGTCGGAATCACATTGTCGTAATTACCATTGTCGCATAAGACCCGACTGTCACAACATCATTGTCGGAACCACATTGTCGTAATCACCTTTGTCGCAAATGCTATTGTTGGAAAAGTTAGCATTGTTGGATAAATAGTAAAACGCCATTGTTGGAAAACCTCGCAAACACATAACATATGCATTGATAAGTATACAATACAGCGAAACATATAATAATAACACTTTTGGATTATTATTACAAACCGTCACCAACGAGCCGTACATATTTTCAAGACTCAAACTAATCAATCGAACCAAATCATTTGGACATTACTAGTTGGATGAACAACTAACATAGGTGATCTCTCGAGACTGTAAATAAAACACCCCATAATTTCATACACATTTTTTTTATATATATATACATACGAAAGCGTTATCACATTCAATAAAGTTTAAAGCATTTATATAAAACTTCAAGCCATTACTAACTATTATACTATTACAAACTTAAATATAAATAGTTACAAAATAGCTGTTCTATTTGGGTGTTATATCTAAAACAATTTAGTCCTCAAAATAATCAGAATTTCAGGTGTCAAACATTTCTTCAAACTATCGCCACTTGCTCAAATATCCCAAAAGTTAACCTGCAAGATTATGGTGGGGAACTAGCACAAAGCTAAGTGAGTAAACTAAGTCTAACAATATAACTTAGCATAACAATCAATTCACAACAATCAACTATAAGAAACAATCAAAACAGAGGATCAGTGGTTCTTGAGGTGTCCTCAGTCCGCGGTGACCCTCCAAGAACACTTAATAATCAACTGCAGGCCAATACAGAGATTTTACCGATAGTTTATTGCTATCTTTAATCAAAATGGACTAATTCACAACGAATGTTCATCCAATCCATAAAGATTAACCTATAGCAACTAAAACCAATATAATTGACCTCTATCATTCCAAACTATCATGGAATCGATCACTAGCATTCAAGTAATCCATCAATCAACAAGTTCAATCAATACTTCTATAATCAACTTATCAACACAACAATCAATACTACCAACTTAAAATTGAGGTAACTAACTGTTAACACCGAAATTAAATTGTGAGAATCAGTCCACTCACCTGTCTTGTTCAACCTTCAACTCAATGATCTAATTTTATTGAGTCTTCGTCGTATCTGAGAACAAGATAAATATTAAATTAGAACTCATTTATAATAATGTATATTATTTCAATATCTATCACAAAACGATAATAAAACACAATATTCAACCTATCTTATCATTTATTTATTCATAAACAAATAATTTCATGTATACACCAAAAATCCCAACAACTTCCTGTTATAATACCTTACCCGATCGGCTCACAATGAACCGGTCGGCTAACATAACTGAATTTCAAAACCTTTGTTCAAAAGTCAACTTCTGTTTACGTTTTGTTCTATTTCAACCGTTCAGCTGAGTTTAGCCGTTCAGTTCAAAGAGCCATAACCGATCGGCTCACTCCCTTTAGCCGATCGGCTAGATTAAGTTTTCTAAAGATTTTCATTTAAACACCAAGTTCTGTGATCAATTTACACTAAACTAGTCGATCATCTAAAGTTACCCGTTCGGCTATACTATTGTTACCCGATCGGCTTATTCCTTTTAGCCGATCGGCTAAGAGACTTTTACTCAGAATCCAACAACCTGCAACTAGCTATGGCACGAACCCTAACTACGAATTTTAAACTAACACAACTTCAAATTCAGGTTTTAACCATTCTAAGACTACAATTTTGTCATATAACTTCATACCAATATAGCTAACAACTTCAAATGCTAGTTTCATAACATTTTACACATTAACCTAACTTAACTTAATTTAAACTCATATATATATAAAGTATCAAAATACTTACAAATATAGAAGAAGAAGAATATGATATACTCCGATATAAGTTCCCCAATCACAGATTCTTGATAGTTAAGAGATTTCTAGCTTGATTTGGAGTTTAATTTCATATGACACTTCAAAGTTTGTAAAGAAGGAAAATCACAGGGAAGAAGATGAAGGTCGGGTTATATCCAAACCCAATTTTATATCACAGTGTAATTATAATACCCGTTCTAACTCTATAGTGTAGAACCTAAATTTCAAATACGAGAAAATTATTTTATTTTACCGTCATCTAAATTTATTTAAAATAAACAATATTTCATTAGTCACAATATTTCCTGAAACTTATTTCCTATTGAATTTACAATCAAACACATATAATAATATAAATTACTTATAAAAGTTAAAGAAAATACCTGTTTCTCCTAGGCCCGATTTGGGGATGTTACAGTAAACACCCTGCAGGTTACAGTCTTCGGACACCTCATTGTACTACACCATACTTGCTTCATTGCAGTACTTCAGACTCAGGTGAGTCTCATAGCCCCTCTTTTTACTGTTGTAACCTTGGGGTGAGGATACATGCTCAGTTTTCATTTACATTTGAACGCAAGTACAAAACTCGATATATTGACTGCATGAGTTGTTTAACCTAATCATGAAGCCCTCCACATCATAGTTTGTTAGTATGGATTTAGCGTGAGTGGTACCATTTGGGATTTACAATCCCTGTCCGGGGTAGTCGCGCTACCACGACTGCGACCGAAATGAAATCTCCGTCCTACAATCAAGGCTGCAACAATGCAAGACACGCTTGCAAGAAACCGAGGATGCTCTTAGAATGGTCACCAGACTCGCAGAATCTGTGGACCACCTTACCTCTCTGCTTCCACAACTAAATCTACACCGAGATTAGTGTAGTATCTATCATGTATCTAACTTGTAACCTACTAGCCATCTATGTAAACTCATGTAATTCGACCGGATGTTACAATTCCCGACATCTTTTGTAAACTCTATATTTTGTAACCTTTTGAACTCCTACCTTGTACGGTATCTAATCTTATTATCTAATGTAATATGATTATCACATTGTGCTGTTGAATATTACCCCCTTATATATATACATGTGTGATAAATCATAATCTTCGTACAAACATCTCACATATTGCTTTCTCTTTGTTTATTCAAACATTATGCCGCCGAAACGAACATACAGTCAAGCCGAAATCACTCAACTCATTCCTCAGGGTGTAGCTCAAGCCCTTGCATCCCAACAACCACGTTTTGGCAGCGAGGACACGACCAACAACGCCCCTTCATCCAAACCTTGCTCATACAAGGATTTTCTCAACTCCAAACCCTTAAACTTCAAGGGTACTGAAAGAGCCATTGGTCTGATTTGATGGTTTAAAAAGATGAAATCGGTCTTCCGCATCTGCAACTGTACCGAGGACCACAAGGTCAAATACTCTACTTGCACTTTCTTGGATAGTGCCCTCACTTGGTGGAATACCTATGTCCAAACCGTGGGCATCGACATTGCTTACCAGTTTTGGGAGGATCTGAAGAAGATGCTCAGGGATGAATACCGTCCTCGGGAAGAGATACAACAACTTGAGGTCGAGTTTTGGAACCTCACTGTCAAGGACGATGATATCACAGGTTACACCAATCGGTTTCATAAACTGGCACTCTTGTGCCCGACTGATCCAGAATACAAGCGGATCAAACGATACATTTGGGGACTCCCAAAAAAGATTCAAGGGATGGTTACCTCATCCAAACCCGACACCATCTGTTGTTCGTATGGCACAAAGTCTCATGGCTTAAGCTGTTCATCGAGCCACCCCTTCTGAAAGAAAATAGTCCAGTGACAATAAACGAAAATGGACCGGGAACTCCAACAACAACCAAACTCAGAACCAACAAACCGCCAAAAGGCCTGATACTGTTAAGGCCTACACCTCCGGTTTCAAAATCAAAAAGGGTTACACTGGAAACAAACCCTTCTGTTCTAAATGTCGCAGACATCATGATGGTCCTTGCGGTACACCCTGCACCAAATGCTAGCATTATCGTCATCTAGCCAAAGACTGTAGGGCTAATAACACCAACACCAACCAACCCAGAGCCTGCTTTGAGTGCGGCAACACTGGGCATTTCAGAAATGACTGCCCGAAACTGAAGAAGAAGGGTAACAACAACAACAACTCAAGAGGTAGAGCCTTTGTCCTTAACTCAGAGGAAGCCCCTCAAGACCCGAATGTAGTCTCGGGTACGTTCCTCCTCAACAACTTAACTGCCTCTATTCTATTTGATACTGGTGCTGATAGGAGTTTTATATCTGATGAATTCTATCCACTGCTTGACATCACTCCCATTGCCTTAGATGCTAAGTATATTGTGGAATTAGCTAATGGTAAACTCATTGAAACTGATAGTGTGATACCCAATTGCACTTTAAACCTCACGGATGAATTGTTTACCATTGATCTCATACCTGTCGAGATTGGAAGTTCCGACATCATTGTTGGCATGGATTGGCTATCCAAGCACCGAGCCGAAATCGTCTGTTATGACAAAATCGTCTGTTTACTAAGTATTTTTAATAATACTTTAATCGGAAAATTTACAAAAATATATCGTTCACAAAACGCATATAATAAACGTTTAACGTGTAAATAAACATCAAAACGATCGGGTAAACGAACACGGGGTGTAACGTAACTTTGGGGAAACAATTTAAACACCCACATGGGGGTGGCCACCCTAAAAATATGCAATGAACCATGCCCCAAACCCCCCCCCCCCCCTCTCTCTTTTCTTTCTTACTTACACTCTACCTCATTCTTTCTTCCACACTCCATCCCCCATTTCCACTCAACTCACTCCCTCTCTCTAATCTCTCTCTCTCTCTCTCACGAATTTTATCAGCCAAAAAAGGCCCTCCAATCACCACCACACACCACCATAACACCACCATACAACCACCATAGCACCACCACTTCGGTTTTCAAGATAACGCAATAAAACGAGTCTACGGCTTCATTTCTTCATCTCTCCATCATTCCCCTTGTAAGAACTCTTGATGTTTGGTTAGATTTAATTGTAACACTAGTATTAACATGTTTAAATTCTCACTCAAACAAGAAATATCCAAAAAGAAGTTTAAAAACTTTTTTATAAACATAAACATAAAACACACAAATCTGTCCAGAAAAATCATCTCACAAAAACGATGACAAATTAAGTTCTAGGTTGAATCAACACATGAATCACATACCGAAATCTTCTTCTTGAAGTCCTCTACAAAAAGTTCTTTTATGGCCTAACTCAAAAACCCACGGATTTTTGTGTAGAGCCCGATCTTTAGGCTGTAGCTATTTTGGAACCGATTTGTCTATCTCCTCGTAATAATATTATTAGATCACCTTAAAACCAATATAATTCTTGGAAAATTTTGGTGATAAACTAGACATCTTGAAGAATATGCGTGATTTTTGGTAGAACCTGATTTGGACTAAAAGCGAGTCGAATCGAGAGTCCAATCGAGTTGAAATCTGGAATAATATAAGCATAGGCCTGTTTTGGTGATTTTGTAAAAGTGACACTTCGAGAGACCCACGAAATGTAACGACAATTTTCTATAACTTATTTAACATATTTAAGACTTGCCTAAAAGTTTCGGGTCAAACCGAACACATTTGACCAAGTCAACAAAAATGAACACTTAGACGAAAACGGAAACCACAGACTTGCGACAATGCCAAATTGTCACACAAGTCTTCCTGTTTGCGACAATCAATTGTCGTAACATCATTGTCGCTACATCACATTGTCGTAATTACCATTGTCGCATAAAACCCGATTGTCGCAACATCATTATCGGAATCACATTGTCGTAATTACCATTGTCGCATAAGACCCGACTGTCACAACATCATTGTCGGAACCACATTGTCGTAATCACCTTTGTCGCAAATGCTATTGTTGGAAAAGTTAGCATTGTTGGATAAATAGTAAAACGCCATTGTTGGAAAACCTCGCAAACACATAACATATGCATTGATAAGTATACAATACAGCGAAACATATAATAATAACACTTTTGGATTATTATTACAAACCGTCACCAACGGGTCGTACATATTTTCAAGACTCAAACTAATCAATCGAACCAAATCATTTGGACATTACTAGTTGGATGAACAACTAGCATAGGTGATCTCTCGAGACGGTAAACACCCGGCAGGTTACAGGCTCCGGACACCTCATTGTACTACACCATACTTGCTTCATTGTAATACTTCTGACTCAGGTGAGTCTCATAGCCCCGCTTTTATTGTTGTTACCTCGGGGTGAGGATACATGCTCAATTTTCATTTACATTTGAACGCAAGTACAAAACTCGATATATTGACTGCATGATTTGTTTAACCTAATCATGAAGCCCTCCACATCATAGTTTGTTAGTATGGATTTAGCGTGAATGTTAGTAAGTGATACCATTTGGGATTGACAATCCATGTCCGGGGTAGTCGCGCTACCACAACTGCTGGTCAAACGGACACATTAGCATTTGTTCATAACTAGTGTAGATTAGGCACTCGCAGGAGGCAACCTTGATCGGGCACTTGATTGTGATCCCGACATCTCAGTTAAGCTCAAACTATGAGCTCATGGCAGTAATATACACATTTACTTATTTGATTTCTTTCAAATATTGTTAAATTTAGTGGCTCACACATAACTTTATCATTATGTAAACCTGTGAGCTCACCAGCTTTTAGCTGACCTTTTAGCATGTATTCTCAGGTACTCAGCAGTAGTAGGACTGCTCAGGATATTACTTAGCTCGAGTCGCATGCAAACACGAACATCAAGAGATTTTACTGCATTATTATATTTTGTATAAGTAGTAATGCCATAGAATCTTTCATATCAGGGTACCGAGCTTATGTAATCATTATAACTATTGTAAACTATTATTACAATCAATGTATTTTATTAAAATGACGCATATAGAGTCGTTCACTTTATCTTATGTGCTGTGTTTACCGGATTAGTCGCGCCCCAACCCGAATCGCTTCTGCATCATAATTGGGGGGAGGGGGGTGACATAATAAGTTTTACAAAAGGTTAGTAACAATAGTAGTAGTAGTGTTTGAAATAATATGTCATAGGAATACATAATACAAAAGTAGATTTCATATATATGACCACAATGACTTGTAGTTATATAAAGGAAATCCCATTTGTCCCAAAATAAGTGGCATCATAATCCTTCAAGGGTTGTCCGTCCTGAATGCATGCAGATCTTACTTACATTGCTAATTCCCTGAAGAACATAGGAAAACATAGGAAAACATCAACAAACTATGTTGAGTGAATTCACATGTTTTGTATATCAATAGTAAACCAAGTTATGTATAAATCATTTATACACAGTCAAACATAATATTTAATCGAGTTGTAGGAGACACAAGTTATACCAATTATAGATAACATTTCCTATATAATTAGTAAGAAATCCATTTTTAACAATAGTTAATCGTTAGTAGTAAAAAAGGTTTATTCAAAGATGATAAACATTTCCTATATAGTCGTTTTGTAGGAAACACGGGTTTATTCAAATCAAGGAGAAACATTTCCTATAAGTACTCATTTGTAGGAAAACCTTTCCTATTAGTTGTATAGTTTTGTGGGAAATATAGATGATGATCCCCCCCCCCCCCCCAAGGTGAGCTAAACCTTTAGGGTTAAAGTAATAACACCTAGTGCTATAACCAATCCATGACTTGTGTGATGTTTTTGCCTCAGTAACATGTAAGTATACGTTACTCATTACGACCGCCATCGTGTTGTAGGAATGACCAATGAGTTATATCTGTGGGAGGGCTATCACCTCGATATTACTATCCATATACTCAGTGGCTAGAGTCACCTAGCTAATGGTTATAGATTGCAAGCACCGGGAACTCTGTGCACTACAACTACCTCACGTAAACCTAAGGTCGTACCAAGATGAGTTGTCTTATTCCAAAAAATAGTATGAAAATTCATTTCATATATAAACAACTCAAGTACATACAAGATAGTATTTATACATAGTTATTGCATGCAGTAGCAAAAACAATTGCTATGTTTTTCACCCCAAGTTTTAAAAGCAATTAAAACAGTGAAAAAGGGGCTATGAACTCACTGTAGGTAGTGATGTGAGAGCTAGCAGATGAGAGTAAACCTCGCCCAAATAAGTCAACTTATACGCAATAAATGTATTAACATAAGTACTTGACATTTTATCAAAATTATGTTAATAATGTGGTTGTTTGAAAGATCTTTTGTTTCAAATTTGTGTACGATTCGTTGGTGATGATTTTCAAAAATTTATTTGTTATGCGTTCACATTTGTTGATAGTGTCGTACACAATCGTTGTGCGAATATTTGTTGCGCGTATGTGCATAAGTATATGGGTAGATATATGTATATGTATATACATATATATATATATATATATATATCGTTCATTTCGTTGGGTATATATATACGTAATTATAGTCGTTGTCGTATATATATATATATATATATATATATATATATATATATATATAAGTTTGGTACTTCGTATATGTAAAAATACATAAGTTTGAATTTTTCTATATCCAAATGTGTACCCGCATAAAATTTGTAGTCGAGGTATATATATATATATATATATATATATATATATATATATATACTGAGTCATTTGTTCCATTGAATATATATATATATATATATATATATTGTAACGTCCCAGTTTTCAAGGTATTATTTTAGTATATAAAAATAAGTTGAAACACCCCAGTTTTAAAGTATTATTTTAGTGTATAATAATATATACATCTTTTTAATTATAGATCTTTTAATAATATAATATAGTAGAAAACGTAAACGGGTGTTTAGTTCCAGACTGTATAGTGGAGGAAATTAAAGAGTTTTAGACACTGTCTACGTGCCTTTTTCCTGTATCTTCAAGATAAACTCCAGAACTCATTTTCAGGAAAGATAGAAATCGCAGGAGCTAAACCAAATCAAGAATTCAGTGTTTGATCTTCAATTCAAGCTACAAATCATCAAAATCATCTTCCTCTATCATCTTTTAACTCTTGTAAGTTGTTTCTTCCATTCAAGAACCCTAGGAATTGGGTTTTTAAGGGTTTTAGTTTATTAGTACAAATTAATCCGAAATTAGGGCTTATAAAAGAGTAGTTAGTGTTAGTTTAGGTTATGAATGATGATTAGAAGCTCAATTTTATGATTTAAAAGTTAGAAGTAGTAATTAGGGTTTATGGGGTTTTCATGAACTTGGTAAATTAGCTTAATTCATAATTGTAGAGTGTTAGTAGATGCTCAAGAAAGTAGCTTAATTATATCTTAAAACTATGGTTATGATCATGAGAATGAAATTAGTTAGTTAGTTAAACTAAAGTTAGTATAAAACTAGTGGGGGAGAAGGAATTATGTGTTATATGTATGTGTATTAGGTGATAAAGAAGGGTTATCATTACTTGATCTTCTAACTACGAATTGTTCAACAAGTCAAGGTGAGTATATGTATTGAAATCAGATTTTTAGTAAGCAAATTGAATTGCATTCACTTGATTAGATAAGAATTTGTGATTGTTGTTAATAAAGTTTGAACATGGTGAAAGTATGGGTTAGTATGGTTAAAGATTATTAGCCATGAAGTGATTAGAACGGTTAGCCAAGGATAGTTATGTTATGGATTAGTAGCTAACTATGTTAGCTAGAGATGTAATTAGATTAGCTAATCTCGATTAGCTAAATGAAAGAATAGATATGTGCACATGTGATTAGTATAGTGAATAGAGATCACAAGAAAGAGGAAAGTAAACTAATTCCTTTACTTGTTATAAGTTTTTATGCATATTTTGATTAGTTAATGTTTTTGATTAGTTATACTTATACTCACTAAGCAAAGTGCTTAATTAGTTATTTTAAATGTGTAGGTGCAAGTGGAAGTGGTAAGGGAAAGGAAATTACTAAGGAGTAGAAGTGGAGTGCTAGCTTTTCGTAAGTTACACAAGCTCGTCTTTTTAAATTATCGTTTTGCAACCCTTGAAAGCCCAATTTAATAAAGTTTTGTCATATTTTGAATATGAAATCAAAGACTAGAAGTAAAATGGTGTAATAATAGTACTTTATGTATGATTAACAAATATGTTGTAAAAAGTGTCAAAGTGCAAGTTATAGTATATTTGCCATTTTGATTGTATGTGAAGTATGAGAATGTAGTCAAATGTGTATTGGTCAATAATGGTTGATGATTGGTCATTGAATGAGTCAAAGTAGTTAAATCTAGTCAATGGGTCAAATAGGGTTAAAATGGGTCTCTAAAAGCACCTATGGTCCAAAGTGAGTTAGAAAAAGGCTAAGGATGTGGCGAAGAGCTTCACAACTTTGTTTTAGTATATGTGTCATGTGGTCAAAAGCTCAAGATTTCAGAACTCATGGTTTGGAATTTGGTATGTTCACTAAAATGGTCGTTTTGGTGTCAAATTGAGTCAAGCGTCCATATCCCGAGATATTGTGAAAAGTGGAAAAGTGTAAAAAGTGAAGTCTTTATTTTGATCCCAGAAACGTGCCTGCAAAATTTCATAGTCTAACTCTAAGTCATTTGTGAGTTACGCTTGTTCAAAGTTCGGAAAATGGAAATTAGTAAAGTTGAACTGCAGGTACAATCTGAGCCGTGGTACCCGGCAGGTAGCCAGGGTACCCGACGGGTAAAATGACCAAGCCGGCGGCTTCTTAAGCCTACCCGGCGTCTTTTAGAGTCTTTAAAACACGACTTAGTTCTGGTTAGTCAAAATGGGTTGTACCCGGCGGCTGGACATTAATACCCGGCGGTTGGACATGGGTACCCGGCGGGTAAGGTATGTTACCCGCCGGGTAGTATTGCAGTTTCAGCAAAGTTTAGTTTAAGTTCCAAAAGTATAATAGATAAATAGTTTAGAATATAATACAAATTAATGCAGATAATGGACCAAATCATAATGTGTTTTCAGATTTAAAAAAAAATGGTTTAGATTTTCAGGGCGTTTCATATATATATATATATATATATATATATATATATATATATATATATATATATATATCATCGTCCGGTGTACACATATATTGTTTTAAGTTCGTTGAACATTTGACACGTTTCAAAAATATCTATTCAAGATCATATGCAATATATATCTTTTATCGTCGTATGTACATATGTGTGTACATATATATATATATATATATAAATATAAATATAAAGTTAGTCGTTATATATATAATAATGTCCTCAAAATTTGTTGGGTACACTTTTACTCCGATTATATAATATGTAAATGTTATCGTTCCAGAAGTTGTGTTATTATTCATACTAAGTTGGACCAAAATTTTTATTGTTAAAAAATATTTATATCACAGATTACTGTCCTAAACCAGAGACTTGTTCGGGTAACACCACCATACCCATTCGGCTAACAAATGATAGCTATTCGGCTAACACTTAACTAGCCGTACGGCTAGCTATAATGAGTCGTTACTTTATGTGTCCACAAGCCGATCATCTATCTATCTATATCCGATCCTCTATCTATCTCTTAGCCGATCATCTATATTCCTTGAGCCGTTCGGCTCACATTATCTAGCCGATCGGCTAGGATATCCCACCCGATCGGTTCACTTTTCTCAGCTGTTCGGGTGTCGTGTTCTTGCTCTGTTTTCAGTTCATAACCCAGTTTTTACTTCAAATATTTGAGTCTAATAATTTACAGAGGTTGTCGTTAACTTTGTACAAACTTTATTCACATGATTTTACCCATTTATTTAACTTATATACTCACTAAAATTTCTTGTACAAGGTATATTTTTGGTTCAAAAATTGTCATCACCAACATCTTAGTTTCCATTCCATCTTAGTTTCCATTCCATTTTGGGGTTTGATCTTTCACATAATAAAGTGTTTACACAAAATAATGAGTTATATACACTCGAATTAAAGAAATGTGAAAGATTTATGTATGAGGTTTTGAGTTAAAGAACATACAGTCATAATTAAGATGATACAAAGATGATGAAAATGAAGAAGATGATGGTGATGGTCTGATGATGATGAAGAACACAAGATGAAGCTGAAAATTGTTATGTTCTTGCTTGTATTGCTGCCGTCGTTGATGAAGATGATCCCACAGAAAATTTTGATTGGTGGTGAATTATTTGAGTTTGGTGATGAGTCTGAGAGTGGAGGATGGGAGTATATAAAATTATTTGGGCTCACAATTTCAAAGGGAGTATGGGTTAACACAGGGAAATGGAACAGATCTTTTGATTGTGTTAAAAATTTAGGTATTTAACCCGTTAATTTCGGGTACGGGTCCAATTATTTGTAAATTTACATTTAATATTTGTAAATTTATTTTGACCCGTTAATTTAGATCTTTTGAAGTATTGTCCCAAATACTTTATTAGGAATAATAAAAATATAATTTTTATTATTTTTGATTATTAGGTATGTTTTGTATTGTTTCTGTTTAGTACGATACGTTTTATATAAAACGTATAAATATTTTGTTTTCTTTTCATATTTCGTTACTCACGGAATACTTTCAACTAAATAACTATTTAAAAATCATTCTGCGTTCTCTGTAAATTTTGTATCACCAACAATCGTATTTGTTTTTGTCGGGTTCCTTTCGATAATTTTTCGTATAATTAATTTATAATTATAAATAATTATAATTTTTGTAGTACGTTTTGTCCAAAAGTTTTGAGCTCGCTAGACTTATCTCACATCAATGGTTTTGTTTTTGTTTTCGTAGAGAATTAGCGTAAGAAATGCATGAAATTAAGTATAAACATATACCTAATTTGGAGGAGTGTCACACATTCCCAACACACACTATCAAATGCTTTTTCAAAATACGCTTTAAATATCAATAATTCAGTCAAGTCAATCATTGCATATTTGCAAAGTTCACAAATCCGTTTGCGATTAGAACCCATCAAGTATTTGCCTCCAAAAAATAAACGCAATTTGATTTGTTGAGACAATAGTATGCAGTGCTGGCAATTCGGGCCGGGTTGAGTTACAGGGTTTGGGTTGCCGGGTCAGGTTACCCGAACCCAATCTGAAAAAAATTCACGTTGTCGGGTTTCAGATTGGTGGGTCAATGGGTCAAAAAATTCTGACCCAACCTGGTAATTTTCGAGTCGGTCTCGGATCTTGTTTCGGATCGTGTTTCGGGTCGTGTCAAAAATTGCCAGCCCTAATAGCAAGACGATTGGCTAGAAGTTTAGATATGACTTTCTAGACCACCAATTAGACTTATCGCTCTATAATCTGAAATTTGGACGCAATGTTTAACACATCATCGTATAAAGTGATTTTGTTTTATTTTTATTTTATTATTTGAAATTTGGACGCAATGTTTAACACATCATCGTATAAAGTAATTTTGTTTTAAATTTAGTTTAATTTAGTTAAAAGATAAACAATATACAAAGTTCATCTTGCCATCGTTATAAATTTGCACAGTGATGATTCATCAACTAACTGTTTAATAAATTTGAATTGAACCGATCATTCAAAGAAAAAAAAAGCCCTTTAAAAAGCGTATGATTTTATTGATACGTAAGACCTCTACCAACAGGAATGTAGGTTTGTCACCATTGCCAGCAACATCAATTGGGTTGTCACTTTTTTCCTTTGGTTTGGTGACGTACGTCAATTTTAAACTTGTTTTTGTTTAGTGTATAGAAATAAAGATATATTGGTGAAAATGGGGCTCGAAAAACTGTAAGAGTGTTATGTCTATTTTGTAGCAGTTTTGAAAAATGTTGATGTGATGATAATAAGACAAAACTTAATGTGTTAGTTTATGTCGTTGAAAGTACTATTATTATCAGCAATGTTTTAAAAACCGGTTTAACTCGGCCGGTTCGACCGGTTAAACCGGAATCGGCAAGAGAACCGATTTGAAAATCTACATTTAATTTAATACCTTCAAAATTTATTGAAGTTTAATGATCTTCAAGATGGTCTTTATCATTTAATAGTTTTATAGTAAAACCGAAGTTGTTTTAGGCAATGCTTTAAACACAACTTGTAAAAATATAAAATTCATGAATCACAAAAAGAAAATATAACAATATTTTTATGGTTGAATATGACATATGTTTGTCTATTGTATTCATGATATTACGGTTGTTTGGCTAAACGGATGATATTTTTTAGTTTCATAATGTTGAAAAAAAAATCATGTAATTAATACGATTGATTTATTTATAAATTAACACTTGACATGTCATGATATTTAAATTATAAGGATTAAAAAAATAGGGAAGTATTGGAAGTGTCAATTACAATAGTTGTGGGTGCATATTATAAAAATTGAAAAAAAATGAAGAAAATAATTTTAACTATAGGATCTTAAGGGATGAAACCAATCTAAGCTTCGGAAATAAATATATTTAATGTTTTTTCATGGTAGCCTGGACATCGATTCATAGCAGAGAATAATACAAGGATTACAAGCAGCTGCTGGTGGGACCTTGTACACAATTAGTCAACGCCAACAAGTTTACATCACTGCCACGTTTGTATCTATCTATCTTCCTCTCCTTGTATCGTCATACAGTAACTTTTAAATTCATTTTTTATTTTCGAATTAAACTGTTAATTAATAATAAAATAAATAAAATAAAATTGTATATCTGAATCAGTTTTAACGACTATTCCCAGTCTGCCTTGGTTACCATTTTATCACTTTCTTGACCAGTCATTATCATCTTCCTTCAATTCAACTCGCAATCGATACGATTTGATCGACATTATTAAATATACTAATATAATCTTTGATCTTTCCGTTTAATTTATGTAATTTATTACAAAAAAAAAAAAAAAAAAAAAACCTAGATCGATTTGTAAAAGGGGCGAATAGAAACCCTAGCGAATGGTGAAGGAGACGGAATACTACGATGTTCTCGGGGTTAAACCTACAGCTACTGAATCTGAGATTAAGAAAGCTTATTACATCAAGGTTCTTTTATATTTATTTATTTATATTTATATACATATTCAATTGATGATGAGGCGATATTTCATGTGATCTTGTTTAATTTGCTCTTTCTTATCTACTGCTTGCTGTTTTAATATGTTAAATGATACATCTCTAGGTATTATGATGTCTATGTTTACTTCTATGTCATAAACCTAACTTTGCCCTAATTCAGCATACTGATTAATGCAATTGTTTTGAAACTGAGGAATCATTTTATGACTACAATGTAGCATAATTTTATTGTAACTAGAAAGTATTTATGTCCTTGCTATCAATTCTGTTATGGATGATGATCAATTTGAGTTCTTTGCGTAAATTATATTTTACCATGTGCACGATTATTCGACCTTGAAAGTATGTTGCAGGTTATATGATGTTTCTAATTGCTGTAATATGGTTCCTTGTAACCACTATATAACCTTCTCCACGATTTCGAGTGTTCCATTCATGGATTCTAACAAGTACTTAGATCTAGTGGATCATCAAACATGTAACACCCTATGCTTGATGAATGCAGATTTTTTCTTGTAAACTTTCTTTGCATATTCGTCTAGTTAGACTGTATTTTCTATTACCATGATAAGTGGTATACAATACAAAATTAATTCTTCCCAACTGTGATAAAGCTAAATATTTTCCTAATGGCGCTCCCTGTATCGCATTGTTGCTGAAAGGCTTTTGCTGAAGTTAGATATTGTTTCCATTTTCCTAGTTCGTAACATAGCCATCTTAGGGGTTTAGTTCCCGTTTTTGTCTCTTGGATGGTTAGGATGATGCGCTTATAGTTTAAAGCTGCTCTGGACAACACACCATTTTCATTGGTCCTCGACTCTTAAGCAGAAGTGGAAGCGTAAACGCAGTTAATATGAGCATATCAATTACCCCTGTTAGTCTATTACTACTTAGAGGAATCTAGTGACACTTATATTGTACCCCTTACTTTCTTCTGTGGAACTAATCAACCCCAATTATCAAATAAATGTATATTTGCATATAAGCACATTGATATATTCACATGTATTATTTGCGTATAATAAGGTTCTGCTTGGTGTCGATAGGGGACATATGTTGTGACTTCTAAAGTCCACCTGGCGATGTTTTCGCTATTAAAGCATTAAGCCTTCCTGAAGTTTTCCCTTCATCTCATATTCACATTAGACCGTCCACAATCTTCCCTTTTTCTCAAAGGCTCTATACGTCTCATCTGCCAGGGTTGCTGATATCTCAACCTCGACTGCAGTCGCCGTTTCTTTCATCTCCTCTGCCGCTGCTGTTGTATCTTTTCTCACTATCGTCCTCATTGTCATCTCTTTTGCCACCTTTGCCGCTGATTATCTATATAAGTGCCTCTACAGTTTAATTGCTTTATCCATGCCACAGTTTGTCTCCTCTGCCACCGCGCCGCTGCACATGATGGTCTTGTACAAATATTATATCGTTTGTGTTCACTGAAAGCTTCTGTTGTTTTTGTTATGACATTCTCTTTTAACTGTTGATTACATATTGCTTTTGTTTACATATTATTTAAATCAT
Source organism: Pseudognaphalium luteoalbum (assembly GCA_963422505.1). Lineage (NCBI taxonomy): Eukaryota > Viridiplantae > Streptophyta > Magnoliopsida > Asterales > Asteraceae > Pseudognaphalium > Pseudognaphalium luteoalbum. Next base: position 49,344,470 of record OY730194.1, read on the forward strand.
ATTGATCAGTTTGTATGTATGTTATTGCCATGTGTTTTATCATCTAGATTGCTATTCGTTTATCACCTACTGATCATAGATCTAGTAAAAATGTTATTTACATATTCATTCTTTGCGAAAGATGAAATTACGAATATGAGAATGTTATTTGCCAATAACTATTTTAGATCAAGACTGTACTACTAAAACAAGCACAATATAGTTAAAGCTTACTTGTTAGGTGTGGATGAATTCTCGAGTCAACAGAAGATTAATTTGGTATTTTATTGTCATGGCGACATTTCATTCAACACATAATATGGACAACAGGTATTCATTTGGTGGTTACTTTGGACAAACCTACCTTGTACATCTGGCCACATACTCATTGGAAATATAACACGCACTACATGTAACTGTGAATTACAATTATTGTCTATGCACTCTCTTACTATACTAATTACTATTACTATTACTATGTTCACGAGTATAACTATTTTTTAATATTTTATTACTTCTTCTTCCTAAATATATCTTATATGACTTGGTATGCTTGGAGGATTGCAGGCACGTCAGGTCCATCCCGATAAAAATCCAAATGATCCTCTTGCAGCACAAAATTTTCAGGTAACACGTCCATATAATAAATTTTTATTTGTTTTCTTTTTCCCGGTGAATTTCTGCCTTGTGGACTTTTTTTTATTCCTATTAAATAGATGGTACGGTCATATAGACATCATGTTCATGCTATATCAAATATTTTAATGGCTTCTATTCTTCGAAATGCATATTCATAACAGGTTTTAGGAGAAGCTTACCAAGTATTAAGTAATCCAGAACAAAGACAGGCTTATGACGCTTATGGGAAATCAGGAATTTCAACGTCAGTTCAACAATTATACTCAATACTCGATTCATATTTTATAATGATTATGGATCACGTACAGTATATAAATGCATGAGCTCATATGTGTTATTCTTATTTGATTTTTGTATAGTTGATTTGTCTAAACTTTGGAAGTTATTCTTCTTTTTCTTTATAGTGAGGCGATCATCGACCCTGCAGCCATCTTCGCAATGCTTTTTGGTAGTGAGCTATTTGAAGACTATATTGGCCAGCTTGCCATGGCATCCATGGCTTCTTTGGATATTTTCACAGAAGGGGAGCAGTTTGATGCTAAAAAGTTGCAAGAAAAGATGAGGGTGTGTGTGTGTTTTTTCTTTCTCATTAGTAATACCCTATGCTTTCTCAACCTATTAGTTATTGGATTTGTAATTTTGACATCACAGATTGTGCAAAAGGAAAGAGAAGAGAAGTTAATCGAATTACTTAAAAATCGTCTGCACGAGTATGTGCAAGGGAATAGAGAGGAGTTTGTCCGACATGCTGAAGCCGAGGTATCAAGGCTTTCCAATGCAGGTGATCTATACTTCTTTTGCAGGATTCAACTAAATTCTTTGAGCAATGCCTCCTCGTATTAATCGCTTTATCACTATCAAATATTGATTAGAAATGTATCTTTCTAATAATTAGTTATGCCTCACTTTTGCAGCTTATGGTGTGGATATGTTGAGCACAATTGGGTACATTTATGCACGACAGGCTGCCAAGGAGCTTGGTAAAAAAGCTATTTATTTGGGAGTGCCATTTATTGCCGAGTGGTTTAGAAACAAAGGACACTTCATTAAATCTCAAGTTACAGCAGCAACAGGTGTATTTCATTGTTGTGCTTTTAGTAACATATACCTATTTGTCTTTGCCATTTAAAAAAATTGCTGTCTACATTTTTATAGTCGCTGAAAAGGTTACATTTTTTTTGAGTTTAGGTGCGCTTGCTTTAATTCAGCTTCAAGAGGACATGAAACGACAGTTAAGCGCAGAGGGGAAGTACACAGAGGAGGAACTTGAAGAATACATGCAGTCACACAAGAAACTAATGATCGATTCTCTCTGGAAGCTAAACGTGGCTGATATTGAGGCCACACTTTCCCGTGTCTGTCAAATGGTTGTACACTTAAAACCCTTATATGGTTTATCACTATGTTGAAGATACTTACATTTATTTTTTATTATGCTTTCAGGTTCTTCAAGATAGTACTGTGAAAAAGGAGGAGCTGCGTGCAAGAGCTAAGGGATTGAGGACTCTTGGTCGAATCTTTCAGGTGTTTCTCGTGTACTGTTATTAGGGATGTTCGCTGTTTGGTTAACCGCAAATTTGATTACCTCGACCTTGACCACATATGCAGCCAAAAAAATCGAACCTAAATTTAGCCTCATTCCGGTTAATGGTTAACCTCAATTTGTTGCTAACCGCCTAACCTGCAGTTTGGTTACCAGTGAACCTCAATAGTAGAATCCTAAAGGTATGGGAGTTTTGATTCTATAACAGTGAACCTAAATTGATACTCATTGGATGGTAGCTTCTTTTTTGGTTTGGCATCAGTTTAGGTTCAGAGGTTTTTTGAACAGCCCATATGTTTAGTTAAGTTAGTACATATTTGGTATTAGACGGCGATTTTGACCCATTTACATATATAAATCGGCTAATTTTGTAATGTTTTATCTCTAACAGGTCAAAAGGGTAACAAAAAGAGTTTGGCAAAAAATGATACGGGTTGAAAGTGACCCGAAGTGCATTTCAATGCATAAAGCCTCAAAAGTTATTCTATTTAAAAAATTAAATGATTGTGGGAATAGAAAATAAAAAGTACCAAAGGGTCATTGCCCTAGCGCTACCGTGGTGACCCTTCCAGCGTTGAGGTTGGGGTTCAAGTCTTGGGAATAGGACAATTGTGTACACTGATGGATTTAATGTATATATTTGTGGTAGTGGGGTGTGTGGGTACTTGCCTTTCTAAAAAATAGAAGTGTTCAAGTCAACCCAACTCATGTTGAGCTCTTCCTAAACTTAACCACCGTCACAGCAGATCTACCCATTTTTCATCTCTACTTGGTACATCTTGGTATAGAAAATACTAAACCCATCCTAACTCATCCTCTTATGTGTTCTTATATAACAACATGATGATTCACAGTTGGCAGAATCTGAATGTTTTCCATTTTGTCTCTTAATAAGTCATGTCTTATCATTTCATTGTTAGAAAAGAAAATTACTCTTTTGGTATGTCACTTTTACAAGCTGATACCCAATTCATAAACAATTACATGGTTTTCAGAAAGCAAAGTCAGATAACGGGAATGTAAGTGAACCAATATTACACTCTGGTATGCATAATCTGAATGGAGTTGATCCAGATCATGCCGAATCTGGACAGAGCTCTCATACCGCCATGGCTCCTCAGGTATATCTTTCATCTGGTATCACTGATAAAACATAAAGATTCTGCATGTATGTATGTATAGTAATAAAATAATATCATGCCTATGTAGAGCCCATACGTGGAAGCTCCCCAGTTTGAGGGTGTAGAAAATTTTCACTTTCCTCGGCCAACAGCACCCCCTGGAGCCCAAAGATATCAGTGAAGTTGCAGATGAATGGGGATGATGGTTGGAGTGGAATGGAATGGAACATATGTGTTTGTATGTATCATTGTGGTAATGGAGTTTTATTTATTTGTATTTGTATTTGAGTGAATACATAAAACTTTCAAATGGTTTTTAAGTTGGTTATTTTATAAGCACATATTGTATTGTATTAGAAGAATGTGCATATTAATCAGTTTGTTGGATGGCATGAAAACAAGATTAGATGAAACATTAGTGGATTCCTTCTCGATTATTTTCTTTTATAAATTATATTGCCACCGGTTTGATTTTACTATCTTTACTATTCTCATTCTGTGGAACTGCAGTCTTTTTTTTTTCTTTTTCTTTTTTTAATTATTACTCTCTCTGTTCCAAAATTATTGTCTACCAACAAAAAACACACAGTTTCATAAATGTGGGATCACACCACTTTTCAATCAATCAAATAGAATCTTTACCCATTAAACTCTCTTCTCATTGGTTGAAAAGAGAAGTGGATAATTATTTTGGAACATCCTAAAAAGAAAAGGTGGACTATAATTTTGGGATGGAGGGAGTAATAATTTTTAAGAGTCTCTAGATATAGGTTTTGATTCAAGAGCTTAATTGTTCATGGGAGTCTTCTTGTTGTACTCTGGGAGATTGGGCTTCTAAACCCATGAATAAAAAGAGTCATGTTTTGCAACAAAGAAAAGTAGAGAATACTGGAAAGAAAAAGTCATGTTTTGCAACAAAGAAAAGTAGAGAATACTGGAAAGTTGCGAATGATTTAAGGAATAATTGGAATTTGATGGAATTTTATTTGAGATTCCTTAATTTGTATGTTGAGTAATTGACAAAGTTTGAATTTATCAGATTTATTATCTTTATGAATTTCAATTACTTCTAAAAAAATAGCAAAACAAACTCTCGCTTTTTCGTTTATATAATAACATATTTTGTAATGATAGCTTTATTAAGGGTAGTTAAGTGATATTTATAGAAGGTCAACTAAAATTCATTGGGAGAGAGAATTTATTATGGTATAAGTTCATGTATTCATGTTCTAAACATCTTCAGCCACAACTATCTGATTGCCAAATTTACCCTTCCAATATGATTGGATTATTCAAGTATTTTAGATCTGTTAGGTAAAGGTGTATATGATCTATAGTGTCGGTTGTAGACTTTAGTATCTATTAGAAGTATAATTAGCAATTTTTACACGAATTTTTAAGTGGATGAGATATAAGAAAGCTTTCTTTTATCTTTATGGATAACCAATAGAAAGGTGAAAGTATAGACAGAGTGAAAAGTTGGTTGGCATTCAAGCAAGAAAGTTTTATAGGGAGAGAGTGGGCGGTACGGAAAAATAAAAAGAATAATATACTAGAATTAGATCCGTGTATTTACATGCGCGAACATATCACTAATTAGTTTTTTCACATAATATATTTTTTTACAACATAAGAGTTTGTTTTACGTGATTACTTTATCGGATCAATTCTTATATTAATGAAAATTCTGTTCTAACTTTGATGCATACAAATATAAGAAATGTAGATACTTAAATAAAGATACGACTTTTTGGGTTTCTTTAATCTATATAGTATGTACTAATATATTACGTGGAGATTAGGAGGTTCTTCAGTACACAAAATAGAATGGATTAATAAGAATACGTACAATAGGATAATTAAAATTTCGATATATTAGTGTTCCTAAGACTCCTTGTTACAAGTATACTTCATATTTTAACTCCATTGGCATATGTTAATTCAAATGACCCTATGACAATTTCTTCAAAGACATCGTGCAAATTATATAGACCTCGGGTTAAATAACATAGTTTTGTACTCATATTTTAATGTGATAATTTAACCCTTATTATCAGTTAGCATACTAAGTCGCCAACTTATTTTTGATATTCTGAATAATTTATCAATAATATAATTATTAAATATTATATTAATGAGAAGTTGAAGTTTCCTATAGATTTACAAGTGGCACGCGAATACATTGACTCAAGTCGCATGATACAAATTTTTTATTTAAATATTGAAGCAATGAAGATCATGGATAAATGGGTAAAACATTGAAATATATATAAAATACTTAATACTTAGCCTAGCTGTATGAAAGGACCCTTCAACTTAAAGATTGGGAAGTTCAAGCTTCACTTTAGGTAGTAGTGAGTTGTAAATATCCATGGTGGTTGTAGACAATCGTGTAGAGATTGTGTTAAAACCTGAATAGGAGAGTAATCTTCACAAATCTTCACAAATCTGTAATCTCGGAGTAACTCCATTCAATAGCTAAATTAACCGCTACGCTAACCTAAATCTACTAGCTTCTATTCTAGAGAGAGGGTTTCTCTAGAGAGAGAAACTAGAGAGAGAGAGCATGAGAGAAAGTAAGAATGAGAAGTGCAAATGGGATGTGTGAAATGGTGAAAGGGGTAGAGTATTTATAGTTGAAGCTAGGAGGTTGATGTGCAAGCCTTGAAGTACCAAGAACAAGCACTAAAGCGTCAAGGGGGTTCACAAGCACAAGGGGGCAAGCAAATGGCATTTCACTACTAGAAAAGTTGCATATACCAACGGAATTTTTTCAACGATTGTATAATCCGTTGGTAATATTGGGTATTACCAACGGAGTTAACAACGGAATAACTCCAAAGAGACTTTAAGAATTCACCAACGAAATTTTGTTGGTAATTCCGTTGTAAAATTTGGGTTTTTGGAGGGAGATTTGGCGCCATGTGTTTGCAACGGGATTTTAGTACTTTTCCGTTTACGTTTCCGTTGGCAACGTATATTATTTTGGAGGGAATTGTGGCGCTAATTTTAGCAACGACACTTTTATAGTTTTCCGTTGGTAATAGGTGTTCCTTTGGAGGGAATTTTTGCATCACGATTTAGCAACGGTTTTTTTCTTAGGTTTCCGTTGAATATTTGTTGCTTATCTAGAGGGAAAACTTCCCTCCAAAACTACCAACGGGATATGTATAAGTATCCATTGTTAAATTGTTATAATAAATACCAACGAGAAATTTCTGTTGGTGAATTGTTAATATGAAATTATCAATGTACTCACCATTGCTAAAACTACCAACGGGATATTTATCAAGCTTCAATTGTTAGAAGTGGATTTCAATTCAATAACATCTATTTTTGTAATTTATAGTGTTGATTTTATGTATTATTGATTACTAAATGTTTTAAAAATAGTTAGCCTAAACTTCATTTGTTACAAAAAATATTGTGTAACATCTTTAGACCAATGACGTGAGTTTTATTTTGCTCTCAAATTCACATATGTCAAATTTGATATTAGATAAAGATTTTATAAATTGAATCTGGGAAGTTAGAAACAAGATAAGGCCAAGATCGATCCTTTACTTATTTGGGCCACCGAAAGCGCTGGAGTTTTTTCACCTAAACTAACTGGGCCACAAATTAAGCGCGGGAATTTGTTTCACCTTATCATTCACGATATATATCCCCAATATATTGGTATGCGTTATCAATCAACAATTCTCTCGCAATTGCCAGTCTCTCACAATCTCAAATCTCTGGCTCTCTGCCCTTGGCATTTCACATTGTTAGCGATTTTGATCAAGCTAAAAAGAAACTAGACTTCATTAAAACAGATTGAAAAATTATATTTGTAAGTCGTAACAATAGTTACATCATTTGCTCTTTTGATGTGATCATTAGTTAGTTAACAAAAGATTTTATGAGAGCTATGTTAGTGTAATGTTTAATTTTCATTTTGAAGAATATTGATCCATTCATTAATTATCAGTTGACCTATAATAAATCTAGCAGTATTTAAACATTGTTAGATAGATAGATACATTCATCGAAATCATACTTAAAATTGACAAATAAGTTATAGAATATAGATTGTACTGAAAAGTGTTACTTTATTGACTTTTTAGTGAGCCGATTTCATTATATACGATTTTTATATTGGATGTTTTCATTATCAAATATGGCGGTGAGCGGGTGAGGTGGAGTTTTTTTCAGTTGTATTTAAGCCTTCCTCTTTGTATCTGTGAATTATGTATGTATCATGCAAAATTGTACTTATTTGTTCTATTTTGGTTGAAATATGTATGTATGTATATTATTGGTCATTTATAATAAGCTGTAACTAACTGGGACCTATAAACTGACCTGCCCATATTGACCCATAATCGGAACAGAGTACCACGAATGTGCTTCTGGTTGATTATATAATACCCCGATCACACGTTTCCTTTGATTCCGTTTTCTTGCTGCAACCTATCGATCATACATCTTCATTTACTTGTTTTATTTGTTTTCACTCCGATGGTTGCTACTATCCCGACAAATTCAGCTGAAAGGAAAGTAATTCATATCACAGGCTCAAAGTAAGTAATATATTTATGGTTTAACTTTACATTATTCCAATGACTATTAATTCATTTCTTGTTATAACTTCATAGATACTTGGAAGCTGAAGTTTCCCGATCAATCACTAGGGAGTACAAGAATTCTTTTCGTGGAGTACAAACTGAGTGGCATCTTCTTGACGAGAATCTAGTGGAACATCTTTATGAAAAGTTTCAGGTGATTACTCTTATTAAATTCTAGTCTTCACTTATAAATAATTTACTATATACATATATGCTATGTTACATATAGGATTTTTTATCAATATGAGGAGGGTGCGAATCTGGAATGGGCTAGGAAAATCTGGGAAGACAGGTCCAAGATACTATGTAGACAAACGTGGTACCAAGTTAAGGAACAACGCCAAATAAAGTCACACAGTATGAACCCAATCGACTGGAAACCATACTGTCCAAGTTTTGTACGCGAAGAAGATTGGGAAGGGATTATCGAGTATTGGATGGAACCAAAGTGGCGGAGGAATTACAGGTCAACAAATAGGAAACGAGTTTATGCTGCAGATGGAGTTCCCTCATTTGTTAGCAATACAGGAGGATCTAACAACTTTGCCATACATCGTCGACGATTAGTACGTCCACTCAAACCTATAGATGATCTGACATGTTTTAACCAATTGAGATTGATACAATTTATTAGTATTGGTAGTCTAGTTTAGTATGATGATTTACACCACAAGTTCAAACTTGTTTGACACGCACCATAAGGTTATGTCTCTATAAATGTGATGTTGGTTAGTCATTACATATATCATATTATTTCCCTAAATAAATTAATTTTTATTAAAATTTTAATGGCTGACTTTGATTGTAATTTGGGCAGGAGAATGAATTTGGACTTGAACCAAAAAGGCTTAGTTTTTTTGCTATGGTGAACAAGAAGAATAAGGGTAAAAGTGAGTGCTGTGACACAAGGGCTGAAAAGTTGGATCAAAGGTTGAAAGAAGAGTTTGAATCTGAAGAACAATCTCATGGTGTCGAGAAAATGAGACAAATGCTCGAGAATCTTCGTACAACTTGAACACTGGAGGCATAAAGAAATTATGGCTTAGATTAATCGTTGGCTCGTTGCAAGACTTATTTAGAGTTTTGAAGTACTTCGTATTTTATTTTCCCGGTTTATTTGAAACAATGATGGATAAGAGTACTTTGGTTTTATTTTGTTTCTTTATTTTATACCAATATGCATGTTTGAGTACATATAATGGTGTCAAAATTTTGAAGCTTGATTGGGTCTATAATGCAACCTAGGCAGCTACATATCAAGTCCAGTTTGACTTATTTGTGTTCAATTTGACCATAAAGGACTGTTCTATTGGTCTGATATGTGGAATAATTTGGATAAACAGTTGTCAAATAGCATGGGAATGTTGTGTAGTTTGACTTCCCTAAGTCAAACTCTGCTCAGAATTTAATATGAATGGTATTTGAGGTTTGGTTCTACTGGAAGTGTACATTTCTGACAATGACCAAGGTCAAAGTGGAGTTTTGGTCCTATTGGCCTTTTTTGGGGCGCTTATTTTTGGTGTTTTATAGCAGGTCTAATTTGTCCTATTTGTATTCTTAGAGTTTCTTAGTTCATGCCTGCAAGATGTATCATGTATTACACCATCTCATTCACCAAAGATCTAATTAGTATACAATGTCTGTCATCAAATAACTTCCTGTCACTCACTTTTCTTTTTCCACTTTCCAGCCACAGACCCCATTTCTTTAATGTCACATGACCATGGATTAGTCAATTGGCTAATAGCCTAATATTAACTCAAAATGCCCTCATATGCACAATAGGAACCATGGACACATTAGGAACCATGGACACATTACCGATTGTTGATTGCAATCTTATATCCCACACTTGCAGCAGCCCAACCTGACCCGAATAACATGATTCCTTATATGGCTGGGTTATGAGTGACCTTTTGAAGCCTTCAACCCGACCCGACTGGACCCGGTAACCCGAACCTATAACACCCCTAATTGATACAATAGACGGTGGTTCGATATGAGTTACCTTTTTACCAATATATTCCATACTATCCTTTATTTTGCATACTTATGAATAGTTAATAATGGATCTTTATGTTAAAATAATTCCCTTTTACTTTTTCGATACTTTTACAATCAAATGAGTATTTATATGTCATTTACCAACATTTTAATAATGGTTCAAAATTTAGTGATTTTAGTTTTACTCATTGAATTAGATATAGCATCATTATTTAATTTGATAAGTTAATAAACATACAAAAATTATATATTTGGTAGGTCAATCTCTTTCTCACACTTTCAATGATTAAAAACTCTTTTAATTTAATGATGATTTATAAAAGATAAACAACTACTCACACCGTCCTAAAATAAGTGTCTATCTTTCAATTTTAGTTTGTGTAAAAATAAGTTTCCATTTTCGTAAGTAGTAATTGACTTTACCATTTTACCCTCAATATAACTTTTCTTTAAACTTATACATGAGAGTTTACACAAAAAGTAAGGTTCAAGGGGCATAGAAAACTGATATCATAAACTTATTTTGGGATAGATAGATTACTATTTTTGAAATATTTTTAAACAATAAACACATATTAAGTAATTATCCGTTCATTTTTCTTTTATTACAAACAATATATGTGCCCATGCTATTCTAAAGGGTAATATTAAGAGTACCCTTGACTCCTGTACCAAATTTCAATAGTACGTGCTCGCCCCACCGTAAGGAGCATCAATGTCGGGGCAAATCATCTGTCCATAAATCAAACAAATTTGTTGAGGAACGGATTCAAACGTCTGACCTACATGTCACATGTATAGAGTCTGGCATTTGTTGTGGCCTTACTATTTGAGTTATGCTCGATTGGTGCCCATGCCATTCTACGGTAACAAATGAGAGGAAGAATACATATGGTCAATGGTGGTGATACATAACCACACTTTTAATAGCGTGGAGCCGTGAATGAAAGAGTTAGTAATACTTGTGGAAATCGTTACTAACGTTGATCAACTTGGTGGTCAACGATAGTGATATTAACCGATTGAATTTCTCACATTTGCTAGTCAATAACAGAGACATAATGGTAATTAAGTACTCCCTCCGTCTCAGAATAAGTGTCCTGTTTTGAATTTTTGAGTCTTACTTTTTCAACTTTGACCTTACATATTTTTGTTTGTGTTATATAATATTTGATGAAAAATATATGAATGGATTGAGTTTTAAATGTATTTCCATTAATATAATTTTCATAAAGTATTGTATAACACAAACAAATATATTTAAGGTCAAAGTTAAAATAGAAAGACTTCAAAATCTGAAACATGACACTTATTCCGGGACGGAGGAGTATATTAAAGGTTAAAAGATTAGTAATGAGTTGAAAATACGTTACAGAGTATATATATCAAAGATTCTTAATTATTTATAATTATTTACTTAAATTATGATCTAACCAAACTTTAAACTTATATTAAAAAAATAAGATTCATTTCATTATTCTGCTCCTTATATAATATAGGTCGAGACTGATAATAAATAAGTTGACCACAAAATTTTAGCGCCAGATACTTTTCACCAAAAATAAATTCGCGGTGATTTCTCTCAAATCTGCATATCATCGATTATCAATCTTTTCCCCAAAACATAGAGAACATCATCACGCCTCACACTAGAGTCAATCTTTGCCGAACCCTTCGCATACCAGACTTTGATAGAGGTAAACAATACACTTATTGAGTCTTATCTAATTCCTTTTTTTAATGCACATGCAATTTCATGCTTAGGTGTATGATGAACCTAAAGAGAAAAGTTCGTAATAGAGCGTGCATTGAAGGTTCGATATGCGAGGCATACCTCATTGAAGAAACATCATACTTTTGCTCACTCTACTTTGAACCACATGTTCAAACAAAGTTAACTCGTCTGCCAAGAAATGATGATGGTGGCGATGTTGATGATGCTAGTAAACTTTCTATCTTTAGGTATCCTTGTCGGCCATTTGGAAAATCTAAAGAAATATGTCTCGAGGAAAGTGATTACAAAGCTGCCGAAAGATATGTTCTTCTAAATTGTCAAGAGATGGAGCCATTTGTGGAGTAAGTAACATAATATTAGTTGGACTATAAACTATACATGTTTTCATTTATATTAATTCAACATTCGTTGCAGAGAATTTGATAATTTGATGCTCACAAATAACCCAAATCTTAGTGACGGGGAACTCGACAAGTTACATGACAGGGAGTTCACTGAATGGGTCAAACGAAGAGTGAGTGTATTGTTTCTCTAGTATTACATAATTAGTATTTACAAATATTTGACACAATATTCCTCACAGGTTGGTGGGGACATGACCATTGATGAACGATTACGTGATTTATGTGGTGGGCCCAGCAAATTTGCAACACATTACAATAGTTGTTTTGTCAATGGTTACAAGTTTCATACAAAGGAGTATGGCGAACACAAGGCTACAATTAATAGCGGAGTATGTATCAAAGGAAGCTGTTACAATGACTTTGAGAAAGACTACTTTGGCACTCTAATAAGTGTTATACAAATGTATTATGTTGGGATGAACAGAATTACAATATTCAAATGCATATGGTACGACCCTGAAAAAGGTGTTAAGGTTGATGGTAAACATGGTCTTGTAGAAATCAATTCAAAGTCTAGACTTGGAGGGAACGATCTATTTGTGTTAGCCGAACAAGCTCAACAAGTTTACTACACTACGTATCCTGGGATAAAGAGAAATCAAAGTGAGTGGTGGTCAGTATGTAAAACCAAAGCAAGGAGCACTTACAACGTTGATTCAGAAGATGTGCAAGATGATGAAGTGAAATTGTCGATAGAAGGGTTTTACCAAGAAGATGAAATGCCTACTCTAATCATAGTATATGTGGATGATGATTTGGATGACATTGTTGCTTTACCTGCAACTGAAGTAGAAGATGTTGGACCTGTTGATGTACTCACACAGACCGTGGGATCATCAACAGAAGGTTTGGATGATGATGCTGAAACGAGTTTGAGGATAATGATAGTGATGAGGAGGAAGATAATTTTGAATTATCTGATAGTGATAGCGAGTGATTTTGAATTATCTAAGAGTGATAGCGAGTGATGTTATTTAGCATATATATTATAAAATTTTGTTTGTAATATGACATTTGAAAAATGTGTGATTCTTATATTTGTATACGTTGTCATCATCCCTATAATAATTATTATTTTCTAATATGGTTCTTGTTTGATTCTAGTTAGATGGCAGGTACAAGAGGTAAGGGTTCTTGGTCGAGGACAGGTCGCAATAGTGGTCATAACAGCGGTCGTGATGCTATAACTAGTGCTATATCCAAAGTGCCAACAATGACTATGTTGACTACAGAACCCCATGCTGCTACTGAACCGCATGCTGCTACTGAACCGCAAGCTACCAGAGACTCCGAAACACAAACGGATGTTGAGGATAACCTGGGTATGATCATCATCTATATGAATAACTTTTGCTATGTTATTGGATTTATGTTCTGTGATATGTTATATACCATAAAATGTATAAGTATAGGTCATGGCTCATCGGTTCAAGCTAAGAGAAAAAGGGGGACGTATTTGAGAGAAAATGCCCCAACAAAGAATGCTGAAAAGAAAGTAATCCATATTGAAGGACTAAAGTAAGTAAGAGCTATGTTATATAAAGTTACATTGTGCCTTTGATTTTTTAATTACATTATTTGTTAAATCTACATAGCTACTTGGAAGTTGAGGTTCCAAGATCAATCACAAAAGAGTACAAGGGCTCGTTTTCGGGAAAAACAACTGAGTGGCATCTTCTTGACAAGACTTTAGTAGAACATTTGTACAAAAAGTTTCAGGTGATTATTCTAGTTATATCTTAGTCGTCAACAACACTTAATATACGTATTTTTTTATATTTGATGTGGCTTGTAGGATTTATATCTATACGAAGAGGGTGTCAATCCTAAATGGGCACGACATGTTTGGGAAGAAAAATCAAAGGCTCTGTGTAGACAAACATGGAACCAGGTTAGGAAATAATGCAAAAAGGAGTCAAATAGTACTAACCCAGCTGATTGGAAATCGTTTCGTCCTTGCTTCGTACACCAAGATGATTGGGAAGGGATCATTGATTCTTGGTTGGATCCAAAGTGGCAGAAACTTTCAGAAAACGGATCAAAGAATCGGAAAAGAGTTTATGCTGAAGATGGAGGTGATTCGATTGTTAGCCACACTGGAGGATCCGTTAACTTTGCCATTCATCTTCGAAGAATGGTATGTCCACTCAAATATATATCTATTTGACATGTTTTAAATGCATAAGATTGATTATACGGTAAGAAAAATCGTAGATATAGATATTTTTGTTGCATACTTTACTATTCTCTAGTTTACTTCTTAGAAATTGTGTGCTACAAACCTTTTCTCTAGAACAACTCTTTGTATCTCTATCATCTGCGTTTTTGCTGGAAAATGTAGAGTACGGGAAAGTTACTTGGGGACGATTGTGTAATTGGAGATGATTGTGTAAAACCTGTATAGACCCTTGCACGACCCATTCTGACCTGCTCATATATTGAGACAAGGTTTTTGAGATCAATTGGACCCATTCGGGTCTTTGCTATCTGCTGGAAATTCACCCAACAGGTTGAGAAAAGATACGTAACTAATTCATTTTTCTTATATTAGGTCACGGTTGCTAGGCATAGTCAACAATAGGTCATCCACTTGCAGACATTGTTTGCAGGACTTAAACATTTTATATTTGCACCGTTTTTGAGGATTAGGTAGATAAAATCATAGTACATGTATACAAATTTTTCTGGATTTTTCATAATTCTTCTTGGGCCTTTTCTGAAAGTGTGTTTTGTAGGATGTACACTCTTGACAGCAATAACCTAATTTTAACCCTGATTGTTTATTTACATTGTTGAGTTGCAATAAATTAGTTTATAAATCATAAAAAGTTGATTCGTGTGTGACGTTGATCTACTTAGATAGTTTAACTTATTTTAATATGCATCGAGTTTATCTTATGGTTGATTTTTATTGTAATTTACACAGGAAAATGAATTGGGGCATACACCAAACAAACTTAACTTTTTTGCTAAGATGCACAAAAAGAACAAGGGTAAAGGTGAGTGGTGTGATGGAAAGGCAAAAGAAGTGGCTCAAAAGTATGAGGAAAAGATGAAAGAAAAGCTTCAAGTTAATGGTGTTGAGCAACCCTCTGATGGTATCGAGCAACCTGAGATACCTTTTGATCCTAAAGTATGGTTGGAGGTGACTGGTGTTTCAAAAAACAAACAAGTGTATGGACAATGTAAAAATGCAGAATTTGAGAGCCTAATTGGTCAAGTTGCAACTCCGGGCCATAGTAAACAAACTAGTCCCCAGACTTTCACTCCCATGAATATCGAAGAACAAATTGAGCAAGAAGTAACAACTAGAGTTGCATCTCATGTTGATTCATTACGGGTCGAGATGGAAGAAAAAATGCAAACTGAGATGAATGCAAAGGAAGAAAGAATACGCGTTGAGATAGAAGAGAAAATGAGGGAAATGCTCGAGAAATATCGGCGAACTTGAATAGGGCTTGTAAGTGGCGATCTTGGTTCAGATTTATGCTTGCAAGACTACTTCTAGTTTTTAAATATTCCGTATTTGATTCTTTGTTTAGATTTTTGCTTGAAAGAAGATGGTTTAGATTATGGCAATAAATTGGGTTTATTTTGTAAAACTTGGATGTTCGTTTTAATATGCATGTTTGATTTGTTTAATATATAATATAATGTGTATATACAGGTTTATATCAAATTATATATATACGGATTTCTAGGGGTTGGAGATGATGATATTTTAAAACAACAACAGAGTTTGTGGTTGAAATACCTACGGGATACATTTGTTGATAAATGATGTTTACAAAATAGCCACGGGTATGAAATCCGTTGTTAGATCTAAAAATTTATCGTTGGTAATTTATAAATATACCAACGGAACTAGAGATTTTGGCTACTAATATTATCAACAGGAGGCTATATGTTCACAAACGGCATATCCGTTGGTAGTCATAGATTTTACCAACGGAACTTGAGCTCTCGGGTACTAGAATTACCAACGGGAAATTTTTAATCATCCACGGCATACCTGTTGGTAGTTTACCAATTTTACAACGGAACTCGAGTTCTCGGCTGACAAAATTACCAACAGACAATTTTTAATCATCCACGACATATCTGTTGGTGTTTTAACAACAGACTGAAGAATTCCGTTGATAAATGCGATTAGCAAAGAGGCTTTTTGCCACACCCCCTTTCCGTTGGTAAACCCGTTGATGATCGATATTACCAACGGTTTTTACTTGTTCACCAACGAAATTTTTCCGTTGGAATATGCGTTTTTTCTAATAGTGTTTGGGGCCAATTATCAAGGAAAACAAGGCACCAAACGGTACCTTGCGTGCCGTATACTGCCATTAGGGTACCATATACGGCCCCTAGGGAGGTATGGTTTGCATTTAGCTTCCGATCGCTCTGTTCGTTGCTTGTTTCGCTCGTATCTTCTTTGTTTTAAGCCTGATTCGCTTAATTCTTGAGCCGTTTGATTCGTTTTTATGTTACGCTTCTAATGACACTGAATTTTCCAAATTTCAAGGTGCATAGGTTTTGTGTGTTCCGGTTGACCATCAGTTGTCTTCTAAACTACATTTTTTCTCCGTCTCTCATCTGTTTCGCTTGATTTTTTCACCTTCGGTCTTGTATTTTTTCTATGGAATTTTAAAATATGAATTAAGATATATTTCCATAATATAATTAAGAATGAATTATTTAAGGTGATTGTATTAGCCTCGTTTTGCATGTTATTTGTACGTTTTTACCGATTTTTGTTGCAATGTCTAAATTTAGACTATCTTGGTGATTTTTAGTAAATAACGATTATTTTGAAATGTTTTCACCAAAGAATAGCCTAAAAAGTGTGGACATACATACATAAAAAATGATTTTTTACGTTACATCTAGTATCCCACACTTAGACGTTGTTTGTCCTCAAGCAACGTTCGTCAACATCCTTATGAAAACATTTTTTAGTCCGATTTTGGGTGAGTTTTGATATTTCCAAAAGCCACCAATTCCTCATAGGAGGAGGAGATCTCAAAAATATAAGGAAGGATAAGATGATCCTTTCAGCAACAAGAATTGACTCTCTTATGCATACTTCCAACTCTCGTGTTCTTAGAGTATACATGACCAGGAGATCTCACAAAAGGTGGTCACTCAATTCGTATCAATCTATCACAAAAGAAATCATTTAACAAGCTAGTCATGCGGTACTCATCGTCATAGGCTTGATCGAGAATCGGATCTCCACTACTTAGGTGAGAACGGTGCTAATTATCTTAGGACATTCGGAGGTTGTAATGGCTGGTGAGAGTTAAGGGGTATGGATAAGGAAATTTTTAGTTGTAAGGGTTTCTGTAACATCTTCCTTATTGGTTTGGTAATTCCTCTATTTAATTGATTAATTAATTATTTTAGGAATTACCTGATATTATTTGTTTTACTGTGAAACTTAAATAAATAGACATGCCTTTGAGTGTTTATAAGGAACGTTCATTGGTCATCTATGCTAATATGAACTCCTGCTATAATTCAATAAAGTGCAGTTAAGCAGAGAGTGCTTCTCCCAAGAAGAGCACTCCCAGGACTTATTGTGAATAGTGAAATATTATTTGTTTTAAATTACTCTAGTTGATGGTAAAATAAAATAATTTTCTCGCGGATGGTATTTAGCTTCCAGAAAATAGATTTAGGACGGGTATAAAATTATACCACTTAATATGTGGAGTCGGTTTGTGAACCGACTTTCAAACCCATATGTTCTCAAAATTTCTTCAAGTTTCATTTGGAAAACTTTCAAACTCAAGATCACCATAACTGTGACACCCGTCAAATTAGGGCTAGTGATTAGTGCCTAATTCTCTGTAATACATGTAATTAGTCCTTGATTAGGTTAGTTAATGTATCCTTATATATATTGTTGAATATATATATATACGTACGCGATTTGGTTAAATCGTGCATTTTCATATCGAGTGTAGTTCGATACATTTCACACGGACGTTGGTGCAACTTCAATAAATAACATAAATCTATTTGATATTTAAATATTAGTTATTTACATTATATTATTATGTATTAATAATATACGAAACAATGTACGTTTTGTTTAACATGTAACCGACACGAATTAAAAGCGCGAAACGCGTTCGACAAACGAAATAAACTTAAGTTATATTTTTATAACTCATTATTAAGTATTTTGATAAAATACTTCAAGTAAAAATATCATGATTACACGCGTACGATTAAAACGTTTAAAAACGTTACACAATTTATTCAAATGTAAAACGAACGGGTAAACGAACACCACACGGAGCACGTGATGGGGAAACAAAATTTGTGAAGTCCACACCCTTGTGGGACCCCTTGGGAGCCGGCCAAAGGTAAGGCTAGGCCATGGCTCTTTTTCTTTTCTTCTTTGATACACTAACTCCTTACACTAACTCCTTACACATCCATACCCCATTTCCATTTCCCCTCACTCATCCCATTTTCACTCAAACTCACAACTCCATCTCTCTCTCCCTTGGTGAATTTTGGCCATCCACCACCACCCAAAATTGCCACCAACACTCTAGAACCACCACCTAAATAATCATCATCACACAAAGGTGCTTTGGAGGAAAATGGTCACGACAACGCAAGCATCACTTTCACCTTCTTCGTTTCTTAATACAAGCATTGTGGGGAGGCACCCTCCATCAGGTCCTTGAATGTGGATCCTGACACCTCAGTTAAGGCTCATACTATGTGCTCATGGCTGTATACATCATTTATTTGCTTGGTTGCAAATCAATACTTTAAATCTTGCGGTTCATATAACGTTATTTGATATACAAACCTGTGAGCTCACCATCTTTTAGCTGACCATTTTTAGCATGTATCACAGGTGCTCAACAGTAGGTTGGACTGCCCTCAGGATTACTGTAGCTCGAGTCAGCATGCAGACATTAGAGATTTCCTTGCATTAATATATTTTGTAAAAGTATTTATGTATTGGAATCTCCTTTCCAGAACGCGAGCTATGTATTAGCTTCAAATGTTGTAAACATTTTTATATTAATATATTTTGTTAAAATGACTCATGTAGAGTCATTTACTATATATCTTTGTGTTGTTGATTACCCGACGAGTCACACCCAAAGTATGCTTCCGCTAATCATGAATTTGGGGGTGAAACAGATTGGTATCAGAGCCTAAGGTTATAGTGAACTAGGTTGCATTTAGTAGGCCTAGACTATGACCGTTAGGTAGTATTTTCTATTAAGTAGGACTAGTTCAGGAATTTCACCATACGAGTTTAATTTAATATAGCCTGATCAACTATGTACAATTAAATAAGGATGATGAAAGGTATGAAATAGTTACGCTTGGATAGGGATACACTAGTTGACTCTGACCACGAGAGAAACCAAACTCGAACATGTCTATGTTAGACACTCTAGACTATTATGTGATATATGTATATATATACATGGATAAGACTCACTTATGTGCTACACTTTAGGCTATATTATATATTGTAGGTATATGAATATAGGCCTCACCTTACTAAACATTTTGCCACAGAAATGGCTGACAACTCTCTCGTAGCACTCACTGATTCGGACAATGAAGTCCAAGCACCACAAACTCAAGAGAGGACCACTGTTCCGTCCGTCTCTCCAACCCGATATGTTCCTGAACCACTGTTTTACTCATCTGGAGAAGCTCGAGTGATCCATACTCGCTGTAGGGGTGCTGGATCATTCCGAGCTGACCCTTACTCCAACTACACGGGCAACCCTACTATCAGGATGTTTCGTCCTCCACTTGCCCGCAGGTGGGACTGGTTACCCACAACTCTAAACACATGGAGGTCTGAGGAAGAGATCCAAGTTCCTGCCGACCCCATGGACATCTCCCCGTACACCCAGGAACCGACACACCACACAGTACCAGTGTTGGCTGCCCGACTTCACCGTTATGAGCAA
The DNA here is from genome assembly GCA_963422505.1 of Pseudognaphalium luteoalbum. NCBI lineage: Eukaryota > Viridiplantae > Streptophyta > Magnoliopsida > Asterales > Asteraceae > Pseudognaphalium > Pseudognaphalium luteoalbum. Next base: position 49,364,460 of record OY730194.1, read on the forward strand.
AGGCTCGAGGACCTCTAAAGGGAGCAACACTTGATGACAACTGTGACACCCGTCAAATTAGGACTAGTAGTTAGTGCCTAATCAAGTTTTATAACATGTAATTAGTTCTGTGTTAGACTAATTAATGTATCAGCATATATATTGATAAGTATATATATATACAAGTATGCGATTTGATTAAATCGTACGAGTTTCAAATCGAATGCAATTCGATTCAATTAATGCGGACGTTGGTGAAAATTTTATTAAATAATATAATATTATTTAATAACGCAATTATATCCAAAATATTATTTAGATAATATTTCAATTCAAATTCGTATCGTACAAACAAGGACTACACGATTAGATTATTAAACGCGCAAACAAATCGAAACAAGTTAAAGTTATACCTTATAACGCAACCATTAAGTATTTGGTAAAATACTTCATCAAAATATTGGGTAATTATTCGTATTTAAAACGTGTATTTAAACGTATAAAATAAACATTTAACGTTTAAACGAACGGGAGAACGAACACCGCACGGAGCGCGATTGCGGGGACTGTAAAACGTGAGGCTTTCACCTACACCCCACCTCCCCTTTCCCTCTTTCTTTCATTTGCATTCATCAAAAACACACACACACCACTAAACACTCTCAAACCCATCACCACCAAATTTTCGGATTTATCAAATCCGACCACAAAACTCACATTTTCGGAATCACCATCAAGCAAGGAACAAGATTTACAAAAGCATCATCATCATTTTCGGCCTCCTCTAGCTTCGATTTGAAATTGTAAGAAATTCTCTAAATATTTAGATCTACTCATTTTGGTGTATTATTTCGGTGTTATAATGTTTACACAACTTAGTATTGTCCAAATGTATGAGGAAAACATGATTTTATAGCCTAAAAACGAGTTAGATTTGGGTTTTGGGTTTGAAAACCACGACAGTCGCTGGGGACTGTCTGAGTGTTCATCTTTGCGACACAAGCCTTGTGTCGCATAAGATCCTTTATGTCGTATCTTGTGTCGTAGAAACCCACTTGTGTCGTACCTTTTGCGACACAATATTGTGTCGTACCTTATGTCGCAAATCCCATGCGACACAATCACTATGTCGCTGTTAAATCAGCATCGTACACTTATGCGACACAACCCTTGTGTCGCTAAGCTCTTGTGTCGCATTCTTATGCGACACAACCCTTGTGTCGCATACATGACCATTGTGTCGCATGCTGTGTCGCTAAAAACAGAGAGTTTAAAACTCATTTTTCACTAAGTTTTGAGACTCAAAATTTGACACTCAATTTCACCGAAATTCAAGTCCAGATGCGTTTTTCACCAAAGCAATTTAGCTCGACCCCAGCCAGGGGCTCTGCCCCTTGGACCCCGCCAGGGGCTGCCGCCCCTTGGACCCCGCTACCAGGGGCGCTGCCCCCGGACCCCCGTCATTAACGGGTTTCGCCCTTGCCCTAGGTTCACAAGTAACGGTGTTACATATAAACTTTCACACCAAGTGTTAAACTTGTATAACATCAAACACGAATGCGATACAACTTCTAAAACACAATGGAATTTATTTTTAGTATAATGCTTCAAAATCATCAAAATAATGATATGGGATTTTCATTACAAATAAATCACCAACGGGCCGTACACGTTTTCAAAACACAAGTCAAACAACCAAATCGTAGTAATTTGGATAATTCAATTAACCAAATCGTAGTAATTTGGACATTCTAAGTTGGACGAACAATTACAAGGGCAGTCTTTCGAGATGCCTACTCATGTTATAACCATTGTGTGTCTTGGACACCCTCAGGTTACAAGTCTTCGGACATCAATCCACCGCTAATCAATTCAAGTTTATTAATTTAATCGCTCAAGGCTCAGGTGAGTCTCATAGCCCCTATTTTACTGTTTTTCATTAAGGGGTGTGATATTATTGCTCGTTTTGTTTTACAAGTAGAACGCAAGTACAATTCAATCAAATACTACATGAGTTGTTTTCAACTAATCAATAAAGCCCTCCATAGCATAGTCTGGTAATACATCTGTAGCGTGAATGTTAGTATATGATATCATATAGGATTGACAATCCTCGTCCGGGTTAGCACGCACTAACTGGTCAAACGGACGTATTAGCATTTGGGAAGACGAGTGTGGATTAGGCACTCGTAGGAGGCATTTCAAGTTAGGTTTCCTTAAGTGGGCCTGACAACTCAAGTTAAGCTCAGACTATGTGCTCATGGCTGTATAACTTTTATTTTGCTTAATTGCATTTTAAATTCAATTATAAAATCTTGCGGTTCATACAAATATATGTTGATATACAAACCTGTGAGCTCACCAGCGTTTCGCTGACCCATTTTAGCATGTATCACAGGTGACCAGCAGTAGGTTGGACTGCTAAATCAAGATCCATTAGCTCGAGTCAGCATGCAAACAATCAGAGATTTAGCTGCATTATTACATTTTGTATAGTTTAATTATGTATTTAAATCTCTAAATTTCAAAAGGAGCTAATGTAAACAATATTTTGATGTAAACTTTTATTTTATCAATATCAATGTAAAACGACGCATGTAGTGGTCGTTCATTATTAATCTCTGTGCTTTGATTATTGATTAGTAACACCCATATCCTGCTTCCGCTAAACAATAAATTTGGGGGTGTTACAACAACCTACCTGTTATGTCAAGCTCATGATCGTATGGCACAACTTCAACTAGAATGTGAAGAAATGAACCATACTCTAGACATGGTTCATCAACAAGTGATCGATGACATAGGCGCATCTGATCTCTTGAAAGCAAGATTAGAAGAATGTGAACAACGTTCATGGGAGGCTGAAGAGTACACTCGTGTATTGGAGTAGCGGTTAAATTTGGCTGAAGATGGCACTCGACAAACTAGCAGACTTGCTGAAACCGTCACCCGTCTTGTTACTGCGATATCCCAACTAAACCAACGTCAGGATTAGTATAATATCTATTTGTAATCTATTATGCTATCGTAGGACTCTTGTAATTCGACCGGTGGTACCATCCCCGACATCTTTTGTAAAACATCTATGGTTGTAACCTTTTGGACTCATGTTATCTATCTTTAATTCCATGTTTATCTTATACTATTGATTATCATGTTGTGATGTTTTATATTATCACCTTTAAATATGAACATATGTGATAATCACCATCCTTGTGCAAAAATCTTATGTATCTTCATTTCTTTTGAAGAATTATGCCGCCAAAGACAAGACTTTATATTGATGCCCAGCTTGCATCCCTTATCTCCCAAGCAGTGGCTGAGGCCTTGGCTCGGGATTCTCCACAAAACTCCAGGAGGAGTAATGACACTGCTAAAACTACTCCTATCACCAAGCCTTGCTCCTACAAGGACTTCTTAAACTGCAAACCCTTGAACTTCAAGGGTACTGAAGGAGCCATCGGTCTGATCAGATGGTTCGAGAAAATGGAATCTGTTTTCCGCATCAGCAAATGTGCGGAGGATGACATAGTCCAATTCTCTACTTGCACCTTCGCAGATGGTGCCCTCACATGGTGGAATTCATATGCCCAGTCCGTGGGTATTGACACCTCCTATCTACTCCCTTGGGAGGATCTGAAGAAGAAGCTAACGGATGAGTACTATCCAAGCGAGCAACTCTAGAAACTAGATGAAGAATTCTGGAACTTAAAGGTTCAGGGAACAGATATTGTTGGATACACCACCAGGTTCAAAGAACTTGCTCTTCTTCACCCAACCATGGTGAGTACAGAACCTGAGCGAATCAAGAAGTACATTCACGGTCTTCCGGAACCTGTCCAGGGAAACGTCACCTCTTCAAACCAAACCACTCTTCATGGTGCCATCCGGTTGGCCCATGAACTCATAGCTATGAGTGATAGCCAGGAAACACCTACTCCACCTTCCAACAAAAGGAAATGGTCTGAAATTTCCAACAACCAGAACAAGAAACCCGACACCATCAAAGCCTACAACTCAACTACTGAAACCAGACGGGGTTACACCGGGAGCAAACCTTATTGTTCCAAGTGCAATCGCCACCATGAAGGTCCTTGTGGTACCCTTTGCAACAATTGCAAGAGGTACGGACACCTCACCAAGGACTGTAGATCCCCCACCAACAACAACAACACCAACACCTAACCATCCAAAGCCTGCTATGAATGTGGGAACACCGGGCATTTCAAGAAAGAATGTCCGAAGCTGAAGAACAAGGGTAACAACAACAACACCGCCAGAGGTAGAGCTTTCGCTCTTAACTCTAAGGATGCCCATCAAGTACCTAATGTGGTCACGGGTATGTTCCTTATCAACAATTTATCTGCTTCTGTTCTGTTTGATACTGGTGCTGACAAGAGTTTCATATCGAACGAGTTTAGCCCACTACTTGATATTATACCTGTTGCATTAGATACTTTATATACTATAGAGTTAGCTAATGGAAAATTAATCAAGACCGATAGTGTATCACCTGATTGCACTTTAACCCTCGTGAACGAACCTTTCCCCATCAACCTCATACTCGTCGAAATCGGAAGTTTCGACATTATTGTTAGCATGGACTGGTTGTCCAAGCATCGAGCCGAAATCGTTTGTTACGACAAAATCATTCGTATTCCTCTAATCACCAGTAGTACTTTAATCATACAAGGGGAGACCGGTGGAACGAGGTTGAATATCATATCCTGCATGAAAACCCGCAAGTACTTGAGAAAGGGTTATCAGGCAATCCTCGCACACGTTACGGAGAAAAAGTCAGAGGAGAAGTGACTTGAGGATGTGCCCATCGTCCGAGACTTTCCAGAAGTCTTTCCCGAGGAACTACCTGGCCTTCCACCACCAAGACACGTTGAGTTCTCAATCGACCTCGTTCCAGGTGCTGCACCTGTGGCATGAGCACCATACCGCTTAGCCTCTTCCAAACTTCAGGAGTTGTCCACTCAGTTACAAGAACTCCTAGATAACGGATTCATTCGACCGAGTTCCTCGCCTTGGGGAGCCCCGGTTCTATTTGTCAAAAAGAAGGACGGTTCTTTCCGCATGTGCATCAATTACAGGGAACTAAATAAGTTAATTGTAAAGAACCGTTATCCACTTCCACGCATCGATGACCTGTTCGACCAACTCCAGGGATCAAGTTTTTATTCAAAGATTGATCTACGATCAGGTTATCATCAGTTACGAGTTCATGATGACGATATTCCAATAACAACTTTTCGAACTCGCTATGGGAATTATGAGTTTCAAGTTATGCCCTTCGGTCTAACAATGCACTGGCTGTATTCATGGACCTTATGAATCGAGTGTGTAAGCCATATCTTGACAAGTTTGTCATTGTTTTTATCGATGACATTCTCATCTATTCGCTCAACGTGCAAGATCATGCGCAACATCTGAGAACCATCCTAGGGCTACTCAGACACGAGGAGTTATATGCTATATTCTCTAAGTGTGAGTTCTGGATGCAAACCGTTCAATTCCTTGGTCATGTTATCGACAGTAAGGGAATTCATGTTGATCCATCAAAAATCGAGGCTATCAAAGAATGGCAAGCGCCAACCACTCCAACCGAGGTACGTCAATTCTTGGGACTGGCAGGGTATTATCGTCGGTTCATCGAAAAAATCTCCAAAATAGCCTAACCTCTCACGACACTGACTCAGAAGGAAAAGAAGTTCGATTGGACTGAAAAACAAGAGTCAGCATTCCAGCTACTGAAACTCAAGCTTTGCAGTGCACCTATTCTATCATTACCCGAAGGCAACGATGACTTCGTGGTATACTGCGATGGTTCTAACCAAGATCTCGATTGCGTGTTGATGCAACGAGACAAGGTCATTGCCTACGCTTCTCAACAACTTAAAGTTCACGAGAAGAACTACACGACTCACGACCTCGAGCTGGGGGCCGTGGTGTTCGCTCTCAAAATCTAGAGACATTATCTATATGGTACTCGAAGTACCATATTTACCGATCACAAAAGTCTCCAACACATATTCGATCAGAAGGATCTGAACATGAGGCAACGTCGATGGGTCGAGTTGCTTACCGATTACGATTGTGAAATCAAATACCATCCAGGCAAAGCAAATGTTGTCACCGATGCCTTAAGCCGAAAAGAACGAACAAAACCTCTTTGAGTCCGAGCACTCACCATGAACATTCACAACAACCTTGTTGCTCAAATCCTCGCTGCTCAACTCGAAGCACTCAAACCTGAAAACATCGTAAATGAAGCCTTGCGAGGCATGGATAAACAATTCGAGACTAAACCTAACGGTACTCGACAATTCTCTAACCGGTTGTGGTTACCTAACTTCGGCAACTTACGAGATTTGGTGATGGACGAAGCTCACAAATCTCGCTATTCTATACATCCTGGATCTAACAAGATGTATCACGGTATCAAAGAACTATACTGGTGGCCTAACATGAAAGCTGACATAGCCACGTATGTCGGCAAATGCTTAACCTGTTCTAAGGTCAAGGCCGAGTATCAAAAACCTTCCGGATTACTCCAACAACCGGAAATCCCTCAATGGAAATGGGAGCAGATCTCCATGGATTTCATCACGAAACTCCCAAAAACATCTAGCGGTTGCGATACCATTTGGGTGATCGTAGATCGGCTCATAAAATCTGCTCATTTCCTCGCAATCAAAGAAACTGACAAGATGGAACGCCTCACCCGATTATATCTGAAAGAGATAGTATCCAGACACGGCGTTCCCATCTCGATTATCTCTGATAGAGATGGCCGATTCACATCTCACTTTTGGCAATCATTAAAATGATCTCTTGGTACTCGTTTGAATATGAGTACTGCATACCATCCACAAACCGACGGCCAAAGTGAACGAACTATTTAAACACTGGAAGATATGCTATGAGCCTGCGTAGTTGATTTCGGTGCAAACTGGGAAAAACATATACCATTATGCGAGTTTTCGTATAAAAACAGTTATCACTCCAGCATCAAGGCTGCACCATTCGAGGCACTGTACGGTCGTAAGTGTCGATCGCCTATATGTTGGACTGAATTTGGGGATAGCCAACTCACGAGCCCGGAAATCATTCATGAAACCACTTAGAAAATCGTTGGTATCCAAAACCGGCTAAAAGCCGCACATGATCGTCAGAAGAGCTATGCTGACGTGAGACGCAAGCATCTCGAGTTCCAGGTTGGGGATGGAGTTTTGCTCAAAGTATCACCTTCGAAAGGTGTCATTCTCTTCGGAAAATGCGGAATGTTAAATCCCAGGTACATTGGGCCTTTTGAGATCCTCGAAAGGATTGGTCCAGTGGAATATCGACTGCAGCTGCCACTGGAACTCAGCAGCGTGCATCCACTTTTCACATTTTTAATCTGAAGAAATGCTTGTCTGATGAGACACTTATCATTCCGCTCGATGAAATCCGTATCGATGATAAACTTCATTTCATCGAGGAACCCGCCGAAATTATGGATCGTGAGGTCAAACAACTCAAACGAAGTCGTATTCCCATCGTTAAGGTCAGGTGGAATTCGCGGCGCGATCCGGAATTCACTTGGGAACAGGAAGACCAGATGCGACGCGATTATCCTCAACTATTCGCGAATCCATCACCAACCACAACTTGAGCTCAATTTCGGGATGAAATTCTCTTAACAAGGGGAGAATGTGACACCCACCAAATTAGGGCTAGTGATTAGTGCCTAATTCTCTGTAATACATGTAATTAGTCCTTGATTAGGTTAATTAATGTATCCTTATATATATTGTTGAATATATATACAAGTACGCGATTTGGTTAAATCGTGCATTTTCATATCGAGTGTAGTTCGATACATTTCACACGGACGCTGGTGCAACTTCAATAAATAACATAAATCTATTTGATATTTAAATATTAGTTATTTACATTATATTATTATGTATTAATAATACACGAAACAATGTACGTTTTGTTTAAAACGTAACCGACACGAATTAAAAGCGCGAAACGCGTTCGACAAACGAAATAAACTTAAGTTATATTTTTATAACTCATTATTAAGTATTTTGATCAAATACTTCAAGTAAAAATATCGTGATTACACGCGTATGATTAAAACGTTTAAAAACGTTACACAATTTATTCAAATGTAAAACGAACGGGTAAACGAACACCGCACGGAGCACGTGATTGGGAAACAAAATTTGTGAAGTCCACACCCTTGTGGGACCCCTTGGGAGCCGGCCAAAGGCAAAGCTAGGCCATGCCTCTTTTTTTTCTTCTTCTTTGACACACTAACTCCTTACACATCCATACCCCATCTCCATTTCCCCTCACTTATCCCATTTTCACTCAAACTCACAACTCCATCTCTCTCTCCCTTGGTGAATTTTTTCCATCCACCACCACCCAAAACTTCCACCAACACTTTAGAACCACCACCTAAATAATCATCATCACACAGAGGTGCTTTGGAGGAAAACGGTCACGACAACGCAAGCATCACTTTCACCTTCTTCGTTTCTTAATACAAGCATTGTAAGAACTTTATGACTCAACTATTTTACTTGTATTATGTCCATTAACATGTTATGTTGCTTATTCAAATTGTTAATGTCCTAAAACTATAACGAAAAAACGTTTTTGAAACACGAATATGTATACTACTTTCCTGGCCAGAAAAATCGTCTCACGAAAACCTTAATATCTTGAGTTCTACAAAGAATTAGACAACGAAACACCTACCAAAATTTTCATATGGAAGAGCTCTACAAAAAGTTCTTCTTTGGCCATTTCCAGAAATACACAGATTTTCGTGTATAACCCGATCTTTGAACGAAGGTCTGTTTTTGACCAAATCTGACCACTCTTCATGTTATTTTTGTTTAAAATAGTAAATTAATTTATAAAGTTATCATAAAGTGCCGAAATAAGATCGACACTTAGGAGAATATGTGTGATTTTTGGTTATATTTGATTTGAAATAGAAGTTAGTTAAATCGAGAGACTTGTCGAGTTAAAATCTAAAAAACAAAAGTGTAAGGGCTGTTTTGTCATTTTAATAAAACCGACACTTCGGGTGAACCTCGACACGAAACGATAATTTTTACAAACTCACTTAACCATTTTAAGACTTGTGTAAAAGTTTCTGGTCAAACCGAGCTCGTTTGACTAGGTTTCCAAGGTTTTGGACATTAGAGCCCATCTGGATCCGCGGCCCATCTGGATCCGCAGCCCATCTGGATCCGCAGCTCATCTGGATCTTCAACCCATCTGGATCCGCAACCCATCTGGATCCGCAACCCATCTGGATCCGCAGCTCATCTTGATCCGCAACCCATCTGGATCCGCAGCCCATCTGGATCCGCAGCCCAATATCGGTCCACGGTCAACTTTGGTCAACCTTTTTCAACACTTGGTAATTCAACTCAAAATGCTTACCAAATGATTATAATTAGTCTAAACTATATAAAAATCAATTCAGGGACGGTTAATACACATACTTTGATAAGTATACAATACACTGAAATATATTATGACACTTGGGAATTATTACTACAAACTGTCACTAACGGGCCGTACACGTTTTCAAAATACAAACAACAAACCAAATGTATTTGGACATTACTAGTTGTGTGATCAACTACCATAGGTGATCTTTTGAGATGCCTACTTGTATTAACCAACGCGCGTCTTGGACGCCCTCAGGTTACAGTCTTCGGACATCTTTGCTTGGCTAAGCAACGCACATTTATTGAGATAAACGCATCCGATTCAGGTGAGTCTCATGGCCCATCTTTTTACTGTTTATCACTCAGGGGTGTGATTCATTGCTTGTTTTGAACATGTGAACGCGAGTACAAACTTTTCATATACTACATGAGTTTACACAACTAATCATTTTAAGTCCTCCATAACATAGTTTGGTAATACTTCGGTAGCGCGAATGTTAGTGTATGGTACCATATAGGATTGATAATCCTCGTCCGGGTTAGCAAGCACTAACTGTTCAAACGGACGCATTAGCATTTGAGGTTTGCGAGTGTAGATTAGGCACTCGTGGGGAGGCACCCTCCATCAGGTCCTTGAATGTGGATCCTGACACCTCAGTTAAGGCTCATACTATGTGCTCATGGCTGTATACATCATTTATTTGCTTGGTTGCAAATCAATACTTTAAATCTTGCGGTTCATATAATGTTATTTGATATACAAACCTGTGAGCTCACCATCTTTTACTTGACCATTTTTAGCATGTATCACAGGTGCTCAGCAGTAGGTTGGACTGCCCTCAGGATTACTGTAGCTCGAGTCAGCATGCAGACATTAGAGATTTCCTTGCATTAATATATTTTGTAAAAGGATTTATGTATTGGAATCTCCTTTCCAGAACGCGAGCTATGTATTAGCTTCAAATGTTGTAAACATTTTTATATTAATATATTTTGTTAAAACGACTCATGTAGAGTCATTTACTATATATCTTTGTGTTGTTGATTACCCGACGAGTCGCACCCAAAGTATGCTTCCGCTAATCATGAATTTGGGGGTGCAACAGATTGGTATCAGAGCCTAAGGTTATAGTGAACTAGGTTGCATTTAGTGGGCCTAGACTATGACCGTTAGGTAGTATTTTCTATTAAGTAGGACTAGTTCAGGAATTTCACCATACGAGTTTAATTTAATATAGCCTGATCAACTATGTACAATTAAATAAGGATGATGAAAGGTATGAAATAGTTATGCTTGGATAGGGATACACTAGTTGACTCTGACCACGAGAGAAACCAAACTCAAACATGTCTATGTTAGACACTCTAGACTATTATGTGATATATGTATATATATACATGGATAGGACTCTCTTATGTGCTACACTTTAGACTATCTTGGTGATTTTTAGTAAATAACGATTATTTTGAAATGTTTTCACCAAAGAATAGCCTAAAAAGTGTGGACATACATACATAAAAAATGATTTTTTACCTTACATCTAGTATCCCACACTTAGACGTTGTTTGTCCTCAAGCAACGTTCGTCAACATCCTTATGAAAACATTTTTTAGTCCAATTTTGGGTGAGTTTTGATATTTCCAAAAGCCACCAATTCCTCATAGGAGTAGGAGATCTCAAAAATATAAGGAAGGATAAGATGATCCTTTCAGCAACAAGAATTGACTCTCTTATGCATACTTCCAACTCTTGTGTTCTTGGAGTATACATGACCAGGAGATCTCACAAAAGGTGGTCACTCAATTCGTATCAATCTATCACAAAAGAAATCGTTTAACAAGCTAGTCCTGCGGTACTCATCGTCATAGGTTTGATCGAGAATCGGATCTCCACCACTTAGGTGAGGACGGTGCTAATTATCTTAGGACATTCGGAGGTTGTAATGGCTGGTGAGAGTTAAGGGGTATGGATAAGGAAATTTTTAGTTGTAAGGGTTTCTGTAACATCTTCCTTATTGGTTTGGTAATTCCTCTATTTAATTGATTATTTAATTATTTTAGGAATTACCTGATATTATTTGTTTTACTGTGAAACTTAAATAAATAGACATGCCTTTGAGTGTTTATAAGGAACGTTCATTGGTCATCTATGCTAATATGAACTCCTGCTATAATTCAATAAAGTGCAGTTAAGCAGAGAGTACTTCTCCCAAGAGGAGCACTCCCAACACTTATTGTGAATAGTGAAATATTATTTGTTTTAAATTACTCTAGTTGATGGTAAAATAAAATAATTTTCTCGCGGATGGTATTTAGCTTCCAGACAATAGATTTAGGACGGGTATAAAATTATACCACTTAATATATGGAGTCGGTTTGTGAACCGACTTTCAAACCCATATGTTCTCAAAATTTCTTCAAGTTTCATTTGGAAAACTTTCAAACTCAAGATCACCATAACTGTGACACCCGTCAAATTAGGGCTAGTGATTAGTGCCTAATTCTCTGTAATACATGTAATTAGTCCTTGATTAGGTTAGTTAATGTATCCTTATATATATTGTTGAATATATATACACGTACGCGATTTGATTAAATCGTGCATTTTCATATCGAGTGTAGTTCGATACATTTCACACGGACGTTGGTGCAACTTCAATAAAAAACATAAATCTATTTGATATTTAAATAGTAGTTATTTACATTATATTCTTATGTATTAATAATATACGAAACAATGTACGTTTTGTTTAAAACGTAACCGACACGAATTAAAAGCGCGAAACGCGTTCGACAAACGAAATAAACTTAAGTTATATTTTTATAACTCATTATTAAGTATTTTGATAAAATACTTCAAGTAAAAATATCGTGATTACACGCGTATGATTAAAACGTTTAAAAACGTTACACAATTTATTCAAATGTAAAACGAACGGGTAAACGAACACCACACGGAGCACGTGATGGGGAAACAAAATTTGTGAAGTTTACACCCTTGTAGGACCCCTTGGGAGCCGGCCAAAGGCAAGGCTAGGACATGGCTATTTTTTTTTTCTTCTTTGACACACTAACTCCTTACACTAACTCCTTACACATCCATACCCCATTTCCATTTCCCCTCACTCATCCCATTTTCACTCAAACTCACAACTCCATCTCTCTCTCCCTTGGTGAATTTTGGCCATCCACCACCACCCAAAACTGCCACCAACACTCTAGAACCACCACCTAAATAATCATCATCACACAAAGGTGCTTTGGAGGAAAATGGTCACGACAACGCAAGCATCACTTTCACCTTCTTCGTTTCTTAATACAAGCATTGTGGGGAGGCACCCTCCATCAGGTCCTTGAATGTGGATCCTGACACCTCAGTTAAGGCTCATACTATGTGCTCATGGCTGTATACATCATTTATTTGCTTGGTTGCAAATCAATACTTTAAATCTTGCGGTTCATATAACGTTATTTGATATACAAACCTGTGAGCTCACCATCTTTTAGCTGACCATTTTTAGCATGTATCACAGGTGCTCAGCAGTAGGTTGGACTGCCCTCAGGATTACTGTAGCTCGAGTCAGCATGCAGACATTAGAGATTTCCTTGCATTAATATATTTTGTAAAAATATTTATGTATTGGAATCTCCTTTCCAGAACGCGAGCTATGTATTAGCTTCAAATGTTGTAAATATTTTTATATTAATATATTTTGTTAAAACGACTCATGTAGAGTCATTTACTATATATCTTTGTGTTGTTGATTACCCGACGAGTCGCACCCAAAGTATGCTTCCGCTAATCATGAATTTGGGGGTGCAACAGATTGGTATCAGAGCCTAAGGTTATAGTGAACTAGGTTGCATTTAGTGGGCCTAGACTATGACCGTTAGGTAATATTTTCAATTAAGTAGGACTAGTTCAGGAATTTCACCATACGAGTTTAATTTAATATAGCCTGATCAACTATGTACAATTAAATAAGGATGATGAAAGGTATGAAATAGTTATGCTTGGATAGGGATACACTAGTTGACTCTGACCACGAGAGAAACCAAACTCAAACATGTCTATGTTAGACACTCTAGACTATTATGTGATATATGTATATATATATACATGGATAGGCCTCTCTTATGTGCTACACTTTAGGCTATATTATATATTGTAGGTATATGAATATAGGCCACACCTTTTTTTTTGGGTAAAGGGTTTACACCGGGCAAATATATTACTCCAAAAGAAACGTTTAAGTACAAAGGATGTGGGTGAGTCCCACATCACAGCCCGTTACATAGGCAAAACACACTACATAACAAGACACAACCACTACCAACCCAACAGGGAAAACTAGCTAGCAACGTCTAAACTCTCTATATATGACATGCCATATACAATACATAATATAGCCCATAGTAATAAATAAAAAATACATCCAATATAATATAAAAGGGCAACCAATCAGCAAAATGTCAGAAGAAGCCATAAACACACGAAAGAAACTCTTAAGCATGGCTTGGAATCTTCCATCACTCCAAAACGCGAGAAGCCTGAAATGAAGACCTGAACCTGAAAGAGACCAACTTCAAACGAATCTCAGAAAGAATAATATCAGCAAGCTCTATACTTGAACGTCGTCCTTTGGCAAAAAGACGAAGATTCCGCTCTTGCCAAATAAAATAAGTCGTAGCAGCCAACAATAAGCGAGAAATAGCATGATCAACATTCTTCGATGAAGAAGCAGAAATAAAGACAGGGATCACATCTTCCAGCTTATCAGAGACAATCGGAATATCAGCAAAGCTAACAACCCAAAACCAGACCTGCGAAGAAAACACACATTCAAAAAAAAGATGGGAGTGTGAATCAAGACATGATCCACATAAGTAGCACCGAAGCAGGTTTAAGTCGACCGAAGGGCCAACATCCCATTGCCTCAGGCGATCTTGAGTCTTCATCTTTCCTTTAAAAACCAGCCACATATTAAAAGCATGCCGAGGAATACACTGAGGAACCAAACAACAGAAGCCCACGCTACATTAGAACACCTCGCCCGAATGGATTCCCAGACTTCACTCACCCGGAATTCAGAAAAATTACCATCACCATCACGCCAAAAAAGCTTATCCGGATGATCAGAAATAATGGGCCACAATCTGAGAAAAAATAGGATACCTTTGAATCCATACATTCGGCCATCTCCAAACATCACCATCAATAAGGTCAGCAACTGAATCATTAACTGAGAATCCCTGACGCGTGATATCACGGTAACAAGAGAATACACGAGCAATCGGACACTGAACACACCAAGTGTCATACCATACCGACGCCGTCCTCCCATCACCAATCTGATACCAGCAAAAAGGACGAATAAGATCCCGAATATTAATTAAATTCCTCCATCCCCAACTCATGCAATTTTGAGGAGAAACATCCCAGAAGCTTCGATTATTCAACTTATAAGCATAGACCCATCTAACCCAAATAGAATCCTTCCTGGTAAGGATACTCCAAATATGCTTGGTCATCAAAGAGATATTCCACTCACGCAAATGGTGAATACCCAAGCCACCTTCTTGTCTCGGTAAGCATAAATCCTTCCAAGCAACCTTAGCTTTACCCGATTTCATTGGACCTTGACACCAGAGAAATCCTCTCATAAGCTTCTCTAGCTCTGAAATAATCGATTGGGGAAGAATAAACATAGTAGCCCAATAACCATGAAGAGATGAAAGAACAGAAGTAATAAGTTGGACACGGCCCGCAAAAGATAACGACTTATTCTTCCAATTACCAATCCGGTTTTGAACCTTCTCCACCAAGGCTTTACAATCAGATTTTATAAGCCTCGTAGATATAAGGGGAACCCCAAGATACCTAACAGGAAGAACACCTTCTTCAAAAGGCATAACACTAAGGATACGCTGCCTCACATTCATAGGAACATTACAGAAAAAGGCAGTGCTCTTCGGAATGCTAGGAACTAAACCAGAAACCTCTTTGAACTCATTAAGGGCTGATTGTAACACCTTAACCGAGTTTAAATCACCGTGAGCAAATAGAAACAAATCATCTACAAAACAGAGATTAACCAAACCCAGTTTGTCACATCTAGAATGGAACTTAAAGAACTGAGACTCATCCACATTCTTCCGAATCATCAAAGTCAATACTTCCATAACCAAAGTAAACAGATAAGGAGATAAAGGATCCCCTTGTCTCAAACCTCTTCTTCCCTGAAAATAACCGTGAACAGCCCCATTAATGCTTAGAGAGAATGAAGTACTAGATACACATGTCATAATTCGATCTACCATTACAGGGTGAAAACCAAATCCCTGCAATATAGCCCGAATAAACTTCCAATCCACCATATCATAGGCTTTTTGGATATCAATCTTAAAAGCACAACGGGAAGCACCATGATTTAAGTGATAACGCTGCATGAGCTCCTGAGTCAGAAGAATATTATCCGAGATGCTCCTACCAGGAACAAAAGCCGACTGATTATCACTTACAAGATTGACCAATACATCCTTAATCCTATTGGTAATCACCTTACTTATACATTTATACAACACATTACATAAGGAGATAGGACGAAAATCATTAACCCTCGAAGGAGTAGCGACCTTCGGGATTAGAGCAATCACAGTGTGGTTAATCTCCTTAAGGATCTGGCCATTAGAAAAGAAATCCAGAACAACATGAAAAACACTATTTCCAATAATGTCTCATGACCTTTTGAAGAACGCAGCCGAAAAACCATCAGGACCAGGTGATTTATGATCACCCATAGAAAACATAGCTCTCCGGACCTCTTCCATAGAAACAGGCCGAATCATCGAAAAAACCTCCAAAGATGAAAGCTTTCGGGTAAACAAACCCAAAGCATCCAAAGGCGTACAAATACCTGGGCATCCCAAAAAATTCCGATAATGATCAACAAATGCAATAGGAACCGAATCTCCCTCATGCACAATATTATTTACATCATGCACTCGATCAATTATACTCCTGTTAGCCTTTTCTTTAACCACATTATGGAAATATTTAGAATTGGAATCCCCAACCCGAAGCCATTCAATATTCGCTTTCTGCTTAAGAAACCTCTCCTCATCAATAACAGCAGCATTAAAAGCACGAAGATAGAGACTTTCCTCTTCTCTCAAATCAGAGGAATCCGGGTTATTATCTAACGCTTTCTGAACCTCATCCAACTCAGCTCGAAGGCGGAAAACTTTCTTGTGAATATTACCTTGAGCCCTCATCAAAGCAGCAAAGGTTTTTTAAGTATTTTTAACCGCCTAGTAATCTGAAACATAGCATGTCCCTGGATCTCCTCATTCCAAGCTTCCTGAACAATTCCTTTAAATTCAGATTTATGAACAAGCAAATTATAAAATCTAAAGGATTTTACCCGAGGCTTAAACACCCTAGGCAAAGTAAGAACAGCAGGAGAATGATCCAAAATCCTATAAGGCTGAAATACAACGAGAGCCTCCGGAAAAGAACCCAAAAAATCACCATTACACATAACACGATCAATTTTTCGCAAGATACCCGAATCAGAATGAGGTTTCTGATTCCAAGTAAAATGCAATCCGGTAGCATGAACATCCACAAACCCAACATCCTCAACACATTCTCTGAATTCCCGCATAGATTAGAGTATTTAGAGGATCCTGAAGAAGAATCATCCAAATTCAAAGTAGCATTAAAATCACCCAACACAACCCAAGGGGAATTACGAACAAATCTACCATGCAATCGGAGAGCATCCCATAATTCCCGTCTACGGATATAAGAATTATTAGCATAAACAAAAGAACAATAGAAGAACTGATTACTATCACGAACCTGAACCTGACAATGCATAATCTGATCAGTAAAAGAAATGACCATCACATCCACCCTATCCGAATCCCATCCAAGAATAATACGAGAACCATTACCACTCCTAGAGGCATTAGAAGTCCAATTCCATCTTCGGAAAACCCTTGAACAAATAGGGTCAAGCTTAGAAATATGAACATGGGACTCCAAAATGGCACAGGTACATAACTTATTCTCACTCACAACCTGTTGAACCTCATTTTGTTTGGGGACCCGGTTCAAGCCCCTAATATTCCATGAAGCTAGACTAACCATCAGGACATGTAGCACCGGCAGTGCTTACCCCCTCAGAAATATGCACGCCTGTTGAAAGTTTCATATAATCAGCAGTTTCATCATAAACGTCCTCAATATCAGACTCAGAATCAACCATATAATTACTATGAGCACTAGGGCCATCCTCATCAGTTTGAATCTTCTTTCCCTTCGGGTCTTCCTTTTCACCATCCTCAGACAAAGCACTAAATCGATTATCCAAAAATATGGACTTAGAACCACCTGTGACATTCATAGAAGCCTGATTTTGATTGCTAGACTTAGTAACCTGGTTTGAATTATTTCCCGGATTTTTCACCCTGTACATCACCTTCGATTTTGATTGTTTCATAACAAACCCATCATTCGGCTTCCCACCCTGTTTTAATGGTCCACGAGCTGTCTTTTTAGTAGGATTTCTAACATCAGCTTGAACCACATTCTTAGGACATTCAACATCCTTATATCCAAAAAATTTACAATTACTACACCACGGTGGTCGCCATTCATATTCCACTCTAACCAAATAAACATTCTTACCAGATCCATCCAATTTGGGAATAGCCACAGAAACAGATTCCTTTAACTCCTCCTTAGAGTTCACCTCTATCATAGCCCGAGCAAAATTAGGACGACCCCATGATTCAGTACACATGGTACTGGTATAGGAATCAAGCATGAGGGGTGTACCAACTTTTGTCGCAATACCACTAAGACCAGTTTCATTAAAGGCCAACAAAGGAACATTATGAAATTTAACCCAAATTGGCACTGTCGTAGGAACCTCCTTGGCTAAATCAACATCCGAAGACCATTTCTTCAACATTATAGGAATCAACCTAATCATCCATGGACGACCTTCTCAAACCTAATTCATACCATGCTCTGATGAAAATTTGAAGAAAAAGAATCCATTAGCATTCATCATAACTTTTTCAATACCAAACTTTCTCCAAATAGTCATGATATAATTCTGAACCACTGGAAAAGCCAGTCTCTTGCCAATAAAGTACCCATACAATGTATTAGAATATTTTTTGCTAGCCTCCACAATTAGGAAAATTATATATAAAAGCAATAGACTCGGGTTCGACTCCCGGCAAACGCATCTTTTATTAGTTTTTGAAGGCCATGGAGATTTGGAAGATCCTGACGTCCCTTGTGATTGGGGGCTGATTTCTTGTCATCTGATGCATCTGCAGTGGATTATTGCTTGGTGTTCTCTTTTATGTGTAACAGGTTTTGTTTGGTTGCTTAGAGGTTGTTATATACTTGGCCTGTCAAGTATATATGCTTAGTCTTTTTTAGTCTAAGCTTTTGGTTTCCACTTGTATTGTAACGTTTTATCTTTGGTTTATAATATTTACCGGGTATTTTACCCTTTACCTAAATAAAAAAAAAATCCACATCCACATCACTATCACTTGAAGATGATAGATCTAAAGCACGAAAATTAACCTTATGTTTAACAGAGCGATCAGCAACTTGAGCATAGGATGTAGGCCTAGATTGTTTAGAATTAGTTCCCAATTGAACTGGAACCGTAGCCGCAATCAACCTATCAATACCCTGAGTACCAAATTCATTACCATTAACACCATTAGAATCCTTCCCAGGGATTTTACCATCCTCCATGGACTGAACCTGAGGAGAAACCAAATCATCCTTGATCACAGTGGCTTGATTAGGGCCACTCTTATCTAGACATGCATTAGAATAGTCATAAGAAAACGTACAAGTAACCGATTCTGGAATGGATATAGGAACCTGTTGAATTGGAGGATTCTCCACCTGCTCGTCGACCAAATCAGTACCTATATCAACCTTATGACTTTGCATTCCAGAGTTGTGATCATCAGCTGGAACATAATCAGTATACATAGCCGAAACAGGGATTTTAGAAGGTTGAGAGACCCCAACCTGTTTCTTACTATCCGTACTTATGTTCCCAATATTAGAATTCGAATGTTTAACCTGCTCACCAACATAAGAAGCCTGCACAATGTCGTCACTTGTTAAACCATCATTAACCCGTGCATTATGAACTGAAGAAGTGGTTTTAACAGCTAAAGAATTGCGAATTCGATTAAAACGGGCATCCAGATCTACAAAAACGGAATCAAAATCTTTACCATCGTTTCCATGACCTTCTTACTGTACACCCGTTGCCGCACTGTCTTTCTTCCTGGCCGCATCACCTTTCTGTAAATTAGGGTTTAAACCTATGTTATACCGCAACAAATCATGAGTAAAGCCATCACTCATCTTGGAAAATTGATCAAAATCAGAAACCGGATTAGGATAGGAACCAGAAACCGAATTAGGGTTTAAATTGTCAACCAGGAAACCAACAACCGGAATACTATCTTCACCGTATAGAGATCGCGAAGACTGCATAGAATCAGATTCAAAAGAGGTACCATTATCACGACGATCTCCATCACTCTTACTACCATCAACCTTCGAACCTAAAACCCTAACAGCTTTCTTTTTCTTCTTTTTACTAGCCGAAGTACGCATCTCTCTAACAACGAAAAATACAGATCCAAGAAACCACACGAATGAAGCTAAAGCACAAATAAGACACGAGGAATGCAGAAATAAAATTAGAATTAACGTAGGATTAGCATATTAATCAAACGATTAAGCATCCATGAGAAAACCCTAGTCGCATAGTAGAGAGAGAAAACGGCTAAGTCTACTTGTATCATTTCATACATACATATATAGGCCTCACCTTACTAAACATTTTGCCACAGAAATGGCTGACAACTCTCTCGTAGCACTCACTGATTCGGACAATGAAGTCCAAGCACCACAAACTCAAGAGAGGACCACTGTTCCGTCCGTCTCTCCAACCCGATATGTTCCTGAACCACTGTTTTACTCATCTGGAGAAGCTCGAGTGATCCTTACTCGCCGTAGGGGTGCTGGATCATTCCGAGCTGACCCTTACTCCAACTACACGGGCAACCCTACCATCAGGATGTTTCGTCCTCCACTTGCCCGCAGGTGGGACTAGTTACCCACAATTCTAAACACATGGAGGTCTGAGGAAGAGATCCAAGTTCCTGCCGACCCCATGGACATCTCCCCGTACACCCAGGAACCGACACACCACACAGTACCAGTGTTGGCTGCCCGACTCCACCGTTATGAGCAAAGGCTCGAGGACCTCTAAAGGGAGCAACACTTGATGACAACCTACCTGTTACGTCAAGCTCATGATCGTATGGCACAACTTCAACTAGAATGTGAAGAAATGAACCATACTCTAGACATGGTTCATCAACAAGTGATCGATGACAGAGGCGCATCTGATCTCTTGAAAGCAAGATTTGAAGAATGTGAACAACGTTCACGGGAGGCTGAAGAGTACACTCGTGTATTGGAGCAGCGGTTAAATTTGGCTGAAGACGGCACTCGACAAACCAGCAGACTTGCTGAAACTGTCACCAGTGTTGTTACTACGATATCCCAACTAAACCTACTTCAGGATTAGTATAATATCCATTTGTAATCTATTATGCTATTGTAGGACTCTTGTAATTCGGCCGGTGGTACCATCCCCGACATCTTTTGTAAAACATCTATGGTTGTAACCTTTTGGACTCATGTTATCTATCTTTAATTCCCTGTTTATCTTATACTATTGATTATCATGTTGTGATGTTTTATATTATCACCTTAAAATATGAACATCTGTGATAATCACCATCCTTGTGCAAAAATCTCATGTATCTTCATTTCTTTTGAAGAATTATGCCGCCAAAGACAAGACCTTATACTGATGCCCAGCTTGCATCCCTTATCTCCCAAGCAGTGGCTGAGGCCTTGGCTCGGGATTCTCCACAAAACTCCAGGAGGAGTAATGACACTGCTAAAACTACTCCTGTCACCAAGCCTTGCTCCTACAAGGACTTCTTAAACTGCAAACCCTTGAACTTCAAGGGTACTGAAGGAGCCATCGGTCTGATCAGATGGTTCGAGAAAATGGAATCTGTTTTCCGCATCAGCAAATGTGCGGAGGATGACATAGTCCAATTCTCTACTTGCACCTTCGCAGATGGTGCCCTCACATTGTGGAATTCATATGCCCAGTCCGTGGGAATTGACACCTCCTATCTACTCCCTTGGGAGGATCTGAAGAAGAAGCTCACGGATGAGTACTATCCAAGCGAGCAACTCCAGAAACTGGATGAAGAATTCTGGAACTTAAAGGTTCAGGGAACAGATATTGTTGGATACACCACCAGGTTCCAACAACTTGCTCTTCTTCGCCCAACCATGATGAGTACAGAACCTGAGCGAATCAAGAAGTACATTCACGGTCTTCCAGAACCTGTCCGGGGAAACGTCACCTCTTCAAACCAAACCACTCTTCATGGTGCCATCCGGTTGGCCCATGAACTCATAGCTATGAGTGATAGCCAGGAAACACCCACTCCACCTTCCAACAAAAGGAAATGGTCTGAAATTTCCAACAACCAGAACAAGAAACCCGACACCATCAAAGCCTACAACTCAACTACTGAAACAAGACAGGGTTACACCGGGAGCAAACCTTATTGTTCCAAGTGCAATCGCCACCATGAAGGTCCTTGTGGTACCCTTTGCAACAATTGCAAGAGGTACGGACACCTCACCAAGGACTGTAGATCCCCCACCAACAACAACAACACCAACACCCAACCATCCAAAGCCTGCTATGAATGTGGGAACACCGGGCATTTCAAGAAAGAATGTCCGAAGCTGAAGAACAAGGGTAACAACAACAACACTGCCAGAGGTAGAGCTTTCGCTCTTAACTCTAAGGATGCCCGTCAAGTACCTAATGTGGTCACGGGTATGTTCCTTATCAACAATTTATCTGCTGCTGTTCTGTTTGATACTGGTGCTGACAAGAGTTTCATATCGAACGAGTTTAGCCCACTACTTGATATTATACCTGTTGCATTAGATACTTTATATACTATAGACTTAGCTAATGGCAAATTAATCAAGGCCGATAGTGTATTACCTGATTGCACTTTAACCCTCGTGAACGAAACTTTCCCCATCAACCTCATATTCGTCGAAATCGGAAGTTTCGACATTATTGTTAGCATGGACTGGTTGTCCAAGCATCGATCCGAAATCGTTTGTTACGACAAAATCATTCGTATTCCTCTAATCACCAGTAGTACTTTAATCATACAAGGGGAGACCGGTGGAACGAGGTTGAATATCATATCCTACATGAAAACCCGCAAGTACTTGAGAAAGGGTTATCAGGCAATCCTCGCACACGTTACGGAGAAAAAGTCAGAGGAGAAGCGACTTGAGGATGTGCCCATCGTCTGAGACTTTCCAGAAGTCTTTCCCGAGGAACTACCTGGCCTTCCACCACATAGACACGTTGAGTTCTCAATCGACCTCGTTCCAGGTGCTGCACCTGTGGCACGAGCACCATACCGCTTAGCACCTTCCAAACATCAGGAGTTGTCCACTCAGTTACAAGAACTCCTAGATAAGGGATTCATTCGACCGAGTTCCTCGCCTTGGGGATCCCCGGATCTATTTGTCAAAAAGAAGGACGGTTCTTTCCGCATGTGCATCGATTACAGGGAACTAAATAAGTTAACTGTAAAGAACCGTTATCCACTTCCACGCATCGATGACCTGTTCGACCAACTCCAGGGATCAAGTTTTTATTCAAATATTGATCTACGATCAGGTTATCATCAGTTACGAGTTCACGATGATGATATTCCAAAAATAGCTTTTCGAACTCGCTATGGGCATTATGAGTTTCAAGTTATGCCCTTCGGTCTAACCAACGCACCGGCTATATTCATGGACCTTATGAATCGAATGTGTAAGCCATATCTTGACAAGTTTGTCATTGTTTTCATCGATGACATTCTCATCTATTCGCTCAACGTGCAAGATCATACGCAACATCTGAGAACCATCCTAGGGCTACTCAGACACGAGGAGTTATATGCTGTATTCTCTAAGTGTGAGTTCTGGATGCAAACCGTTCAATTCCTTGGTCATGTTATCGACAGTAAGGGAATTCATGTTGATCCATCAAAAATCGAGGCTATCAAAGAATGGCAAGCGCCAACCACTCCAACCGAGGTACATCAATTCTTGGGATTGGCGAGGTATTATCGTCGGTTCATCGAAAATTTCTCCAAAATACCCCAACCTCTCACGACACTGACTCAGAAGGAAAAGAAGTTCGATTAGATTGATAAACAAGAGTCAACATTCCAGCTACTGAAACTCAAGCTTTGCAGTGCACCTATTCTATCATTACCCGAAGGCAACGATGACTTCGTGGTATACTGCGATGCTTCTCACCAAGGTCTCGATTGCGTGTTGATACAACGAGACAAGATCATTGCCTACGCTTCTCGACAACTTAAAGTTCACGAGAAGAACTACACGACTCACGACCTCGAGCTGGGGGCCGTGGTGTTCTCTCTCAAAATCTAGAGACATTATCTATGTGGTACTCGAAGTACCATATTTACCGATCACAAAAGTCTCCAACACATATTCGATCAGAAGGATCTGAACATGAGGCAACGTCGATGGGTCGAGTTGCTTACCAATTACGATTGTGAAATCAAATACCATCCAGGCAAAGCAAATGTTGTCGCCGATGCCTTAAGCCGAAAAGAACGAACAAAACCTCTTTGAGTCCGAGCACTCACCATGAACATTCACAACAACCTTGTTGCTCAAATCCTCGCTGCTCAACTCGAAGCACTCAAACCTGAAAACATCGTAAATGAAGCCTTGCGAGGCATGGATAAACAATTCGAGACTAAACCTAACGGTACTCGACAATTCTCTAACCGGTTGTGGTTACCTAACTTCGGCAACTTACGAGATTTGGTGATGGACGAAGCTCACAAATCTCGCTATTCTATACATCCTGGATCTAACAAGATGTATCACGGTATCAAAGAACTATACTGGTGGCCTAACATGAAAGCTGACATAGCCACGTATGTCGGCAAATGCTTAACCTGTTCTAAGGTCAAGGCCGAGTATCAAAAACCTTCCGGATTACTCCAACAACCGGAAATCCCTCAATGGAAATGGGAGCAGATCTCCATGGATTTCATCACGAAACTCCCAAAAACATCTAGCGGTTGCGATACCATTTGGGTGATCGTAGATTGGCTCATAAAATCTGCTCATTTCCTCGCAATCAAAGAAACTGACAAGATGGAACGCCTCACCCGATTATATCTGAAAGAGATAGTATCCAGACACGGCGTTCCCATCTCGATTATCTCTGATAGAGATGGTCGATTCACATCTCACTTTTGGCAATCATTAAAATGATCTCTTGGTACTCGTTTGAATATGAGTACTGCATACCATCCACAAACCGACGGCCAAAGTGAACGAACTATTCAAACATTGGAAGATATGCTATGAGCCTGCGTAGTTGATTTCGGTGCAAACTGGGAAAAACATATACCATTATGCGAGTTTTCGTATAACAACAGTTATCACTCCAGCATCAAGGTTGCACCATTCGAGGCACTGTACGGTCGTAAGTGTCGCTCGCCTATCTGTTGGACTGAATTTGGGGATAGCCAACTCACGAGTCCGGAAATCATTCATGAAACCACTGAGAAAATCGTTGGTATCCAAAACCGGCTATAAGCCGCACGTGATCGTCAGAAGAGCTATGCTGACGTGAGACGCAAGCATCTCGAGTTCCAGGTTGGGGATGGAGTTTTGCTCAAAGTATCACCTTGGAAAGGTGTCATTCGCTTTGGAAAATGCGGGAAGTTAAATCGCAGGTATATTGGGCCTTTTGAGATCCTCGAAAGGATTGGTCCAGTGGAATATCGACTGCAGCTGCCACTCGAACTCAGCAGCGTGCATCCTACTTTTCACATTTCTAATCTGAAGAAATGCTTGTCTGATGAGACACTTATCATTCCACTCGACGAAATCCGTATCGATGATAAACTTCATTTCATTGAGGAACCCGCCGAAATTATGGATCGTGAGGTCAAACAACTCACACGAAGTCGTATTCCCATCGTTAAGGTCAGGTGGAATTCACGGCGCGGTCCGGAATTCACTTGGGAACGGGAAGACCAGATGCGACTCGATTATCCTCAACTATTCGCGAATCCATCATCAACCACAACTTGAGCTCAATTTCAGGATGAAATTCTCTTAACAAGGGGAGAATGTGACACCCGCCAAATTAGGGCTAGTGATTAGTGCCTAATTCTCTGTAATACATGTAATTAGTCCTTGATTAGGTTAATTAATGTATCCTTATATATATTGTTGAATATATATATACACGTACGCGATTTGGTTGAATCGTGCATTTTCATATCGAGTGTAGTTCGATACATTTCACACGGACGTTGGTGCAACTTCAATAAATAACATAAATCTATTTGATATTTAAATAGTAGTTATTTACATTATATTATTATGTATTAATAATATACGAAACAATGTACGTTTTGTTTAAAATGTAACCGACACGAATTAAAAGCGCGAAACGCGTTCGACAAATGAAATAAACTTAAGTTATATTTTTATAACTCATTATTAAGTATTTTGATAAAATACTTCAAGTAAAAATATCATGATTACACGCGTATGATTAAACGTTTAAAAACGTTACACAATTTATTCAAATGTAAAACGAACAGGTAAACGAACACCGCACGGAGCACGTGATTGGGAAACAAGATTTGTGAAGTCCACACCCTTGTGGGACCCCTTGGGAGCCGGCCAAAGGCAAGGCTAGGCCATGCCTCTTTTTTTTCTTCTTCTTGGACACACTAACTCCTTACACATCCATACCCCATTTCCATTTCCCCTCACTTATCCCATTTTCACTCAAACTCACAACTCCATCTCTCTCTCCCTTGGTGAATTTTGGCCATCCACCACCACCCAAAACTGCCACCAACACTCTAGAACCACCACCTAAATAATCATCATCACACAAAGGTGCTTTGGAGGAAAACGGTCACGACAACGCAAGCATCACTTTCACCTTCTTCGTTTCTTAATACAAGCATTGTAAGAACTTTATGACTCAACTATTTTACTTGTATTATGTCCATTAACATGTTATGTTGCTTATTCAACTTGTTAATGTCCTAGAACTATAACGAAAACGTTTTTGAAACACGTATATGTATACTACTTTCCTGGCCAAAAAAATTGTCTCACGAAAACGTTAATATCTTGAGTTCTACAAAGAATTAGACAACAAAACACCTACCAAAATTTTCGTATGGAAGACTCTACAAAAAGTTCTTCTTTGGCCATTTCCATAAATACACGGATTTTCGTGTATAAGCCTATCTTTGAACGAATGTCTGTTTTGGACCAAATCTGACCACTCTTCATGTTATTTTTGTTTAAAATAGTAAATAAACTTATAAAGTTATCATAAAGTGCAGAAATAAACTCAACACTTAGGAGAATATGTGTGATTTTTGGTTATGCTTGATTCGTTCTAGAAGTTAGTTAAATCGAGAGACTTGTCGAGTTAAAATCTAGAAAACAAAAGTGTAAGGGCTGTTTTGTCATTTTAATAAAACCGGCACTTCGGGTGAACCCCGATACGAAACGATAATTTTTACAAACTCACTTAATCATTTTAAGACTTGTGTAAAAGTTTTGGGTCAAACCGAGCTCGTTTGACTAGGTTTCCAAGGTTTTGGACCTTACAACCCATCTGGATCCGCGGCCCATCTGGATCCGCAGCCCAATCTCGGTCCGCGGTCAACTTTGGTCAACAATTTTCAACACTTGGTAATTCAACTCAAAATGCTTACCAAATGATTATAATTAGTCTAAACTATATAAAAATCAATTCAGGGACGATTAGTACACATACTTTGATAAGTATAAATACATTGAAATATATTATGACACTTGAGAATTATTACTACAAACTGTCACCAACGGGCCGTACACGTTTTCAAAATACAAACAACAAACCAAATGTATTTGGACATTACTAGTTGTGTGATCAACTAGCATAGGTGATCTTTTGAGATGCCTACTTGTATTAACCAACGCGCGTCTTGGACGCCCTCAGGTTACAGTCTTCGGACATCTTTGCTTGGCTAAGCAACGCACATTTATTGAGATAAACGCATTAGACTCAGGTGAGTCTCATGGCCCATCTTTTTACCGTTTTTCACTCAGGGGTTTGATTCATTGCTTGTTTTTAACATGTGAACGCGAGTACAAACTTTTCATATACTACATGAGTTTACACAACTAATCATTTTAAGTCCTCCATAACATAGTTTGGTAATACTTCGGTAGCGCGAATGTTAGTGTATGGTACCATATAGGATTGACAATCCTCGTCCGGGTTAGCAAGCACTAACTGGTCAAACGGACGCATTAGCATTTGAGGTTTGCGAGTGTGGATTAGGCACTCGTAGGGAGGCACCCTCGATCAGGTCCTTGAATGTGGATCCTGACTCCTCAGTTAAGGCTCATACTATGTGCTCATGGCTGTATACATCATTTATTTGCTTGGTTGCAAATCAGTACTTTAAATCTTGCGGTTCATATAACGTTATTTGATATACAAACCTGTGAGCTCACCAGCTTTTAGCTGACCATTTTTAGCATGTATCACAGGTGCTCAGCAGTAGGTTGGACTACCCTCAGGATTACTGTAGCTCGAGTCAGCATGCAGACATTAGAGATTTCCTTGCATTAATATATTTTGTAAAAGTATTTATGTATTGGAATCTCCTTTCCAGAACGCGAGCTATGTATTAGCTTCAAATGTTGTAAACATTTTTATATTAATATATTTTGTTAAAACGAGGCATGTAGAGTCATTTACTATATATCTTTGTGCTCTTGATTACCCGAGGAGTCGCACCCAAAGTATGCTTCCGCTAATCATGAATTTGGGGGTGCGGCAATAACCAAATTAGAATCAAACTAGTTTCTGTGATTTCGATTTTAAAACATCAACAACATCATCATCTCCATCTTATCATCTTCTTCTTCTTCATCAAAGAGTGAGTTTGATTTTGAGTTTTAATAAAATGGGTTTTGAGAGAAGTTGATTGATTTACACGAAATTGAAACTTGATATGTTGTTATTAGGTGTTATTTGATGTTAGTAAAGTGTTAGAAACCATAGAACTGAGTTTTTTTGAAGTTTTGGTGAGTTTTGATTCGAAAAACTCATAACAGCAGCGAAGTTCAAAGTTCTTAGTTCGTCCTGCGAACTGAGTTTGGTTGCGATTTGAGATGTCGCGGTGCGAACCGAGATATTGCGAACTGAGATTTTGCTTTGCGAATCAAGTTTCTGCGAACCGAGTCGCTGCGATGCGAGTTGAACTTGCGAAGCGAGTTGAATATCTGTGTGAACTGAGATTTATGCGGTGTGAACCAAAATGTTGTGAACCGAGTTGACCTGCGAACCGAGATCACTGCGAACTTGAGATTTAAAAAAAAATTGTTTTGCAAATTTCACGGATAAGTGACAATTTCATTAACTCGGATTGAGTTGAAATTCGCATGGTCACTCAGAAACGGCCTAATAATCTAGGCTCTTTTCAAAGAGCCTTGTCAGTTTTTGGCTATTCGGGGTCATCTAGGGCCCGAAAATGGCATTTTTCTGTTTTTAAAAGTCATTTCAGGATTTTCTGAATTCGATTATGATTGAACTTCTGTTTGCCTAGATTCAGGGATTATCTGATTGGATAAATATGCTATGATGATGATTATGGAATGAATTACTAACTTATATTTTATTTTCTGTTTCAGATCAACCTAAGACTCAGTGATATAAGAATCCTGAGTGTGGAGACATCAGAGGTATCGGTGAGTGGATTTGGAACTCACTATTTGATTTAGTTGTAACTGTTTAGTTGCAACAAGTAAACGTAGATTTGATTATTAAACTATTTAGTCTGTGTTATTGATTATAAATCTACGTGCTATGTGGCCTCTGTGCATCAGTGTATCGAGGTCAACGTGTTAGTTGGGCTAGTTGGTTATTGTGTGAATTATACACAGGGTCTTGATTCATTTGTTGTGTGAAGAACCTGTGTTTGATTATAATAACCATTAGCTATTGGTCTCGTTCATTATTGCCATACGGATATGTAAGATAAGTGTTCTTGGAGAATCCCCGGTTATTATGATATCTCAAGAACCACCGATCTTCATTGAAAGAATACGTGTTTATGATTATTGGGTGTAATCAAGTAGTTATGCTAAGTTGAATTGTGTGTGACTTATTCATTCACTTAGCTTCGTGCTAATTCCTCATATTACTTCCTGCAGGTTTTGTTTATTATGTGGGTGGTCAGGAAGTAATGCTTTGACAACAAGGGATGTTTGATTGCTATGCGAACTCTGATGTAGTTTTGTTATAAACTTAGTTTGTAATTTTATAACAATCCGTCTTGTGTAATCCCTGCACAGTGGTTTACTAGCCTTAAACTATGGTGTGTTAATAATGTAAACAAGGTATGTGCTTTATCGTGAATGCACAGTAATGTGATATATCTTAAAATATACACTTCCATCATAAATAATATATAATATTCCATTCTAGAATGAGGGGTGTTATAAGTTGGTATCGGATCATAGATTTGGGTGAATTGAGCATTATAAGGTGCTCAATCCCACATCTAGATCGTGTTATATCAAACATTTCTGGGTATGGGATTTAGCATTGGATATGAATCGGTTAGTAGATAGGTACTAACGATTAACAAGTTTTGAGTTGTTGTTGTGAAAACAGATATGGCAGATAACGAGCAACCGACCGCCAACCCTAACAATGCCTCAAGGATCGATGTTCCTCCTTCGGATATACATACTGAGAGACATGATCATGAGGGTACTTCTGTTCCAGTGAATGAAGAATCAAATAGAGATGGTTATATGTACCTATTAGAAGATGAAGTAATTACACTCAGAGAGTTTAAGTGTCAAACTGAAGCTGGATCATCTCAGCGACATTTTCAACAACAAGCACTGGTTTTTGGTACTTTTCCACCACTTATGCCAAGTAAATTATGTTCTTTCAAAACGTTTATGGCAAGTAAACCACCGGAGTTTTGTGGTAGTACAAATCCCTCTATGACTTTAAATTGGTTAAGAGATATGGAATGAAAATTCGATGTTACTCGTTGTGAGGAAGAATCCAAAGTGTTTTATGTAGTTCAATATTTGAAAGATGAAACCATGGTTTGGTGGGACTCGATCACTGGTCATTTGACTCAACAACAAAAGGAGTCTATTCGATGGGTTGAATTTCATAATGCAGTGTGTAATCAGTATTGTTCAGATTTTGATATGGCTCGTATAAGAAGGGAGTTTGTGAATTTGCAATTAACGGACAAAATGGCAATTGATGAGTTGATTGCACAATTTTCTGAGAAATTGCGGTTTCGTCAGCAATGGGTGCCGGATGAGAAAACTAAGGTTGAACAGTTTGTTGGCACTTTACCACCAAATTACCGTACCACTGTAAGACTGGCAGGTTCTTTATCTCAGGCTTTTATTCTTGCACGTTCAGTTGATAGTGATATCAGAGCTCAGGATTTTCAATATAAAGATACTTCTTTTTCGAGGTCTAAAACTGATTCTTCGGGTAAAGGAAGTCCAGGTGGCAGAGTAACCGCAGAATAAAAAGTCCAATAATAAAAGTGGTTAATCTGGGAGTTCTAATTGGTGTAGTTCTTGTAGATCTAAACATACTGGGCCATGTACTGTTCAGACGAATAAATGTGTTAAATGTGGTGAACTTGGTCATGAATTTAAGAATTGCAAGTATCCAAACTTTGTGTGTTAGAATTGTAAGAAGGAAGGTCATCGGGTTGGTCAGTGTCCTGAGGTGAGGAAACAGGGTTCAGTTTCGGTCAGGAGTTATGCATCTTCCGGTCAAAAGTGGAAGAATCCTCCACCAGCTGCAAGTAGGGCATTTCAGATGACAGTCGATGAGGTTGTCCACACCGATGATGTGATAACTGGTACTTTTCTTATAAACTCTAACCAGCACGTGTTTTATTTGATTCTGGAGCAAATTGTTCCTTTATATCTGTGTGTTTTTGTGATAAGTTGAAATTGAACCATACTGCGATTACTAAGCCTGTAAAAGTAGAAATTGTTAGTGGCAAGTTAGTTCCTGTTACCACCTCGGTGACTGGAGCTAGTGTTATGATAGATGAGCAGACTTTCCCAATTTCGTTTCTGTTGATGCCAATTCCTAGTTTTGATTTGATTATTGGTATGGATTGGTTAAGTCAGAATAAAGCAAGTATAGATTGCCATAGAAAGTTGATAAGAATCCCAATTTCTGAAGAGTCATATGTGGTGGCTCGAGGAGAACGGGATAGGGGGAATATTTCTCTTATCACTATGATGAAAGCTAGGAAATCTTTGTCTAAAGGTTGTGAGTCTTACCTAGCTTATGTGATTGATGCCAAATTAGAAAAGAAATCTATTTCCGATGTCCGGGTAGTTTCTGAATATCCAGAGGCGTTTCCCGATGAACAACCTGGTTTACCACCGGTTAGGGAAGTTGAATATCAGATTGATCTTATTCCTGGCTCGTCGCCTGTAGCCAAAGCTCCCTATAGATTAGCTCCTTCTGAAATACATGAAATGATGAATCAGATACAGGAGTTATTGGATAAAGGGTTTATTAGATCTAGTTCTTCACCGTGGGGTGCACCGGTGTTGTTTGTGAAAAAGAAAGACGAGTCTTTCAGAATGTGTATTGATTATCGGGAGTTGAATAAGCGAATAATAAAGAATAAGTATCCTCTGCCTCGAATAAATGACTTATTTATCAGTTGCAAGGGGCTTCTTTTTATTCTAAAATTGATCCGAGGTCGGGTTATCATCAGGTCCGTGTTCGTGAACATGATATTCCAAAGACAGCTTTTCGTACCAGGTATGGTCATTATGAATTCCTGGTTATGCCGTTTAGTCTAACAAATGCTCCAGCAGTGTTTATGGATTTGATGAACCATGTGTGTAGACCTTTTCTTGACAAATTCGTGATTGTCTTTATCGATGATATCTTGGTATATTCGAAATCCGAATCTGAACATGAAATGCATTTGCGGTTGGTGTTGGAAACTTTGAAAAGAGAACACTTATATGCAAAATTTTCTAAATGTGAATTCTGGATTCGGGAGGTACAGTTTTTGGGTCATATCATATGTAATGATGGTGTTAAAGTTGATCCTTTCAAAGTTGAAGCTGTGATGAATTGGAAAGCTCCAAAGAATGCTTCTGAGATCAAAAGTTTTCTTGGTTTAGCGGGTTATTACCGGAAGTTTATTAAAGATTTTTATAAAATAGCCGATTCTTTGACTAAACTAACTCGCAAAGATGAGAAATTTCCGTGGTCAGAGCAACAAGAAACAACTTTTCAAACTTTAAAACAATTATTGTGTCAGGCTCCTGTGTTAGCATTACCTGACAGGTCTGAAGACTTTGTGGTTTATTGTGATGCATCATATGCTGGTTTGGGTTGTGTTCTTATGCAGCGGGACAGAGTTATTGCTTATGCTTCTCGACAGTTGAAACAACATGAGAGAAACTATCCTACTCATGATCTTGAACTAGCAGCCATTGTATTTGATTTGAAAATCTGGAGACATTATTTATATGGTACAAAGTATATCTGTGCATATCACAAGAGTCTTCAGTACATGTTTTCTCAAAAAGAATTAAATATGCGTCAGAGACGATGGTTGGAATTAATCAAAATTATCATTGTGAAATCAGATACCATTCAGGGAAAGCAAATGTGGTTGCAGACGCATTGAGTAGAAAGGTAATTACTGACAGAGTTTATTTTCTGCGAGATGATGTTTCTTCTGATGTAGTGGATAAATTTAAAGATGCACAGTTGGAAGCTTTATTGGATCATAATTTGAAATCTGAAATTATGTTGAAAAGAAAAGATTTGTTGATTTATGATGCTAGAGGATTAATGACTTTTCAGTCTAGAGTGTGGATTCCTCTGATTGGTAGTATTCAAGATATGATTTTGACTGAAACTCACAAATCTAGATTATCCATCCATCCCGGGATTACCAATATATATAATGATTTGAAACCCTTGTATTGGTGGCCTACGATGAAAACAGATATAGCACGGTTTGTAAGTACTTGTCATCTTTGTTCTCAAGTCAAAGCTGACACCAGAAACCATATGGGTCATTGAAACAGTTGGAAATTCTAGAATGAAAGTGGGAACACTTGACTATGGACTTTGTGACTAAACTTCCATGTACACCTCGAGGAAATGATATGATTTGGGTTATTGTTGATTTTTTAACCAAAAGTGCACATATTCTGGTTACTAGTGAAACAACATCTCTGAGTAAGCTTGCACAGTTATATGTTAATGAAATTATATCGAGACATGGAATTCCTTTATCGATTGTGTCAGACCGAGATTCTCGATTTATATCTCATTTTTGGCAAAGTTTGCAACATGAGTTGGGCACCCGAGTGAATCTAAGTACTGCATATCATCCTCAGACCGATGGTCAATCAGAGAGAACGATTCAGACACTTGAAGATATGTTACGTGCTTGTGTGATTGAATATGGCAGTTCTTGGGATTCTCACCTACCATTAATAGAATTTTCTTACAACAATTCTTATCATTCAAGTATTGATATGCCTCCATATGAGATGTTATATGGGCGTCGATGCAGAACGCCTACATGTTGATTAGAGGCTGGAGAGAAATAGTTTGTTGGTCCCGATATTGTTCAGATTATAGCAGATATGGTAGCAGTTGCACGTGAGAAATTGGAAGCTACTCGTGACAGACGGAAACAATATGTTGATCCACGTAGATGACCAGTTTCATTTTCTGAAGGAGAGTTAATTTATTTGAAAGTTTCTCCATGGAAAGGTGTTATTAGTTTCGGAAAACGAGGAAAGTTAGCTCCTAGATACATTGGTCCCTTCAGAATTCGTCAAGTTGTTAATGATCTTACACTTGAACTTCCCCTAGAGCTCGCGGGGATTCATGATACATTTAATGTGTGTTTTGGGTAAAGGGTTTACACCCGGCAAATATATTACTCCAAAATAAATGTTTAAGTACAAAGGGTGTGAGTGTCCCACACCTCAGCCCGTTACATAGGCAAATGACACTACATAACAAGACACAACCACTACCAAACCAACAGGACCAACAGGACCAACAAGCTAGCTACGGCTAAACTCTCTGCATATGACATGCCATATACATTAAATAAAAATAGCTCAAAACAACAAATAAGTAATACATCCAATATAAAGTGAAAGAGCAACCAATCAGCAACACTTCAGAAGGAGCCATAAACACAAGAATAGGATAAAACACCAAGAACAACCAAAATTAAACCCGGTTTGGAATCTTCCATCGAAAATGCAATGTTGAAGATGAGTCTCAGATTCTTCCTCTGCAAATCTTGTGTTATGATGTTAATGAGCTTAATTATGTTATAAGTGATGTTGATATAGTGTAAATAACAAGTTTATATGAGAATTCAAGTGTAAAATGTTAGTAAAGTGAAAATTAAGTGCTTATGATTATGATCATGGTTATGTAAATAAGAGATGATTATGATAATGAATATTATGATAGACCAAATGAGTAAGTTAGTGGAATTATGAATATGTTAGTGATTAGTAAATGGAATGAGTTGAATCAAAGTGAGGGAGTTATCATATAGAGGTTATTAGTTTGAGTAATGAAGTTTAAAGACTTAAATGTGTTGTATGATTAGGTGTTAAAGAATTGGGCATTTCATCAATTGTTGTTTCTTGTCAATTGTGACACCCGCCAAATTAGGACTAGTATTAGTGCCTAATCACTGTGGTTATACATGTAATTAGTAATGTATTAGGCTAATTATATGTATCATTTTTGTATATTATATATACACTTATGCGATTGGGCAAAAATCGTGCATTTCATATCGGATGAGATCCGACACACCCGGCCGTTGGTGAAACATTTCATAAGTAACGTAAACCTATTTTCATACTAGAATAATCGTTATTTACTTGTTATTATTAATTTACAATAATATACTTGAAAAACTTATACGTTGAACATAAAACGTAACAAATACGAAAAAATACGCGAATCGAGCCTAACACCCGAACAAAATCCAAAATATACCTTGGTAACTTAAAACAAGTATTTTAAAAATACTTAGTCACCCCGAATGACAATTTCATATCGAAAACTATAACACGAAATCAGACCAAAACTACTACATTCTAAAACACGCGTTTAAAGTCTAACCGACAACAAAACGTAGCACGAACTCGAGGAACAATTCACGAGCCCAACCTGTAATGGGTCAGACCCAAACCCACGACCCTAAGGCCCAAAATTCGGCGCAAATACCAGGCCCAAACCCCCCCTCATTTAAACCTAATTATTAAATCTCTTTTTCTCTTTAACTCTCTCATTCTACACTTACCACCCCCTCTCTACCTCACCAATTCTCTGCTCTCCTCTCACTAAAACGACCAGCTACCACCAGAACAACACTCTCTCCCACGTCCTCCAAGGGTCACCAAGCTTCACCATCATCATCTATCATGCTCTTTCGTCGTTTCTAGCAAAGAAGAACAAAGGAGGACAGCAGCAGCATCTCGTTACCCATTTCGACTGTAGATCAGCTCT
Organism: Pseudognaphalium luteoalbum; assembly: GCA_963422505.1. NCBI lineage: Eukaryota > Viridiplantae > Streptophyta > Magnoliopsida > Asterales > Asteraceae > Pseudognaphalium > Pseudognaphalium luteoalbum. The sequence goes on from OY730194.1 coordinate 49,400,767, forward strand.
TGTTTGGTACAAATCCCTCCTTTTTCCTTTTCTTAACTGGGATTAAGTTTATAAACATTTTAGTGTTCCATTTCTACTGATTTATGTCCAAGACCAAGCTTAAAAATCGTTTGAACAAGCTATTAACCGTTGGATAATGACATTGACCACTGGACAATAAGATGGATCGATTTAGATCGGAAGAATCTAACCCATAACTAATCGAAATATAACATTTCTTGAGCCTAAAATCAAGTTTAAGAAGTCTAATTTTCAAATCTGTAAGCCTCACGAAGATTGAAGTTCATTTGCTATTTTTAGTTACTGAAATAAAAGTACATAGCAGATCTGATAAATCTGACCAGAATCTTGACCAAATAAAAAAGGGTATATCTTGGGCTATGGAACGAATTAGAACTTGAGACCAATGGGAAAAGATCACAAATTTTGTTAGTTTTCCAAATCCTACTGGAACTTTCTCTGAAGTTTTGTAAAACCTAACTTATGACCAGATTATTGAGCATATGTCACAAAAACGATCTGCTGGACCTACTTCAATTTAAAAAAAAAATTCGAGTTGTGCTTGGTTAAAATCGATGAAAAAATATGTTTTGGAAAGCTAAGACATAGGAGAACCTTGTGTAAAAATTTCAGAACGATTCGTTAAGTTTTACTTGACCAAATTAATGTTTTAACACAGGTGAAATATAGGTCTGACAATAGTAAAAATCCAACAATGACCTCCGACAATGACCTCCGACAATGACTCCGATAATTTGACTTTTTGACTCTCGGGTTGACTTTGACTGTCGGATTGACCCTCGAAAAATTGCACTTTTGGACCCTAAGTTTAAAAATCTACACTTTCGGATCATAACTTTAGCAATACATAACATATATACTTCGTAACTCAATACCGCATAACTTAATGTCGCACAACTCACTGTCATAATCCATGAATAACATCCCATGAATAATAATCCGTGAATAACATCCCATGAATAATAATCCGTGAATAACAATCCATGAATAACTACCCGTGAATAACATTCCGTGAATAACCAATCTATTGTCGCATAATATAACACAGCTTTGAAACTCTCTAATCCGACAATCATATTGTCGCAAAAGTAATTCCGACAATACCATTGTCGCATAAATTTTTTTATTTCCGAAAATCCTTATACATAGGTACAATAATTGGACAATCAACAACAAATACATTAATAAGTATACAACACCGCAAAACACATAATAATATTTGAATTATTATTACACTTCCGTCACCAACGGGCCACACCTATTTACAAAATGATTACAAAAGTACAAACAAACACTTGGACATAACTAGTTGAGTGGACAAGTAGCATGGATGATCTTTTGAGACATTCACTTATACATACAACCTTATATGCTTAGGGCATTAGAAGGTTGTGGGTTCGCGGAACCTACGGATTACTACTGCTTTCAGACTTTACATTTATTAAGTTAAACGCTTGCTTACTTGACTCAGATGAGTCTTACAGCTCCACTTTTACTGTTTTACTTATGGGGTGAGATGCATTTCTTACGTTTTCTTGAATACAAGTGCTAAATTACTTACTTTTCATATACGGGCTTGCATGAGTTACTTACTAATCCACTGAAGTCCCTCCATCATAGTTTCGTTAGTTATGGACTTAAGCGCGAATATTAGTTAATGGATCCATTAGGGACTGACCCTCCCCGCCCGGGGTAGTAGCGCTAGCACGAACCGTTATGTATAAACAGGCGACTTTTATTTGTTTCGTACGAGTGTTTGGATTGGGCACTAGCGGGGGCACTATACGGTACTTGGTTGTACCACCGATTTGCGGGTTAAGCTTCGACTATGAGCTCATGGAAACGGTATATACATATTTACTTATTATTTGCTTGGTTGCAGATACTTGATTTACGCCTGCGGGCACAATTGATAAAACTCTTGTGTTCAAACTATTACTTACTTACAAACCTGTGAGATTCACCAACATTCGTGTTGACCCTTTTTAGCATGTATTCTCAGGTACACGTACGGAGTAGGATTACTCCAGGATTACTAGCTAGAGTCGCATGATTTCCAAACTGCATTTAACGGAGATTCTTTAGCATTATCTTTTGTAACTATGGTTATGTAATAGAATCTCCCGCTACGTACGCGGACTCTAGGGGACCTTATTTTGTAACGAAAACATTATGTTTTCAAACATTATTTCATATGGGAATATAACTATTTTACAAACGTCTCATTTAGAGGTCGTTTGCCAGTGATAGTGATTATGCGGAGTATTGATCTATTTATGATGTTTCAGTGATTATTTATTTAATAATATATGTTGAATTGTGTGAATTAGTGATTGTAGTTTAACGTGGAGTATTACTTAATTGATTAGCCTATGTGCTCACAAAGCAAGAGCGCTTATTCGTTATGTGTTTTATGTTTTTAGGTGATCTCGGGAAAGGGAGGGCAAGGCAAGTAAAAGGGATTGACATGGATTGCTAGTGTGTTGTGAGTGCAAGCTCTTCCCTTAAATTATCGTTTTGATGTGTATAGCTTGTGTAATACGCCCAAATTATAGTCTTTAAGTAGTCAAACACTATGCTTTTGGTTTAGTCTTGAAGTATGTTGACTTTGAAAGTCAACTGTAAATGGTAGTAGTGTGTGTGTTGTTGAAGTAAACTTTGAAGTTATAATGAATGTAAATTATCTAGTGTGCTTATGTGGATAAAAAAAAATTGGGCATTTCAAGTTGGTATCAGAGCGATAGTTTAAGAGAATTATGTGATCCACTTTAGGATTTCATAATCTTAAACTATTATGAATGCATGATTATGGTTTGTAGTTATGTCTTAGTAGTGTAGTGTTATGAGTATGATAATGAAAGTGATTTTTCTATGTGTTGACTATGTTTAAGAGTGTTGAATTGAAGTGTGTATTTAGTATAATATTACTACGTCTGGCCAACGCAGTTATATTATACTATTGCACATGGGTAATTCAAAGCTCGTAAATGCAACCCGGTTTAAGTGAAAAGTTGTTTATGATAATTCAAGTATGAAGTTTATGTATTGTTTATGTTATGTTATGTGGAATTTGAATAAGATGGTTAAATTGTTAATGTTATAGTGTAAATGGATGCTTCTACGAATCAGGGTGATGAGGGTATTTCAGGACATTTTCCCCCTCGTGAGGAGGATAGGATACAGATAACAGAAACTTACATCCGGATGACGAGGCAGTGTTAAAAAGAATAATAGGAAAAGCTCTTGAGGCATTTACCCCAACAATAATTTCTAAAGTTGAGAAAATAATAACAGAAAAGTTAAATGAGTTCGAACAAAAACACCCAAATATAACAAATCCTTCACCAAATACTGTAGATACAACCTCTTCTCAAAAAGAAAAAGATAAATTCATGTATAAGCGTTTTGCGAGCTGTAACCCACCTGAATTCTTTGGAGAAATGAATCATGTTATTAGTACTAGGTAGTTAAGTGAGATAGAGGAGACTTTTCAATTGTGTGGCTGTCCCGATGAATTGAAGGTTATATTTGCTGCGCATCAGTTGAAGGGGGATGCACATGAGTGGTGGAATTCTCAAGTAGAAATACATAGTTTTGAGATAGCTTCAAAGTTTACCTGGAATAAGTTTAGGGAAATATTTCAAGAAGAATTTTCGCCACCTGCTGAAGTTGAGAAGCTAAAAGGAGAATTTCTAGTGATTGATCAAGGAAGTAAAACCGTAGCAGAATATTCTAAGTCCTTTCATGAAAAATCTAAATTTTGTCCGGAGTATACTTCTAATCAAAAGCTGCCGACTGATCACTTTTACCGTCATTTAAATCTTGATATTCGTGAATCCATTGAGCCCACCATCTATACTACTATAGCCAGGATCCTGAACCGAGCCTTAGTGTGTGAGAAAGATTTGCAGGCTAGAGTTGTTGAAACTACGAGTAAGAAAAGAGTAGAACACACCACCACTTTGCAGCCTTTGTCATTTAAGAAGTTACGATTTGAGGAAACTGTACCACAACCACAACCATTACACCAATATAATTCCCAAACTCAAAAACAAGAAGTACCTCCTTGTGATAAGTGTGGGAGAAAACATGTTGGAGAGTGCAAATGTTTCAAATGTGGAAGGCCCGTTCATATGGCATTAAATTGCCCAAGTCCTAATCGTCTATGTTACCATTGTTTTAAAGATGACCATTTGTAGGTTGATTGCCCCGACAGAATGAGAGAGAGGCGAAAAGAAGTAGAAGATAGGATGAGGTCAACCGGTGTGAGGTCTAGGCCACGTGCCTTTCAAATAACAGCTGGAGAGGTGAGAGAGTCACACGATGTGGCGTCAGGTACCTTATTTTCAAACCTGCTCACATTTTTCTGACTCTTGAGCCATTAAATCTCTGGTATATTTTTCTAGTAATATATAACTAAATGCTACATTATTTAAATATGTGATCTTTATAGTGATTTTAGTGTAGTAAGGGAGGTTCATGAGGACACGAACAGTTTAAGTGGTGGAGAGTTGTAACATTCCAAATTTCAGGAATTTAATTTCGTACGCGGAAATAATTTTATTACGAAGAAAAATTGGGTAAATAAATAAGATATAGTGAAAAACGTAAAACAAATTACCAGTTCCAGACTGTAAAATAAAAAGAATTTAAAGTAAATACATACATATGCGTGTAGTCTCCTGTTTATTCCGGACTAAATCCTAAAGCTTCCCAAACACACCTCTGAAGGAACCAAGAATCGTGAAATCAAAATAATATCTACAAATCATTAATTTAATTCTTAATCTTTGAAGAATCAACCTCTAATTGTCATCTTCTTCCATCTCTCAATCAATTGTAAGTAAATTTTCATCCTTATTAACCTAAATATGGGGTTTTGGTGGGTTTAGTGAAATTAGTGAAATCAAATACTAAATTAGGGTTTATAATATCTATAATTGTTGTTTATTGGTGTTATGAAGCTCATATGTAATTATATAACAAGTTAAAGGTGATGAATTTAATGATAATGTTCTTGAATGAAATTCTAGGTTTTTGCTAAATCTTGTGTTATGATGTTAATGAGCTTAATTATGTTATAAGTGATGTTGATATAGTGTAAATAACAAGTTTATATGAGAATTCAAGTGTAAAATGTTAGTAAAGTGAAAATTAAGTGCTTATGATTATGATCATGATTATGTAAATAAGAGATGATTATGATAATGAATATTATGATAGACCAAATGAGTAAGTTAGTGGAATTATGAATATGTTAGTGATTAGTAAATGGAATGAGTTGAATCAAAGTGAGGGAGTTATCATATAGAGGTTATTAGTTTGAGTAATGAAGTTTAAAGACTTAAATGTGTTGTATGATTAGGTGTTAAAGAATTGGGCATTTCATCAATTGTTGTTTCTTGTCAATCATCGATCGAAAGCCAAGGTGAGTAGTATAGGGATTGATTAAATAATGATGGTTGTGTATGTACCGGATTACTTCCGAGCAAGAGGTTTGCACAATCATGTGTTAGTTGTTTATTATTATTTAATTATGTTGTTATGTGAATGATGAATGTTAAAGAGAATATGGTTGTGTATGTACCGGATTGCTTCCGAACAAGAGGTTTTCATAATCATATAAAGTGAATATGGTGTTGTTGAACTTGGTATGCATACCGGCGTGGTATGGTACTAAGAAGAGTACGAAGTTAGTGACAGTGACAGTGATAGTGATTATGCGGAGTATTGATTTATTTATGATGTTTCAGTGATTATTTATTTAATAATATATGTTGAATTGTGTGAATTAGTGATTGTAGTTTAACATGGAGTATTATTTAATTGATTTGCCATATATATGGCTCAGGCGCATTCTAACTGCTCTCTAACTGTACTGACAGTTTTTTTATTCATTGACTTGTAATATGAGCCCTTAGATCCAGTTGACTTTCCATCTCAAGCGTCCTTTATTCAATATTTTCAGTTATTTTTCTCCGCAAACGGTTCCCCACGTTTTCTCTTCCGAGTCTTCTCCGTTATTATCCTTTCAATTTCTTTCTTTGCACACCACAACATTATCCCAATGTAACCCTAAATCAATTCCCCCAAATCCACAACAGATTGGTCACATTTGTGCAAAAAAAAATTTGTTATGAATGCCATCTTATCTAATCGCATCACAAAGCATTCATTTGGCTAAAAGGATTTCGAAGTCAGAGTCGTCTCCATGCTCTTTGATGATGAAGTGGTTTGTTATAGGTATTAAGTTTATTTGTTGTATCATTTGATCAGTATATCTTTCACTCACATTCATTTATTCATTTATAAAGGTTTCGGTACAGGATGAATTCAGGATAGCGGGGTATTTCCAGAAGGAAAAATGTCACACCCCGCCTCGGCGGAAGGTTGCACGGTGCGACTATCATGAGATCACAACACAACACAAGAATTACAATGAACGACCACTACATGAGTCGTTTTAAACATACTTCATAAAGTTTTAAATTCTCTTACAGACTTAGAACATTTGTCTTAAAAAGTTTACAAGCAATTCCCATAAGTTACAAAATAGTTAGGGGTTTAAGAATTTAAGATCAAAAGCAATGTTCGTCCATGCAAATGTAGTTCCTAACTTCAAAAGGGGTATGCCATCTTCACAACTAGCAAGCATCTTAATTACCTGAGAATAACATGTAAAAATGGGTCAACATAAAGTTGGTGAGCTTATAGGTTTTAGTAGTTGTAAAACATTACCGTGGATCACGAGATTTCAAGTTGTGTTGCCATTCAACAATATAGTAAAAATTGTATTACTATTGCCATAAGCTCATGAATTGAAACCTTAACATTTAGTGCCTCGCAAGTGTCCTATCCAAACACTAGTAGTTCTCAAATGACAATGCACCCGTTTGACTTATAGTCATGTTGGCGCTACCAACCCGGATGGGGGCGTCAACCCAAATAGATCTATTCATGACATTCACGTTTAAGTTCTTAACTAACAATTCATGATAAAGGCCTACATAATAGATAGTGTCAACTTATGCAATACGTAACAGTTTAGTTTGTGTCCACAAAGAAAAGAACATGTATTCTCACCCCAAAAACATATCAAAGCATTTAAAAAGGAGTAGGGGCCATGAGACTCACCTTAGTGAGAGAGCGGAAATTAGCAAGTATTTGTTTGGGTCTCGCTGGGGTTAACGCCTCCTAGATCACATAAAATGCTTAAGTTTAGTCATATAGTATACACATATTAATTCTAATTTTTGTAAAATTTCATCACCCATAGTTTTAGTTTAAGTGTCACGTTTTATTCAACCATTGACGGGTACATTTACATATTTTTAAGTAATTTCTAGTAAGAATCAAACATATTTCCAGAAAATTTTCAGACCAGACCCATAAATCAGCTTATAGAGAAACATGTGTGCATTTCTGGAAAAAGTGCAAAACATGAAAGTTGTAGATCTTTTCAATACGTAAATTTTTTTAAAAAAATGCATCATCTAACTCTTAGTATACGATTTTATACGATTTTTCTACTAAACTGTATTTTCAGGGACAGATTATGCATCTTCAAGTATACTTTTATAAAGACAATTTTTAAGCTTATAGTTGGACATTAATATGTTAGATGGGTTGTAAATCATCAAAATCAGTAGCATGCAATAAGAATATTGAAAGGGTTTAGATGATTCTCACAAAACGAGGTATGGGAAATCTGGACAGATTTACATGGGTATGTGTGGGTTAGGACTTCGAGTCATAGACCACCATCCTAACTCATAGGTACTAATCATTGTTTTAGACCTTTATCCACATGCATTTGCCATCATTTTTCCACATATTTTGAGTACTTTACATGCATGAGATCTTTGAAAGATTTATAGATAAGTATAGGTATATTTTACATCTTTTATGACTTGACATAAGTTTGATCATGGATTATCACTTATTTTTAACACATGAACTTGTGCAAGTGATAATCTACAAACATCAAGTTGTTTTGTAGGCTTAGCCATACTTTTCAATATTTCAAATTAAAAGAAAATGGAGATGAAGATGAGTAAAAGAGATGCATGTAGGCTTTGCCATACATAAGATTATAACAAAAATGAAATACGAATTTGCATGTATACATATATTATTGTAGGCATAGCCATACATAAGATCACAACAAAAATGAAATATAAAGTGCATATATACATATGTAGATTTGTAGGCATAGCCTTACATAAAATCTTACATATATATATATATATAGCAAGATATAAGATATATATACATAGATATAGATATATTTATATAAGTCTTGTATTATTCATCCATGGGTGATGATTAGTGTGAAAAATGAAGACATAGAGTAGAGGAATTCGTGTATCATCTTACCAACATAAATGATGATGGAAGTAGGTTGTTTTGAGTGGATTAAAGGGTTTTTGGGTGGTGATTTGTGGTGGTTTTGGGTGTGTTATGGTGGCTGATTTTTTTGGAGAGAAAATGGAAAAGAAGAGAGTTTTTGAAAGAGAGAAAGTGTGTGTATGTGTGTGAAAAATGGAAAAGGGAGAATGAGGGTTCTTTAAATAGGAGAAGAATATTAGTTTTATTTAATTAATTTATAATTAAAAATCAGATTTTTATTTATAATTTAATTAAGTTTTTAAATAATTCAAATATAAGTATTTATTTAATTATTATGTTGTTATTCCATGCAAGGTGATGAGGGATCTCTTCCATGCAAGTAAGTGTCATCAAATTCACCTCTTGAACCACACACACACACACACACACACATATATATATATATATACACACACACATATATATATATATACATCTTAGATTAGTGTCTACAAAATAAATTAATAAACATAGACGTAAGCACTTTGTCACATTATGTATATTCATAAATAAGCGTTTGCTTAATATCGGGTTGTAACGATAGGGCGCCTAAATTCAATGATATTTAATTATAGGCGTTAATTCACCAATCTTATAGTTTAACTAAATAAAAAAAAATCTCCAAGTTTATTACCTGAGCGGAGTTAAATCAGAAATTTTTGCCGGTTGTCACATTCTCCCCCTGTTAAAAGAATTTCGTCCCGAAATTTAGTTCGTGATCTCGGGTGGTGCAGGGTTTCAGAATAGGTGGGGATACTTGCGACGGATTTGATCTTCGCGCTCCCAGGTGAATTCCGGACCTCGTTTCGAATTCCACCTAACCTTTACAATGGGTATACGACTCCGCTTCAAGGTCATTATTTCTCGGTCCATGATCTCGATTGGTTCTTCGACGAAATGCAATTTTTCATCGATTTGTACTTCTCCGACTGGTATGACAAGTGATTCGTCTGATAAACACTTTTTCAGATTTGACACATGAAACGTGTCATGTACATTACTGAGTTCTTGAGGCAACTTAAGTTTGTATGCAACTGGACCAATTCTCTCCACTATTTCGAATGGTCCGACATATCTAGGGTTTAGCTTTCCTCATTTCCCAAAACGGACTACGCCTTTCCAAGGCGACACTTTCAACATGACTCTATCCCCAATTTGAAATTCTAGCGGTTTGCGTCTCGTATCTGCATAACTCTTTTGACGGTCACGGGCTGCCTTCAGTCTGTTTTGAATTTGCACAATCTTCTCGGTCGTTTCGTGTATAATCTCTGGACCAAGGAGTTGACTATCTCCCACCTCAGTCCAACATACAGGCGATCGACACTTTCGCCCATAAAGTGCTTCGAATGGGGCGGCCTTGATGCTGGTGTGATAACTGTTGTTGTAAGAGAACTCGCATAGTGGCAGGTGGTTCTCCCAGCCACGTCCAAAGTCGATAACACATGCGCGTAACATATCTTCTAGGGTTTGAATTGTCCTTTCGCTTTGGCCATCTGTCTGAGGGTGGTATGCGGTACTCATATCCAAGCGAGTACCTAGAGCTTTTTGGAGTAATTGCCAAAATCTCGAGGTGAAACGGCTATCTCGATCAGAGATAATCGAGATGGGCACCCCGTGTCTTGACATCACCTCTTTAAAGTAAGTCCTAGTCAATATTTCCATTGTGTCGGTCTCCTTGATTGCTAGAAAGTGGGCGGACTTTGTCAGGCGATCAACAATTACCCAAATCGTATCACAACCATTTGTTGTCTTAGGAAGCTTAGTAATAAAGTCCATTGTTATTTGCTCCCACTTCCATTGGGGTATTTCGGGTTGTTGCAATAGACCTGATGGTTTCTGATACTCGACCTTTACCTTGGAACACGTCAAGCATTTACTAACATAGGTGGCCACCTCAGCCTTCATGTTAGGCCACCAATACAAGTCCTTAAGCCCATGGTACATCTTGTCAGCACCCGGATGGATGGAATACCTAGATTTATGTGTCTCTTCCATTACCTGCTTCCTCAAGTTACCAAAACTTGGTATCCATATACGATTTATATAATATCGGATTCCATCGGACTTAACCTCAAATTGCTTATCCATACCGCGTAGAGATTCGCCCTTTACATTCTCCTCCTTGATTGCCTCGAGTTGAGCATCACGAATTTAAGAGGTAAGGTTCGTATGAATGGTCATACCTAAAGCCCTAACTCGTAGTGGTTTCATCCGTTCTTTTCTGCTCAAAGCGTCAGCTACAACATTTGCCTTGCCCGGGTGATAACGAATTTCGCAATCGTAATCACTGAGCAATTCAACCCACCTACGCTGTCTCATGTTCAGATCCTTTTGATCAAAAATGTGCTGAAGGCTTTTATGATCCGTAAACATGGTACACTTTGTACCATAGAGGTAATGCCTCCAAATCTTGAGTGCAAACACCAATGCTCCCAATTCCAGGTCATGGGTTGTGTAGTTTTTCTCATGCACCTTAAGTTGACGAGAAGCATAAGCTATGACCTTCTCCTTTTGCATTAACACACATCCCAGCCCTTGTCGTGATGCGTCACAGAAGACTACAAAATTTTGGTTTCCCTTCGGCAATGATAATACTGGTGCGCTACAGAGTTTTTGCTTCAGCAATTGGAAAGCTTCCTCCTGCTCATCACTCCAATTATACTTTGCTGTTTTCTGAGTTAGCAGTGTCAAAGGTTTGGCTATTTTAGAAAAAATTTCGATGAATCGTCTATAGTAACCAGCAAGACCTAAGAATTTCCGTACTTCCGTTGGGGTTCTAGGCGTCTCCCAATTTTTGATAGCCTCAATCTTGGCAGGGTCGACATGTATTCCTTGACTATCAATAACATGTCCTAGGAATTGCACTCTTCGTAACCAAAACTCACACTTTGAGAACTTAGCATACAACTCCTCCTTTTTAAGCAACTCCAAGATTGATCTCAAATGTTGTTCATGGTCCTCTTTGTTCTTCGAATAGATCAAAATGTCATCGATCAAAACAATGATGAACTTATATAAGTACGGTTTACACACGCGGTTCATGAGATCCATGAATACTCCGGTGCGTTAGTGAGGCCGAACGGCATTACTTGGAACTCGTAATGACCATACCGAGTTCTAAATGCTGTCTTCAGAATGCTTTCTTCTCCGACTCTCAACTGATGATACCCCGATCGTAGGTCAATTTTTGAGTAAAAACTCGAGCCTTGTAGCTGATCAAATAAGTCATCAATTCTAGGGAGTGGGTAACGGTTCTTCACGGTTAGTTTATTCAATTCCCGGTAATCGATGCACATCCTTAAGGATCCATCTTTCTTTTTCACAAATAAGACAGGAGCTCCCCAAGGTGAGGAACTCGGCCGGATAAACCCTTTATCTAAAAGCTCTTGTAGTTGACTTGACAACTCTTGCATTTCGGAAGGGGCTAATCGATATGGTGCTCGGGCAACGGGTGCAACACCAGGCACCAAGTCGATATGAAATTCCACTTGCCGGGCTGGTGGTAGTCCAGGTAAGTCTTCAGGGAAAACTTCGGGGAAATCCCCCACAATAGGGACATCCTTGAGTCGTCTCTCTTCCGGTTTCTCCTCTACAACGTGAGCTAAGATTGCTTAGTACCCTTTTCTTAGGTACTTATGTGTTTTCATGCACGATATGATGTTCAATCTCGTTCCACTCTTTTCTCCTTGTATTATTAAAGTTGCTCCGATAGAGAGGGGGATGCGGACAATCTTATCATAACATACTATTTCAGCACGATTCTTGGACAGCCAATCCATGCCAACGATGACGTCAAAGCTTCCTATTTTGACGGGTATCAAATTTATGGGAAAGATTTCACTTGCTAAGTTTAGGGAACAGTTTCGAATTATACTATCAGCTTCAATTAATTTACCGTTAGCTAACTCTACCGTGTATTTAGTGTCTAAGGCAGTTGGGGTGATATCAAGTAAGGGGCTAAACTCGTTAGACACGAAACTCTCATCAGCACCAGTATCAAATAAGACTGAAACAACCTTGTCATTTAGGAGAAACGTACCCGTGACTAGGTTGGGATCTTGGCGTGCTTCATTGGTATTTATCACGAATGCCCTGCCACGCGTCGTATTGTTATTCTGATTTTTCAGCTTCGGACAATCCTTTTTAAAGTGTCCAACACTCCCGCACCCGTAGCATGTGTTTGGGGCGTTAGTGTTGGCAACGGGTGTAGGGCTCCGACAGTCCTTAGCTTGATGGCCAGGCTTCTTACATCTCCCACATGCGTTGCTACAGGGACCTTTGTGGTGAAAGTTGCAACGCTTACAATATGATTTGTTTCCAGCATAACCTTTCTTAGCATCTGGCCCTGCAGCGTAAGCCCTAACTGTCTCGGTCTTATTATTTTATTGTTGGCTGGTGTTTCCCCTAGAACTCTCCTCCCATTTCCTTTTACCATCGGAATTCTTATCAGCATTTCCCCTTTCCATTGTCCCACGTCGTACAATTTGATCCATTAAACTGTGTGCCATACGGACGGCATCGTGGATCGTATTTGGCTTGGATGAAGTTACATTTCCTTGAATTTGGGAGGGAAGTCCCAAGATATAACGTTCAATCCTCTTGTACTCGGGAGTGACCAAAGATGGGCAAAGAAGTGCCAATTCATGGAACCTCCTTGTATAACTAGCTACATCAGCCCCAATCACAACCAGATTCCAAAACTCTACCTCCAACTTCTGCAGTTCGTTCCGAGGACAGTACTCCTCAGTCATCATTTTCTTAAGGTCCTCCCAAGAAACCTGATAAGCAGCATCAATGCCCACCGAATGGGCGTATGAATTCCACCATGATAATGCACCATCTTGAAGGGTGCATGTTGCATACTTAACCCTAAAATCTTCCTTGAAGTTGCTAATACGAAAAACTGATTCTAGCTTCTCAAACCACTGAACCAAACCGACAGCTCCTTCGGTTCCATTGAAGTGATGGGGTTTGCAATTTGAAAAGTCCTTATAGGTGCATTCTCAGATTACAGTCCCCGAACCTCCTCCGGTTTCATTCCTTCTACCGGTTCTTTCATCTCCATCATTCCTCTCAGTCCTTTGGGCGGCGATTGCCTCAGCTACCCTTTGTGCTACAAGTCGCTCGATAGCTGCATTACTCATCGTGGGTGTTCTCTTGGGTGGCATGTTTCTTGAAATTACAAAGCACAACAAGACAATGAGATACTATACAAGATAGAACTTTATCATGCGTGTAAGGAATAAAAAATTACAAACCACACAACCAAAGTCAGAAGATAGTAAGATTAATAACCCAAAAAGAGCATAAACTTAGTCAAAATACTTGATTCATTGTTCACAAAAAGAGGTCGGAATGAAACATCCGGAAAAATACAAGCAAATCCATAAATTTATCCTCTAGGCACAACCCGCCATAGTAGGTTAAAAATCGAAATGAAACTATCCGCGAAACTGGCCCAAAAGTGCACTAACACGTCCCAAACTATGCTCCATCGCGGACATACGCTGCTCTGACCTAGTCACGCGCTCTTCCGCTAATTCAGCGCGCCTTTCGCTGTGCTCCACCCGTCAGCGTAACTCAGTGACCTCCTCTCGAAGCATCTTGATGTCGTCATCAGCACAGTAAACCGAGTAGTCCATGTTACCGATCCTCCTCTCAAGTTCCGAAACTTGTGCCTGTAAGAGTTCCATTTTACCAGAATGTGACTCATCCTGGTCGTACTCCAACTGATTAAGTCTCCTCTCCTGATCAACCAAACGTGCTACCACAACGGGGATAGTGTGATGTACAGGCTCCAAAGTGAGAGAGGGTATGGGTGTAGTGGTGGAGGACTCCCCAACCTCCAGTGTCTCGGGTATCCCTTCTTCTTTTCTCCAGGACTGAATCTGCTCCTGCATCCAAGTCCACTTGCGGGATCGCACTCGCCTAGTAGTAGTGTTGGTAGCCTCGGTAGGAGGAATGGAGGGGGTCTCAGTAGGGGGAATGGAGAATGTCTCAGTCAAAGGTGGGAACACGGTTATCCGAGGGGTACGCATCAATCGTGGTCCCCCGGAGAGGAATGATCGGAGTGAAGAGGCTGGTTTTGGTTGGGTAGGGTGAGCAGGTGCAGTCTCAGTAGGTATGACAGGGGAGGGATGGGATTTTTCCGGATCGGGCTTGCCCTCAGTAGGCTCAGACGCATCCTCCATTGGCTCGGTCTCATCCTCGAATGGTTCGGTCTCATCCTCAGATGATTCAGTCTCATTGGAGGAACCGGTCTTTTCAACTCGGGTAGCGGACACAGGAATGAATGAGGGTGACTTAGGTGTGGGGACGAAGAATGGTGCAATCTTGGTGTCATCGTCGGACATGACTTGGACAGGCCTATTAGGGTTCGATATACTCTGTCATATAAGATAATAGTATATAAATAGGGAGTATATAAAATAAGTAATTATTTAACATGTATGTACTAACTTATCAATTAACATGTAATAAGCATGCATGGAACAAACATTCGGTAAGTAGGCAAGGATGTATGGATTTAATAAATAGCAAGTACACCTAAAAGTCCTTATTCTAGTCATGGCTATAGTCTAGGCCCACTAATGCAACCTAATTCACTATAACATTGGGCTCTGATACCAATCTGTCACACCCCGCCTCGGCGGAAGGTTGCACGGTGCGACTATCATGAGATCACAACACAAGAATTACAAAGAATGACCACTACATGAGTCGTTTTAAACATACTTCATAAAGTTTTAAATTGTCTTACAGACTTAGAACATTTGTCTTAAAAAGTTTACAAGCAATTCCCATAAGTTACAAAATAGTTAGGGGTTTAAGAATTTAAGATCAAAAGCAATGTTCGTCCATGCAAATGTAGTTCCTAACTTCAAAAGGGGTATGCCATCTTCACAACTAGCAAGCATCTTAATTACTTGAGAATAACATGTAAAAATGGGTCAACATAAAGTTGGTGAGCTTATAGGTTTTAGTAGTTGTAAAACATTACCGTGGATCACGAGATTTCAAGTTGTGTTGCCATTCAACAATATAGTAAAAATTGTATTACTATTGCCATAAGCTCATGAATTGAAACCTTAACATTTAGTGCCTCGCAAGTGTCCTATCCAAACACTAGTAGTTCTCAAATGACAATGCACCCGTTTGACTTATAGTCATGTTGGTGCTACCAACCCGGATGGGGGCGTCAACCCAAATAGATCTATTCATGACATTCACGTTTAAGTCCTTAACTAACAATTCATGATAAAGGCTTACATAATGGATAGTGTCAACTTATGCAATACGTAACAGTTTAGTTTGTGTCCATAAAGAAAAGAACATGTATTTTCACCCCAAAAACATATCAAAGCATTTAAAAAGGAGTAGGGGCCATGAGACTCACCTTAGTGAGAGAGCGGAAATTAGCAAGTATTTGTTTGGGTCTTGGTGGGGTTAACGCCTCCTAGATCACATAAAATGCTTAAGTTTAGTCATATAGTATACACATATTAATTCTAATTTTTGTAAAGTTTCATCATCCATAGTTTTAGTTTAAGTGTCACGTTTTATTCAACCATTGACGGGTACATTTACATATTTTTAAGTAATTTCTAGTAAGAATCCAACATATTTTCAGAAAATTTCCAGACCAGACCCATAAATCAGCTTATAGAGAAACATGTGTGCATTTCTGGAAAAAGTGCAAAACATGAAAGTTGTAGATCTTTTCAATACGCAAGTTTTTTAAAAAAATGCATCATCTAACTCTTAGTATACGATTTTATACGATTTTTCTACTAAACTGTGTTTTCAGGGATAGATTATGCATCTTCAAGTATACTTTTATAAAAACGATTTTTAAGCTTATAGTTGGACATTAATATGTTAGATGGGCTGTAAATCATCAAAATCAGTAGTATGCAATAAGAATATTGAAAGGGTTTAGATGATTCTCACAAAATGAGGTATGGAAAATTTGGACAGATTTGCATGGGTATGTGTGGGTTAGGACTTCGAGTCATAGACCACCATCCTAACTTATAGGTACTAATCATTGTTTTAGACCTTTATCCACATGCATTTGCCATCATTTTTCCACAGATTTTGAGTACTTTACATGCATGAGATCTTTGAAAGATTTATAGATAAGTATAGGTATATTTTACATCTTTTATGACTTGACATAGGTTTGATCATGGATTATCACTTATTTTTAACACATGAACTTGTGCAAGTGATAATCTACAAACATCAAGTTGTTTTGTAGGCTTAGCCATACTTTTCAATATTTCAAATTAAAAGAAAATGGAGATGAAGATGAGTAAAAGAGATGCATGTAGGCTTTGCCATACATAAGTTTATAACAAAAATGATATACGAATTTGCATATATATATATATTATTGTAGGCATAGCCATACATAAGATCACAACAAAAATGAAATATAAAGTGCATATATACATATGTAGATTTGTAGGCATAGCCTTACATAAAATCTTACATATGTATATAGCAAGATATAAGATATATATATATACATAGATATAGATATATTTATATAAGTCTTGTATTATTCATCCATGGGTGATGATTAGTGTGAAAAATGAAGACATAGAGTAGAGGAATTCGTGTATCATCTTACCAACACAAATGATGATGGAAGTAGATTATTTTGAGTGGATTAAAGGGTTTTTGGGTGGTGATTTGTGGTGGTTTTGGGTGTGTTATGGTGGCTGATTTTTTGGAGAGAAAATGGAAAAGAAGAGAGTTTTTGAAAGAGAGAAAGTGTGTGTGTGTGAAAAATGGAAAAGGGAGAATGAGGGTTCTTTAAATAGGAGAAGGAAGAGGAGCAGCCAGGGGGGGAGGGGAAAGGGTGGGGTTTGTGATTGGTGGAGAATGGAAGTGTATTAAAGGGTAGGAGGTGATTAGTTGGTGATTAAACGTTTTAATTAATTAAATTAGTTTTATTTAATTAATTTATAATTAAAAATCATATTTTTATTTATAATTTAATTAATTTTTTAAATAATTCAAATATAAGTATTTATTTAATTATTATGTTGTTATTCCATGCAAGGTGATGAGGGATCTCTTCCATGCAAGTAAGTGTCATCAAATTCACCTCTTGAACCACACACACACACACACACACACATACACACACATATATATATACATCTTAGATTAGTGTCTACTAAATAAATTAATAAACATAGACGTAAGCACTTTGTCACATTATGTATATTCATAAATAAGCGTTTGCTTAATGTCGGGTTTTAACGATAGGGCGCCTAAATTCAATGATATTTAATTATAGGCGTTAATTCACCAATCTTATAGTTTAACTAAATAAAAAAAATATCTCCAAGTTTATTACCTGAGCGAAGTTAAATCAGAAATTTTTGCCGGTTGTCATAAAAAAGCTGAAGGTTTTATTTGCTTTGTTAATATTATGATTTATTGTTCTGGTGTCTTTGTTTGTAGTTTAATTATGTTGGTGGAAGTTGAAGAAACAAAGATAGATGAGACAACTGGATTGTGTGTTATTGAAAGGGGTTTGATGAAGTGCTCGACAAGTGTTTGATGAAATGTCTCAAAGACAAAACTATTCAAGGTATAATTGTTTTTCATTAATGTTGTATACCTGTGTACATAGTGTATACCTATTATTATCATCGAACGTGTTTGATCACATTTTTCTGGCATGTCATGCTTGTCTAAATTTGCATGTTATGTAATTGAGAGAAGTTATAGTTGTTGAAATGAAACAATTTGTGCGAAACAAATGGATTTTGATTGATCCAAAAAGGGAGTTTCTGATGTCACAACTAACAAGTTAATGAGACAACACAAATGGAGACTTTAGGGAAATGGGATGAAGACTAGCTTAAGAAGTGGTTTCTTCTATTAAAAAGGAGGTGGATAAAGTTTCACGATCTCGTGCATTAATAAGCATTAATCTTAGTTTTGTTGGTCACTCCATTGGAAATATCATTATAAGTACAGCATTTGCAAGTACATACATATATGTAAATTAATATGTTGTTTTAAACAATCAAGGTTAATATTGAAAAAAATAGATATTTCCTACTTATTGCAGAGAACATTATGGAACCATATCATAGATTCCTTTATACGTATGTCTCTCTTTTGGTTCCACATTTAGGTTATTTCTACAGTTCAAACTCTTTCGAGTCTGGAGTATGTCTGCTGAAGAAGCTTATATTGCATGTGGTTTCAAGTAACAATTGTTGATTTTATGTAATAGATTATAAATGCATGCTTCTTCTTTAATCGTCATAACAAATGTTATTGTTAGCCTTCCTATAATTAAAATTCATATCATTGCTTTATTCATGTAAATAGATAATCTGTTGTTCTTTGCAGGGGAGATGATGGTTCCATAAAGGAATCTATGAAGGTGTTTAGCCATTTGATATTTCATCCATTGTGTGTATTTCAGCTATCCAATATGTGCTCTAAGGGTGTCAAAATGGGCGGGTTGCGCAACTGTTCATAAATGGTGGCTAATTTCGGGCGGGCCAACTTTGAAGTGAGTGTATTTGTTTGTATTTGATCTTCAATAAGCCAAACACACCTAAAATTTTATTTGTTGGCTAAATTAGAGAATGATAAGGTGGGTTGTTTGTGACTAAAAATGTTCATGGATCAGCCTACATGATTCAATTTGTTTGACACATAACCAAACCAGACCAACCCATCTATTCTACTTTTCACAATGTTATTGCTTTGTTTAAGATATCCATTTCATGTTCCTTGGATGTCGAATCCTATAATGTAGTAATCACACATGTAAGATGACTTAATCCAACCTTTTAGTAGGCGTTGAAAAAAAGCCCCTACTTAGATATGACAAAAACTAACAAGTTATTATAAAAATAGTAATGTTACTATCCATTTTGATATTATTTTGTGTAATTATTTATGTTGAGTTTCAGGGGAAAAATCAGCGCCCTCAGTGTCACTTGTAGGTATAAACAGAATGTCGAGGACTATTAAAACTAATACTCCGTATGTCATCATCTGTTGTGGGACACGCTTGAGAAGTCATTGAGAGTTGGTATGTTACGTGGCATGGCTTTTGTAGTTTCAATGGTTTCTAATGGTATCGTGTCCTTCCATTTGCAGGTTATGAAGAGGAGGTAACAAGATAAATTATATAATGAGCGGGCAAATAATAACCATAGGCAGGGAACACTCAAATATAAATCATATCCGCTGAAGAAGTTGAATATTGAAAGGAAATTGGCATTGATGATATGTCACAGTTGAATAACTATAGAATGGACTACAAAATTTCAATAGACTGCTTATAGCGAAATCTGTGTTGCATATTGAAGGTGCAAGCCTGATGCCCTATCTTCGTTTATATTTCTCTATCATAATGGTGTCATACCTGATAACATGATGCTTTCAGTTTTAGGATAAACGAGATTTTCAGTTGTACCTTGCCCTAACAAGCTTAATCAAATGGTTTGGTGCTGTTTGTAATGGAAAGGTTCTTATGAAATCAATCGCTTGGTCAAATATTTGGTGAGAACTTTGTCTCTGGTTTGTCAATTGATCTTGTGCACATATAAATAACTTTCAGTTTTGTTTGATAGATTTTTGTCATGATGAGATCGAGTGCTGCTTTTGTATGCTTCAGGGTGGCATGTCCAAGATAGAATTGTTCACATCAGTCTTTGTATTATTGTATATAATTTTATTGTATATAAGTTATGAGTTGGTGTATATGTGGTCTTCGTTAGTTTGACATCATAGTTTTACGCATTTGAAAATTTGTGTTCCTATTTCATAACAACCCTATTATTATTTTATGCAAGTCCTATTAAATTGCATTGAAGTAGTCTGAAATGATATTAAGCATACTTGATGAATAAATATAGTTTTTTATCCTATATATGAGCATCAAAGTATTCTACTGATGTATAATTACATGGGGGAAAATTATTTATGTAATAGTTCTCATTTAGCTATAATTATATATAAAAAACTTATACAACATATAGTATTATAATAAGGAGTATAAGGGTGCGTTTAGCTACAGAAAACTCTTCACTATTTAGTATTTAGTTACATGTTCATAGTAGTTATGGTAACTGGGCAACGTCCGGGTATAGTACTAGTTAGCCTATGTGCTCACTAAGCAAGAGTGCTTATTCGTTATGTGTTTTATGATTTTAGGTGATCTCGGGAAAAGGGAGGGCAAGGCAAGTAAAAGGGATTGACGTGGATTGCTAGTGTGTTGTGAGTGCAAGCTCTTCCCTTAAATTATCGTTTTGATGTGTATAGCTTGTGTAATACGCCCAAATTATAAAGTCTTTAAGTAGTCAAACACTATGCTTTTGGTTTTAGTCTTGAAGTATGTTGACTTTGAAAGTCAACTGTAAATGGTAGTAGTGTGTGTGTTGTTGAAGTAAACTTTGAAGTTATAATGAATGTAAATTATCTAGTGTGCTTATGTGGATAAAAAAAAATGGCGTTTCACTATATGTTGGACCGAAGTGGGAGACAGTCAGCTCACTGGTCCTGAACTTATTCACGAAACAACCGAGAAAATCTTCGAGATTCAAAACAAACTCAAAGCCGCACGTGATCGTCAGAAAAGTTATGCTGACGTGAGACGCAAACCACTCGAGTTCCAGGTTGGGGATCGAGTTCTACTCAAAGTTTCACCTTCGAAAGGTGTCATTCGTTTCGGCAAATGTAGAAAACTAAACCCTAGATACATTGGGCCTTTTGAAATCCTCGAGAGGATTGGTCCAGTGGCATATCGATTGCAGCTGCCACCCGAGCTCAGCAGCGTGCACCCTACTTTCCACATTTCTAACTTGAAGAAATGTCTGTCTGATGAGACACTTATTATTCCACTCGATGAAATTCATATCGACAACAAGCTTCATTTTGTGGAAGAACCCGCTGAGATCATGGACCGTGAGGTCAAACAACTCAAACAAAGTCGTATCCCCATCGTCAAGGTCAAGTGGAATTCACGGCGTGGGCCGGAATTCACTTGGGAACGGAAAGACCAAATGAGACTCAAGTATCCTCAGTTATTCGTTGAAGCTACTCCAAACACGACCTCGAACTAAATTTCGGGACGAAATTCTCCTAACAGGGGGAGAATGTGACTCCCGCCAAATTAGTACTAGTGATTAGTGCCTAATCAACCGTTAATACATGTAATTAGTTCCGTATTAGGTTAATTAATGTATCGAAATATATATTGTTGAATGTATACAATTATGCGATTTGATTAAATCGTACGCAATTCAAATCGAATATAATTCGATTCAATTAATACGGACGTTGGTGAACAATTTTATTAAATAATATAACATTATTTAATAACACTATTTTATTCAAAATATTCTTTTGATAATATTTCATAATTAATTCGTATCCTACAAACAAACGTCTACGCGATTAAAATATTAAGCGCGCAAACAATCAAAACGAAGTTAAGTTACATTTTATAACTCAACTACTAAGTATTTGTTAAAATACTTCAACAAAAATATTGACTAAACATTCGTATTTTTAAAACGTATATTTAAATGTATAAAATAATTATTAAATGTTTAAACGACAAGGGAAACGAACATCGCACAGAGCGCGTATACAGGAGATCAAAAATTGGAGACACCCACCTTAGTGGGGGGGCCCAGAAACCAGCCCAAGGTGAGGCTAGTCACCTCCCTCACCTCACTTTGTCTCAAACACACACACACATCCATACCTCTCTCTCTCTCTCTCTCTCTCTCTCTCTCTCTCTCTCTCTCTCTCTCTCGTTCTTATCTCTTTCAAACACCACCATTCTAACACGACATCACGATCTACGTTTCCATCTTTTCGGTTTCTCTCGGCGTAAACTTGTAAGATTCCTGACACTTTCGAAAAACTTCTAGATTTTGATTTATTTTAGTTGTAAGTTGTTGATCTAGCTTTGTAATGTCCAAATATATGTTTAAAACTCAATTTTGGAACATTGTCAGAAAATATCGGTTTTGACCATTTTAACGAAAACGACCTCTCGAACACAACCGTCACAAACAAATAATTTTTATGAACTCTAGTAACCATTCTAAAGCTTGTGTAAAAGTATCAGGTCAAACCGGGGTCGTTTGACCACAGACCCGAGCCTCGAATTCGATCAGACCCTTAATGTCGCTAAAGGCTTAGATCCTATAGCGACACTAGCCTAGTGTCACCAAACCCAATTTAATGTCGCATATAGCGACGCTGACCCTAGTGTCGCTACCCAGTTGAATGTCGCATATAGCGACACTGACCCTAGTGTAGCTAAAATCACTTTAATGTCGCATATAGAGAAACTGACCATAGTGTCTCCTTACTAGTGTCGCATGTAACGACACTAGCCCAGTGTCGCTAAAAACAGAAAGTTACAACTCATTTTTATACTAAGTTTCAAACTTGTATAACCTCAAACCTTTATACGATACAACTTCTAAAACACATTCGAACATACTTTTAAGTATAAACACTTCGAAATCATAATAATATTGTTGAGATTATTATTACAAACAATCATTAGCGGGCCGTACATATTTTCAAAACTCAAATTAATCAACCAAATCGTAGTCATTTGGACATTCTAGTTGGACGAACAACTACAAGGTAGTCTTTTGAGATACCTAATCAATTAATAACCATCGCGTGTCATGGACACCCTCAGGTTACGAGTCTTCGGACATCACTACTCGGAAAATCAACTCAAGTTTATTTAGATAAACACTTCAAGACTCAGGTGAGTCTCATAGCCCCTATTTTACTGTTTTAGTCAGGGGTGTGATATACTGCTCGTTTCGTTTTACTATATGAACGCAAATACGAAATCAAACAAATACCACATGAGTTATTCTCACTAATCTTTTCAAGCCCTCCTCAGCATAGTTTGGTAATACGTTGTAGCGTGAATATTAGTATATGATACTATATAGAATTGACTATCCTCGTCCGGGTTAGCACGCACTAACTGGTTAAACGGACGTATTAGTATTTGTTCAGACGAGAGTTGATTAGGCACTCGTGGGAGGCACCTCGATCAGGATACCTTAAAAGTGGACCTGACACCTCGAGTTAAGCTCAGACTATGTGCTCATGGCTGTATAACTTTTAAATTGCTTAATTGCACTTTAAATTCAATTAAATCTTGCGGTTCATACGATATGTTTTGACATACAAACCTGTGAGCTCACCAGCGTTTCGCTGACCCATTTTAGTATGTATCACAGGTACTCAGCAGTAGGTTGGACTGCCCTTGAGGATATCATTAGCTCGAGTCATCATGCAAAACATTCAGAGATTTAGTTGCATTATTATGTTTTGTATAAATTAATTATGTATGTAAATCTCTCAATCAAGAAACTGAGCTAATGTAAACTATATTTTGATGTAAACTCTTGTTTAAATCAATACAATTGTAAAATGATGCATATAGAGTCGTTCATAATATCTTATGTGCTGTGATTATTGATTAGTCGCACTCCAACCCGATTCGCTTCCGCAACCCGAATTTGGGGGTGCGACATATACGGCACCAAAAAGGGGGTATTCAACACCTTTGGGGTAGTATTCAACACCAAAAAGAGGGTATACCACCCTAAAAGGGGCGTATACCACCCTCAAGATAGTATAAGACCCTTTTGGGGTGGTATACGGCTCTTGTAGGGGTGGTGAGCCCTTGTCCGTTGTCTTGTGTGTTGGATAGTAAGTCTTGGTCGCCTAATCGTAGTTCGTTTGGCCCTAACTTCTTCATTCTTGGTCCGTTTTCAACGTTCTTTATGCCCACATTCTCATAATTACCTGAAGATCATAATGAGATAAACTAAGAACAGTTTTAAGGTAGTTTGCTTAAATGAGTACGTAGAACGCGATTGAATCCTTTATGCTCTATTTTGTACGTTACTTGGTCATTTTAAATGATTTTTAATGGAACGCCTTAATTTTAGCCTTGATGATGATTTATAATGAAAAAGCATTGATATTGAGTGTTTTCATCATGTTTGGGGCTTAAAAGATGGGAATTATATACGTAAAAACGTAACTTTTTATGTTACATCAGTAGAAACTAGTTTGCAAAATTTGATGTTTAAATAATTAACGAGTAAGAACTTATGTCGATTTGCGTTTGGCATTTTGGTATTAAATTGTTACACAGTTCAGATCAGGTCTGCAGCTGGGCAGAAATCGTGTTAATACGCGATCGCGTGCTTTATTGCACAATCGCATATTAATATAATTTACAATCGTGTCTTTTTAAAATAGTAATACGTGATCGGGTAATTTTACGCGATCGGGTAATTTTACGCGATCGCGTATCTTAGTTCAAATTGTTAACAGAAGCTATCTCGAGTCAAACCATAAGTGTAAAGATAGTAACACGCGATCGCATACTTGTTACACAATCGCGTCATTTGAGAAAAACACACGATGACGTGGAATCTTCCCAGGATCGCGTAAGTGATAAATGTTTAGTTTGACTTATATTAACTTATGTAAATACAAGGAAAATATAAACATTATATGCAGATGAATTTTAAAGAGTTATGACGGGACCAACTTAAAATAGTAAAAAAAAAAAAAAGTTGGGGCGTTTCATTGGGAAACCTTTATTATGTGCTATGTGATGTGCCTGTAAAATTTGGTGGTCTAAATGTTAACGAGTCAAAAGTTTTGCGCGTATGAAGTTCATGTTTTGGACTCGATTTCTGCCGGTCAGGATCGGCACGATCAGTACAGATGTGACGCGATTACACAAGTTCGCGGCATGATTATGGTATTTCGCAGTTCAATTGCCATTTTTGCAGAAGTCGGTATAGGATCGCGTAGGGGGTACGCGATCGCGTAATAACCCTTGAAATGGTTACATAAGGCAACTAAAGGCACTTAGGCATTAATACACGATCAAGTGAAGGCACCAGGATCGCGTAACAAGATCGCGATGCAATCTATATGTATCACGACATGATTGAACGAGATCGTGACGCGATCAAGGGCAATCGCAACACGATTGTGTTCTGTGTCAAATATATATATATATATATATATATAGTTTCATTTCGTCAAGTATACCTCGTTTCTTTAAGGAAAAAGGACCTTATGTTTTGTTACCTATGAATTTCAAAAAGAAGGTTTATATATAAAAAATAAATAAATAAATTGAGGCGTTTCAGTAGAAGATAGAAAGAAAGCATGAAGGAGACATTGAGCATTTAAACATTGTAATGGAATAGTAGGTTGACATATAGGATTTTTGATGACTTAGAAGTATCTATTGATTGTCACATAAACAAGGGGGAAAGACAATTAGTTAGCATATAAGAAAAGATGATATAAACAAAACGTCAATTCATTATAGACCTGATAATACTACAACTAATAAAAAGAAAAGGAAAATCTCTATTTAAGCCCACATAACTATCACTTTCACTTTTGTACCCATATCAAAACCCTATCACCAGTTTCATTTTCATTTATAGTTAGAAACGCAAACCTAGAAAGTAAATGGCATAGAGCGAGAAAAAGGAAAAATAAAAAGAAGAAGAAGCAGCAGATTAGAGACGATTGGCAAAAAGACGTTTATACATCATTATTGATGTCGATCTCGATTTAGCTGTTTATCTCGAATTCTAGCATTCTAATTTCAAAACGTGAGGCTAACTCGAATATATATCATAACTTGATTAGTTTCACGAGTTGAATCTCGAAAGCACTGATATTCAGCTCGACTTGATCGAAATTTTGATTAGTTTTCTCAAGTCGAATGAGGTAATCGAGCATATATAGCTATTATAAATTCTTTTCATATAGTTTAAAAAGTATTATGGAATTAAAATTTAAACTTCATACTATAACTAAACAGTCACAAAATGCCAAAGCTGATGTTTCATTCATCTTACTTCGTACGGAGTATTATTTATAATATTCCCATTCTTAATTTCTTTTAGTTTATTAACCCACAATTTCAAAAGCTAGTTTCAAAATTAAAATTATAGAGTTAAGTTCGCCGGTACCACATGTGTTATTAGCCGGTATCACATGTGTTACTCAATGGTACCACATGTGTTACTCGTTTTCAAAACCCACCAAAACACACACACAAAAGTTCGTCGAAAGTCACATCTCTAATTGAAGAGAGTTAAACACTAATATGGTGCGATTTTTGTGATATTTCGACCTACCGTCTAAGAGATATTTAATTTTTACAAATGTGAGAGAAATTAAAGTTAGTGACACATTTCTATTGGTTGCTCCAACGTGCTCAATTTAAGTTTGGGTCCATGATAAAAATCGACAATGAACGGCCACAAAATACTCCAAGTATGCAACTTACCAAATAATTTGCTCAGGTAAGCAACGAACCGGGAAGTTTCGTGTTTGAATCTTTGAAAGTTCAAATGTTACGTTTATCATGTTACAATGATGCTGACTGTACCTCCACGTCAGGTGACACGTCGAACCTTTTGACACGTCAAATGTGTCACGTGGCAAACAAGTCACACCTTTACATCAATTTAAAAAATAAATCATCTTTTTGAAATTTTCTTTTAATAAATTCATGAAAAAATACATCTGCATATAATAATATTAAAAACATGTGATTATGTAACACCCCCAAATTTATTGTTTAGCGGAAGCAGGATTTGGGTGTTACTAATCAATAATCAAAGCACAGAGATTAATAATGAACGACCACTACATGCGTCGTTTTACATTGATATTGATAAAATAAAAGTTTACATCAAAATATTGGTTACATTAGCTCCTTTTGAAATTGAGAGATTTAAGTACATAATTAAACTATACAAAATGTAATAATGCAGCTAAATCTCTGATTGTTTGCATGCTGACTCGAGCTAATGGATCTTGATTAAGCAGTCCAACCTACTGCTGGTCACTTGTGATACATGCTAAAATGGGTCAGCGAAACGCTGGTGAGCTCACAGGTTTGTATATCAACATATATTTGTATGAACCGCAAGATTTTATAATTGAATTTAAAATGCAATTAAGCAAGATAAAAGTTATACAGCCATGAGCACATAGTCTGAGCTTAACTTGAGTTGTCAGGCCCACTTAAGGAAACCTAACTTGAAATGCCTCCTACGGGTGCCTAATCCACACTCGTCTTCCCAAATGCTAATACGTCCGTTTGACCAGTTAGTGCGTGCTAACCCGGACGAGGATTGTCAATCCTATATGATATCATATACTAACATTCACGCTACAGATGTATTACCAGACTATGCTATGGAGGGCTTTATTGATTAGTTGAAAACAACTCATGTAGTATTTGATTGAATTGTACTTGCGTTCTACTTGTAAAACAAAACGAGCAATAATATCACACCCCTTAATGAAAACAGTAAAATAGGGGCCATGAGACTCACCTGAGCCTTGAGCGATTAAATTAATAAACTTGAATTGATTAGCGGTGGATTGATGTCCGAAGACTTGTAGCCTGAGAGTGTCCAAGACACACAATGGTTATAACATGAGTAGGCATCTCGAAAGACTGCCCTTGTAATTGTTCGTCCAACTTAGAATGTCCAAATTACTACGATTTGGTTGTTTGACTTGTGTTTTGAAAACGTGTACGGCCCGTTGGTGATGTATTTGTAATGATAATCCCATATCATTATTTTGATGATTTTGAAGCATTATACTAAAAATAAATTCCATTGTGTTTTAGAAGTTGTATCGCATTCGTGTTTGATGTTATACAAGTTTAATACTTGGTGTGAAAGTTTATATGTAACACCGTTACTTGTGAACCTAGGGTAAGGGCGAAGCCCGTTAATGACGGGGGTCCGGGGGCAGCGCCCCTGGTAGCGGGGTCCAAGGGGCGGCAGCCCCTGGCGGGGTCCAAGGGGCAGAGCCCCTGGCTGGGGTCGAGCTGCCAGGTCAGCTTGGAAAATTTTTATTTCTACTATATTGCTTTGGTGAAAAACGCATCTGGACTCGAATTTGGGTGAAATTGAGTGTCAAATTTTGAGTCTCAAAACTTAGTGAAAAATGAGTTTTAAACTCTCTGTTTTTAGCGACACAGCATGCGACACAATGGTCATGTATGCGACACAAGGGTTGTGTCGCATAAGAATGCGACACAAGAGCTTAGCGACACAAGGGTTGTGTCGCATAAGTGTACGATGCTGATTTAACAGCGACATAGTGATTGTGTCGCATGGGATTTGCGACATAAGGTACGACACAAAGGATCTTATGCGACACAAGGCTTGTGTCGCAAAGATGAACACTCAGACAGTCCCCAGCGACTGTCGTGGTTTTCAAACCCAAAACCCAAATCTAACTCGTTTTTAGGCTATAAAATCATGTTTTCCTCATACATTTGGACAATACTAAGTTGTGTAAACATTATAACACCGAAAATAATACACCAAAATGAGTAGATCTAAATATTTAGAGAATTTCTTACAATTTCAAATCGAAGCTAGAGGAGGCCGAAAATGATGATGATGCTTTTGTAAATCTTGTTCCTTGTTTGATGGTGATTCCGAAAATGTAAGTTTTGTGGTCGGATTTGATAAATCCGAAAATTTGGTGGTGATGGGTTTGAGAGTGTTTAGTGGTGTGTGTGTGTTTTTGATGAATGTAAATGAAAGAAAGAGGGAAAGTGGAGGTGGGGTGTAGGTGAAAGCCTCACCTTTTTCAGTCCCCGCAATCGCGCTCCGTGCGATGTTCGTTCTCCCGCTCGTTTAAACGTTAAATGTTTGTTTTATACTTTTAAATATACGAATAATTACCCAATATTTTTGTTGAAGTATTTTACTAAATACCTAATGGTTGCGTTATAAAATATAACTTTAACTTGTTTCTATTTGTTTGCGCGTTTAATGTTCTAATTGCGTAGACGTTTGTTTGTACGATACGAATTTACTACAAAATATTATTAAAATAATATCTTGGATATAATGGTTGTATTAAATAATATTATATTATTTAATAAAATTGTTCACCAACGTCCATATTAATAGAACCGAATTACATTCGATTTGAAAATTGCACGATTTAATCAAATCGCATAATTGTATATATATATTAAACAATATACATATTGATACACATAACTAATTACATGTATTACACTTGATTAGGCACTAATTACTAGTCCTAATTTGACGGGTGTCACAGATTACAAGTTAAAATTTGTCCAACCATGTTTGTAAAGCTAATTGTAAATGATATGTTGTTAATTAGCGACATATCATTTGTACCACATATCTATATCTATTATAATTATAATATATATATTATTATATATAATAACTAGCCCTTAAATCTGTATACACACGGGTTATACAAGAAAAAATAGTTATTTTTATGAAACTTAGTTGTGTCCTTTTTAATGTTGTAAGTGTATAATTTCTTAGTTTATTATGATAACGTGAGAAAAAGGTAAAAATATCTAAATCAATTAATTGTTTGTCACTTATATAAGGATTCTAACCCCTATATGATATTTGGGTGCTTTGTTAAAACTTCAAAGATGAAGTCTTCAATTATTTATTTACTAAAGAATATAATTCATATAATTTGAAGGAAATTAAGATTTTTCATTAGTTAATTAAAAGCTATAAGACTTCTTTAAAGATAGTTAGGACTTTGTTAATAGTAAATACTTTTATAGATATAATGATTCTTTGTATATTTGTGAAGCCAAAAATTTAGTGATCGATTTAGCTTATTTTTTATTTTGATGACAAAAAGTAAGAGCTTAATGTTACTGTTTGGCTAACATGTTATTAATTTAATGTCGTTCATGAAGTATGTCATAAAATAGATTTACAAGATGTTAAGCGCAAGTTAGTGAAATATTAATTTTATTTAGTGATGCAAAGATATTATTATATTATAAAGATACATATTAGAACATATATATTGTATACCTAAATATTCATTATGAACCATGTTAGGATTGCTAATTCCTTGTATTGAAAGATAGAAACATAAAACTATTTTACGTACGTATATATTAGAAATTTGATGGAACAATCATATATTATATATATTATAGTTATATTGATGATATTTTAAGAAACAGAATAATAATTACAGAATTTATGAGAATGATATGATCAAGATAATTTATGGAATATAAAATAACAAAGGGATTTCTATTATTAGATGGGTTGTTTATTTCAAAATCAACTAAAACAAAGCGATCAAATTGACTACTTGAATTTTCTTATTTGAAAGTTTAATTTTAGATTAATGATGACATAACTTTGTATCCTATCTAAAAAGATATGATCGGGTTATAGTAGCTTAATACCTGTGCATTGTTCGGGTTAAGCATTTTACAATAAAAATTAAATAATAACAATACCAACTTCAAAACTAATAAAAGTTTTTTAAAAAAAAATAATAATAATAAGAAACTAAGAGCAGTCTCATTGTAAAAGATTTGTTGTTATTAACTTGCTATAGAGTTTTACACTCCTATAATGAAAGGAAATTATGTTAAAACACTATTTACACAAATACTTCAATCATGTGTACTAATTGAGATTGTTTTAAGTATTACTTGTAGTATTAAACCTTAGAAGAGTTCTGTATTAGCTAAAAATTGTTTTTTGACCGTATATTAATTGTGATTTGTGAGAATAATATGCATTAATTTAGACGACTTGATATCTATGGTATTATAATTTATCCTTAAATGGAATGACTTTTGGAATTTAGATGTAGAATATTTTACAAAGTTTTATTCTAAATTTGATTATCTAATATAATTATATTATTTTTGACGAAGAATAAAAATAACAATAAAAATAAATTTGACAAATTGAATTTGATGGCATTCTATCTTTTAATGAAAGCTACGAAATTTTATAAGCCACTAAATTATTCAACTTAATAAATGGATATATTCCATGTAAATTCTATTTTATTATATAGATAAAAATAAGAGACAATTATGGAATTTTAGTTTAACTCAAATTGATTTAATTAATATAATAATAAAATTAGTTAATTTTTAAATTATTATTTATGATGTCATCATCTCCTTACTTTTAGCTAACTTGATAAAATTAAATAATACTTGATGACTATTGGATGATTAAATCTTTGATAACATAATGAGATGTTTCCTATATATAATTTATTTAAGATTTCAATATGAATAAAAAAATCAAAAATTAACTTGTTCATCCTCGTGAAGAACAAAATGAGGAGCATACCATTATCTTCATAACAACATACAACATCAGGTCCTTTAATCACTTTTGAATTTTGGAACTATAAACCCATAACAACAACCTTATATTTCCAAATCAAAACCTTCGATTAAATAATCAAAACCAAAACCTTGATCTATCAATTGCAAAAAATTAACAACACATGAGTAATAGTATACATTATTAGTTGATTACTCATACGGACTATACATTATTACTAGTATATGGAATATCAATTCTTCACCAAGGTTGTAATTCATTAAACTCCAACGGATCCGATTCCACTGAGGTCGACTACAACAACAAACAGAAACATACCATCTACCATGAACAGAATCGGAGGAAACTTCTCATCTCGATCGCAACCATCACCAAAATAGTTCACATCTCGTTACGTCACCATCACCCGAAACCTTCACATCTTGTTAAACCGCCAACGGCATCCCTCATCTGGAAGCTATTTCAAACAAGCTCGACATCACCGGCGAACGTGCAATCTCCAGTTACCTTTCTGTGACACCCGTCAAATTAGGAATAGTTATTAGTTCCTAATCATTTCAAAACACATGTAATTAGTACTATGTATTAGGCTAATTTTATGTATCAATATATATATTGTTGAATATATATCAGTACGCGATTAAATTAAATCGTGCATTTTCAAATCGGTCAGATTCCGATTCATTTACACGGGCGTTGGTAAAAACAAATATTAAGTAATATGAAACTATTATTTAATATACTCAGTTTTTATTATATATTAATTCGATAATATATAAAGTATTCGTATCGTACAAAGTAAAAACATTCGCGACAAAACTTATAAATAATGTATTATTATTGGAAATAATTATTATTATTTACATTAGACAAAAATAAAACATATTCGTTTTATTCAATCTTACTCAAGCGCGACGAAACCATTCGAACCATATCCGTCATTCAAACTTAAAACAAAGATATATTTTTATATCTCACTAAAAGTATTTTTATAAAATACTTCGATTAAAAGTATATACGATTTCATTTTTAGAAATTTATCATTTGAAAATATTATACTACTTTTACGATCGGGTACAAAAACACGGGTATTTTGTGCTACGCGTGGGAGCCAATCAACTCCAATAATTGGAGTTGGCCGGTCTATTCTTCTTCTTCTCCTTCATTTCATCTTCATCATCGATCTATCTCTGCTCTCTCTCTCGATACCATCAAAAACACCAATCAAAAACAACAACATCAACCACAATCAACAACGAAGCAGCAGCACCAACTGTGGATCATCACCATCATCTTCTTCATCATCATCACCAAGCTTCATCTCCATTTTCAATTCCAAAATTTCATAAGTAAGAACACTTACTAATTTTCTTTAAAATTTCGTGTTTAAATAACATATATCATCATGTATTAGTGTTCTATCAAGTAGATTATGTCCAAAAATCGAACATATACTCGTTTTTCCAACTGATTTCGTGAACAGACCTGAAACTGGTCCCTGAGCCGAACGGCTGGATTTGATGAGCCGAACGGCTGGATTTGATGAGCCGAACGGCTGGATTTGATCAGCTGAACGGCTGGATTAGATCAGCTGAACGGCTAGGTCCTCCATAGCCGAACGGCTGGAATTCCATAGCCGAACGGCTAGGCGCTCCATAGCCAAACGGCTAGAGCTTTATAGCCGAACGGCTAGATTACTCAAACGGGACAATTTTTGTAAAAATGCCGAAGAATTTCACAAGTGTTTTCAGGGTAGCTCGATGAAAAATTTATTATAATGGATTGGGCTAAAAGTCACACGGTCACTCGAAAACGGCCCAATGATCAAGGCTATGTACCATAGCCTAGGCGGTTTTAGGCCTTTCGGGGTCGTCTAGGGGTCGAAAATGGCATATTTCAGTTTTAGGACCCGTACCAAATTTTGTAACCTATGAAATAAAATGTAACGGATATAACGAACTTGAGTAACAACTAAACTTATACGATACGACTTACACACGAAACACATATACTTTTATAAGTACAACAAATGATGTATAATAATAATTGTTTGAAATTAATATTACAAACCGTCACCAACTAGCCGTATACACTTTCTCAACTTCAAACATAAACATTAACCAAATGATTTGGACATAACTAGTTAATAGAACAACTAGCATAGATGGTCTGTTGAGACATCTAACCAATTAAACCTTGCGCGTTTAATACGCCCGGTAGGTTTCAACATCTAATCATTAAAACCTTGCGCGTTTAGGATGCCCAGCAGGTTTCAGTCGTTGGAGACGACATCATTTCTCTTGTAAACCATCAATTATGCTTGATAGCATCTCATTAGACTCAGGTGAGTCTCATAGCGCCTATTTTACTGTTTTTAACCCAGGGGTGGGGATACATGCTTGTTTTGTTTTACATGTGAACGCAAGTATCTAAATATCACTATAGATTGCATGAGTTGTTTTCTCTAATCGTTTTAAGTCCTCTAGCATAGTTTGGTAATACTTTGTAGCGTGAATGTTAGTGTATGGTACCATATGGGACTGACAATCCCCGTCCGGGTCAGCAAGCACTGACTGGTCAAACGGACGCATTATCATTTGTTCAAACGTGTGTTGATTAGGCACACGCATAGAGGCACCCTCACTCAGGCACTTAATTGTGATCCTGACACCTCAGTTAAGCTCAGACTATGTGCTCATGGCAGTTATATACATCATTTATCAATTACTTATTTGTTTAAATACAAATATTCATACTTAAATCTTGCGGTTCATACAGTACACTTTATCATTAAACCTGTGAGCTCACCAGCTTTTAGCTGACCATTTTAGCGTGTATTCTCAAGTTCGCAGCAGCATTAGGTCTGCTCACTCAGGATGCCCATTAGCTCGAGTCGCATTCAGACATCAAGAGATTGTCATGCATTACTATATTTTGTATAATTTAGTTATGCCATAGAATCTCTACCATTTGGCTCAAGAGCTTTTGTAAACTATATTATAACAGTGTAAAACTTTTATAATATCAATGTATTTCGTAAAATGATGCATATAGAGTCGTTCATTGTATGCCTTGTGTGCTTGATATTTGATTAGTCGCGCCCCGAACCGACCCGCTTCCGTATCATAAGTTGGGGGTGCGACACTTTCCGACAGATCCTTTGTTCAAGCAGAATGTTGGATTAATAAATCCAGAGTTTCGATTTATGGTTTTAAATTTTGTGACGAGGATGAATCGATTGTGACTGGGGTAATTGTTTGGGTTAGTGTTTTGATCTCACCGTTGTATTTTGTTCTTGTTTAAGTTAATATATAAGATGAAGAAATTCAAATTTTAAAAATGAGATTTGATGAATTTAAGATCTCGATGACGGTGATGATCCGATGAAGAAAGAAATGATATAAATTTTCTATTTAGTTTGTTGAAAAGGAAATAAGGAAATGATTGTTTTGTTAAAAGAATTTTAACGTAAAACTAGCACTTTAATCCGCGCAATGCAGCGGCGATAAAAGATTTTGTTCACAATAGATTTGTTTAAGGACATGTCGTACTTGAGTTAAAGAAAAGATAATACATTATTTTATATGCATTATATTTCCGATGAATCTACACGACGATGATAATTCTCGACACAATATGAAATTTTACACGGAAATGAATAAGGAAGGATAATATTATCAGGTCTCAACCCGCCGACTCGTTTAATTTTCTTAATGGTTTGAATTAAAGTCCAGGTTAACGGGTTGACCCTCCAACCAGCACAATGCAGGTCGTATCTGGTTTGGTTACTTTTGACTCGTTAACCCGTTTATCAAATTATTTTCAGGTTTAGATTGTAAACTTTAGACCCGCAAACCTAACTTGACCCACATCATAATCCCTAATTATAATATTTAATAGTTAAATAAACTAATATATAAATATTTAATATAGTTATAAAATGCTTCCAGTTATGCATTTAGCGTTGTATAAACTAATATGGTAAATTATACTTCTTTCAAATCAAATGGTTAATCCTTTATATAGTACTGATATATTAACTTTTATAATTACTTGGAGGGTTTGGCACACGTTAAGCCTCATTTAATGAAGTTGAAATTTTCTTAAATATCATAATCTGTAATTAATATGTGTATAAAAAAGGTTAAAAATACATTAAATTAATGAGTATTAAATGCAAATCATAATATTTAAGAAAATTTAAACTTCATTAAATACGGCTTAACGTGTGCCACGGGGGCACACGTTAGCAAAACCCTTACTTGGATTCACTTTAAATGTTTAATTGTTGAATAACATATTTAACTGATGTATTAAATAAATTTGATGTATTATTGGTTATGTTATGGTGACATATTCTTTATATATAAAAGATAAAAATATATAAAAAAATAAAAGTGAGTTATAATTTGTAAACACTATATGATTTTTCATTAATACTTATATTAAAACAAGCTTAACATGCATTTAAACATTCATTAATGTTTATATAAGTTATTAAAAAGACAAATATTAATGAGTTTATATTTGTAACCACAAAATATTTATTAGATATTAAATTTTATAATAAATTGCATTTATTTAAATGTTTAAAAGTTGAATATAATAGTCAAATGGGTGAGGTTCCTGGGAGAAGGGGTAAAAGTGAGGGAAGGGAGAGAAGCCAATGAGAAGGTGACAAGTGTCTCCTCATTTCTCCACCTTTTTTATTCATTTCCCCATCTTTTTTTATTTCTCCACCTTTTTTTATTCAATTCTCCCTCTTTCTTCATTTCTCTACTTTTTATTAACTATTTCCCTTTTTAATTTATTTTTATTAAAAAATTATTATAAAAAAAAAAGATTTTAAACTTAAAAAAAAAATATTAAACATGTAAAAATTTAAATAACACTTTTGTTAAAAAAATAATTAAATAAAATTTGCTAACATTTTTCTAGAAAAAATTATCACTATAAAAATCTAAAAATTAATTTTTAACCTTTATTCCTGTTTAGTTTTTTCTTTTTCTTATATAATTTTCAAATATATGACGCACCAGATATTATATATAACGATGCACATGAATATAAAAAACAAGATGCAATAAAACTAAATTATTATTGTGTTCACCAACATTATAACTATGATACATCGATTTTCTGAATATGATGAATCGAGTATTTAAATATCATGCATCAACTTTCAAAATATACTATAAAACATCGTTATTGAATTAAAAAGTGGTGCATCATATTTATAAAACATAGTTCATCATAGTCATAAAAAATTGTGCATCGATTGTTTAAAAATATCATGCATTGACTTTCAAAATCTACTATAAAATATCGTTATTGAAATAAAATGGTGGTCCATCATAGTTATGGTGGTCCATTAAAATGGTGCATCATAATTATAAAATATGGTGCATCATAGTTATAAATATGACGCTCCTACTTTTAGATATACGATAAATATCATTAGTGTATAAATCTTGGTGCATCATAGTTATAGAATATGGTGCATCATAGTTATAGAATATGGTGCATTATAATTTCAAAAAGTGATGCATCATAGTTATAAAACATGGTTTATCATAGTTATAAATAATGGTGCATCGAGTGTTTAAAATATCATGCATTGACTTTCATAATATACTATAAAACATTATTATTAAATTAAAAGGTGGTGCATTATAGTTATAAAACATGGTGCATCATAATTATAAAATATAGTGCATCATAGTTATAAATATGACGCTTTGACTTTTAGATATAAACATTATTAGTGTATAAATCTTGGTGCATCACAGTTATAAAATATAGTGCATCATAATTTTAATTGTACGATACATTGAAATTATAATTTTATTATATTAGAATATTTTATTAAAAGTATGAATACGGTGTATCACATAAGTGTTTTTTTTTGTAAAACTATATATAAAATTGTATTTATATATAATAATTTGAGGTAAAATAACTACAGAAAAAAGGTTGAAAACGCGAAAAAAAACAAAAAAAATTATAAACAAGTCGTGAAAAAGGTTAACCGAAAAGGCTGAAAAACGCAAAAAAAAAAAAAAAAAAAAAGGCACAATAACAAGAACTCTAAAAAATGCAAAAAAAAAAATTAATTTTTTTTTAAATACGAAAAAGTAAAAAAAAAATATATAAAAAATAAAACTAAACAAATTTAAGAAAAAAATGGAGGAGAAATGATAATGATGGAGAAATGATAATGATGGAGAAATGAAGAAGGTGGAGAAATAAAAGAGGTAGAGAAATGGAGGAGGACACTTGTCACCTCCCCATTTGCTTCTTTTCCTTCACTCCCTAAACCTCTTCCTTACAAGAACCAATATCATAGTCAAAAAGGTAGAATAGTAATTTAATATTACTCCCTTTAAGACTATACATCAAATACATTATAATATAATATAAATAAAAGAGTGATAAAAACTCCAGCCAACTCACTTTTATAAGAAATTTAAAATGCCACATATTCTAGGTTTATCGGCCCGGTACCAAATTGTGACACCCCGCAAATTTCGATATAATTACGTACAGTAAACACGTGCATGTCTTAGTCTAAAACCCTGCTTAGTGAATTCACAAACTATTTTTATGAGGTAAGTCTAGCAAAGCCCAATATTTTAATACGTATAGTATTACTATTTTCGTAATTGGTTATAATTATGCGTGAAATTATCGAAACGAGTCCGACGAAACAAATATGTACGTTGGTGATACAAAACTTATAAATAACGTAAAACTATATTTATAGTAGTTATTTAAACAAAAATATTATGCTAAACGATATTGCATAACGATAAAATGTAAACGATTATACGTTTATAATAAAACGTATCGTGCGCGACACAAATATACGAATCGAGCCTGACTACTAAACGAGTTAAAATTTATATTTTGTAAACTAAAAATAAAGAATTTAAATAACACTTCGAAATAAATATTAACGTTTTAAATGACCGCTAACTAAAACAAAAACAAACTAACGTGAAACGATTTAAACACTAAGCGCGATTAACGGGTTAATATCCAAAATATCTACACAATAATTAGGGGGACAAAGCATGAGCAATGCCCATACTTTTTCCTTGACCAAAAATCTGCCATACTTTGTTGACTTGGGTGAAACCGTCCATCACCACCCCTTTATGTGCTCCCCATATTTCTTGATTGTTTGGACAAGTTAAACACAAGAATACAATACATTATACTTTCACCGACTCATTTCTCCCATTTCTTTCCCTCTCCCTCTCAGCTGAAAACAGCCCAAAAACACCTCCCATCATCATTATCTTCATCATAATAATCATCTTCTTAACCATCAAGACCTAGCATGGAACAAGGAGGAACAAGCTTTAGCATCATCATCTTCTCATTTCTTCATCTTAAATCCTTGTAAGGATCCTTGATCTTTCACTAATATTGTATGTTTTTAGCTTAATAACATGTTTGTTGTTCATCTCATGAAAGATCTTGTACAAAAATATAACAAAAACTAAGAAAACATAACCTTTGGTGATGTCGACTTCTTGGACAGATTTTTTAGTCTTAGTAGAAAAATCATATAAAATCATAAGAGTTGAATTAATGCATGAAACTAGCGCCAAAATCTTCGTATTTTCGTTAGCTACAACTTTCGTGTTGAAGGTTTTCTCCAGAAACTCACGAATTTTTTCCGAGAACTCGATTTGTACACTGAACTCATCACTAGCCGAAATCTGGAACTTGTTTGATTCATGACACTTTTTAACTAACTTAGAAACCCCTAATAATCATGAAAAAAATTTATATTGGAAGTAGTTAACATATGTAGGATTGTTGTGTAAAAAGTTTGGAATCTTTCGTGAAGATTTACCTAGTTAAATCGCGTGGACAAAATCGTACAAAAACTGAAAATACACTTTCGGGGGCTGTTTTGGGCTCGGAATAAAAAACGACGTTTTTGGTTAACCACGAAATGCAACGACAATTTTTCCGAGCTCTATAAACATATTTAAGGTGTTCCTAAAAATTTCAGGTCAAACCGAACCCGTTTGACCAAGTCAACCGAAACGAGTCTCGGTATAAAAAACGTGAAACGAAATGTAAAACCTTAGATTTTTGCTCGAAACAAATGTTTTAAGTGTTTTACTATGAAACTTGAACAAAATCGAGGTTTGTAACATTTACGAAAAATGATACTTTTATATTTACGTTTAAAAATGAAAACGAAAACTATATACATATTTACTCAAATGTCCACTATATATTTATATATATATATATATATATATATATATATATATATATATATATAAAACGAACTAACAATATATATATAACGAATAAGTTATATATATATATATATGTGATATAACTCGCACACTCTATATACATATACTTTTAAAAAGTATACCACAATATAAACATAATAATAATAATAATAAGCTACATAATTATTATTACGAAACCATCACCAACATAACGTACAAACTACAAACAATAATGATCTTTCGACGAGTGAACGAATAACATGTTATGGTGTTTAGCCATACACTTATATAAATTGTCTTATACGTTTAGGACATTAGAGACCTTACTTGGGCTTAAGCTTTGCTAGCACTCACATACCGAGCTCACGAGGTGAGTTCACAGCCTCACTTTCTACTATTTTACTGCTATCAACTTGGGGTGAAAAACATAGACAACTGCTTTTAATATTGCCATAACATACCATGATTTTATAATTGCTTGTATGCTTTTATACTCTGTACTATGAACTACTTTGCTGCTGTTTGTACGAACTACTTGGAAACTGTTTTGCGAACTACTTAATGCTTGATTTCTATGACTTACTATGAACCTTGTTACATGAACTACGTTATCTTTGATTTAAGAACAAATTACGAGCTATACTTGGGAACTATATTTTGGGCAAACATCCCACCTAAATTATTTATTTTGGGTTACGTCACAAAGAAAACTATTTATTTTGGGTAGCGTCTCAACGAATCCGTGTTATTGGGTAACGTCCCAACGAATCCATGTTATTGGGTAACGTCACAACGAAACTGTGTTATTGGGTAACGTCCCAACAAATCTGTGTTATTGGGTAATGTCCCAACGAATCTGTGTCATTGGGTAACGTCCCAACGAATTTATATTTTAGGACAACATTCCTACAAAACTATATATTTGGATAACATTACAACGAAAACTATATATTTGGATAACATTCCAACAAAACTTTGTTAGTATACTACTTTCCTACAACTAATAGGATACGACTTTCCTACCACTACTATGATACTTACTTTCCTACAATTTGTTTTGAACTGTAATTGGATAACGTTCCACAAAACTTCGTTAAACTGTTATGGCAATAACTATTTGTGAACATGTTTGACTGATCAACTATTCTTGTAAACATAAAACGTGTGAATTCACTCAACATTATGTTGACCTTTTACTATGTTTTTCAGGGAATTAGTTGTACATATAAGCATGCATACTATAGAACTAGGCGACCCACGACGAAATAGGATGTCTTCCTTCTATGCAACACTAATCATAAACTCTGATATGCATGATGTCTAATGGTGACGTTAGCACCCCCGCTCAATCTAATACTTCCGCAAACCATCTGATAATCATAATTACAGATTTTGGGGTTGTGACACAAACAGTCGGTACCGGTTCGGTACTGGTATGGTACCAAACTCACCCTTAATATCGGGTTATCAGGTAACCGATTACCATATTACTCACATCAGTACAAATTTTCCTGATTCGTTGCATACCTTAGCAAATTATTTGATAAGTTGCATACTTAGGATACCTTAACAAATTATTTGGTAAGTTACGAGTATTTTGTGCCCGTTCATTGTCGATTTTTATAATTTACCGTCGTCTAAAAATTACACCACCACATTTGGCACATAACAGTCTCGCTTCTTTTAAGTTTTAACAAAAAAGTCGTTTGATCATATCACAGATTTAATCAATTTGATTTGATCTCATCAACTCACGATTTCAAGTCAGTTGAATCTTCTGCTACTGTATTCCAATTGGAATCACAGATATGGATGACATGGATGATGATTCATTATTCGAGGGTATGGTACTCTTCAACCCTACTTCTTCTTCACAATTACCACTAGAATTACCTGTAATTAATGTTAATAATAATAACAACAATTCTATTGAACTTCCCAATCACCGTGAAAATAATCATCAACAACCTCAATCCCCTACTCCGGCGGCAGTCACAACCACCGCCGGAGCTTCAATTGAGCCACTGGATGAGAATCTCTTCTCTGATCTAACCCTAATTCAACCTCAATCCCAAAATGACGACGTTTTGTCCTCATCTCTCGATCAGACTCCTGTTTCGCCATCATCTTCATCAACTTCATCACGTAGTACAGTTGATGTTGTTAATGCTACTACTACTACAACATCTGCAAATGCAACATTATTAGCATCGCCGTCACAAGGCACGATTAATCGATCTCTTTCGTCACTGAATTCGTCTACTAGGAAGAAGAAGAAAGCTGGATTACGGATCGGATTTGGCCGAGCAGCTCAATCGCATGACTCCACTGTTGATGTGGATGAACTGCGGCTGCAGACTGCGCCTGTGGTTGTTTCTGAAGAAAAAGCTGAACCGGTTGTAGAAAAACAGGAAAATCAGATCCAGGAAGAATCTGGCATTAGTTCGGAAATAACAGTAGCAGAAACAACTACTGATGAGGTCCAAGAACAGGTTTTATCGGTAATAGATGTACCACGAGAAGAAGAAGAGGTTACGCAAGTTGAAAAGATGGAGATTTCGGTTGAGACGAAGTATGAGCAGATTAAGAAACAGATTTCTGAGAAGCTTGATTGTGCTCATAAAGGGGTGTCTAATGTGTCTGCTAAGCGGAAGGTATTGATTAGGAATAGGAGGAAAGCTGTGGAGGAGTTGAACATTGCGTTGGGAAAGTATAAGGAAACGGAGAAAGAGTTGGAGGAAGCTGTTGAGTCTGAGGATTTCGAGACTGCTGAACGGGTTAGTGATAGTCTTGCATCAGCTGAGAAGAACAAGGAGCTTCTTTTGATTGCGCTGAGAGAAGCTGAAGCTGAATGTGATGCTGTTGATGTTAAGATGCAGGAGGCTTTGGAGCAGCAGATTGTAATCGAAGAGGAATGTGCAGCTCTGCTAGAAAGCTTTGCAGTGGTGAGTTTTCTATTCTTTTTATCAAATATTATATTTGGTTCATTTGTTCAATATTAGGACAGGCATTTGTATGTTATCATGCTGCTCTTTATTATCAAAATAGGAATGGGCATTCTTATATTGGGACTTCATGACTTGATGCATCGTAGACTCGTTAAGTGGCTGTTTAGTGCGAGTAATTTCATCTTATGAATAAGTGTTTAACAGCAGAATTCACTTGATGTTTCTGCGATTTTCTGCCTTGACGGCCTATGTTTATAATGATAAAAAGGGCTCGATAGAGAGAACCCACCGATCTCTTAAAAACAAACCTTTAAACTGAATTCTATGTAGAACACAGGCATACTCTTACATATTCATTCCAGGATCGTTCATACATATCAAACATCATGCATCATGTTATCAATCATCATACAAGAATCAACATCAGGAGAATAAGAAAAGTGGGTTTAACCCTCTGTATATTAATCTTTTTGATTTCTGGGTTGCTTACAAAACGTTACAGACATACATGTACATACACACTGAACAGACACCATGAAGGGTTGCGATGCTTCAACTAATCGGTTATAATGAACCGATGCAACCTTTAACTAATAACTACCCTAACTGTCGTTGCCTTCTAGTTTCCTGCGTACATGATTGTTGGCCCAAACCAGAAAACACAACGAGCTTTATTTGACCCACTTGATAATTTTTGGCCCATTTGACATTAAAACTTCCGACATATTCCCCCTAATGTCAAATGCCAAAACCTTCAATCTTCTTGTTCCTTGCAGTCTTCAAACTTGGGTACCGGATCTTCAATGTTTATGATCGTATGATCAGTTTCTTGCTTGCTTTGAAACACAAGGTATCTCTTTCTAAAATCCACGAAGGTTTCTTTCTTGTCTTGAATCCACGAAGGTTTCTTTCTTGTCTTGAATCCACGAAGGTTTCTTTCTTGCTTTGAATCCACGAAGGTTTCTTTCTTGCTTTGAATCCACGAAGGTTTCTTTCTTATGATCGTATGATCAAACTCTTACTTGCTTTGAAACGCTATGGTTTCTCTTACTTGTGAAACTCTATGGTTTCTCTTACTGTTGAAACGCTATGGTTTCTGAAAACACTAGGTTTTCTCTTACTTTCTTACTTTGAAACACTAGAGTTGTTTCTTACTTACTTACTTGGAAACGCTAAGGTTTCTAACAACACTATGTTTCTGTCTTACTTTCTTACTTAGACAATCCGCCAGCCATGGTTGTCTACTTCGTACTCGTACTGAACTTACTCCGTTTAGGTGTTGCCCGGTCTTTTGCAACTCCTCGGTTTTCTTACTTTCTTACTTGTTATGTAAACCACAATGGTTCGGTTTCTTACTTGCTATTTTGTAATTTTAATCTAAAGTGAAAGGGTTTTTTCTTGAGATAAAAAGTACAAAACTTGTTTTATCTTACTTTCTTCAATAGATTTGGGATTATATCCTGTTGATTTTCTAATCAATAAATCATGTAAAATAATTACTTAAAATCCCCCTTTCTTACTTTTTCTAGCCCTTTCCTACTTCTTCTTCCCCTTTTCTTTTCCCTAATATCTAAAAATCTAATTCTAATTTTTTAGATTAAAAGATCAAAAACAGTGAATACCAAAAACAAGTCGTTCTTTTTCTTTTCCTTTTCTGATCGATGCTCCTGATGTTCTTGATGTTCTTCTTCAATCGATGCCTTGGTTCCTTTCTCTGATCTTACTCCATTCGACGAATTTGAACAGGTATTCTCCTTCTTTCTTTCTTACTTGATTGATTCAACTTGAATCAAATCTGCTTTCTTCATTCGTTCTTGCGGGTGATTCTTTGAATGATAATTGCAACATGATTCATTCGATGTTTGATTACTTGCTCTGATACCACTGTAGAACACAGGCATACTCTTACATATTCATTCCAGGATCGTTCATACATATCAAACATCATGCATCATGTTATCAATCATCATACAAGAATCAACATCAGGAGAATAAGAAAAGTGGGTTGAACCCTCTGTATATTAATCTTTTTGATTTCGGGGTTGCTTACAAAATGTTACAGACATACATATGTATACACACTGAACAGACACCATGAAGGGTTGCGA
This sequence comes from Pseudognaphalium luteoalbum, assembly GCA_963422505.1. Classification (NCBI taxonomy): domain Eukaryota; kingdom Viridiplantae; phylum Streptophyta; class Magnoliopsida; order Asterales; family Asteraceae; genus Pseudognaphalium; species Pseudognaphalium luteoalbum. Next base: position 49,445,733 of record OY730194.1, read on the forward strand.
TGCTTCAACTAATCGGTTATAATGAACCGATGCAACCCTTAACTAATAACTACCCTAACTGTCGTTGCCTTCTAGTTTCCTGCGTACATGATTGTTGGCCCAAACCAGAAAACACAACGGGCTTTATTTGACCCACTTGATAATTTTTGGCCCATTTGACATTAAAACTTCCGACATTCTATGCCTGCTTACATTTACAGTCGTGGCTTACATATAAAGGCTACAGAAAATAACTGCTCAATAGATAACTACTCCTAAATGCCAGAGAACTACTCCTAAATACTAGCATCATGATAATCATGGGTTACTCCCATGTTATCCTAAACTACAATAAAAATAAATTAAGATAAACTTTCTAATTAAACATTAACTACGATAATAATAATAATAAGGGAATTGATAAAAGAGACCCTAAGGGCTTTGGATAAGAGATTTTTTTTTTAAAATATTACTTTAAATAGTCAGACATGAATCGTCCAGGAACTGACATTTGAAAATATTTGAAAAAAGAAATGGGAAGTTACATTTTATCAAAACAAATTCAACGGAAGTTGGAAGAGAAACGTGGGAGTATGGGTGATGTATTTTCAAACATTTGATTTTTCTTTTATTTTTTAGAATCCCTTATCCAAGGCCCTTAGGGCTTCTTTTATCATTTCCCTAATAATAGCAGTTAGATAACAGTCCTAAGTCTGCAGGTTTCTTCCTACAGGTCATAACATCACTTCCCCCATTAAGATTGTGCGTGTCCTCAAGCACATGATGATATATGAGCCACTATTAAGTAACCCCCTTCTGGATATCCTCATCTGAACTTTGACCATTAATTTCATCTTCATCGACCCCCTCTAGCAAGAAAAGCAGTTTAAATTGATGCCCCTTTGTATAAATTTCATCACAATTAAAGCAAAGTCCCTTGGCCCGCCTCTCCTCTTTCTCCGAATGGGTCAGACTTTTAAAAACCTTCTTGTTGGAAGGAGATGGTGGTGTGGAACTAGATGATGCTTTTGACACAGAGTTTGTGATTTCCCTTGAATCACAACGTTTATTATGTAAACGACCTAGACGCATAGCCTGGGTCAAGTCTGCAGGCCTATGCAATTCAACTTCTACTGCAATGCTTTCCTGTAACCCGCTAATATAGATATCTACTTTCTGTTGAGGACTGAGGTGGCCCGATCTTGTAACTAATTATTCAAACTTGCGTTGCTAGTCCTCATACTGTTGGTTGAAGTTTGCAAAGTTCTCCCAGTTTATCTCCAAGCACAACAGGCCTAAATCGAAGATGACATTGGCGTTTAAATTCTTCCCATGAAATTCCAGGGATGTCCCTATCCACTTTGAGAAACCAAACTTGTGCATCTCAATCAAGATGGTAGCATGCTATCTCCACCTTCTCTGCCTCTGGAATGTGTTGGTGACGAAAATAATGTTCACAACGACTCAACCACACCAAAGGATCGTTTGTACCATCATAAACCGGAAATTCCAATCTGCCATACCTTGGAGTTTGGAATTGATTCCTTGGATGGTTGTTAATATGTGTTTGATCTCCCTGATTGACACTCTCGTATTCTGGTTGTGGAGATTCTGTTTGCAGGGCTACCATGCCTCGTGATAACTCTTTGAGACGGCCAGAAATCTGCTCTCGTTCTGCGCGGTCCTTTTGACGATCCTCCTGGTACATCTTCAAGAATGCTTCAAACTTATTCTCCAGATTGTTGCTTGTTGCACCAATAACTCTCTGCTCTGATACCAAGTTGTTATGGTCCTGTGTTTGTGATCGAGTTATAGGATGGTTAACAGCAGAATTCTCTTGATGTTTCTGCGATTTTCTGCCTTGACAGCCTATGTTTATAATGATAAAAAGGGCTCGATAGAGAACCCACCGATCTCTTAAAAACAAACCTTTAAACTAAATTCTATGCCTGCTTACATTTACTGTCGTGGCTTACATATAAAGGCTACAGAAAATAACTAACTGCTTAATAGATAACTACTCCTAAATGCCAGAGAACTACTCCTGAATACTAGCATCATGATAATCATGGGTTACTCCATAGTCACATAAATCGCTACAGTACCCACGATCTGCGATCTAGATCGCACGTTCCCAATCGCGGTACGATCGCGTTTCAATTGCTATCCAGATCGCGTTCAAATCGGTGGTCAACGCCGGCCCAAATCGTTGGTCAAATAGTTCCAATCAGTCTTCAAATCGTCGATTGGAACGTGTAATTGAACGATTTTGAACGATAAAAATGTCGATTGGAACGATTAATCACATACTTGAACGCGATTTTGAACGATTAAGGTCCAATCGATTGAAGTCCAATGGGCTTAGTGGCGGTCCGTTCCTTCAATAACGCGGTCCAATCGACGAATCATGTATCTGACGCATCGATTCCAGCTTCTGATTTCACACTTATCAACCATAAATGATGATTAAATTCACATCCCAGCATCTATTAATTTGTTTAGAACTTTCAATTTCATATATCAGAGTATCAGACATCCCTTCTCTTTTTTTTTTTTTTTTTTAATCTTGTTATTCAAAAAGATGAATCAAAAAGATGAATCAAAATCATTGCTTGATGAGGTAACATTTGTTGGAGCCGGAAATAGCAAAAATGCAGGGGGAGCAAAAGTTTGGGTGTGTAAGCACTGCAAGTTGCAGTTTACGAGCTCATATTCTAGAATACATACTCACTTATTTGGAAATCAGCCAGGGAAAAAAGCAGAAATTCGAAGGTGTAGCGCTTTTGAAAGAAATGGGATATGACTCCTGAAAATACTTACATAGAAGGACCAAGTTCGAGATTGGAAGACATGGAATGGGAAAATCTTGATGAAGATTAGAAGGGTTTACTTTTGAAAGTATTGATATTAATATAGTATGAAGTTTGGTAAATTGGTTGTGACTTGTAGATTTATAAGAAATATAGGAATTAATATTATTACTTATTGGGTACACCGTACCATGTTATATGGTACATCGTACCGAAGCGATCCGGAATGAGCCTACTCCCCTCCGTACCGAATTTTAGAAATTAGCGAACCGCGTTCCCGATGCTCGTTCCCATACCGGAGCGTACCGCAATCTATGTGACTATGGGTTACTCCCATGTTATCCTAAACTACAATAAAAATAAATTAAGATAGACTTTCTAATTAAACATTAACTACGATAATAATAATAACAGTTAGATAACAGTCCCAAGTCTGCCAGGTTTCTTCCTACAGGTCATAACATAAAAATATACGTTGTTGCTATTATTATATATGGACATGTGATTGATATTTAATCAACTATCTGAAATAGGAAAATATACAAATTTGACTTACTTTCAGAGGCAATCATTTCGCCAAAGTGACCTACTTCTTAGAGAGAGGTTCACAGTTTGCTTTAATAAAGCTTGACTTCACCATGTAAATAATACCGTTAAAAAAACTTATACAGACTCCCATGATTATGGAAATAACATTTTTGCCATATTTAACTAAGGAAACAGCATAATTGTGACATTACTTAAGGAAATAGCATAATATCCGAACTTGGTACGATGTTTCAAAGATCCTAGTTCTTTGGTATGGATTAGAAACCTAGCTTGTGTACTATACTCCTGATCCTAGCTGCCACCAGAAAAAGTGGCCAAATAAGCCATAAGCCATCATCTACCCGTAGCTATCCTAATTTAAGATCCTAACATGATGTTATTGACAACATAATCGACAGCCATAATCAAACCAAACCCTGAATCATGGTGATAAAATCACCCAATCATCATAAAGGATTTGTAATTAATATGTTAAGCATAAGAAAATCTCTAATAGGTTAAATTGTGTGAGAAAGTGAATATACTTCAACCCAAATTTAAAGAGAGATGTTAATGATTATCACTTGATAGCCAACGTTGAGGGACACTCAAACTTGATCCTTCAAGCTGAGGTGAGGATAAAAAATTTCTGAACAGTCAGGAGATAGTGAAGTTATTGTTCAAAACAAGATTAGAAAGCCAACTAAGCTAGCGACCTGTGTAATACACAGGTTGGAATAATATTCTTTGTTAATAATTGTATTCAAAATAAAAAGTGAAACATTATATATTACGATAACATAACTATGGTTTAAATTAATTGTTGGCTCTAAAGTTATTTTTTATTGAGAAGTTCAGTTCTCTTATTATTCTTGCTCATATCTTAGAACATGACATATGGTGGCTAGAAAACATATTTGACTATCTATTAGAATAGAAGAGAAGATTTGTATTAAGAGGTGGCAAACTGGAGTAGATAGGCCGGGTAATGGCTGAAACAAGTAGTTTTATGATACAGGTAAAAAGGGGCCCGTTGGTTGGCCTACCGGTCAACACTTCTTTCCTTATTTTATAATTAATTAATATATCAAGTAAGACTAAAGTAAAAGAGAAAATATTTCTAGAGGTGGTAAAATGAAACTAGTCAGGCGCACATTGTGAAATGGTTGAAAACAGGTAGTTCGAATATGGGTAGACCCATCAGCACTTCGTTTCTCATTCTATAAATAATTTGTACTGAGTAAGACTTGTAAAAAATGAGATCGGTACAACAATAATCTAGTTAATAAAATATAAAGGTTAAGGAGGTTTTAATCATTTGAAAACACTTTAGGTGACTTTTGACCCTATTTGAGCTGCTAGCCGCATTTGAGCCGTTTATAATTTAGCTAAGCTTTAAAAAACTCATCTGTTGTACCCATTAAAGATAGAATACATATCGACCCATATTTTATACAAATGGGTTGAACTGGCACCTCTATATTTATCACATCCTTACTCCAAGTTGCCAAGTACGAGAATATCATTATAGGCTCTACTCATGCAGATGAAGAGGCTCTAGTTTAAGCTATGGTAAAAATTATTAGAGAGAACTTGGATGAATAAAATGTTGTTTCTGGTTTTGTTTCCAAGGAGTGTTAAGCATATTGATTTGGTTGATTCCCCGGATTTACTCGAAGTATCTGCATTTGTCAACTTCAGATTAGTCGTTTGGTTTCTTTCAATCCAAGGAGAAACCTTACATGACAACTTCATACATACGTGTCTACAAGAAGATTGCAAAATCTATCAATAATTTCTTACAGTAAAAAGGTTCATTTCTGTAATTGATGGGAGAGTGAGCAGGCCCAATTTGTTAGAGCAAAATTATCATTATGTGAGAATGTCTGTTAGGATACCAGTGACTATTTTCCGATTGTTATTAGGATGTTGGTTATTATTTATGTTGATCTGCTTCAGAGATGTAATGTTAGAATCTTTTTATTGATTGAGATGCAAGTCTTTACAATTGGTTAGTAGATGATTGAGATTACCCATAAAGATCTTAGGGTCTATTTGGTGTGAAGACCTGTTGTTTGATTATGATGCTTTGTTGAGTATCTAAATTTTACTTTTGTTAGCAACCTTGTATTACTGAATAAAGTAATTTGGATTTTTTTTTTCTCAGGATGCTGATCGTGATGCAGATTCTGTTATATCAAATGCCGAAACTAAGACATCAGAAGAAATGGAGAAGTGGCTTTCCTTATCTGAAGCTTCAGAGCTGAAGAAAATGCAAGTGGAAATCGAGTCCTGTGTTCTATCAGGAGTGCGCCAAGTGTTGGATGATTCCATTGAACATGTAATCAAGGACGACAAAGAAGAAAGTCAACTTCTTCAGAAGAAAAAAAAGATCTTAGCAGAAGAACTACAAGAATTACTTGATTTAGTCAAACTAAAAGAAGCAGAAATATCAGAAAACGATTCAAAAATTGAGAATGTTGAGAAAAAGATGGCTGATGCTGTCTCTAGCTTCCACGAGGCACAAACAAATATTCACTCAAAATCTGAAAATCTTCAATCAGGCATCTCTAAGCTGGAACAAGAAAATGATGATTTGGCAAGAAGAAAGAAGGAAATTGATGATTTTCACCTTCAGGAAGAAACCAGAGGCTCAAAAATTAAGGAACTCAGCCAAACTTCAGCAGATGAAGCTCGGATGTACCAAGAAGTCATACAGCTACGTAAGAGTTTAATAAAATACATCTCAAAATTACGGGAAGATAAAACAAGGCTAGCTAAGACAGAGCAGAAGCTGTTTGATGATGTCCAAATTCTCAAACAAGATATAGGTGCCATAAGAGCTTCTCTTCAGGTTACTCCTTAAACCCAGAGAATATAATTCTAACTCAAATTCTAAGTTCCTTTAGTCAGGATTCAAAGTTTTTGCCACTTTCGGTTTAAAATTGCAGTCCACATATGGAGAAATGTTGTATTAGTTTCAAATACTTGCAGTTCTTGACATGTCGTCTGTATCTATCAAGCTGTTATTATTTTAAGTGGATGTGACTAGATGGGCGGGTCACACAGGTGGGGTACATGATAAACTGGGTTGGATTAAAACGAGAATGAGTCATGTTTTAGTACAGGTTGAAATGGGCCAGGTCAGGTTAAATCGAACGGCAAATACTTGTGTCCATTTTTTGTAATAATTAATTGATTAATGCCTCGGTTATTTTCATATAGACATTATTAGCATGGTAATTATCTACATCCCCAAATAAAAACAATACGATATATGCAATACAAACCGAGTTTGGATTACTTTTACTTGGCCCTTTTTGATATTTAATAAACCCAAATCGACCCATTTGTAAGTTGAGAATTAAATTGCCACATAGATTTTTTTATGTGATTATAGATCCGACACATGATGAAATATTGTGCTACCGTTATAGTTTCTTATTGAATAAAAAGCATGTTTTTGCAGCTATACAGTTCTTTAGACTAATTCTGATAATATTTTTAGGATCTATCTTCAACGAAATCTGGAACTCACCGGGCAATTGAATCTTCCAACCAGAGGCTTCTATTTATAGACAAAAGAGTCCCTGAGATAGAATCAGAAAAGAGAGTGGCCGCTACTGCTAGAAATTTTAAAGAAGCAGCACGGATAGCCAATGAGGCAAAGGCATTGTATGTTGAGAAAGAAAGTCTGCAACTTAAAATAGAGGAAGCCATGGCTGATCTTAAGAAATTAGAAGACGATATTAACAACAATGTGGAGATATTACATGAAAAAGAACAAAATATATCATTAATGGAGAAGGAATTGAAAATTGTTAGATACCAACGGTTAATTCTCGTTGCTGGTGCTGCCATGGCTGAAAGATCGGCTGCCATTGAGTTGGGTGATGTTGAAGAAGCTGATATTTTGTTAAAGGAAGCTCAGGCTGCAGATTTTGAAGCAAAAAAGATTCGGGAAACTTGTAAAGAGGAAGAGTTTGATAGTGTCCCGAATTCATTCATTTCTATGGTACTTGTTTCAACTCTTGATAGGAAGCAACTTGCTGAGCTGGCAGTATCTACTCAGATGGCTTCACCATAGAAAATGCTGTTTTTGTCTGAACAGTTAAATGCTTCCCAGAGTGAATATCACATTGATCCAAAGGCAAACAGGACCACAAAAGGATCTTGGATGTGAAAAAGGGTTGGCTTCTGCTCGAAGGTTTATATCATGATAGTGATTTTTCGACTTTTTTTTTTCTTTTACTCATCCACCCATATTTGTGTTGGGTTTTTTGACTTCAATTCCATCAGAACTGTTTGCCTCAGTTTTCCTTTATAAATGTTGTATAAAAACCTCATGTCATTTCTATCATTTTTATTTTTCTTAAAAAGAGTAAATTCCATATTCCAAAGATGGTCAATGTGGTTTACAACGATTTACGGAACTCATCCCCGTGCTCATTTTTTCAGATTTTTGGTCCAATAACTTTAAAGTTGGCTTGAAAATGGTCCCTTCACCACTTAAAATGACTAAAATACCCTTATGCTTGTTTTTTTATTATATTTATTTGAGTTGAATTAGAATTACTCCGTATTTGACACAAATTCACCATCTTCTCTTTCTTCTTAGTTCTTCACTTACATGTCTCCTAACCTTAAATTGCAGCCTACATCGCCATCATTGGCTCGCCACCACTAGATGTCCACTGCCACCTTTTTCTCGACGGAATCTTTGCTTCTCGCTGGAGAAGCATCAATAGTCACAACGACCTTCTAAGAATTCCGGTCAACAATTGCGACATCCATGCTAATTCGGTGACAGCTGCTCTCGTTACCGGCGGTGGTTTTCGTTGCCGGAATTTTCACAGATCCAAACAACACATGTGTAAATCGGTGCAAACCAACATCGTCTCCGTCATAACCCAAAATATATTGAAATCAATATGTTTTAAATCGGACCCCTTTCCGAATCATCATAAAATATAATAAATCAAAACCAGCTGTCGTAAAACTAGTTTGTAACATCATGTTTTCAGGTCTAGAAATAAATGATATTTTTCTAAGTTTTAAATAGTTATTTAATGAAATGGGAAATGATTTTTATTTGAGTTATTTGAAAATAAATAGGTAAAAGAGTCACATGATTTATTGTGACTAATAAAATAGTACATGTTTTAAATTGTTGAAACTGGCGGTAAAATAAAATATTTTGTCTCGCGGGTATTTTCGGGTTCCAGATAATAGGCTTAGAATGGGGTATAATATTACAATGTATATAATTTGAGTCGGTTGTTGTTTGCTGACTCCACCAACCTAAATATTCCCCAATTTCCTAAGGGAGTTGATAGATACAACAAACATATTACATCATACACCAAACTGTACAATCGTTTAAGCTTACAGTACAAATAGACTGAAGCATATGTTTGGTGAATGAATTAAATTCTTTGTTGTATTTATCACTTCCCATTTCCTAACCTTTGGTTAATTTCTTTCATTTATACAAACACACACCAAAAAAGATAATCCTTTGTTCTTATGATTCTTGAATTACCAATAGCTTTTCATCATCATCAATCTCTTGTTCTTTCTTCCAATTGTAAGTAACTTAATTTTTAATTATAAATTAGATTTATATTGATTTTTGGGTAGAACATGGATAAATAAATGAATTGGTTATGAAATTGAATTGAGAATTGTTATATTTTAATGCTACAACTCAAGAATATATGATTTTTCTTTAATAATTAAGTTGATTAAATTAGGGTTCATGAACTACTTGAGATTTAAGTATAAGTTGATGTTAAATAGATGTATTTGTTATTGTATGATGTATATGGATAATATATAAAGTTGGTTAAGGTTAATTATGGTTTGAAACTGAGTTTTTAAACTGGAAATGTGAAGTTTGAGTTATACCTTCGAGCACTAGCAGGAAACCCTTTGTTGCAGGTCTATTGTTACGACCTGGATCGCGACGCGACTTTAATATATCGCGACGCAATATGTACTGAATCGCGACGTGATTCATTACTATTGCGACGGGATTGTTGGCTTAACAGTCCAGTCCAGTTTCTGTTTTCTTGTTTAAACATGTGTTATTGTATGATATTAAACTGGATTATAATTTATACATGATAACACATTATAAAGATTATTTGGAACTAGGTGATAGAATAATACTTGTAATTTGGCTTTGACTTGTAATGATAATTGTTAAAGATTAAACATGTGATGTTTGTGAATTGGTTAAAATGATGGATTGTAAAGTAATTTAACTAATATTTGCAATGGGATATTGTTGTTAGTTGATGTTATGCTTTAGAGATAAATTGTATGTTTATAAAGTAAAGTAATGTATTCCATAATTTAGTTATTGAAAATGATATACTTGTATGAATGATACTATAAAGACTTGGAATATGTTATATGATTATACCACAAATTATTGATTATGTACCGATTTGTTATTTATTTGTTTGTTTCACAGATCTGGAGAAGACTCGGTGACATTAGACTACTGAGTGGACAACTGGGGTAATTGGTGAGTGGTAAGTGTATTCTTCGATTTAACCCATTTGTAAAAGGTTTGGTTACAACGGGTGAACATACTTGGTTATGGGTTATTGACTGTTTAATCTTCTGGGTTATTGTTGATTGGTTGTTTATATTCCGTAATGGCATGACTAATATGCATTATGTGATTTCTTGGCCCTTGGGCATATGTGTATTAATGAAAGGTCAACACTGGTTGGGTTTGTTGCTATTATTTGGCTGGCGGGGTTTTCGATACACATAGTTGATGGATGAACCATAGTCAGTGAAGATAGCTTCAAACTATCGGTAAATTACTGTGATGGCATACCAGTGGTTTAAAGTGTTCTTGTGATGGCATACTGTGATACCCGCCAAATTAGGACTACTGGTAGTTCCTAATCATAGTATTTATACATGTAACTAGTTATGTTTAGGGCTAATTATGTGTATCATTATGTATATTGATATATGTTCTTATATATATACACACGTACGCGATTTGGCTAAATCATACATTTCATATCGGATGGATTCCGACTTACTTGGTCATTGGTGACACATTCTTATAAATAACGTAACCCTATTTCTAGGCTAAATAATGGTTACTTATTTATATATTATTATTGTTGAATAATAATACGCGCAACACAATGCGTTTTCCTGTTAAACGTATCGGGAACAACGGAAATATGCAAATCAAACCCCACAAAACAAACAATGAACAACAAATGTTTTAAAGTGGTTTAAAATAAGTATTCAACTCAATTTAGTATTTATATATATCGAGAACAAATATATAAAACTTAACCTAAACATGTACATTTATCGACTTAACGGTTAACAAACGTAACGCGAATCAAAAAACGAACCCACGGGCCCAAGGACCCACTTGGACTGACCAAGCCGACCCAAAATGGGCCCAAGGCCAGCCCAAATCGTCCATATGAGCCCAGCCCAAACTCACATGTATATAAACCTCATTTCCTTTGTTAAACCTCATAACCACAACTCATTTTACACACACACACCTCCTATTTCCCTCCCAACTCCTCTTCCAAACGATTTTCACCAGCCACACCACCTCTATCACCTTCCCCCACATCCTCCAAGGACCACCATCATCAGCCATCATCATCTAGCACATTCCCTAGGTCGTTTTCGCAAGGAAGAACAAGGAAAGGCAGCAGCAGCACACATCGTCACATCCTCGCTCTAGATCTGCTCTTTGCTTGGTATAACCCTCTCTTATTTCACTATATCTACTTGGATTACACATATTAACATGATAGTACTTCATCTTAGCTCGTTTATGTCCAAGATCTATACGAAAAACCAAAGAACAAAGCTAAAAACCGTTGGACAATGACTTTAACCATTGGGTAATAATTTAGATCGACTTAGATCAGCCATAACCGAATCATTTCTTGATGAAATCTAACTTTTCTTAAGCCTAAATTGTAGCATTTTGAGTCTAGTTTTCAAATATATTAACCTCATGCTCTAACTCAGTCGTTTGCTATTTTTAAGAATTGAAATGATGGTACAAGGTCAGACTGAACATTCTGACCAGAATCTTGACCAAAATAATTTGTGCATATCTCGAGTTATAGGACGAATTAGAAGGTGAATACAGTTGGAAAAGATTTGTTTTTATGTTAACAACAACTCCTCTTTTGATACATTCAACTATAAATGTACGATTTATTTTCTAGTGAATTGTTTGCACACAAAGGTGCTAAAACGTGACTGATTGACCCTTGCGGCTTTGGAAATTTATTCCGGACAAAATACTAAACTATAGATCATGTAAGAATATGGAAAATAAATCTAAGACATATATGAATATGTGTAAAAATTATCGGATTCTACATTAGCCATTTGAGTGGTCGAAAAGCAAGGACAATGTCGAGTAACTTCGGAAAAACATGAACATAAGTGACATTTTCATTTTAGGTTTAAATACATGTAACAATAATCTTACTACATACGACATTACATGAACATACAACTACCAATACTCAATGAGTATACAAACAGAATAATAATTTCATTTCGGATTATTATAACATAATGTCACCAACGGGCCACACATGTTTACCAAACACAACGATAACAAACATTGGACATAACTAGTTGAATGAACAACTAGCATTGATGTTCTTTCGAGACATATATTCATATAACCTTATATGTCTAGGACATTAGAAGGTTACGGGTTCGGAGAACCTACTTGCTGATTTTAGCACACGGATATACGTTTATTGTGACAAACGCTTACTTACAAGACTCGGGTGAGTCTCATGGCCCCTCTTTTACTGTTTTTCACTTAGGGGTGGGATACATTTCTCTATTTGTTTTACATATGAATGCAAGTACTAAAACCTCGATATATACTACATGAGTTTTCACACTAATCATTTTTAAAGGCCTCCATAGCATAGTTTGGTAGTACCTATGTAGCATGAATGTTAGTGTATGGTACCATATAGGATTGACAATCCTCGTCCGAGTTAGCAAGCACTAACTGGTCAAACGAACGCATTAGCATTTGTTCATACGAGTGTAGATTAGGCACTCGCAGGGAGGCACCCTCGATCAGGCACTTGATTGTGATCCTGACACCTCAGTTAAGCTCAGACTATACACTCATTATTTATTTGCTTCGTTGCAAATCATGATACTAAATCTTGCGGTTCATACACATGACTTTATTATATTAACCTGTGAGCTCACCAGCGTTAGCTGACCTTTTTAGCATGTATCTCATGTACACAGCAATAGATTTGGACTGCCCATCAGGATGCATATTAGCTCGAGTCTCCATGCAAAACCTCAGAGATTTCATTGCATTATTAGATTTTGTATAACTAATTATGTTTTTAAATCTCTCATATTATGAACACGAGCTAATGTAACTAGCTAAATTGATGTAAACTTTTGATTTATCAATGTAATGTTTAAAACGACGCATATAGAGTCATTCATTATATACCTTGTGTGTTTTGATTATTGATTAGTAGCACCCCAAAGTATGCTTCTGCCAAACAGTAAATTTGGGGGTGTTACACATACCAAGAACTGTCGGTCCTCTCTAGTATTGTGTGCTTATGTATTTATTTATTGTAAGATTTGTTATTTCTGGATTGAATTGTCGGTTACAGTTCCATTCACTTAGCTGTGAGCTAACCCCTCGATATTAATATTTTTCAGATTATGTTTGGGATATGGATCGGACATTGGGATTCTGGATGGAATGTTTGACTACTGCTGCAGCTACTCTGATCTTTTGAGAAATTAAAGTCATGTTTTGGAAATTAATATAACACCCAGTTTTGTGTAAATGTTTTGTATTAACCTAAACTTTATAAATGTGATGCTTTGAAACTTTTAACGGTTTAATACTTATGTGTGTACATACGAGTATGGTTTTTGTATCGTTGGGAGTTGGGACTCGCTTCCGGTGTTTGTATATATAACAAAATATGTTGTTTAAAATATGGGGTGTTATGTAGTTACATCATGTGTTATAAATGGGACTGTCGTAAAATGGGGATGTCGTAGATTTTGGTTTCTCTGGTGACCTTTATCAACGACGATCGACCACCATCACATATCTATCGAGCCAATAGTTAGAGGCTGAATTTGTAGCATTCATGGTGGCGATGGCTGGAGAAATGATTGAACGGGGAAGGAAGATGGAACAATGAAGAATAAAGAATATTATATATCTACATATATATTGTGTACGTTTGACTGTTTGAGATTATATATAAAAGATATATTAAAAATCAATAAAATGAAGAATAAGGGTATTGTAGTCATTTTAGATGATGAAGGGATCATTTTCAGGCAAAATTCAAAGGTATTGGATTGAAAACCTGAAAAAATAAGCATGGGGACGAGTTTTGTAAATCAGTGTAAATCACAGAGACCATCTATGGAATTTACTCTTTTTCTTATAATACTGTTGAGGGAGTCACCTCTTTGAGAACTATTTCTGTGATGTTTTAAGGCATTTTTAAGTCTGTTTTTGTCTAATCTTGGTGTCGCACCCCCAAATTTGTACAGCGGAAGCGAATCGGGTCGGGGCGCGACTAATCAAGTAATCATTGCACAAAGTTACAACAAACGTGTCACACCCTCAAATCCGTTGATTGTGGTTAGCGGAAGTATTTATTTAAGTATGGGGGTAATGACACCAACATTGTACATGCATACATATCAGAGCATATGATTACAACCGAACATATATATTTAGATGCCAATAGTAATAGTTACAAAGTTTTACAATTCATCGAATAGTACAAACGTGAAAGTAGTTATGTTCACAAAAGTAGATTTCGTAAATATGACTAAAATAGCTTTAGTTATATAAAAGAAATCCATATGTTTCAAAAGTTGGCATCCTAAAGCTTTAAGGGTCGCCTATGTTCCATATGTGCAGGAGGTCCTTACGTGTGCTGCTAATTCCCTGAAAAACATAGTAAAAAGTCAACAACAAGGTTGAGTGAATTCACAGGTTTTAAGTTTGCAAGTATAGTTCGTTAAACCAAATACGTTCGTAAACAGTTGTTTCCATAATAGTTAAATAAACGTTTTGTGGAATGTTATCCAAATATAGTTCGGTTGGGATGTTGCCCAAAATATAATTTACGTGGAATGTTACCAAAAATACAGTTTAAAATACGTTGTTGGTCGTTCTTCAGCGTTTCCAAAACAGTACCGGTCGTTCTTCGGTCTAAATACGCACGGGTCGTTCTCCCGTCCAACTCGGCCAGTCGTTCTCTGGCACTAAACACTGCTGGTCGTTCTCCAGCGAAACAAAACAGTTTATCAAAATAGTTTACCGGTCGTTCTCCGGTTTACCAAGTATAGTTTAACACGTTTGTATTAGTTTGTAGTATGAACACGTTATTTCATAAACACTAGTTTGTACAAAAGTTTAACAGTTCTAAAGTACTCTAATCATTCGAGTAAACAAGCAAGTTAAACAATTATGTAAGCAAAAGCAGTTATGGCAATCAGTAAAATAGTTGACTATGTTTCTCACCCCAAGTTGGAAGCAGTAAAACATTTAAAAGTGGGGTTGTGAACTCACCTTGTGAGCTAAGTATGTTCGAGTGCTAGTAAAAGCTAAGCCCGGGTAAAGTCCTTAACGTCCTGAACATATGAGGTTATAAGTATAAATACGTGGATGTCTTAGTTTGACCATCCATGTTAGTGTCCACGCAACTAGATTATGTCCAAAGTGTTTGTTTGTCGTTTGAGTTTGTAGTTTTAGATATGTATACGACTTGTTGGTAACTGTTTGTAATAGTAATCTCTGAAAACATTTTTATCTTCGCTTCATCGTGGTTCATAAAGTATGAAATTGTGTACGGGGGTCCGGGGGCAGCGCCCCTAGTAGCGGGATCCAAGGGGTGGCAACCCCTGGCGGGGTCCAAGGGGCAGAGCCCCTGGCTAGGGTCGAGCTGCCAGGTTAGCTTGGAAATTTTTTTTATTTCTACTACATTGCTTTATCAAAAATCGCATCTGGAATTTAAATTCGGAAAAATTGACTAAGGTTGGCCGCGGACTGAGACTGCGATGCGAACTGAGTTCGGTTCGTATGGAAAAGTGGACTGCGAACCGAGTTGGGCTCGCAAGTCAATTCACAAGGTTCAACTCGCAGGTCCCCTGCTCGATTCACAGCCGGTTCGTTTCGCAAGTTTGACCCGCAGGTCAAAGGTTCAGTTCGCGAATCTCGGTTCGCAACATGATCTGCGGACTGAGACGCATCTCAGTTCGCAGACACAACTGTTCAAGTAATTGGAGTTCTAAAACACATTTTAAGTCGGTTTTTGGAGATGATTTCGTTGGGTAAACGTTAGAGCATGTAAATAAAAGCTTTACAAGTATTTTAAAAGTGTTTAAAAGCTTCGTACCGCGAAAATGAAAACGAAGAAGATGAAGATGAAGCTCGTGATGTGGCGATCGATTTCCTTTGAATCCTCGTCGTGAATTGCTGCGTTTTTGGGACGATTTGGGCTGCGGTTTGGGTTCGCAAATTTAGAGAAAAGAGAGAGAAGTGAGGGTGTAGGTGTTTGGTGAATGATGAAGTGAAAATGAAAATGAAATAAAAAGGGAAAGTGGGTGGGTCGGTTTGGGTTTGCGGGTTTGGGCCGACCCATTTGGGTCTCGGGCTCGAGTGTTCTTGTTTCCAAATCGTTTCGTTCTGAGTCCCGTTCGTTTGGTCACGTAATGTTTTTAAATGGTGAATTTGAAATTATGAAATCGAATATATTTTTAGTTGAAACATTTGATAAAATAATTTACGTGGGTTATAAAATCGTGAATTCGTTTTAACTTAGTTTGACGGATATATTTTCTCACGAAAATATGTTTTCTACGATACGAAATGCTTGTTAAATATTATCAACTTAATATTTAATATTAAATATTTGTGTCCACCAACAGTCATATATTTTTGTCGTGTTTGTTCCAAATATTTTGTACATAATTATACTAATTACGTAATATGTAACACTAAACGTATTAAATAGTTGGGCTTGCTAGACTTACCTCTAAAAAGTGCTGCGAATTCACTCTAAGTTAGGGAATTAGCCTAGAAATACGTGCAATTACTGTTTATAATTATGTCAAAATTGCGGGGTGTTACAAAACGACCTCTAAATGAGACGTTTAGAAAATACATTTCATAAAATAATAATGTTTACAAAATATCGTTTGTGAGTCCGCAGCTAAGCCTGGAGATTCTAGTATATAACCACTATTACAAAATAATAATGCAAGAAAATCTCCTTTGTTTGTAAAATATGCGAGTCGAGCTAGTGCTTCCAAAAGCAGCCTACAACACTTGTAAACCTGAGAATTACATGCTAAAAGGGAAGTATTTAATTGTTCTTGGGGAAGGTTGTAGAGGTGGGAGATGACTGATTTCAGTCGTTTTTAGTGAGAGAAAGCAGAGAAAATGGTGTGGTAGTGAGAGAGTGGTAAATGTGAAATGAAGGAAATTAAAGAGAAAAGAGATTAAATATGGTGGTTAAGTTTAGGGCTTGTGTGGGCAGGTTTTGGGGCTTGATCTGTCCGAAAGGGGCCTGACCCAAGTGTGGGTTGGGCTCCTGATTCATCCCTTGAATTCGGGTTAAGTTTCGTTGTCGGTTAGACGTTAAACGTACGTGTGTGTTTTAGTTAACTTTTTATCGTTTGTTTTTCTCGCGTATATATTCAATATGTAAGTGATATATGGAAAGACTAAGTATTTTTAAAATACTTATATTAAGTTACCGAATTGTATTTTGGATTTTGTCCGAGTGTCAGGCTCGATTCACGCATTTTCTCGTGTTCGTTACCTTTTACAATAAATGTATTAGTATTTCTTGTATATTATTATATAATAATAATATAAAGTAATTAACGACTATTTTCTCATGAAAATAGGTTTACGTAAAGTATAAATAGGTTCACCAACGGCCGTGTGAATCGGAATCCATCCGATGAGTTTGCGTAATTATAATTAATTACGTATACGTATATATACGATATACGAAATTTTTTGAGTATTCAACCTAATGTGATACTAATTACCTTTATTAGCATTAATGGCTTAGGGTAATAACTATCCTTAAGTACGGGTTGTCACACTTGGACATGACAATTATGGATCCATCATGAAACTATGTAACTCTTGATGTTGTTAATATTCTAAATCCACCTGTAGTCTCATTTTCATTCAGGGAGGTCAAGTTTAGCTTGAGAGGGCCTGGACTAGTTGCTAAATAGCTGAGCTACTATTGAGTAATTCAAGTCTCATCAAGTCGTATTTTAATGAAGTCCGGTACAGATATTAGCTCAAATAATATGAGTTTGACCCATTCCTCGTATATTCTCTAGTAAAGCTTAAATTGAACATTCTTTATTCATGATAGTCTACCCAATAGAGCTTGCTTTATCGAACATAGTTTTTTCGTATATCAGTGAGTTATTTTAGAATATTAAATCGAGTTTGAACCTTTCTCGAGATGAGTTGAGCTTCATAAGAAAACCTCATCACGCCATCAAATCGAGTCCAAACTTAGTTTAACACCATCAAATTGAGTTTGACTTTAAGGTCAGGTTGGCGTCTTCTTATTTTCACAAGAGGTCTCAGCTTCGAACCTCACTAGAAGCATATATATCTTGGGGTGACCACGGGAAGGTTCGGAAACGGCCACGGTAACGGTTAAGCCGCGTACATCACAAGCATAAGCTTGGCCAACCCAGGGAACCTATTTAGGGAATACCCTTTTTAAAATAAAATAAAATAAATTTAAGGTAAGGTTGTTTTAACCCTAGAGAGTATAGTAATGAAAGTCGACATATGAAGATGGAAGCCCTGGATATCCAAGTGGATGGTTCAATTTGGTTATACTATCTCTCTCTCTCTCTCTCTCTATATATATATATATATATATATATATATATATCTTTTTAATTCTTATTTATATCACATATTCATATTTATTTGTGTTATTATTGTACTATTACAACATCTGTAATCGTATTATCACACTAACTGTTTTTAAAAATTCAGATACAAGTATTCTGAGATCAACTTGAGCCATACAAAAATACCTATTTACAACTGCATAATGTTGATAAGTAGAAAGGTGTAACAAAAACAGCCAGCCAAAAGAGGTACATATAAATAATCTATTGAATTGACATAAGAATTTCTATAACTGCATAAGCAATGAGCTTGAGCTACATAAAAACTATAAAGATTCCAATTTTCTCAACTTTAACATCTAATCTTTGAATGCACATTATAGAAAGGCATAGGGGGTGTAAAAACAAAACAAACATAAAAACACATTGAAAGAACAGGCAAAATATGACGTCTAATCCAAAGTTCGAGACCTCTCTATTTAGATTCACCACGCTCAAGATCCCTAATAGGACCTTTCTCGAGTCCATCCTTCAATAAATTTAACTCCTCTTCGGTCAAACTGTGCTTGGGATGTTGCATGCTCTTGGTACTGGCTTTTTCAACTTCCACCGCCCAACTATAGATTACCATACCAGCAACTGCAACAAGCATTCCAAGAATATTCTTGAAGGTCAACTCTGAGTCAAACAAGAGCCATCCCAAGGTCAACACACATACGGTTTTCATGTGGCCTAAAACTTGGAATGAAACTGCTGAGAAGCGTCCAATGCAGAGGTATTGACTAATGTTGCAGAAAACCGCTAACGAGCATGAAATGAGGATGAAAATCTGCAATTGGGCGAAAGTGAATTAGATGTACTATTCACTAAACTCATTTGAAACAAAAAGACAACAGGAAGAAGTTTGCTTACAATTGCACCAGTAGATATGGTTTTCATGTAATCTGAAATGAGTCTTCCACTTAGATAGTAGTCAATGAAAGGACCAAATACAAGAAGTGAAAGAGCCTGAATAGGAGCTGTTTTACTCAACAATTCAAAAGCTCCAACGGAGTACTTCTTCTGCAAGGATCCTATAGACTGCACCAATAAATCAAAATCATTAAACAAAAGTTCAACTAAACTTGAATAGAAAATATACAAAATAAACAGGTCAACTCATTGAGACAGTACTAGTCCAGTATTGCATGGCAGAGGCTAGTGGAACCATATTTTACCTTATTCCAGAGAGTATAGTACCTAATTTTTGGTTCAGCGTGAATTATCGAATAGATACAGAAAGTTACATGTAGCAAGTACTTTGGTAGCATGTGGTTGAAGGTATACTGTAGTTCAACTTCTATATATAATAGTAAAATTACTTTGTGTAAGAGTTTTGAACGCTATGAAGAAGACAAAAACATACAGATTTAGTACTTGTAGAGTTCAATACTTCAATATATATACAGGAAGGGTGGCTCTGTATGCATAAGTGGTTCTAGAAACATAAATTGTGTGAGCCAAGTAGGTTTCCATTCAGAGGGGATACTCACTAATACAAATCAACGGTAAATGAAATCAAGGTAAAAGAAATCAAGAAGATCTAATTAAGGCATGTGACATCCTTAAGGAGCCCAGTACCGATACTGTAGTTCTATACTAAAGAAAGTTTGTAACATATATCTAATCAGTTAGTGAGTTAGTGAATCTACTCATGTAACAGAATTTGTATATCTGACGGTGTAGCAAGGATTCTATTTAGTAAAAAATCCTTTAAATGTGACATCACAAGTATTTTAAACCCAACAACAAAAATGCAACTTTAAGTCTACTTATTTATGACTAAAAATTTTATAAGTCATCGCACCACAGTATTGAACTAATTATAAAGGCGTGGTAATGAGTGATAAAGTACTAATCACCTACGACGCTACAACCTCTCCAAAATCATTTTATTCCAAAGGATTGAGCTTATTATTTTATGTGTATAACTTTGTAATCATATTACATACTTCAGTTATATATACATACAATTCAAAGAACAGGGACAAAAAACCTAGCCCGGTCTGGCCCGTTTTGACCCACTAATAATGATATACTTCTATAGCTTAGCCCCTTGACAAGTTCCTTCACCCAAGCAGACCCATTAATTATGAGTCCTGTCCTATTTGGGCCAGAATTGACCCTTCTATATTTTAGAAAAAAGAGTCACAAACATGTATGATGTACTGTAGTTAACCTTGTCTTATTCCAATTCCCTATCCCTCTATTTATACAGATCAGAGATATGTAAAAAAAATCTTTTTGCATGGGACTTCTCTAATAGGAAAGCATAAATGGATAACTAGCAAAATTCCCGCACAATGCAGCGGAAAACAAAAATAAAATAGAAGTAGTGAATAGTGATATTATTGTGTCAAATTTAATTCTTTTCTAATGTATGTATTATCCATCAGTATGAATCGCTATTGGTAATATACCCGTTTGACTTGTCTAAATATTTGAAATCTAATAATGGAGAAAGTAAACTTATTGTAAAATATATTAAATTATTGAAATACATAATTTCTAAGGATACATGCCGAGTCTTAAAATCCATTCTTAAAAGTTTCTTAAAACAGAAGCATAGAATGCTTTATACAATAATAGTATAGAAGTACAGATATAGATAAGGATGGGAAGGCTGATCTAAACAAAGAACTGTCAGAGGCTTACTGTATATCCTAAAATGACTTTTGTCCTCATAAAAATAAAACCCAATAAGTCATGTATGGCAACTTACATGTTCTGTTCATTGTCATTACAATTTAGCACCTACCATCCTTGTTCCGATCAACATTAATTAAAGTGGAACAGGGGATAATATCTAAGTATCCCATTGGGTTTTAGCAGACAGGTGTTCAAAAAGAGTTTCAAATTAGAATTTTATGATGTTTATTAACTCAAGTCCAATGATTATGCGCTACTTATATAATCGATAGTCAGATTAAGAAAAATAATGATGAAACATTGAATGCACTCACAATTTGTTGCAACGATGTTGCTAGCACTGCTACGCATGCACATATAAAACCTTTGGCATTAACTTTGACATCAGTCACAGTGCAAACACCAACGCCTATGACCACAACCACAACAGCAACTTTCACTTCCTTTGAATAGCGCTTACTATGAAGAATCCACTCCATCACACAAACCACTGGAATCATGCTCAGTTTTGAAATCTACAGCATACAAAAAATCATAAGTATAAGTCAAGGATGTAGCTTACATCATGGAATTGTGAAAGCACCTTTTAGATAACTGGAGGTGTTCGAATGTGCACTTTGTAAACAATTATTTAATTCTTGAATAATGAATATAAGCTATAAGATAATCAGACGTAATAAAATAGGGTGCAACTGATAGTCTTTGGATATGTTTTGCAGTTTGAAGTTGTAATAGTGAAATAATCAGATTTTTAAATATTCTTCGAACTCTAAGTTTGTAATCACTCTTCTGATCATTTGACCCGTAAAAAATCGGATTATCAGAAGCTAAATCTGTTAATCAAAATACTAAGAACTGATTATTACAACGACAAGAAGCAATAATCATATCATCAATTCCAAAACACAAATTCAAACACCAACACAGTAATGCATGCGTACAAAGTTATCTAAGAAATACATACTTGGTAGAATCCAACTGAATTCAGCATGAGACTAAGATTCATCCCAGTAATTGACATATTCGCTACAATCGAAAACCAGAGAAGCTCCCACAAAGGAACATGCTTTGATGCAGTGTATCCAGCTGAATTTGACACGAACCCAACCAGCGCAGTTACAGCAAAATGGAACCCAGTTAACGTTGTAGCTGCAGAAACCAACATAACATTAAATCCATTTAGTAACACGGCATCTCTTAGCTAACATGCAGAAACACAAGTAACCAACAATCACCTCTATTCATTATAGAAATCATTCCCAGAAAACAAGATATCAACTACCAACATTAAGATCTGGGAAATTATAACACAATGTGGTAATTGATGTATCACGATTACATTCTTAAAAGTTTTATGGATCTAAAGTTTATATAATCAAGTCATTTCATATACAATTTCAGCATAATTGTTGCAATGCGGACATTCATAAAACAGAATCTCATTGCCACCTAATCCCAAACCAAACTTCCAATCTCTTAATCAAAGGACACCATAACAGTATAAGCGAACATATACCCTAATCTAGTAAAGCTGAATTGAGTGAAGCATTTAATCAAACAGTTGGCAGATCTAAAGAGAAAATACCCAAAATTGAACAAGATCTGAGAAGGGACTAACCAAAAGTGAAAGAGTAGCCATTGGCAGACATAAGTTGTTTGTTAGCCATGATGATTCCAACTGAGCTGATAACATTCATAGCCCATGCACCCATATCAGATACAGGTGATGCTTTCTTTTCGTTTTCCATTTTTTTCCTTTCTTTATTCTTTTCTTCTTCACTTGATTAATTGATTTCAAGCAAATCTGAAAGAAAGAAAGAGGGATTTTGAAGGGGGAAAGAAAGACGGCAATTACAAAGGAGTCCAAATGGTGTGCGATTATGAGTTGAATTGAATAATAAAGAGCACGATGATTGACAGCACGAAGAAATCAAGATTCCAAAGAATAATACTTATATGTAAGTATATGTATGTATACCCAACGATGATGATGTATGTAAAAAATATATGAGCGGTGATCTAGTTGTAGATGGAGACAAGATCCATTTGGGGGAAATTAAAAGATGGGAATAATGATTAATAACCAAGTGGAGTAGAGGAGTATAATTGTGAAAAATTGAAATTTGAGCTGGTTGGTTGGTCCTTTTGTTGTTATTATTTCTTTTCTTTTCGCTTTTACTGACTAGGACTACGACTGCTAGTTTACTTTTACCTCTTTTATTTTATTTTTTATTTTTATCTTTTAAATCATGATAAAACCTACATTTTTATTCATTTCTAGGTATAATCTATTTTGAGAGATAAAGAACGGTTTTTATTGTTTTAGATTTATATAATAACTATTATAAGTCTATATAACCGGTGCCAACGTTTAACACCCCAATATTTGAGGTATTATTTTAGTGTACGCAGAAATATAGCTATTATGAAATATTATTATATAAATAATTAGATATAATAGAAAACGTAAATGGGTTTCTCAGTTCTAGACTGTGCGAAATAAAAGAATTAAAATTATATACATAGATGCGTATTCATTTCCTGATCCATTCTAAACACTTCCAGAACCTCAAATCGCGAGGAACCAACGTGGAGAATTAACATCATCATCAATTCATCAAATTCAATCCTTGAATCAATCCCTAAATCTTCAATTTTTTATCCTCATCATCATCTCTAACCCCTTGTAAGTGCTTTCTTCACGAGTTATAATCTAGGGTTTAAGTGATTAGTGCGTTTTGGTGATTTTCACCAAATAGATTTGAATTAGAGCTTGTAAATAGTAAACTAATATTAATAGACTTAGTAGAAATGATTTATAACTTGATTATCATCAAATAATGATGAGAACTCAAGTTGTGTTCTTGAGCAATTATGAAGTTTTGTTAAATCTTCATGAATTGAAGTGAATTAACCAAAAGTATTAATTACGATGTAAATGATATAGTTAAAGTGATTAGTTGGTTATTGTATAGCTAGACTAATCAAAGTGGGGGAGAGAGTTAATAGAATCACTAATAGAAATTATGAATTCTTGATGCTAAATGTGTTGTATTATTATTGTATGTTATGAAATAGGTGTGAAAGGCTTGGAATAATTTGTATCCACTTTGCTTGAAACCTTCAATCAAATTTCAAGGTGAGTATATAGAGATTCAATTAAGTATAGGTTATGTAATTCTGGATTGCTTACGAGCAAGAGACTTTACATAATCATGTTTTGTTGTTATTTTTGTTTATGGTTGTATATGGTATCATTGTATTGAATCGTTATGAATTATGTGATTGAGCAATAAAGTAGAGGTTAATTGTTACGAAATAATGATCACTACGAAATATGTGCTAAACACACATGTATCTTATGGACCGCGGATCCTAATTGGTATCAATCTCTACCTATGCTCACTAGTTGTGTGGATTAGGATTATTGTGTAAGCGTATTCACTTTATTTAGTATAAATGATGTAAAATTTATGTGAATTACTTAATTGGTTATCTATATATTCACTAAGCATTTTATGCTTATTTCATTACATGTTTATGTATTGTAGGCGGGAGTACACATATAGAGGGTAAGGAGGTCAAGAAGGAATAGTGTGGATTACTTGCTCGATGTAAGTAGCAAGTCTCTCTTATGTATCGTTTTGTATTAACTTGTGTAATACGCCCCAAATCTTATTTTGGAATACTTGAAGTAAGTGTTGGATATATGGTTTTGATGATAGTTGACTTTTAAAGTCAACAACTCTGTGTAAATCATGTATATTTGGAACTCTAAAAGTACATGGTCTTCGTTGGTCACAAAATGGTGTTTACTAAATGGTTGAAGTGATGAGAAAGGTCAATTTTGTATTTTGAGTCAAAGTCTAAATTAGTGAGTGTTAATAGTTTTGTTAGTTGATTTTGGACTAAAGTTGACCATTGAACATTGAATGGGTCAAAACAATCCCAAGGACCCAAACGGGTCATTAGTGTCAAGACGGGTCACTACTAACCCAAGCGTGTAAAACGAGTTAGACAAAGGTTATGGAACCTTGGTCGAACTCTTTAAGTTTGTTTTAGTATGCTTAAAAAGTGGTTAAAAGCTCAGGATTTGAAATTGTGTGGGTAGCAATTTTACATATCATGTATAAGTAATGAAAATGGGTTAATATGAGTCATGCACATAAATTTGTCATTTGTGTGAAAATTTAAAAAGTCCAAAAACGGAAACCTTCATTTTATCAATGTAAAGGTGCCTGTAAAATTTCAGAGTCTAACTATTTACGAATTAAGAGATATGTGTGTTTGTATTTCGTAACTTAGTAAATAAGTCTGCAGGTCGGATTATCACTTGAGTACGAGATCCCAGTTGGGAAGCCGGATCACGTATGTATGTGTAAATTGGTTGCAGTCAGCTTTTAACTATAATACGCGATCCTAACCCAAATCCAGGATCGCGTAACTCAGTGTAAATTCGTTACAGAATGAAATCCTCCTTAATACGTGATCCAGCTCAAAGCTTGGGATCGTGTATGCCTGCTAAACTTGGGTATTTTGGTCATTTTTTATTTTAAGTGTAAACTGATGTGTGTAAGCATTTGTAATTGCACAAATTGAATTATTAATGATTAATGGGACCTACTGATATGTATATAAAAAAAATTTCTTAAGTTATTGGACGTTTCAAGTCAGAGCATTAGTTTAAGAGAATTACGTAATTCACTAGGATTGCTTAATCTTAAAATATTTCGAATCCATAATTATGTTTCTACTTGTATCATGATAGATTCTTGATGTGTGATTTTGTGCTTAACCTCAAGGACGGTGTTTACCTTGACTTGAATATGCTTAAGAGTAATGGATAGAAGTGTGTACTTAGTATAATATGACCACGTTTGGCCAACGTGGTTGTATTATACTAGTACACATGGATGATTCATGACTCTTGAATATAAGACGGTTTGGGTAACGGACTGTTCTTGATGGTTTGTATAGGATGTGTCTTAAATTTTTTCAGTATATAGAAAGTGGAATAAGTTAATTAAATCTGTTAATTTCTATAGTAAATGGAATCAACAACAACTCATGGTGATCAGGATCCTCAGGGGCATTCTCCTCATCGCGAAGAGAATGCAAATGATAAGAACTTACATCCCGAGGATGAATTAGTAATTAAACAGATCATTGGGCGAGCTCTCAAAGAATTCGGTCCAACAATCATTTCTCAAGTAGATGATATCATAACTTCCAAGGTCGATCAAGTTGTGACCACTAAATTAGCTGAATTTGAAACACCCTATTTTAACCAATCCTCCACCAAATTTGGACTTCAAGCCGCCCAAGGTGCGGTGAACGTAAAACTTTGACTTTAAAAAGGTCCCAAGTTGTAAACCACCTGAATTTGAAGGTGAACTAAATCATGTCATTAGTCTTAGATGGTTGAGTAGAATGGAAGAGACATTTATGCTATGTAAATGTCCAGAAAATTTGAGAGTCTTGTTTGCAGCTCATCAATTGAAAGGAGATGCTCATAAAATGGTGAAATTCAAAAATAGAAACTTACGGCTTTGAAAATGCTTCTAAATTTTAACGGGACAGGTTCACAGAAATGTTTAAAGAAGAATTCTTCCCGCTTGCAGAAATAGAGAAACTTAAGGGAGAATTTCTCGATATTGACCAAGGTAAGATGTTTATAGCTCAATATTCTAGATCTTCCATAAAAAATCCCGTTTCTGTCCGGAGTATACTTCTAATAAGAAGATGATGACAGATCATTTCTACTGTCACTTGAACCTTGAAATTCGTGAATCCATTGACCTGACTTTTTATGATGACATTCCAAAGATATTGAATCGAGCGTTAGTTTGGGAAAAGGACTTGCTAGCTAAATCGGCTGAAGCTCTAAGTAAAAGAATAATTGAGCATCCTACTTCATCTCAACCTTCGTCATTCAAGAAACTTAGATTCAAAACATAACCATCATCCCAACGATCACCACAAAAATCTCAATCACAACAACCACGTTCATCCCAAACACATTTTCATGAGTGGCCTTTAGGTGATAAGTGTGGAAAGAGGCATTTAGGTGAATGTAAATGCTTTAAGTGTGGGAGACCTGGACACATGGCACCAGATTGCCCAAGTCCTTTCCATTTATGTTATCATTGTTTTAAAAGTGATCATATTCAGGCTGATTGTCCCATTAGAAAAGATGAATTAAGAAGGCAACAACAAAGGAAAGATGCCGAGAAAAAGGGGACAACCATGGGATTGGGGTCTAAGCCCCGTGCTTTTCAGATAACGGCGGAGGAGGCTAAGGAATCACATGATGTGGTGACAGGTACCCTTATTGTAAACTCTACACCTGCCCATGTTTTTGTTCAATTCCAGAGCTTACAGATCTTTTGTGTCTCTTTCGTTTTGTAAACGCTTAAATGTATCTCTATCTAAATTGGATCATCCCCTAGAGGTTGAAATTGCTGACAGTAAGTTAGTAATAGTAATGATGTAAATAGAGATTGTGTCTTGGAAGTAGGGGGCGAGAAATTTAATATAGATTTAGTCCCAATGCAAATGGGAGAATTTAGTGTAGTAATAGGAATAGATTGGTTATGAAGAAATAAATGCGTAATAAATTGTCACGAAAAAGTTATTCTCCTTAAAGCACCTAGCGGACAGGAAATAACTGTTTATGCTGAACGTGTCAACCAATCTATTTCTGTATGCACTTATGCACGTGCTAAGAGATTGTTGTCACGCGGGTGTCGGGCCTTTTTGGCACACGTGGTTGATAACTCTAAATCTGTTGCTGCTCTTTCTGATATTCCTGTTGTTAATGAATTTTCTGATGTGTTTCATGATGAACTCCCTGCTATTCCACCTGATCGACAAGTGAAATTTCGAATTGATTTAATTCCTGGAGTTGTCTCAATTGCTAAACCTCCTTATCGTTTAGCTCCAACCGATATGTAAGAAATGATGAATCAGCTACAAGAACTGCTTGATAAAGGTTTCATTCATCCTAGCAGTTTACCCTGGGGAGCTCCAGTATTATTTGTTAAAAAGAACATGGGTCTCTACGAATGTGTATTGATTATCGGGAATTAAACATAGTGATCATTAAAAACTGTTATCCTTTACCCAGAATCGATGACTTATTTGATCAACTGCAAGGTGCCAGTTTCTTCTCAAAAATTGAGCTGGCTAACATCAATTAAAGGTAAAGGAGAACGATATTCCTAAAACTGCTTTCCGAACTCGTTATGGTTACTATGAATTCATTGTCATGCCATTTGGCCTGACTAATGCTCCATCTACCTTCATGGATTTGATGAATCGCGTATGTCGTCCTATGCTTGACAAATTTGTTATTGTTTTTATAGATGACATTCTCATTTATTCAAAAAGTAAGAATGATCATGCAATACATATAAGGCAGGTTCTGGAAATGCTTGACGTGAGAAAAATTTTCCAAATGTGAATTCTGGTTACGTGAAGTCCAGTTTCTTGGACACGTGATTAATATCCATGGTATTCAAGTTGATCCTTCCAAAGTCACTTAAGTTATGAAGTAGGACCCAACTTCGAGTCCCACTGAAGTCAGAAGTTTTCTTGGTCTTGCAGGCTATTATAGTCGTTTCATTCAAGACTTTTCTAAGATTGCTACTCTGTTAACTCAATTGACTCGAAAAAATGTATCATGGAAATGGGATGAGGAACAATCTAAAGCAATTTAATTGTTGAAAGAAAAGCTTAGTCAAGCTCCTATCCTTGTTTTTCCTGAGGGTAATGAGGATATGGTTATTGCTTATGCTTCGCGCCAACTTAAACTACATGAGCAAAACTATCCCACTTATGATCTCGAATTAGAAGCGGTGGTCTTGGCATTGAAGATCTAGCGACATTACCTATATGGAGTTAAGTATACCATTTATACCGACCACAAAAGTTTGAAATATTTCTTTGATCTGCGGGATTTGAATAATAGGCAAAGGAGGTGGCTAGATTTTGGTCAAGATTATGAATGTAACATTCTTTACCACCCTAGTAAAGCTAATGTTGTTGCCGATGCGCTTAGCCGAAAGGCTACTCATTATGTTCTTTCTTTGAAATCTCTCAGCGTGATTGTATTTCCTTAATTGCCCGATTCTATTAAAGCTGCCCAAATTAATGCATTATTTTCTAATGACCCGAATAAACAACGTTCAAAGGGTTAACTTTCTGAATTAATTGATGATTCTAGAGGTCTGAAAACTCGTTATGGTAGAGTTTGGATACCAAGAACGAGTGATGTAAAGAAAGTGTTTTTGGATGAAACTTATAAATCGAAATCAATCTGTTCATCCAGGTACCACCAAAATATATAAAATGTGATTATTGGTGGCCTAGTATGAAACATGATATCATTAAATATGTCCAGAATTGTCTCACGTGTCTACAAGTTAAAGCTGAGCACCAACAACCATATGGAAACCTCCAACCTTTGGAAATTCCAGTATGAAAATGGGAGTGCATCACCATGGATCTTGTTACAAAGCTGTTGAGAACTCCTCGCCAGCATGATGCTATTTGGGTGATAGTTGACCGATTAACTAAAAGTGATCTATTCATACCTATTAAAGAAGCGTCATCCTTCGAGGTATTAGTAGATATCTATATTCGTGAGGTTGTTGCTCGTCATGGAGTGCATGTTTCTTTTGTTTCTGATAGGGATAATCGTTTCATTTCTCGATTTTGGAAAAAGTTTCAAGAAGATATGGGTACTCAATTGCATATCAGTACGGCTTTTCATCCTCAAACAAATGGACAAAGTGAGCGTACTATTCAAACTCTTGAAGATATGCTGCGAGCATGTTTCATTGACTTTGGTGGTAGTTGGGATTCCCATCTCCCATTGGTGGAATTCTCTTACAATAATAGTTATCATTCTTCCATCAAAATGCCACCATATGAGATGCTTTATGGTCGAAAGTGTCGCACTCCTATTTGTTGGGGAGAAGTCGGTCAACGCGAGCTAGGAAGTACTGACATGGTCCAATTAACCACCAAAAAGATCGATCAAATTCGTGACAAGTTGAAAATGGATCAAGATCGACAGAAATCCTATGCTGACAAACGCAGACGACCAATAGAATTCCAAGTTGGGGATAAAGTGATGTTGAAGGTTTCTCCCTGGAAAGGCATCATCAGTTTTCAAAAAAGAGGGAAATTAAGTCCAAGATATATTGAACCTTTTGAAATACTGGATCAGGTCGGTAGAGTAGCTTATCGGTTGAAATTACCGGATGAGCTTGGTGGTATTCATGATACATTTCACGTGTCACAGCTTCAAAAATGCCTTGTTGACGAAGCTTCATACGTGCCTCTTTCTGAAAACCAAATAAATGAAAAGTTAAATTATGTGGATGAACCCATCAAGATTCTTGACCAAAAAGTCAAACCATTACGAAATAAGACGGTTTCCATTGTCAAAGTCCAATGGAGACATCGAAAGGGTTCTGAGTTTACATGGGAACCCGAAGAGTGGATGATGATTTACTATCCTGCGGTACACCAAGAGTGGTTCGTGAGGACACGAATGGAATAAGTGGGGGAGAGTTGTAACACCCCAATATTCGAGGTATTATTTTAGTGTACGCTGAAATATAATTATTATGAAATATTATTATATAAATAATTAGATATAATAGAAAATGTAAATGGGTTTCTCAGTTCTAGACTGTGCGAAATAAAAGAATTAAAATTATATACACAGATGCGTATTCATTTCCTGATCCATTCTAAACACTTCCAGAACCCCAAATCGCGAGGAACCAACGTGGAGAATTAACATCATCATCAATTCATCAAATTCAATCCTTGAATCAATCCATAAATCTTCAATTTTTTATCCTCATCATCATCTCTAACCCCTTGTAAGTGCTTTCTTCATGAGTTATAATCTAGGGTTTAAGTGATTAGTGGGTTTTGGTGATTTTCACCAAAATTTGAATTAGGGCTTGTAAATTGTGAATTAATGTTAATTGACTTAGTAGAATGATTTCTAACTTGATTATCATCAAATAATGATGAGAACTTAAGTTGTGTTCTTGAGCAATTATGAAGTTTTGTTAAATCTTCATGAATTGAAGTGAATTAACTAAAAGTATTAATTACGATGTAAATGATATAGTTAAAGTGATTAGTTGGTTATTGTATAGCTAGACTATCAAAGTGGGGGAGGGTGTTAATAGAATCACTAATAGAAATTATGAATTCTTGATGCTAAATGTGTTGTATTATTATTGTATGTTATGAAATAGGTGTGAAAGGCTTGGAATAATTTGTATCCACTTTGCTTGAAACCTTCAATCAAATTTCAAGGTGAGTATATAGAGATTCAATTAAGTATAGGTTATGTAATTCTGGATTGCTTACGAGCAAGAGACTTCACATAATCATCTTTTGTTTTTATTTTTGTTTATGGTTGTATATGGTATCATTGTATTGAATCGTTATGAATTATGTGATTGAGCAATAGAGTAGAGATTAATTGTTACAAAATAATGATCACTACGAAATATGTGCTAAGCACACATGTATCTTATGGACCTCGGATCCTAATTGGTATCAATCTCTACCTATGTCACTAGTTATGTGGATTAGGATTATTATGTAAGCGTATTCACATTATTTAGTATAAATGATGTAAAATTTATGTGAATTACTTAATTGGTTATCTATATATTCACTAAGCATTTTATGCTTATTCCATTATATGTTTATGTATTGTAGGTGGGAGTACGCATAGAGAGGGTAAGAAGGTCAAGAAGGAATAGTGTGGGTTACTTGCTCGGTGTAAGTAGCATGTAACACCCCAATTTTTAAGGTATTATTTTAGTGTATAATAATATATATATCTTTTTTATTATTGATCTTTTAATGATAAGATATAGTAGAAAATGTAAACAGATGTTCAGTTCCAGACTGTGTAGTATAAAAAATTAAAGATTTTAGACACATAGTACGTGCCTTTGTTCTAGTACACTCTCAACAAGCCCAGAACACAAAAATAAAACATAGTAAATCGCAGGAAAGGAAGAAGCCAAGAGCAAGTCTTCAATTTCAATCCCTAATCCTTAAATTCAAGCTACAATCATCAAGTTCTTCATCCTTACTTTAAGCCTAATCTATTGTAAGTTGTTTCTTCCTTTCAAGAACCCTAGAAATTAGGTTTTCATGGGTTTTAGCTAATTGATATGAATTAATCCGAAATTATGGCTTGTAAATGGGTAATTAGTGTTAGTCTAGCTTTATGATGATGAATAGAAGCTTAATTTCATAGTGAAAGTGAAAGATCATGATTAGGGTTTATGGGGTTTTCATGAATTAAGTGAACTAGCTTAAATTTCAAGTGTAAAGTATTGGTAGATATTAGTAATAACAAGAAAGTAGCTTAATTTGACATTAAAACTATGATTATGATTATGAGAATGAAATTGGTTAGCTCATTAAACTAAAGTTAGTATACAACTAGTGGGGGAGAAGGGAATTAGATGATTAGTAGTTGAAAGCATGATTAATTATTGATATGTGTGTTATATGAATGTGTATTAGGTGTTAAAGAAGAGTTATCATCATTTGATCATCTTATTTCAAGCTATTTAATAAGCCAAGGTGAGTATATGTAATGAAATTAGATTGTTAGTAAGTGAATTAAATTGTATTCACTCAAGTAAACATGAACTTGTGAAATGTTATTAGTAAAGATTTGACATGATGAAAGTATTGATTAGTATGGTTAATGATTATTAACCATAATTTGATTAGAATAGCTAACCAAGGTTAGGTATGATATTGAATAGTAGCTAACTATGTTAGCTAATAATGTGATTAAATTAGCTAATCAAGATTAGCTAAATGAAAGAATAGATATGTGCATATATGATTAGCATAGTGAGTCGAGATTACAAGAAAGAGGGAAGTAAACTAATTCCTTTACTTATTATATGTTTTATTGCATATTTGATTAGTTAATGATTTTGATTAGTTATACTTATACTCACTAAGCAAAGTGCTTAATTAGTTAGTTCATGTTGTAGGTACAAGCGGAAGTGGTAAGGGAAAGGAAGTGAATAAGGACTAGACGTGGAATTGCAAGCTTGTTGTAAGTTACACAAGCTCATCTCTTTTAATTGTCGTTTTGAAGCCCTTGAAAGCCACTTAAACAATGTTTTGACATGTTGTAAAGATATAAGTAAATACAAGTAATTGTGTGGTTTAGTAGTAGAACATGGCATGTAATGAATAAAAATGTTGTAGAAATTGTTAAAAGACAAGTTATAGTATACTTGTCATTTTGGTTATGTATGTATTTGAAAGGTTGCAAGGAAGCCAAATGTTCTATTGGTCAACTATGATTGGTGATTGACTATTGAATGAGTCAAAATAGTTGTTTTTGATCAACGTGTCAAAAAGGGTCATCATGGGTCAAAAAGGGCACCTACGGACCAAATCGAGTTAAATAAAGGTTAGAAGTGTGGCAAGTGGCCTCACAACTTTGTATTGGTATTAGAAATGTGCAATCAAAAGTCCAGCCTCTCAATCTCTATGGTTTGAGATTTAGTATGTTCCCTAATTAGTCCTTTTTATGTCGAAAATGAGTCATACGTCCAAATCTCAGGTTATGGTGAATTTTAGAAAAGTATAAAAAGGGAAGTCTTTATTTTGGTCATACGAGTATGCCTGCAAAATTTCATAGCTTAACTCTTTCTCATTTGTGAGTTATGCTTAATTAAAGTTTGTAAATTGGTAATTAGCAAATCTGACTGCAGCTGCTCTGTGAGCCAGGGTACCCAGCGGGTAGCCAGCGTACCCGACGGGTAAAGTGCCTAAGCCAGCGGCTTCTTTAGCCACCCGGCTGCTTCCAGAGTCTTTAAATCACTATTAGATTCTGTTACAGCAAACTTTAATTCACTCGGCATGTCACATGGGGAACCCGGTTGGTGTACCTGTTTACCCGGCGGGTAAGGCATGTACCCGGCGGGTACTAGCCTTTTTCCTGTGTAGTTTGATTTTGAGTTCTAGAATTGTATTAAATAATTTGTATAGTATATAAGATACATTAATATAGATAATGGGACCAAATCATAATGTGTTTTCAGATTTTATTTTTTTTAAAAATGGTTCAGATTTTCAGGGCGTTTCAAGTTGGTATCAGAGCGATGGTTTAAGAGATTTAAGCAATCCACAGTAGGATTGCCTAAACTTAAACCACTTATAAACGTGTAGTAGCAAGTTATAGTTATGTTTTAGTAGTATTATTAATGTGTGATTAGTAGATAATGATTATGATAGTGATTTGATGCTTTGATTTGAAATGTGTTTAAGAACTTTGAATAGAAGTGTGCAATTAGTTTAATGTAACTACGTCTGGCCAACGAGGTTACATTACATTAGTGCACATGGGAGATTCAAAGTTGCTAAGCATGTGAGAAAAGAAGCAATAATCGTTGTGCTAGTTGGTTTAGAAAATTTTAGATGATTATGCATTTCAATATTGACTAAAGTACTAATTAGATTATTTATTTTGTTTAAGTAAATGACTACCCCACCGAATAGAGAAGTTGAGGGTTCAAATGTTCGTTTTCCCACTCATGAGGAGAACATTTCAAATAGAAGTTTAGATCCAGAAGACATGTTATTATTGAAAGATGTTATCAGTTAATCTTTACAAGAATTTGCTCCTTCGGTGTATGAACGTATGGAGCAAATAATCACTACCCGATTAGTAGAGTTTGAACAGAAATATCCTATTTTAACGAACCCTCAGCCGAATATTGAAGTTTTAAATGCTCAATGTCAAATGAATAAATAGAAGGAAAAGTTTGAATATAAGAACTTTGCCAATTGTGGGCCCCCGGAGTTTAAAGGGGAAAGAGATCCGATTAGTAGTCATAGGTGGGTAAGCAAGATAGAAGAGACCTTTATGTGATGTAACTGTCCAGAGAAGTTGAGAGTGTTATTTGCTGCTCATCAGTTGAAGGATAGTGCTCAGGATTGGTGGAATACTCAAGTTAAGACTCATGGTGCTGATGAGGCTGCAAAGTTTTCATGGGATATGTTCAAAGAGAATTTTATAGTAGAGTTTGCTTCAATGGCAGAAGTAGAGAGGTTAAAGGGAGAATTCTTGGCTATGAACCAAGGAAAGATGTCGGTGACTGAGTATACTAATATGTTTTATGATAAGTCTCAGTTTTGTCCAGAATATACCTCAAATCCGGGGTTAATGAAAGATCATTACTACCGACATTTGAATGTTAAAATTAGAGAATCTGTCGATCTGACTATTCATGATTCTATTCCAAAGATGATGAATAAAGGATTGACAAGAGAGAAGGAGTTGCAAGCAAAAGCTGCAGATGTGACTAGTAAAAGGAAAGTTGAACAACCTAGTTCCCAATCCCAACCTTTTAAGAAGTTTAAATCTTTTGGGAAACAGCAATCACAGAAATCTCAACAACAATCGAGTCGACCATCCTAAACTCCAGTATGAGAGTTCCCAATGTGTAATAATTGTGGCAGAAAACATCCAGGAGAGTGCCAATTGGGGAGTACTGCATGTTACAAGTGTCGTAAGCCCGGGCATATTGCAACAAATTGTCCTAATCCTTATAGTATGTGTTTTTATTGTTACAAGGATGACCATTTACAAGCTAATTACCCCGTTAGATTGGAAGATATGAAAAGAAATGAGCAAAAGAAGGAAGCTGAAAAGAAAAGAGAGACAGGTGGACAGAGAGCAAAAGGTCGTTCCTTTCAGATTACTGCAGAAGAGGCAAAGGAGTCACATGACGTGGTGACAGGTACCTTCATAATTAATAATATACCTGCCCATGTTTTATTCGACTCTGGAGCTACAAAGTCTTTTGTGTCACTTTCCTTTTGCGAAAAGTTGAATACCCCTATAGCTAAATGAGAACACCCTTTGGAAGTTGAAATTGCAGATAGTAAACTAGTAATTGTTAGTGATGTATATAGAAGGTGTGTCATTGATATAGGAGGTGAATTGTTTAATATTGACTTGATCCCTATGCAAATGGGAGAATTCCACGTGGTTATAGGAATGGATTGGATGGGAAAGAATAGAGGCATGATTAATTGCCACAAAAATGTAGTTCTTCTTAAGGCACCTAGTGGAAAAGAAGTTACTGTTTATGGTGAACGTCCTAAACAGTCTATTCCTGTTTGTACTTTTGCAAGAGCTAAAAGATTATTGTCACATGGGTGTCGAGCCTATTTGGCCCACGTGATTGATAATTCTAAATCTGTTCAAGGACTTTCTAGCATTCTAGTCGTAAAAGAATTTCCCGAGGTATTTCCTGATGAACTTCCAGGTATTCCACCTGATAGACAAGTGGAATTTCAAATTGACCTTATTCCTGGAGCCGCTCCTATTGCTAAAACTCCTTATCGATTGGCTCCGAATGAGATGCAAGAAATGATGAAACAACTACAAGAGCTTTTAGATAAAGTTTTTATCCGTCCTAGTAGTTCGCCTTGGGGAGCCCCAGTCTTGTTTGTTAAAAAGAAAGACGGCTCCTTAAGGATGTGTATTGACTACATGGAACTAAATAAAGTGACCATTAAAAACAGATATCCTTTACCTCGAATAGATGATTTATTTGACCAGTTGCTGGGTGCCAGTTTCTTTTCAAAGATTGATCTTCGTTCTGGCTACCATCAGTTAAAGGTTAGAGAAGAAGATATTTCAAAAACAGCTTTTCGTACTCGATATGGTCACTTTGAATTCACAGTCATGCCATTTGGTTTGACCAATGCTCCAGCTGCTTTAATGGACTTGATGAACCGAGTTTGTCGGCCCATGCTTGATATCTTTGTTATAGTTTTTATCGACGATATTCTCATTTATTCTAAAAGCAAGAATGATCATGCTGTACATCTTAGGCAGGTTCTGGAAACACTTCAGCGTGAAAGATTATATGCTAAATTCTCTAAATGTGAATTTTGGTTACGGGAAGTCCAATTTCTTGGACACGTGATCAATATTCACGGTATTCAAGTTGATCCTTCCAAGATAACAGCAGTAATGAAATGGGACTCACCTTCGAGCCCCACTGAAGTCAGAAGTTTTCTTGGCTTAGCTGGATACTATCGTCGTTTCATTCAAGATTTTTCAATGATTGCTACTCCTTTAACTCAGTTGACTAGAAAAAGTGTTCAGTGGAAGTGGGGAGATGAGTAATCAAAAGCGCTTCAGATGTTGAAAGAAAAGCTTAGTCAAGCCCCTATTCTTGTTTTACCCGAGGGTAACGAGGATATGGTAGTCTATTGTGATGCTTCGAAATTAGAATTAGGCTGTGTTCTTATGCAGCGTGGGAAAGTCATTGCTTATGCTTCACGTCAGTTAAAATCGCATGAGCAGAACTATCCCACTCATGATCTTGAGTTAGCAGTTGTGGTCTTTGATCTTAAAATTTGGCACCATTATTTTTATGGTGTTAAGTTTACCATTTATACAGACCACGAGAGTCTCAAATATTTCTTTGATCAGCGTGATTTGAACAATCGGTAGAGAAGGTGTCTAGATTTAGTAAAAGATTATGACTGTGACATACTTTATCATCCTGATAAAGCTAATGTGGTAGCCGATGCTCTTAGTCGAAAAGCTAGCCATTATGTTCTTTCAGTGAAATCTCTTCAAATGACTATACTTCCTCAGTTGTTTAATTCCATTAAAGCTGCTCAAGTTGAAGTTTTAGCATCAAATGACCCAAATAAACAACGATTAGCCAGTAAACTTTCGGAATTAGTAGATGATTCTAGAGGTTTGAAGACTCGTTATGGTAGAATCTGGATACCATGAATAAGTGAAGTAAAGAAAATGTTATTAGATGAAGCTCATAAATCCAGATATTCTATTCATCCTGGTGCTACCAAGATGTATCGTGATTTGAAATGTGACTATTGGTGGCCAGGTATGAAACGCGATATAGTTAAACATGTTCAGAACTGTCTTACTTATCTGCAAGTTAAAGCCAAACACCAACAACCATACGGTAAACTCCAACCATTGGATATACCGATATGGAAATGGGAACACATCACCATGGATTTTGTTACAAAGTTGCCAAGAACACCAAGGCAACATGATACTATTTGGGTGATTGTGGACCGGTTGACAAAGAGTGCTATCTTCCTTCCCATTCAAGAAGCTTCTTCTTCAAAAAAGTTAGCTGATCTTTATGTTAAAGAAGTAGTTGCTAGACATGGAGTTCCACTTTCTATAGTTTCAGATCGAGATACTCGTTTTACTTCTCGATTTTGTAATAAATTTCAAGAAGATTTGGGAACTCGATTGCATATTAGTACAGCTTTTCATCCTCAAACTGATGGTCAGAGCAAACGTACCATACAGACCCTTAAGGATATGCTCAGAGCTTGTGCCATTGATTTTGGTGGCAGTTGGGATATTCATCTTCCTTTGGTGGAATTCTCATATAATAACAATTATCATTCTTCGATTAAAATGCCGCCGTATGAAATGTTATATGGTATAAAATGCCGAAGTCCAATTTGTTGGGGTGAGGTTGGTCAAAGAGAACTCGGTAGTACAGATGTAGCCCAGTTAACTACAGAAAAGATTAAAGATTGACCAGATTAGAGAAAGAATTAAGATGGCACAAGATCGATAAAAGTCATATGCAGACAAGCGTAGATAACCCATTGAATTTCAAATAGGTGATAAGGTGATGCTTAAAGTTTCACCTTGGAAAGGAATTATTTGGTTCAGAAAGCGTGGAAAGTTAAGTCCAAGATATATTGGACCTTTCGAAATCACAGATAGAGTTGGAAAGGTTGCGTATCGACTATAGCTACCAGAAGAACTTTCTAGTATTCATGACCCATTTCATGTGTCTCAGCTCAGAAAGTGTTTAGTCGATGAAGCTTCTTATGTGCCACTGACAGAAATAGAAGTAAATGACAAGTTGGGTTATATAGAACAACCAATTAAAATTCTTGATCAGAAAGTGAAGTAACTCAGAAATAAATCAGTCTCCATAGTTAAAGTTCAGTGGCGTTATAGAAAAGGTTCAGAATTTACTTGGGAAATGGAGGAGTGGATGATGATATAATACCCTGCGGTACACTAAGAATGGTTCGTGAAGACACGAACATAATAAGTGGGGGAGAGTTGTAACACCCCAATTTTAAGGTATTATTTTAGTGTACAATAATATATACATCTTTTTAATTATAGATCTTTTATCAAGCTATTTAATAAGCCAAGGTGAGTATATGTAATGAAATTAGATTGTTAGTAAGTGAATTGAATTGTATTCACTCAAGTAAACATGAACTTGTGAAATGTTGTTAGTAAAGATTTGACATGATGAAAGTATTGATTAGTATGGTTAATGATTATTAACCATAATTTGATTAGAATAGCTAACCAAGGTTAGCTATGATATTGAAAAGTAGCTAACTATGTTAGCTAATAATGTGATTAAATTAGCTAATCAAGATTAGCTAAATGAAAGAATAGATATGTGCACATATGATTAGCATAGTGAGTAGAGATTACAAGAAAGAGGGAAGTAAACTAATTCCTTTACTTATTATACGTTTTATTGCATATTTGATTAGTTAATGATTTTGATTAGTTATACTTATACGCACTAAGCAAAGTGCTTAATTAGTTAGTTCATGTTGTAGGTACAAGCGGAAGTGGTAAAGGAAAGGAAGTGAATAAAGACTAGACGTGGAATTGAAAGCTTATTGTAAGTTACACAAGCTCATCTCTTTTAATTGTCGTTTTGAAGCCGTTGAAAGTCACTTAAACAATATTTTGACATGTTGTAAAGATATAAGTAAAGACAAGTAATTGTGTGGTTTAGTAGTAGAACATGGCATGTAACGGATAAAAATGTTGTAGAAAGTGTTAAAGGGCAAGTTATAGTATACTTGTCATTTTGGTTATGTATGTATTTGAAAGGTTGCAAGGAAGCCAAATGTTCTGTTGGTCAACTATGTTTGGTGATTGACTATTGAATGAGTCAAAATAGTTGTTTTTGATCAGCGGGTCAAAAAGGGTCATCATGGGTCAAAAAGGGCACCTACGGACCAAATCGAGTTAAATAAAGGTTAGAAGTGTGGCAAGTGGCCTCACAACTTTGTCTTGGTATTAGAAATGTGCAATCAAAAGTCCAGCCTCTCAATCTCTATGGTTTGAGATTTAGTATGTTCACTAATTATTCCTTTTTATGTCGAAAATGAGTCATACGTCCAAATCTCGGGTTATGGTGAATTTTAGAAAAGTATAAAAAGGGAAGTCTTTATTTTGGTCATACGAGTGTGCCTGCAAAATTTCATAGCTTAACTCTTTGTCCTTTGTGAGTTACGCTTAATTAAACTTTGTAATTTGGTAATTATCAAATCTGACTGCAGGAGCCAGGGTACTCGGCGGGTAGCCAGCGTACCCGGCGGGTAAAGTGCCTACGCCAGCGGCTTCTTTAGCCACCCGGCTGCTTCCAGAGTCTTTAAATCACTATTAGATTCTGTTACAACAAACTTTAATTCACCCGGCATGTCACATGGGGAACCCGACTAGTGTACCTAGTTACCCGGCGGGTAAGGCATGTACCCGGTGGGTACTAGCCTTTTTCCTGTGTAGTTTGATTTTGAGTTTCAAAAATGTATTAAATAATTTGTATAGTATATAAGATACATTAATATAGATAATGGGACCAAATCATAATGTGTTTTCAGATTAAAAAAAAAATGGTTCAGATTTTCAGGCGTTTCATAGCAATTCTCTCTTATGTATCATTTTGTATTAACTTGTGTAATACGCCCCAAATCTAATTTTGGAATACTTGAAGTAAGTGTTGGATATATGGTTTTGATGATAGTTGACTTTGAAAGTCAACAACTTGTGTAAATCATGTATATTTTAACCTCTAAAAGTACATGGTTTTCGTTGGTCACAAAATGGTGTTTATTAAATGGTTGAAGTGATGGAAAGGTTCAGTTATGTGTTTTGAGTCAAAGTATAAATTGGTGAGTGTTAATAGTTTTTTAGTTGATTTTGGATTGAAGTTGACCATTGAATGGGTCAAAACAGTCCCAAGGACCCAAATGGGTCATATGTGTCAAGACGGGTCACTACTAACCCAAGCGTATAAAACAAGTTAGTTAAAGGTTATGGAACCTTGGTCAAACTCTTTAAGTTTGTTTAAGTATGCTTGAAAAGTGGTTAAAAGCTCAAGACTTGAAATTGTGTGCGTAGCAATTTGACATGTCATGTATAAGTAGCGAAAATGGGTTAATATGAGTCTTGCACATAAATCTGTCATTTTTGTGAAAATTGAAAAAGCTCAAATAGGCAAACCTTCATTTTATTAATATAAAGGTGCCTGCATAATTTCAGAGTCTAACTATTTACGAATTAAGAGATATGTGCATTTGTATTTCGTAACTTGGTATATAAGTCTGCAGGTCGGATTATCACTTGAGTACGCATTATCACTTGAGTACGCAATCCCAGCTGGGAAGCCGGATCTAAATTAGTTGTAGTCAGCTTCTAACTATAATACGGGATCCGAACCCAAATCCAGGATCACGTAACTCAGTGTAAATTTGTTAGAGAATGAAATCCTCTTCAATACGCGATCTGGCTAAAAGCTTGGGTTCGCGTATGCCTGCTTAACTTGGATATTTTGGTCATTTTTGATTTTAAGTCTTTTCTGATGTGTGTAAGCATTTATAATTGCATAAATTGAATTATTTATGATTAATGGGACCTATTGATATGTATATAAAAAAAATTCTTAAGTTTTTAGGCATTTCACAACGGTTACATCAGTTGAGGGTGGCGACGCATCGACCAAACCAACGCTTGGCATGGCAGCTTGTAACACCCTGAATTTTAAGGTATTAATTTAGTCAATAAATATATATATATATATATATATATATATATATATATATATATATATATATATATATACTAGGGAAATACCTATGCGATGCATAGATAAGTATATATTTACATTTAATACTTAGAGAAAATGTTTTTGTTAATGTTGTCCTTTAAATTGTACGAAGTAATAAATGAAGAAAG
Organism: Pseudognaphalium luteoalbum; assembly: GCA_963422505.1. Taxonomy (NCBI): domain Eukaryota; kingdom Viridiplantae; phylum Streptophyta; class Magnoliopsida; order Asterales; family Asteraceae; genus Pseudognaphalium; species Pseudognaphalium luteoalbum. Next base: position 49,487,793 of record OY730194.1, read on the forward strand.
AAAACAATAATACGTTAAAGTCTCTAACCCAAATAAACATGACAACATGCCAAGTAGACATAAAATATCAACAATTATCGAACTAACATAAAATTGCAACATTTCATAACTTTGAGTATCACATGCTCTCCTTTTTAACATACACAACCTTTCTATTAGTCTTGATGGTTTATTTTTTACAATATTTTCCTTCTCATACACTGATGTAGTAGAGTTACAAATTTGGTTTGTTGTGATGGTGTGGATGGTTTCAGAAGACTATCCTTATCAGCGTATAAAAGCACAACTGACAATCAAAATATCGCATTAACATTTCACATTCCACTGAATGACATCCATTATTATACCACATTACAACATTTGAAGATATATTGGTTGTATTAGGTATGAGATCATGACTCATAACTAATCGGTTCTAAACCCTACATCCAAACCAATAAATCTTAAACCATGATACCCAAATTAAAATTCATAAATATGGCTTATGTACTAACGACCAAGTTGAAAAAATTAAATCTGAATTGGTCAATTTAAACTAAAATGGTAAACACAAAACCATTCTAAAAAATAAACACTAAACCTTGACCCAGGCCGTCTAAAATCTTAAGTTAAATGAGAACCTTACTAAAAAGCTACACACTAAACTCTTGACATAGAACTCATAAAAAATCTACACACGAAACCTTACCAAAAGCTAAACAACAAAGACCCGACATGAAACCCTTATAAACAGATAAAGTTATAACTCTTAAAACAAATAAAACTATATCCCTTCTAAACAAATAATCATTATTAAAGCACACGTAAACCCTTCTAAAATGTTAAACACATAACTCTTCCGAAGAACTAAACACAAAACATTTCTAAAAGGTAAACACAACACAACTCTTTTAAAAAGCTAAACATTAAACACATTTAAAATTATAAGGAACCATACCAAAAAGTTAAACACTAAGCCCTTGACACAGAACCCATCTAAAAGCTAAACATGAAACTTTAAAAGTTAAACACTATAGCGTTGACACATAACCCTTTGAGAATGCTAGACACATAACCCTTTGAGAATGCTAAACACATAGCTTTTCTAAAACTTTAAACATAAGCTAAACACATAACCCTCGAAACGATACCATTTTTAATGCTAAATAAAACTTCTTCTAGAAAGCTAAATAGCGAATATTTCTAAAATTTAGATATATAACCCTTAAAAAACCCTAAACTTATAAGACTTCGAAAAAGCTAAACACTGAATACCTGACAAATAACTATTCTAAAATATGTCAACACATAACCATTTTAGAATACAAACACACAAACCTTATAAAAAGCTAAAAAAAACTAAACCCTAGTAGCAAAGGACCTTTGGCCTAGCCGTATGATAGGAGCCTTTCAAGCGGGAGGTTGTGGGTTCAAGCATCACTTTTGAGGCATTGAGTGTATATATGTGTATATATTCATGGTATTTGTATATAAAATGTGTGTTAGATTGTAGGGTGCCTTTCTAAATAAATAAATTTAAAAAAGACCCTAGTATTGATATTTTTGTATTTTAAGGAGAAACACGACATGAAGACATCATTTGTGTTAGATTGCAGGCTTATCTTTCTAAATAAATAAATCAAACAAAAAGCCCTAGTCTTGATACTTTTGTATTTGTAAGGAGAAACACCGCATGAAGACATCTATTGCAACTACATGGCATTTCACCTATTAGGCCATAAATATTACTCCATTTAAACAATTTCTATTGCAACTGTATATTGTCCCCAGCAGACCAATGTCTACCAGATGTACTATAATCACAAATTTTTATTTCTTATACGGAGTACTAAACAATATATTTTCATTAGCAAAAAATTACATGTTGTATATGATCGTTGGCCACTATCATATGGCCTCTATTCACATCCAGAAGATGACTACCGGATGCAAGCACATTGAATTTTTAGTTGGCTACATGAATAAGGAAAAATATAAGATGAATTGCTATACCAAAACATCTACATCCTTGATACGATCTCTACTAATATACCTTATTATGACACCTGAAACTCATCCTTTTAACAATATATACATCCACTTCCAAGGGACCTCCATCTATCCACAATAATATTAACTACATTATTGTCTTTATTTTTTTAATTTGTACATCACCTTTTAAAGTTGGCAGACACAAATCCAAATAATTTACTTCCAACCCAGCTCCAGTTACTAAATAGAATACCTATTGCTTTGAAGAATAAACATACCACTTTGCCATTCTAATCCCTTAAAACCTCACCCGCGCACACCCCCTTCAAGATTAACAATGCACTTAGCACCATCCATATTAAAATAGCCCACCCTTTTCTCACAACCACTTTCACCCATAAATATTAAATTTGCATTTGATCCCCATATACAACTTTCTCATGAAGCGTAAGGGCTTCTAATGAAGACCCCAAACAACCCTCACATTTTGACATTACCCATCGCCCAAGATGATGTCCACCAAAGCTTGGGAATCCATTCAGTTTCCTTAAAACACCAACCTGCCCCTATCATTACATAAAAACTAGCATGTTGCTAATAAATACGAGCACCCATCTATATCTCTTTAGATCACTCGTTCACCCTCATATTAGCCCACATATTGTACAGGTTAACTATTATGACTCGTTGCTTAACTGAATAATATACATGAGAGTAGGTAACCTATTAAATAGAATTTCATCTCAATTCCCTGCAAGATAGCTGACAATGGTTCGAATCTTGATTTTATGTTGCTCATATTTATAGTTGGGATGAAGAAAACATAAACATGAAATTATTATAAAACACACAAAATAAAAATGTATAAGGTACACAGATTTCAAATCACGTTAATAAATTGACCAAGGGGAAGATATATATAAACCCTAAAATTCCCTTTATGTAAATTCCCCTCATATACCCAAACCAACAACCCAGGCAAAACCACACAAGAAATTAAATTAAAACTTTGATGGTTAACCACATCTTCTAGGATTATTAGAACATAGAATCATCAAAACATGTTACATTGAATTACAAGTAAATTTATAACACAACTAACTTAGCTAAAGTCAATTGCCATGATTGAACTCAGTTATAAGAAATAACTACCAATTTATACCCACTTGACTCCTTAACTCAAAAATTGATTCTATTCTTTGGTGGACAAATCAACAATCTAATGGTGCTACTATATTTGAGTTGAACTATATTAAGGACTAAAATAAAGACATAATTACGATGTTCATATCAAGCATTATAATATATAATAGCCTTGTAGTGAAAGGGTCACTTACAAAACAACATTTCATATACAGGAGGAGTGTTATGAACATAAAGCACAAGAAGATTAAGACCAAACCTTCATGGTTACTAATTTCATTCTAATGACTTCAACTCACATTTTTGTGCTGAACATGTAAAACTACAGACTTAGATAACCTAAAGTAATTAAGAAGACTAACATAAAGTCTCAAACATATGAATATGTTACAAAATCAAAGATCATCACATCATACCATGTAGAGATAGATGAAGGACGGGAAGATGGCGACTGATATCGCATAAAAAGTCTCATTTTTACTAACAATATCTCTTTCATTTTAGAACAATAGTTGACAAATAAGCTCAAATATTACATTAATCGATGATATATTGTCAAGTAGGTTAAAATGAGGAAGCGCGAGAAAAATCAAGCAAAATGGATGAAAAACGAATAATTCACGCGCGTTTGAAGATTCAAGGCAACCAAGATGAAATTTCCAGAGAAAAAGATCATCTCAGAGATTTCTCAATACCGAAGTCTTCGTTTCTAAAGTGGAATCCAATGCAAAAAGAATCAACTAAAACGGATAAAGAATGAAGATTCTATGCACTACGAAAGATTCAAAACATTCGGTACAAGACATCTGAAGATCGAAAAATCATTTCTGGGATTTATTTACATCAAAGTCTTCATTTTTAAAAAATGATTCCAACGCAAAAAGAATCGTCACAATCGGACGCATAATGAAGGAGGAGATATGCATGAAAATGTGAACCGAAAAGGGCGTACGGCTCGAGCCGGCCGGTAACCGGCCACCTCCGACTGGCAACCGGCCACCACCGACTGGCAACCGGCTGCCGCCGACTTGCAACCAGCTGCCGCTGGCTGGAAGCCAACTGGAGCCGGCCCGGGTCCAACCGATGCCGGCCCGTGTTCAGCCTCTGCCAGGTGCTTTTTCGTCATGCACCACCTTTTTCATCCGTACGCATACCGCACGTGCTTTTGCTCTAAAATGAGCCTAACTTCACAATCGTGAGCCGGATTTCAGCTATGAATATACCATTGGATTCGTAATTTAAAACACACAATGTAACACCCCCAAATTCCGTGTTTAGCGGAAGCAAGCTTTGGGGTGCTACCAATCAAGTAATCAAAGCACCAAAGTAAACAGCAAACGACTTCTAAATGAGATGTTTGAAAATAGTTACATTGCCATAAATATAATGTTTGAAAACATAGTGTTTTCGGTTACAAAAATGTAGTTCCCTAGAGTCCACGCGTGTAGCGGGAGATTCTATTACATAATCAAAATATACAAACGATAATGCTAAGAATCTCCGTTAGATGCAATGTAGAAATCACGCGACTCTAGCTAGTGTCCTAAAGAAATCCTACTCCGTCTGTGTACCTGAGATACAATGCTAAAAAGTGTCAACCAAAAGGTTGGTGAATCTTACAGGTTCAGTAGTAAATAATCGTTGTGAACCACAAGTATGTACCGATGTTGCTATCAAGCAAGTAAGTAAATCAGTAAGTCAGCACAGTTGCCATGAGCTCTTAAGCTGAAGCTTAACAGTGTGTAAGTATGAATCAATCAAGAATCATATAATATACCCCCGTGAGTGCAATCCCGATACTCATATGTAACAAATACTAATATGTCTGTTTCTACGGTGAAATCCGTGGTAGCGCTACTACCCCAGGTAGGGATTGTCAGTCCTAAATGGATCCATCTACTAGTACCCGCGCTTAAGTCCATAACTAACAACTTACGATAGGAGGCTTTCAGTGGATAAAAGTAACTCATGCAATGTGTGTAAAAAGCAGTAAAGTCAGTCCAGTACTCGTGTTCATGCGTAAAACAGTAGCAAAGTATCGCACCCTAAGTAGAAAATAGTAAAAAGTGGGGCTGTAAGACTCACCTGAGTCTAGCAAGTATGTATGTAAAATCAACCAAGTAAAGCGGATGTAAGTCTGTAGGCGTGTCGGATGTAAGTCTATATATCAGTTCTCTGAACCCTGTAACCTTCTGGCGTCCGAAACGCACAAGGTTGTAAGTAAATAAGTAAATAAATTGGTGTCTTGAAAGATCACCCATGCTAGTTGTCCACTTAACTAGGAGATGTCCAAGTGTTTGTTTAGTATTTCGTTTTGTAGTTTGAAAATAAGTATGGCCCGTTGGTGATGTTACGTGATAATAATTTCTGAAAACATTATTATTATGTTTGTTTCATTACAGTCTTATAAAGTATATGTATTTGCACGTTCAAGTATTATCGCATAAAGTTCGTTTGTCCTATGTGTTTAACACTTAGTGTAAAAGTATTTTCAAGTTCCTGGATGACGGGGATCCGGGGGCAGCGCCCCTGGTGGCGGGGTCCAATGGGTGGCAGCCCCTGGTAGCTGAGTTGGGTTCGAAATAATTTTTTTTATTTATACCACATTGCTTTGGTAAAAAATGCATCAAAAAATTAAATTTGGGAAAATTGTCCAAGTTTGGTCGCAGACTGAAATGGTGGTGCGAACTGAGTTCGCGATGCGAACCGAAATTGGATTTGCAAGACAAAGTAGGCTGCGAACTGAGTTGGGTTCGCATAGCAAAGTTCGGCTCGCGAGTCAGCTCGTAAGTCAACTCGCAAGTCAACTCGCAAATCAGCTCACAAGTCAGCTCGCAAGTCAGCTCGGTTCGCAGTTTCAGTTCGCCTCGCAGGATGAACGGCATCTGGGATCTCGACTCACTGGATGAACCGATCGTATAATTCACGTTAAAAATGCTTTTTCGAGTCGGTTTTTGGACATAATCTTGTTGTGTAAACGTTCTAACATGTAAATAGAAGCTTTATAAGTATTTTAAAAGAGTTTTAAAGTTTCTTACCACAAAATCAAAAATCGAAGAAGATGGAGATGAAGCTTGAGATGTGGTGATCCTTTCTTCCTGAAGTAACTTCGCGAAATGGTGAGTTTTGGTGATGATTTGGGACGATTTTGTGCTGCGATTTTAAGAGAAAAAGAGAGAGAGATTTGGGTGTTTATGTGTGTGTGAAATGAGATAAATGAGGAAGAAATGAGATTAAAAAGGGGATGGTTTGTTTGGTGTGACACCCGTCAAATTAGGGCTAGTACTTAGTACCTAATCATTGTATTAATACCTATAATTAGTTATGTTTAGGGCTAATTATGTGTATCATTTTGTATATGGTTATATATATACACACACGTACGCGATTTAATTAAATCGTGCATTTCATATTCGGATGGAATCCGACACAATCACAAATACTGACGTTGGTGAACAATTTATTAAATAATGGGAATTTATTTAATTAACTCATTTTATTTATATATTATTTGGATAATATATACAAACGTATTTCGTGTCGTCTAAAATTAACCGTACGCTACAGCAACGCGTGAAACGCGTCCGACAAACGAAATAAACCCAAATTATATTTTTATAATTCATTATTAAGTATTTTGATAAAATACTTCAACTAAAAATATTACTATTTCACGCGTACGGATAAAACGTTACACGAGTTAAACAAACGTACAAATACGCAATGAATGCGCAAACCGAGATCCGATAACATTTTTAATAACTTAAAATAAATTATTTAGAATAATACTTTCAATAAAAAAATAACGCGATTTAAATCGTTAACGAAACACACGTATTAAAACATATAACGATAATTAAACGTCTAAACGATCAGGAAAACGAACACCGCACGGAGCATAAACTGGGAAACAAAAGTTGAGACTTCCACCCCAAATGGGGCCCCCTCCCAACCGTCCCAACCCCCCACCCACACCCTCCTTACTTCTTTGACTTAACAAACAAACAAACCCTATCATTTTCATTCACCAACACACACCACCTCCATCAACCTCTCTTCCTCTATCTCAAACCACCACAAAACCGCCACCTTCATCACCATAAAAACACCACTAAAACACGTTGAAAAGCTTGACTCATTTGGAAGAAAACGTGCATGAGAAGGAGAGCTACCTTTCTATCTTTTCAGATTCTCCACGCGACCACTTTGTAAGAACCCGACACTTTTGAAAACTCTTGTATTTTACTCTTTTACATGTTATGTTGTTTATCTAGCTTGATTATGTCCATATAAAGTAATAAAACTCGTTTTCTAAACATTGTCGAAAAATGTCGGTTTTGACCATTTTATAGATCCAACACTTTGGGTTACTCCCGACACATACCAATAATTTCCGCAACCTCTACAAACTGATTTAAGACTTGTGTAAAATTTTCGGGTCAAACCGAGGTCGTTTGACCACAAACCCGACACTCGAAAACCCAAACAACATGTTATGTCGCAGAAGGGCTGGACCTTCTGCGACACAAGCCCTTATGTGGCTTGGCTACGTCGCACATAGCGACACAAGTCACTATGTTGCCAAAAATTGAATATGTCGCACATAGCAACACAAGCCACTATATCGCATCAAATTGTGAATGTCGCAGTAGCGACACAACACCTTATGTCACATTAAATTGCGGACGTCGCACATAGCGATGCAAAGACCTATGTCGCAGTCCTGACCTGCGACACATCAGCCTATGTCACATCCAGTGTCACACCCAGTGTCGTACAAATCAGAACCTTGAAAACATGGATTTTCACTAAGTGTTAACGCTTGAAATTTTATCACTTACAAATCCCAAATTCAGATTTTAAATGCGTTTTTCACCTCGACCCCAGCCAGGGGCTCTGCCCCTTGGACCCCTCCAGGGGTTGCCACCCCTAGAACCCCGCTAATCAGGGGCGCTGCCCCCAAACCCCCGTCATCAAATAATCAGTAAATACTTTATACACTGCGTGTCAAACATTTACAGCCTTTGAACCACATACGATGTACTCGTACATATACTTCAACACTTATATACAATACAACACATGAAACATATACTTTAATAGTATACAATGAAACAACACATAATAATAATGATGTAATATTATTATTACAAACTGTTACCAACGGGCTATACATGTTTTCAAAACACAAACAAACAATCAAACAACCTAATGTATTTGGAAATAACTATTTGGATGAACAACTAGCATATGTGATCTTTGGAGATACCTACTCATGTATTAACCAACACGCGTCTTGGACGCCCTCAGGTTACCGTCTTCAGACATCACTACTTGGTTTAGCAGTAACACAAGTTTGTCATATAAACGCATCAGACTCAGGTGAGTCTCATAGCCCCGCATTTTTACTATTTTTACTCCCGGGGTGGGAATACATGCTCAGATTTGTTTTACATGTGAATGCAAGTACAAAACACGATATATTGACTGCATGAGTTGTTTTACTAATCATAAAGTCCTCCACCACATAGTTTGTTAGTATGGATTTAGCGTGAATGTTAGTGTATGGTACCATATGGGATTGACAATCCCTGTCCGGGGTAGTCGCGCTACCTTGACTGTGATGTCAAATGGACACATTATCATTTGTTCACACGAGTGTAGATTAGGTATTCGCTCGGAGGCACCTCGCTCAGGTCCTTAAAGGCAGATCCTGACCCCTCAGTTAATCTCAAACTATGGATTCATGGCAGTAATATACACATTTATTTGATTAATTTCAAACACATTATTAAATTTTGTGGTTCATACATTATGTTTATCAAATACACCTGTGAGCTCACCAGCTTTTAGCTGACCTTTTAGCATGTATTCTCAGGTACACAGCAGTAGTAGGACTACCCAGGAACTTTATAGCTCGAGTCGCATGCAAATACGAACATCAAGAGATTTTTCTGCATTATTATATTTTGTATAAGTAGTAATGCCATAGAATCTTTCAGATCAGAATACCGAGCTTATGTAATCCTTATAACTCTTGTAAAATTTTATTACAATCAATGTATTTTGTTAAATCGACGCATGTAGAGTCGTTCACTTTATCTTATGTGCTTGTGATTATTGATTAGTAGCACCCCAAGTATGCTTTCGCCAAACAATAAATTTGGGGGTGTTACATTTGGGTTGGGTCCGTGGGTCTGGGCTAACCTGCTTGTGGGCTTGGGCTCGGGGATTCGTTCCTCGATTTGTGTTACGTCCCGTGATTGATTAAATGTTATTCCGCGTTTTATGTTAAAGTTTATCCAAAATATGTTTAGCCCAACGTATTTTATCAAAATACTTTGTTTCAAGTTATAAAATCATAAAAATATAACTTGGTTATTATTAGCTTGTTGAGGTGTGTTTCGCGCGGTTTCATTGTATACAACATGTTTTACATAATATTTAATACGTGTAATATATTTCCAGAATATATTATAGTAGATAATGTTTGTTCGGATAAATCCAAATTATTTATAAATTTTATCACCAACATCCATATTAAATAAAGTTGGACCTCGTCTGGTTTATAAGTGTACGATTTAAACAAATCGTGTATACGTGTATGTAATTACACAAAATATCACGTATATTTAGAAAAATACAAAACTAAATACACGTAATTACAAGTAGTTTAGTTGCTAATTATAGCTCTATAGCGGGTGTCACACACAATCCTAAGCTATTTTCAGCTCCATTTTCTCATTTTAGAGTTTTCTTTAATTTTTGTACTCTTTCTCACTCTAGGATTAGTGTAATTAATCTTCGAATTAATTTAGGAACTAGAAGGAACGGTCAGAAGTGAAAATTTTCTTTGTACGTGCGAAGAGTTTGTCAATTATAATAATACGTTGCTATGCTTTTACTTTCTGGGTGATATCTAATTCCATTTTCATACCCGTTTTATGTTATATTCAATTATGCGTTATTACTTGGTATGTGAATTATTTATTGCCATGAATTGCGAGTAGTTTATTATTTTGATTGTTGAGATGTAAAAGAATTATAAGTAGGGATGACATTATACCATCAATGTAAATGTTCGTGAAATGATATAACGGCCCCGATTCGACTGTTCTCATATATAGTACTGAAAACGTTTTATACGGAGTACAAATGTATGGAAGTCTGGGACGACCGACGGAAGTTATATCAGGAGTCGACCTTTGGCTATCGTGAAATAATATGACGAAACCTGCTCTAGCTTAGCGTTGGAATTCTGAAAGGATAATACAACTTCATAAACTAACTGGTATATTCTACGAAAATCAAAATACTGTAAAATAATGTTCGTAACCACATTCAGTGTCGCACCCCCCTAAAACTCGTGGAAGCGGAAGTATAAGGTGTCATGGGGGTGCCGACCAAATCAAATATCATCACACAAAGATTACAACAAACGACCTCTATATGAGTTTTTTTAATAAAAAGTTACATTTCATAAATAAAATGGTTACAAATATTATATCAAAACATTGGAGTTCGCAATAAAAGTGTGGAGATTTCTAATACATAAATGTTGATACAAAATATCGTAATGCAATCTAATCTCTTGTTGTTTGTGAAAACATGCGACTCGAGCTAATGCTTTCCAAAAGCATCCTACTGCCTTGTTTCCTGTGGGTAGTCCTACTGCGTCTGTGAACCTGAGAAATACATGCTAAAAGGTCAACATAAAGTTGGTGAGTTTATAGGTTTACGCAGTTAAAATCATAGTATGAACTACAAGATTTCATAGTTATCAAAGTAGCACGAATGCTAAAGTAAATCATAGTATACTATTGCCATGAGCTCATAGTCCGAAGCTTAACCGTAGTTGTTTACCCCCACTGAGTGTATAACCAGTACACTCGGTTGTACGAAATATTATGCAACCGTATAGTGGTTAGAGCGACTAACCCGGATGGCGGATTGTCAGGTCCCGATAGATATATCCATAATGTTCGCGCTTAGTATTAACGTACTATGATATTTGTTAGGGGCCATCGTAGTTTGGTTTAGTTACTCATGCAATTAGTATAAGAGTTTTCGTTACTTGCGTTCATATGTAAAACAGTTTATAAAACAGAGCATGTATTCTCACCCCAAAGTAAAAAGCAGTAAAAAGTGAGGCTATGAAACTCAACTGAGTTTAGCAAACAGCTAGCAAATAATCAAATAGGCAAGCAATGATTGTATCCAAAGTGCAACCTTCTAACGTCCTAAATGTATAAGGTTGTAAGTAAGTAGATGTCTCAAAAACCATCTATGTAAGTGAAGGGTTAATCTCCACTTAAAGCTAGTTTACTCAACTAGTATGTCCAAGTAAGTTGTTCAAGTTTGTGTATCAAAAATGTGTACGACTCGTTGGTGAAATTTTGTAATAATAATTCATTAAGATTTTATTATAAGTTTGTTTTGTTGTATACTATTCATTAGTACATATCGTGTGTTGCAAACAGATTATTAGTTCGTAAAAACCTTAAACCGTAGGTCAAAGTAGGTCAACTCGTTGGTCAAAGCTGGTCAAAATTGGTCAAACCTGGTCAAAGTTGGTCAAATTGGTCAAAGTTACTAAATATGTCACCCAAACCCCTTTTATTACCATTCTTTCCAAAAATAGTAAGTTTCACGTTTTTCAAAACCGAGCCCCATTTTTGTTGACTTGGTCAAATCTACTCGGTTTGACCCGAATCTTTTCCCAAACCCTTAAATATATTCCCAAGCCTTAAAAAGTTTATTTTTCCACTTTTAGCAAGCTTACAAGTGTTGGTTTAATCCTTTTTGCAAAATCAGTCCACTATCTTAATTTTCCAGAAAATGCACTTGTTTGTCCAATTTTTATAAAATTGTACATTCCGAATTAATTACCAAGAAAAGTAAAAGTTGTTCCCCCATAAGTTATCTACTTTCCATAATTTATCCATGAATTTTAAATCAGTCTAAATATTTATAAAAATTACATGTGTCCTCTAAGGTCCAACAGTTGACTAATCTGGGAACATGCATAAAGATTATATTTATGAGAAAACTCTACAAAAAACTAGTAAAAGTAGTCAACATCAAAGTTGTAGCCAATGAACTGTGTCAAATTTGAGCGGTAGTTTTAGGTTGTTTGGAGATGTATAGCTCAAGATATGGCCAAAATACTAAGTGTAAAGTTTCTGGATTTTTGGAATAGATTGTCTATGTGTTTTTATACAAATTATTAAAAATAATAAACGAACTCACAAAAATATGAGGTTTGCGGATTTGAAATCTAACATCTTGAACTTAATTTTTTACTATAAAAACGTCCATTTTCATGAAGAAATGAATTTAATAAAAATCGTGGAAATGGACACATCTTTCTGGATAAAAAGTATATCTCACATTTTGTTAAGTTTCAAGTTAAGAAAAGTGGTTTTTGTATAATATCTTGTTATAATACTTGTTGAGTGAACTTATTATCATATTAATAAGAGTATAAAGAAGGAAGAATGGTCCTCACAATGGTGTTATGATGATGAAAAGAAGATGAAGATGCTTATCTTGAAGTTTCCTTGAGAAATGATGAAGTTTTGAAGTGGTAGTTGTATGGTGGTTTATGGTGGTCAATGGTGGTTGAGGGGTGGTGTTGTGGTGGTGATTCTCCAGATTTTAGAGAGAGAGAGGTGTAGAGAGAGGTTGGAGAGTTTGGTGAAAGAGTGAAGTGTGAATGAAGTGTGTAAGTGATGCATGTGAAAGTAGTGGTCTTGTAAATGGGAATTGATGACTGAAAAATGCTTGTAAAGAGATAGGGGAGGGGGCTGGCCATGGGGCCTCATGTTGGTGTGGGTTAGTGATTTAATCTTTATTTCCAGACTGTGTTGCGTTCAAAGGTCATTTACTCATTATTTCATCAAATCGTTAAATCGTGTAACGTTTTCTTTCGTCATATTAATTCATAATAAATTTGGGATAATTTTTCATTGAAGTATTATTAAAGTAATTTATTTTGAGTTATCGAAATATTTATCAAGTTTTGTTTCGTTGCTGAATGCAATTTGCACGTTTTTAGTGCGTTTGAGATGCTTTAGCCGAAACGCCTAGGTTTTTGGTGTATTATTTTAACAAAATAATAAATAATGATAAATAAATTCTAAAAATAGATTAAAGTTATTTATAGAAATATTTTCACCAACGTCATATAGTTTGTCGGATTCCGCCCAGTTGTTTCGCGTAATTACAATTAATTACGTAAGCGTAATATAAAACAATTACGTAGGTGTATATTCACAATAATATACAAATAGTTACAAGTAATTATAAGTATTTAGCCTAAATCACATCTAAATACATGTAATTAGGGCTTCGGTTAAAAGTTAACCTAAATTGCCGGGTGTCACATTCAGATAAATGAGAATTAATGACTGTTGTGCTATTTAGACTTTATGAACTTAATTCTAATTTATGGAGTACCCTTTCCAGTTATCCACGTGACTGCAACCTAATAATTAGGACCAGATCAACCTTAATTATTGTAAGTAATTATCTGTGCCCATGACATGCAATAAGTAAGACACAGTGAACCCACTCTTTGTACATATTAGGTTTACATTTCTGCACTGCTTTTTATTTAATTAATTTAAGAGTGTCATTTTCACTGTCTATTACTCTTGACCGCATGTTGGACGTAAGAAGCCGTGGAATCTTTCTGTAAAATACACTATTTATTATAGAAAGGCATAGGCTGCATATGAAACATGTTTTAATAAACTGTGAATAATCCAGGGATGTATAAGTATTTGAAAATGAGAGTCTTAAGTTATAAGTCGAAGTAAGTAGAGCGTAAACGAATACAAACAGGACTTAGAAATAAAGTAAGAGTCCAAGTGACTTAGGATACTCAAAGCACTAAGTCTAGCATAATCAACGGTTTAAATACACAATGTTATTAATCAGCTGCATAACTATTTAACAGGTAAACTATTTTAGGAGTTAAGAACGGTCGGACCTATGAGGTTATACGCTGCTGATTCATGCACCTCGATATTCCACCAAAATTGGTTGCTTGCCTTTCAACTAGTTAAGTATTGGATGTTTTTGCGTATTTCTCCGATCAGAATCACGATAACCTAGTTCCAAGTGACACGCCAATGGGAAAATTAATTGGTAGGGTCCTAGTGTTTACGCCTAATAATTCACCCATTCAACTTAGTGATGTCCTCGTTTATTCCCTCATCCTGAAATATTAAATATTTAAGTCTCAGCAATCACATATCTATCTTTATCTGTTTTTCCTGCAATTTAATTATCTTTCTTTAGTTTTAAAAAACCCCAAACCTACCTACTTTGTTTATCCTAAGTATTTCACTACCGAAAGCACCAGCTTTAATCCACACCACGTTGCGATCTTTATAATGATCTTAAGTCATACTTACCACTTACTAACCAAAGTAGGTAGTACGTATAATTTAAGCCCTACAAAATACAAATTTAATACCCCTGACGCCCACTCGAACTGCAAGTCAGAGATAACTGATATGGCTCATTTAATACATATTTTATATAGCCATATTGGTTCCTTTTTGTTGTAACTATAGTTAACTATATGAAATTTCAGTACTTATTTGGTTTAAAATTGATTTCAGGTGAATATATTGAAGAATGATCGAAGAAGTGACTAATTCAAGGGAAAACATGAGTTTTTGAAGTTTGCTGACATGCAGCCCATCGCATGGCGACGGGTGGTCATCGCACATATATTCTCTTTGTCAATTGAACCATCGCATTGTGATCATGTTCCATCGCCAAGCGACCATTTTATTTCTTCAGACCATCGCGCAGCGATGGGGTCTCGCCGCGTGGTGAAGTTTGTCAGCCCAACATAGTATAAATACGCATTTTAAGCCATTTTTAGGGTTATCTCATATGGTGACGGCATGGGGCAATTTTCAGAGACTTTTGGGGACATCCTAAGTACTCCAACATGATCTCTATCATTCCGGAACAAAGGATCAAGCCCTAATCATCCGGTTTCATTACTCTTTTCGGTTTGATTACATAACCATTGTTATGGAATTTATTATAAGTTTATATAGTTTGATGTTTGTACACTTTGTGGCTGAGATTCTCGTGTTTATTTAGATATTATAAACCCTTTGATTATGGATGTATCGTACATGATTGGATGATTGATGTGTTAATTTTATGTTTGATTAAAGAACCATGAATGATCTAGGTTTTAGTATTGATTCAATTGATAAGTATTTGCTGCATTAAGTGAAAACTTGTGTTTATCATATACTGGTTTACAATCTATTGAGAAATTGATGATTTTATCTTTGTATTTGACCGAATAAAAGATTTTGAAATGAAATTGAATAACTTGATTGTTTGTGTATCACATTTAGGGACACCTTGTGTGGGTTTAACTCTTACGACGGTAAGGTTAGCTATCATGAAATTACCAGAATTAACAATAGGTGGTTAATAACTATTGGTGTCAAGGACACTTGCACTAAGAAAGGTTAATCATTCAATTGGTTTTGTGACAACAATGTGATTGTTTTGTTAATTGCACATTATCGGTTATGTCTTGTACTTAATCTATACATCCAAATCTAGGGATAGAAAATCTAAGTATACATGGCTCATACCATTGAGATCATACTATCTTTATTGTTTTCTTTATTTTATTGTTTGAAACTCTACCATGACTACCTGTCGTTAAAAGGAACCATCTACATATTTACTTGCTTTCAATAAAGGTTAATTATTAGCTGATAACAATTTTACAATACTCTTAGACTGTTCATGTGGACGATAAGCTTGACTTTATCTTTGCTATACTACTAATCGATTAGGTACACTTGCCTATTTGTGTAATAGCCAATACTTAGATATTTTCTTATACATTTTATAACTCGGTATGATATCGTGTAAAAAGTCACATTTTTACTATCAATATCTCTCTCATTCTGGAGCAATACTTGGCATTCGGACTCAAATAATACACAAATTAATGAAAATTTGTCAAGGAGATCAAAATGAAGATGCACGAGAAAAATACGCAAAACGAGCAGAAGATGAAGATTCTACGCACGATTGAAGATTCAAGGCATCCGAGACAAGATTTAAGACAAAGTACCCATTACTTATATTTCTCTTATCCAAGATCTTCATTTTCAAATTACGAACCCAACCGAAGAAAAAAAAGCAAAAACGGACGAAGAATGAAAATTCTGCGTACCTCGAAAGATTCAAACGATTCGCACAAGACATCTAAAGATCAAAGACACATCTCAGGGATTTCTTTTCATCAAAGTCTACGTTTTCGAAAATCGAATCTAATGTAAAAAGAATCGATGAAAACGGACGCATAACGAAGAAGATACGCAAGAAACAAGATACGAGCGAACGAGCAACGACCCGGGATGCCCGGCCGCCAGCAGCCGCCAGCCAGCAGCCAGGCACCGCCGGCTGGCAGCTGCCCGTCCCCTCCTCCTTTTTCTGTCCTTGCTCGTACTTGTCTGGTACATATGCTACCACTTTTTGTAACTTTAGGGTACACATGCTACCACTTTCCGCGCCTTTAACCATGTGCCACCACTTTTCGGGAAAGGATCACCCCGCAAATGTATGCTAACTTGAGCCTAGGGACCCCTTCCTTTCTGTTGTTGCCAGCGCTTTCCCGGGCTAAGCCATAATTCTTTATTAGAAAGGGCAGGCAAAGCCCTAAGGCTGCTATCCCAGTAGGCCAGCGGGCGGAACGAGAGGCTAACGTGCACCGGATTTCAGCTATAAATAGAGGTATCATGGTTCATTTCAAGACACCTTCCACACCTTAGAAAACACACACACATCATACACCAAGATACATATTTTCTTTGTAATTTAGTTCTTCCTTTAGACTAGTTAGTTAGAATAGCTAATTAATTAACTAAGGAAGATTTGTACGGAGGTGCTCCGGGATGCATTTTAGCTACGAGTTATTGTACACCTTTCCAGGTTCTAATCTATCTTCCATATTTAAAAATGCTTGTTCTTTATGTTAATAATTTATATATGTATGCTAGAATTGCCATGATTAACTAGATAACTCAATTGTCTGCTATGATAGTCATTTAGGAAGTTTTAAATATGTGATTGTATGATATAAGATTGCGGATGGCTTATATTATAAATAGATGTATGAATTAAATCTTTATCGTTTATCTGCCTAACACATGTTGTGACTAAAACCTTATCCATAAAAATGAACGTATCTAACTCATAGGGTATAGGTCACTTAGTTATACTATGTTAGATTGAATCATTGAACTCGGCATGGCCGGTGTTCTCTAGACTAAAATAGGATCTAAGAGACACGGAACATGGGAATTAAGGTAGATTAAGATTAAATTCGTATAGATGACATTTTTGAGACAACTTTCAGAATATCCTCGACTTAGATAATACTTTTGTATGCTTATATGGAACTTTTATTTTGATCATCTTACTGCATGTTCTTGTTTGATTGTTGTCTTAGGATTATCATAATAGTGAAATACAAACGGCCTTAATTATCGTGAAATATTATGATGGCCCCTATTCGACTGTTCTTTGATATAGTAATGGAAACGTTTACGGCGGAGTACAAACGTATGGAAGTCAAGAACGACTAAAGGTAGTTATATTATGAATCGAATAACAAACGTATTAACTAGGTTTCTATTTGTAGTGTAAACCATCGCTATTTTCTTGCATTCTTGAGTAATGTTGATAACTCGTACGAATAAGTGATGACGTATTATCCGACCGCCTAGACCAGTTATTCCAACCTATTTCGGTGAGGGTAAACCCAGTTCATAAGATTGTTTATTCAGCAAACTATGCCATGATTCGGACATCTTTGATGACCGAGATTGGGGAATAGGATTCGAGATTAACTATCGGATAACATGGACATACATTTGAGAGAACTTTCGGTGTATGCTTTAATATATTCTACAACCCACGTGACATTCTGTTTGCCTGATTGTGGACACCTCCGCCTTAGCCCGATAGAAGGATTGTAGTAATAGCTCACATTAAATTACGAACTTAACCTCATTAGAACTCTTCATATTTAACATCACCTAAACCACTTCATAGTAGACAATCACTTTAATTGCAGAACGCCCGAAGTAACCTCCACTTTTAGTTTAGTTTATTTAGAATAGAAAACCCAAAACCAAAACCAACTCTATTATCCCTAGCTAAATATATAAAAGTTTCTAAATCCCCTAGTTTCAATTCATCACGCTTTGAAGAACGATCCTAGGTCATGCTTATCCTTTGCTAGCCCTTTAGATTAGCAATAATAGTAACCTTAGGCCCCAACGTTATAAATTTAAAACCTGCTGTTGCCTCGCATCACCATTAGAAATTTCAACGACCGGTGTGTGAGCCAATAAGTTTTTGGCGCCGCGGCCGAGGAGCGTCGATGACCGATTTTAGGAGTTTAGCAACTTTAGTGTTTAGTGATCCTTTTGAGAGATCAACATCAATCAAAAGTTACCTTTTTGCATTTAGGATTAGCTTAGTTTTAGTTTACCCACTTTTGACCAATCATGTCAACACCTTATGTTGATTGGACCAACCCCCCACTAAATGGATCTTTAACTCAACTTTTGGCTGTTTCTTCACCTACAAACCACTTACCGTTCTCAAAGCAACTTTTATCAGATTTTATGCTTGAACAAACCGTTATAAACAAAAGAGTAACTCGATTTCAAGATAACATTGATGCCATGATAAAAATTTCAGACAAATTAATTTCTAACCCTTCTTCGCCCACACCTACACCTAGTGAAGATGTGTCAATTGACATCCCGGTCACAACACCTGACCCATCACCAGCTAAAACTCTAGATAATGTACCTCGATAAAGAATACCTTATTCTGGTAGACTTAAAAAGGATAAGCAAGAAGCCCAATTCGGTAAATATCTGGAAATATTTAAAAACCTACACTTAAATGTTAGATTATTAGATGATTTTTTAGAAATGCCCTCATGTGCCAAATTCTTTAAAGAACTCCTTTCAAACAAAGAGAAACTTAGGCAAATAGTAAGTTTACCCTTGGATGCTGAATGTTCTTTGATTGTACAACATGGTCTCCCACCTAAATTTGGCGATACTGGATGCTTTACTATACCATGTTTTCTCTAGGATATTCAAATTAGTAACGCCTTAGCAGACCTAGGTGCTAGTGTTAATCTTATGCCTTATTCCCTTTATAAGAATATAGGATTGAATGACCTGTTACCTACTCGTATGAGTCAGGGGTGTTATAGGGTCGGGTTATCGGGTTTCGGGTCCATTAGGGTCGGGTTGTAATATCGCGTAAAAACTCACGTTTTTACTACCAATATCTCTCTCATTCTGGAATGATTCTTGGCATATTGAACTCAAATACGCTTCAAATCAGTGATATTATGCTGAGATTGTGACATCCGTCAAAATCTCAGGTCATTACCACACTCGAATCTTAAATTTACAGCATTCCTTCTATCCTAGTGAAACTTAAGGTTATGACTTCTTATGTCTACTAAAGCCATAGAATGACTTAGAAATTGCTTAGTGAACCTTAAATTACTTTAGACATATTAATTTAGGCTATGAAGTGCCAAATTAAACAATGAAAAACTTATCTCCTTATGTTTCAACAAAATTCTTATCGAATCGCAAACCGAAATTCCCGTGACTCGACAACGTGAACTTAATCGGATAAATAACTCATGAACATCAAACTTAGACAAATTCAATGATTAAAATCCATATCAAGAACTTAGAAAATAAAATCTTATAACTCAAATATTAATCACCAAAACATCACAAAATAAACCTTATAATATATTAAATTTAGACCAAATTAATACACAATATTAATCTACATATTATACATAATAATTAACAAAAAAAAAAATTGATTAAATCCCCCCCATCCCCCCCCCCCCCCCCCCCCTTGGTTTGTACGGCAACCCCCCCCCCTCCTCTTTCATTTCAAATTTCTATTTAATTCACCTACTCTCTCATTACTTCCTTCATTTTCCCAAAACACCTACTTTCACTCTCTTCAATTCTCTCTCAAAAACACAGACTTCTTCTCTCCAAAACCCTCTCAAAAATCAGTCACATTCAAGCCTTAAACCCAGATTTTTAAGAGTGTTCATCACCAAATAAGAACAAGAAAGGTAATCTATAACATCTACACTCATCTATCTTTCATTTTCCTTCATAAAATTCGGATTTTATGCCTTTTCTATGGCTAAAATCCTCATGCAAAGCTTGATGTTTGTAGATTATCTCTTTTCACATCTTTATGTGTTAATAGAAAGAGTAATCCATGATCAAACCAAAAATCAAGTGAAAATCGATTATTGTTGTGATATTGTTGAAATCTTGTTCATCTATATGTCAAATCTTGAAATTTTTTTTTTATGTTAATAATCATCTCTAATATATCATGGATGTATTTCAACACCATGCATGTGTTAGAACATGGATTTAAAGATCAAAAGATGATAATCTTCCTTATTTCATGTTTGGTGTTCATTATTTTGAATGAAACACTCAAACATGAGTTTACAACTTTCTGTCCAGAAGGCTTCTTCCACTTCAACGATTTTTATAAAAATCATTTCTTCATGAAAATGGACGTTTTTATAGTCTAGAATCAAGTTCTGGAAGTTAACTTTCCAACCACATAAGCCTCATGTTTTTATGAGTTCATTTGATATTTTTTATAATTTTTGTGAATAGAGATGTATAACCTGTTAGATTAAGGCAGAAACTTTCATCTCAATGTTTTAATCATAACTGGAGAATTACAACTCCAAATGACTTTAAACCAATTCCAAAAGTTTACAAATTTCATTGGCTACAACTTTTAAGAAGACCACTTTTATTGATTCCTTGTACATTTTGTACAAAAATAATAATTGCATGCATGTGTTCAGATCTGACCTCAGATGGTAAAAGTAAAAATAATAAATACTTGGACTTCACTACAATCCATGGAAAAATTACAGTAGATAGATAACATATTGAAGATGATCTGTGATTTTTTCCTTATTTTATTTCGGAACATAAGTATTTTTAATAAATTAAACCAACTGAGGTAATTTTCTGGAAATAAGAATATGGACTGATTTTTGGTAAAAGTTAAAAACCGACACTTGCGGACTTGTTACTTAAGGAAAGACTAACTCTTTTTGACCCATAAATATGTTTAAGGATTGAGTAAAAGTCTCGGGTAAAACCGAGAAAGTTTGACCGAGTCAACAATAATCGGTCCCGATTTTGAAAACGGGAAATTTACTATTTTTGGGAATGAATGATAACCAAAAGGGGTTCGGGCGTCTTATGATGTATTTATTGATTTGTGTGTTGTTAACCATAATTCGGAAGGAACCAAAGTTCCAAAGCTCAAAACATTATGATTCTAAGACACTAACAATCGTGAGATATTATACACTTGTATAATCATTATTATATTCCATGCGATTATTGGACACTAACAAACTTCAAAAGTAAACAAACCATGTTGGCACTTTGTAATCTAAATACTTAGTTAAGCAATCCTAACAAACCTAAATTACCAAGGAGCTAATTAGAAACCTCGTGTTCATAGGTCTTGGATAGGAGTC
Source organism: Pseudognaphalium luteoalbum (assembly GCA_963422505.1). Taxonomy (NCBI): domain Eukaryota; kingdom Viridiplantae; phylum Streptophyta; class Magnoliopsida; order Asterales; family Asteraceae; genus Pseudognaphalium; species Pseudognaphalium luteoalbum. The sequence continues at coordinate 49,509,559 of OY730194.1, forward strand.
ATACACGGCAAGCACGCGCGCTACATTCATCGTTTACTCATATGCTCAATTGTGAGTATTCACAGCCCCTTTTTACTTGTTTATTATTTTGGGGTGGAAAGCATGATCTCGAACTTTAACTAAATTGGTTGTACTCTTTATGAGCTTGTTGAACTTTTACTATACTTTCTATGCGAATTGGTGTATACTATTGTTATGCTTGAGTACTATCGTGCTAAAGTCCCCGGAAATACAGTTTACACTACTTATTAACTCGTCCGAGAGCCAGACGAGCCGTTGATATTTATGGATAGCGCTATTTAGGGGGAAACCACTCCTCACTCACACTTTTCGTGAGTGCATAGTATCACCTTACTCATGTTAGCGATAGAACATGGAGCTTGGGGCATGTGTCGGTTGAATCGGTTTAGTAGTGGCCTCAATTGCATTAACACTCTTGTATATTACCTTTCATATTCGCAACTATTACAACCAATCATTTTATTTATGTCTCTTAGGAGCAAAACTTTTCGTTCAATTAATTGTGACATTAAACCTGTGAACTCACCAACTATGACCATAGTTGACCCTTTTGTTTTATCATGCTTTTCAGGCGAACGACACTAAGGTGCATTCTAGGAGTACTTTTGCATGGATGCATACTCATATGCGTTTGCTTCACTTTGAATTATGACTATCTTTTGGAAACCTTTATGAACTTGGTGTAATCTCTTTTGAAACTATGGGTTGAACTTGTAATAACTTGTGATACTTTCTACAAATTATGTATGGTGTTGTTTCTATATCTTATGCATTGTTACCCGGTACTGTTACATCTCGTGTTTCCGCTTTAGCGGGGTGTGACAGAGATGGTCAAAACAAGGTTGCACGATAAAAATCAAGCAAAACGGATGAAAAATGAAGATTCCACGCACCTTTGAAGATTCAAGGCATTAAAACAAGATTTAAAGACTAAAGTACCCATCATCAACATCCATCTTATCCAAGATGTTCGTTTTTAAAATACGAGTCTAACAGAAGAAGAATCAACAAAAACGGATAAAGAATGAAGATTCTACGCCCACCGGAAGATTTTAAATGATTCGTACGCAATATCTGGAGATAGGAAACTCATCTCGGGGATTTCTTTATATCAAAATCTTCGCTTTTGAATTACAAATCCAACGCAAAAACAATCGACGTAAATGGACGCATAACGAAGAAAATACGCACAAACTAAGAAACGAGACAAAAGACGGCGAACCGGGGCAGGTGGCAGCCACCAGCCGCCGCCGGCCAGCCACCAGCCACCGCAGGCCAGCTGGTGGGCGGCGCCTGCCGCCTGTCTCCCATCCCATTTCCGCTTTTTGGTCCTTGCGTGTACCCGATGCCACACCTTTACACGATTGTACGTACCCGGTACCACAACTTTGCGCGATTCTACGTACCTGGTGCACCACCTTTTCCACCTTTTGCTAAAGTGCTCCTCTATTTGCTAACGTGAGCCGGATTTCACCTATAAATAGGAGGCATGAGGCACATACCATATGCATTAGTCATATTACTTTCTTATTTTCTCATTCTATTTTCTTACTTCAAAATTAGTATTAGGTTAGTTAAAAAGCTTGTTTAGGGTAGAACGAAAGAAAGGAACATCTTGTAATCTTTGGTGTACGCTTGGAGTTACGCTTATTAATTCAAGTCTATTCCTTCTCTCATTCTAATCCGGGTTCTTTCTTTCCTATTCTATCTTAATTAAATATGTATGCTTTAATTATGCTAGAATTAGTTTGTGCCATGATTAGCAAGTAGATTACTATTGTATTTGTTGTGATGTAGTTAGCATATATAATTATGGGATGACTCTAAATACGTCGTAAAATAATATGACGGCCCCTATTCAACTGTTTACTTGGTATAGTGCTGGAAATGCTTTTAAGCAAAGTACAAACGTATGGAAGCCGATAAACGACCGAAGGTAGTTGTATTATGGATCGACGTTATAAAAATGGAAACTTTATGAACGGAATTATCATGTGATCTTAAACCTAAAATTACATTCGCCTTTCGATTAACAAACGTGATTCTAACCTTGAAAGTCTCTATCTTCGTGCTTCTAATGCTGCTGTTATTGATGAGGAGAGGTTTCTTAAGCAGAAAGCAAAGATTGAATGGTTTTGGGTTGGGGATTCCAATTCTAAATATTTCCATAATATGGTTAAAGAAAAGGCTAACAGGAGTAGAATTGATCAAGTGCATGATGTAAATAATATTGTGCATGAGGGAGATTCAGTTCCTCTTTCATTTGTTGATCATTATCGGAATTTTTTGGGATGCCCAGGTATTTGTACGCCTTTGGATGCTTTGGGGTTGTTTACCCGAAAGCTTTCATCTTTGGAGGCTGTTTCGATGATTCGGCCTATTTGTATGGAAGAGGTCCGGAGGGCTATGTTTTCTATGGGTGATCATAAATCACCGCGTCCTGATGGTTTTTCGGTTGCGTTCTTCAAAAGGTCATGGGAAATTATTGGAAATAATGTTTTTATGCTGCTTGGGATTTCTTTTCTAATGGCCAGATTCTTAAGGAGATTAACCACACTGTGATTGCTCTAATCCCGAAGGTCGCTACTCCTTCAAGGGTTAATGATTTTCGTCCTATCTCTGTAATGTTCCTATGAATGTGAGGCAGCGTATCCTTAGTGTTATGCCTTTTGAAGAAGGTGTTCTTCTTGTTAGGTATCTTAGGGTTCCCCTTATATGTACGAGGCTTATAAAATCTGATTGAAAAGCCTTGGTGGAGAAGGTTCAGAACCGGATTGGTAATTGGAAGAATAAGTCGTTATCTTTTGCACGCCGTGTCCAACTTATTTCTTCTGTTCTTTCATCTCTTCATGGTTATTGGGCTACTATGTTTATTCTTCCCCAATCGATTATTTCAGAGTTAGAGAAGCTTATGAGAGGCTTTCTTTGGTGTCAAGGTCCAATGAAATCTGGTAAAGCTAAGGTTGCATGGAAGGATTTATGCTTACCGAGACAAGAAGGTGGCTTGGGTATTCACCGTTTGCGTGAGTGGAATATCTCTTTGATGACCAAGCATATTTGGAGTATCCTTACCAGGAAGGATTCTATTTGGGTCAGATGGGTCTATGCTTATAAGTTGAATAATCGAAGCTTCTGGGATGTTCCTCCTCAAAATTGCATGAGTTGGGGATGGAGGAATTTACTTAATATTCGGGATCTTATTCGCCCTTTTTGCTGGTATCAGATTGGTGATGGGAGGACGGCGTCGGTCTGGTATGACATTTGGTGCGTTCAGTGTCTGATTGCTCGTGTCTTCTCTTGTTACCGTGATATCACGTGTTAGGGATTCTCAGTTAATGATTTAGTTACTGACCTTATTGATGGTGATGTTTGGAGATGGCCGAATGTATGGATTCAAAGGTATCCTATTTTTTCTCAGATTGTGGTTCCCATTATTTCTGATCATTTGGATAAGCTTTTTTGGCGTGATGGTGATGGTAACTTTTCTGAATTCCGGGTGAGTGAAGTCTGGGAATCCATTAGGACGAGGTGTTCTAATGTAGCGTGGGCTTCTGTTGTTTGGTTTCCTCAGTGTATTCCTCGGCATGCTTTTAATATGTGGCTTGTTTTTAAAGGAAAGCTGAAGACTCAAGATCGCCTGAGGCAATGGGATGTTGGCCCTTCGGTCGACTTAAACCTGCTTCGGTGCTACTTATGTGGATCATGTCTTGATTTACACTCTCATCTTTTCTTTGAATGTGTGTTTTCTTTGCAGGTCTGGTTTCGGGTTGTTAGCTATGATGATATTCCGATTGTCTCTGATAAGCTAGAAGATGTGCTCCCATTCTTTATTTATGCTTCTTCATCGAAGAATGTTGATCATGTTATTTCTCGCTTATTGTTGGCTGCTACGACTTATTTTATTTGGCAAGAGCGGAATCTTCGTCTTTTTGCCAAAGGACGACGTTCAAGTATAGAGATCACTGATATTATTCTTTCTGAGATTCGCTTGAAGTTGGTCTCTTTCAGGTTCAGGTCTTCGTTTCGGGCTACTCGCATTTTGGAGCGATGGAAGATTCCGAGCCACGCTTAAGATTGGTCTGGTTTCTTTCGTGTGTTTATGGCTTCTTCTGACATTTTGCTGATTGGTTGCCCTTTTATATTATATTGGATGTATTTTTTATTTATTATTATGGGCTATATTATGTATTGTATATGGCATGTCATATACAGAGAGTTTAGCCGTTGCTTGCTAGTCTTCCCTGTTGGGTTGGTAGTGGTTGTGTCTTGTTATATAGTGTCTTTTGCCTATGTAACGGGCTGTGATGTGGGACTCACCCACATCCTTTGTACTTAAACGTTTCTTTTGGAGTAATATATTTGCCGGGTGTAAACCCTTTAAAAAAAAGTTAGTAAATTATGGGATGATTTGTAATTAAATATTAAAGATCGGTAGTACTGCTTTGATCGTCTTATTGCATGTTCTTGTTTGATTGTTGCCTTAGGATCATCATAGTAGTAAAATATAAATGGTCTTAATTATGGTAAAGTAATATGACGGCCCCTATTCGACTGTTATTCGATATAGTACTGGAAACACTTCAAGGTGGAGTACAAATGTATGGAAGTCGAGGAACGACCAAAGGTAGTCATATTACGAAACAGTACAATATTACGAAGTAATATGATGGCCCATATTCGATTGTTATTCGATATAGTACTAGAAACACTTCAAGGTGGAGTACAAATGTATGGAAGTCGAGTAACGACTAAAGGTTGTTATATTACGGACTAATATATAAAATGAGAAACCTAGTTTAATTAATCTTTCTAAATAGACTTTTAAACTTCAAATTAATCTAATCGCCTTTCCACCAATAAACGTGATTACAACACCTTTTTAATGACGTCCAATTGAAAGGTAGTCAGTCATCTGTGTCAATATAATTTGTCAAAGATATGAAACTATGGAACCGCAAGGCTACATGGGGGATTATCGTAGGACAAGACATGGCCAAGGTTTGAAGTTGCGAAACCATTTTAAGTGAGGAACGCTGTGGATAATTAGGGGATTTATTGGGTAGTCTTAAGCAAGGGCTGGTTTAAAGTCATAAATGAACTTTTTGAATATACGAATCTATTAGGATGACAAGGAATCGTTATATGATTAAGTTTTATCTAGTACCTTTAGATTTTTTAACGTTCATATGAAAGTATTATTAAACCATAATTAAGATTTTGCTTATTATTCTAAATACTTTGTAATGTTACCATAACCTAGCTCCCGGTGTGACATGGTAATGGAATTTTAATTAGTAGGGAATCTAGTGTTTACATCACAAGTATCCAAGAAAAATAATTAACAAATGTCTTTCAAAGCAGTTTCTCCAAACATCATCCCATAACTTAATTAACGAAATCTCAGCATTTATCTTCTTTACGTTTTATTTTTATTTCGCTTTATTTATTTACTTGCCTAAGTTAGTTAATATAAAAACCAAAACTCACCCACTATTTTATAAACCCTTCACTAGTTTGAAAGCCCTCATCTGCCACGCCTTAGTTTTAATTCAGTCGGTTTGAAGAACGACTCTAGGTCATACCTACCACTTGCTCACCCTTAGGATTAGCATTGTTAGGGAAAACTTAGGCCCCGCAATTACAAAATTAAAACACCCACTGATCGCCGTCGCCAGTAGCCGGTGCAACGACAAGGGTAAAATCCTTACCGACCGCTGGTGACACATCAAGTTTTTGGCGCCGCTGCCGGGGAACCAACTGTACGATCCATAGGCGTCAAGATGAACTTACTCGCTAGTGAACCTTTAGGATTAATCACTTTCCTTAGACCCCTACGTCTTTCTTTATTTTTCCTTCCTTTTACCACTTTTACAAATTACGTTATCCGTATCCACTCAACTAGTCAACCACCTGCCAATGAGACTATGACAGCTACACGTATAACTCTCGATGAAGACTCTAAACCTTTGACTGAAGGTCGAGGAGGACCAATTGTCTATCCGGAAATTGGTAGAGGATCATTCGAGTTATAGCCACACATTGTTCAGTTAGTCCAAAACCTCTGTCAATTCCATGGCCTGCCAAATGATAATCCCAACTCACACCTTGACAAATTCATTTCCTTATCCAACTCCTTTAAGCCGATTGGGGTTAATCAGGACATAGTCTATCTATACCTATTTCCCTATTCGCTCACTCTCAATGCAAAAACCTGGTTTGAGGAACTAGAAATCAACTCTATAACCTCTTGGGTAGAATTAGCAACCAAATTTTTGGCCAAATATTTCCCCCCATCAAAACAAGCCACGTTTAGGACCAACATCATCAACTTCTGCCAAGTTCATGATGAATCAATCTACGATGCATGGAATCGCTTTAAGGGATTGCTTAAGAAATGTCCAAATCATCGATTTGAGCGTTCAAACCAATTGCGCATTTTATACAATGGTCTCTTCCCACATCACCATCCTTTACTTGATACCGCCTCCCGAGGTAGTTTCATGAATTGTACGACCAATGAAGCTTGGAACCTTATTGAGGAAATGACAATGCGAACGATGATTGGAACAGTGAAAATCACCCCTTAATAGTGAATCCACCTACTAAAATTGGGAATGAAGCTATCCAAACCCTTACTCATCAAGTGGCAGACCTAACCAAGGAGATTAAGGAATTGAAAAGTCAACAACAAGTCTGCCAAGTTCAAACCTGCCTTAATTGTGCTATTTGAACCACTCAGCCTAAATTCCTCAGTCTTATCTAACTCCTCCCAATACTAACCCTTCCTTTAACCCACCTAGGAATAGCCCACTAACTTACAAACCCCAACTGTCTGAGCCCTCTTCCTCACAAACCTCTAGTTTTGACGACACCCTGAAACAAGTCATTCAAGGAATCTCGGCTAGACAAGACCAAGATGATCTCATCTTAAGAGATCAACTGACTTTTTTAAAGGTTTCGAACCCCAATTAGGACAATTAGCACAACGTATTAGCGCTAAACCTCAGAATAGTCCAACTAGTTTCCATAAGAACCCCAATTAGGACAATTAGCACAACGTATTAGCGCTAAACCTCAGAATAGTCCAACTAGTTTCCATAAGGAGGCTTCTCATATTCAAGACTCTCAGGTAGCACATAGCCCACCTACAATTTCTTCTCCGGTGAAGGAACCACCTATTGCCCCATCGATAATAGATTTATAGTCTACACAAAATAGGAAAGTAAACATTCCATTTCTGGCTCGTCTTAAACAACGACCCGACAAGCTTTTAAGATTGATAGGAAATTCCTAGATATCGCATCTGAAGTTCATTCCAAAAAGTACTTCAGAAGACTTCTTACAACCAAGGATAAGGTATCCGAAGTACCCAAGGTCCCGCTAAACGAGGAATGTTCAGCTATCTTGAAAAATAACATTTCAGAAAAACTCGGAAACACCAAACGTTTTACTCTCCCCTATTCTATCTACGATTCAGGCATCATCTGTTCTCTTGCCAATTTAGGACCTAGTGTTAATCTTATGCCAGACTCACTTTTCAAGAGGCTTGCGTTAGAAAATCTTCGACCTACTGAAATGACCATACAACTTGCTGACCACTCGGTCAAATACCCTAGGGGAATAGTTGAAAATGTTTTAGTTAGGATTTACAAATTTCTTTACCTAGCAGATTTTGTAGTAATGGATATGCAGGAAGACGTACACATCCTAATCATACTAGGAAGACTTTTCATGAATACGGCCAAGGCAATCATCAACGTATTCGCACAAACCATCAGTTTCCAGTGTCAGGGAGAACCATCACTTTCCATATCGTCAATCCTAACGCTGGAGACCAAGCCGATATGTACATGATGTCCATGAACAAGCCCACAGAGGGCAAAGAAACTACAAAGTCAATAAGTGAAAGGAAATCTAGCAAGGAACTGGCAATCACGCCATATTTTCCGATTGACCTCCGACGAACAGGACAAAAGATGAAATATGCATCAGCAAACAAACCAACGATGGAAGAAATAATCGGAAAGAGAAAGATAGAAGAAGAAAACAGAAGAAGCGGACTGCCAACTAATCTATTTATACCTGAAGAAATGGCGGGAAGTAACCAAGACCATCCTACGAGAAGAGAAACACTGGAGGAATATTCTAAACGCACAAGATACCAACCGCAAACCATCATAGATCACAAAGTGCTCGAAGAATTGATCTAAAGATTTGACAAAGTAGTAGGAGGAATAAGTGGCATAGTCAACATGCTTGCTCTTTCCCTTGCTAAACTGCAATTCTGTCAACAACGAATACGGACTTACGCTAGGATCTACAATGCCCCTAAAAGATCTAACATCCCATTCACCTTAGCACAATGGGAGATGTTAGGATCCTTTAGAGTGCATATGAAAGAGACTACTGGACATCCGAGCAGTCGTGCCAACATCTTGACAATGAATGACCTCAGATCATTGCTTGACTTGCTAAATAGAGAAGATCACCTTACTTCCAAAGAAAGCGGATATATGGTTATCAACTCCACTATTGAAAAACAAGTTGAGTTATTGATTGAAGAACTTAGTGATCTTGTTTGGGAGGAATCAAGGCGCGAACGACCTTTTAGGGCTACATATGAATCACCACTGGATATCACTACTTCTGTTACGATCCATCTAAGGGAGATTCAACAACGTAAAAGTAATTCTAGAATGAAGTTCATATTCTACTCAAGATGCAAGGAGATACTTCGTCAGCTTACTCTAGTTTTCTCAGAATCCGACTTTCCATTCAACAACCATCAGCACCGGCAAATAGAGGACCTGCGCACGTCCATCAGAAGATTCAACGGAGACCCCAAGACCGAGAAATATGAAGACATAAAACTGCAATTCTTGGCGTTTGTATGATCTCTCTGGAAAAACCCACCGCCAAGAGAGGTTGTTAAGACAGACACAACCACCATGACCGACCCTAGTGGGACTGTCACTAAAGCAGTCGATTACATCACCTTCGGACTTCATGGATTTGCGAGGACAACTTCAGAGCATCTTCAGAACTACGAGGCAGAATTGAGAGATAGTCCATTTGAATTGATTACGATTTTAGTCAATCATTTCATGAGAATCTATCCACCTCGATATACTTTCCCGCAACCTAGGGCCCACAATATCAACACAGTGGATCCCATGGATGCATTAATCTCTATCTAGCAAGGAGAAAAGAAGTCGAGCTCTCAACTTTAAAAGAGCGCTTCTCGGGAGGCAACCCGTGTTTTACATTTCCGCAATTTTACATTCCAAGAAGTGATGAATCCTCTGACTATCTTTCACACTTGGATATACGAAGAAGTTTTAAGAACTGTCCGACATATCAAGTTTTCAGCGTCAGAAATACAGAAAGTATATCCAACGTGTTCACACCTACGAGACCAATCACAAGAATACTTGATCAAGAATGAACCCAGCAAGATGAAGTTCGGCAAACGCACACCAAAGAACACTGCAACTACCGGGGAGTACTTCTATACCGGTCTCTTTCCTTCGTTATAAATATACCATATCCACTATGCTTATCACTAAGTGTGGGATTCAAACCCAACACACATTGCTAACAGAATATGTCTTGGATGTTTCAAATCCTAAGTGTGGGATTTTACCCCATTCAGAGCTTAGAATAACATCGAGGATGATGTTCCTTTAAGTGTGGGATAGCAGTAGTGTTTGTAAAATGGATAATGGCATATACTTGATTCTAAACTCGTTGCTCTTTAGACCATCCTTATCCAATAAGTAAACAAAATTTTTCAAAATTGAGTTAAAAATATATTGAAAATGAAAAATTTAGACAAAGAATAATTTACTTTGGGGAAGAAAGATAATTAAAATACGAATTCCTTTGAAAAAATTAGTTTAGTAATCCCATAAAGAGCATCACATGACTAGGCACACAACAAACCAACTTTTGATTCGTGATGTATCTTGAACCATATAAAGCATTCATTTTTAATGCTTCACTTCTTCGATTCTTGAGTGTGCCGATGTATGCGTTTAGAATCAGAATTTGCTCCTGTTATGCATTTCGAATCCGAATTGGTGAGTAAGAAGGAGACCGAATCACATCATTCTTGAACCCATCCTTACAACCAAAAATGAAAATACGTTATCCCTACCCTCTCAAAAGCATCCCTCAAACTTCATAGAAAGTTCCAAAGATGAAAGAAGAGAAGCTACAAGGATATGACGTCGAAAAAAATCAAAAGAATTCGAAGAAAAGAAAGTCAAATGGAGAAAAAGACTTCTACCAAAAATAATGAGAAAAGGGCATCAATCCTCTCAAAAATTCCAGCTTTCCTCTTCAAAAAAAATAATAAATAAACCTATGAAAACCAACACAACCCCCTTTCATATCACCAACACTCCACTTCAAAAACTCTACATCACTTCTCCTAGAATGATTGTGGCTAGATCGACTTCGCGCTCACTTAAAAGGTAACGATTTGTTTCTCGATCAAGCGTATGATGATAAACGATACATGACTGGCGTTCTGAGTGATTGATAATATTAGAATAGGAAACCCTAAACACTTTGAGTGATTGGAGTGACCACCTTGAGAGGATCGCCTAGTCATGTATCCAAGATCAAAGATCAAAAGAAATTTTTTGGTGAGGGTTAACGGGTATGGATAAGTGGGAATTTTTTTGGTGAGGGTTAACGGGTATGGATAAGTGGGAATTTTTTTGGGTTTAAGGGTTTTGCTTATCTTAGGACCTTTAAACATAAGATATTTTTTATTTAGACACACTTTTTAATGAAAACGGAAACGGATAATGATAAGGAAGGAAGATAACTATTTTGACTTCTATCTTTTAAAAACACAAGATTTATATTTTTCAAGAATCGGAGTTTTTAGGAGATTTGAAGCACTTAGCTTTATGAGATATTTTTATTTCATTTCCTTTTTTTTCTATTTTTTTCTATTTTTGGCTTAGAACTTCTTTGCCAAGGAATTTCTAAGGTTTTTTTTATTGCCCTTAGAAATCCTTCCTTACATTTCATTCCTTCAATCTTTTTACAACTTCAAATTTACTTGGTGCCAATTTTTCGCACCATTAGACTCTCAATTTTTGAGTATCAAACATGGAAACGCACACGAGAAGTTTTTGAGTAAACATGAACTTTGTGATTTGGAGAGAAGACAAAAAGGACATCTAAATAGCATTTTTTTCAAAAATTTAAAAATTCAAACATAAGGTTTTGATGCGTATGGGAGTAAGTGGATTTAAAATGTGGGTTTTCAAGAAACGAAAAGGCTAAGGCTCAACAGGGTTTTCTAGGCGGATGATCAACACTAAAGATGAGTGATGGAAGGGTTTTGGGCTTGAAAAGAAGGCTAAAATGTGGCTAAATCCTAAGGAATGTTGAGGTCCTCTAATTGCACCTATACCACGTACGGTACTCTACCAATGTGGTCTCGATGTGCATACCAAGAGCAAGTTCTAATTCAGGAAGCATACATGGGCGCACACAACAAACTAATAGTTAAGCATTAAAAATGAATGCTTTTAATGGGCTCAAGATACCTCAACGCAAGTATCGGGTGTATGTGCCTAGCCATGCATACCCTTTTAGATATCATTTCAGCTCAAGAAATTCCTAACTTATTTAATCTCATTTTTCCAAAATACCTTACTCATATATGAAAATAATTCCTCTCAAAACATTTTAATTCAAAAAATTTGAATTTTTTTAAGCAAAAGTAAGTTTTTATGATAATTAAGCCAACTGAATGAGTGGCGTATCCACTGTCGAAGTTAGGCTTATGAATTTGAGAGACATTTTCCGAGTTTGCTTTTGGAAATAAGAATCTAACCTAAGGTATTCTATACCGCTATCTCACACTTAGAGGAACGTTGTCCCTAATGTTCTCTTGAGTTGAGATTTTATTGAAAGTAAAATCCCACACTTAGCGTTTGAACATATCGGAAAATGTTTCTCAAGTGTTTGTTTTGGGCTGGAATCCCACACTTAGTGATAAGCTTAGGATATGACATAGACTACTTTTATTAAACGACAAAATAAAACTAAAGATCATATCAAAACAAGGATAAGAATGAGAAGAATCCCCTATCAACGTGAACGCTGAAAGTCTAAAGATATGCTACTTTTGAATAAGAGTACTTCCTAAATATCGTCTTTGCAGCAGTTCCATGAAGTTCGTTCAGCTTTTGGGAAGCGCACTTTGTAAAAAAGTGGCTTTATTCTTCACTTCAACAACTCAATCTTACTCTCTTGTGAAAATATCTCGTAAGTGTGAACACGTTGGATATACTTTTCACCAACTTCTCATTTTATAGCTTTTTACCGAAAAGTGTCACTATCCCACAATGCGAAAGATGTTTTCTACTACGAATCATTTGTAAAACATGTGTTTTTAAACGAGTTCGAGCATAATGTGTTAAAGTAGCACACAAGTACCTCAAATGCTCGAAACACATGAATTAGTATTTTAAAAATGTTTCCTAAATTCTTGGGATTAGTGATGTGGTAAAAGTTGTCAGTAAAAATGAAGTGTTATATGATGTAATGCAAAAGGTCATGTTTTTACATACATTTTTCTACACTATTGGGGCTATTATATAGTGAATTTTTTTTAAAACAATGACTTTTCATTAAAAATCACCAAGGTAGTCTCAAAATAGATGTTGCTGTAAAATCCGGTTAAAACACACAAATAACACGCAAAACGAGGAAAATCTTGTCACCTTAAAATTTACGTTTTTAATTTTCTCATTAGAACAAATTTTAACTCATATTTGATAGTTCTATAGGGAAATACAAGATCAGAGGTAAAAGAATCATGCAAAACGGATAAGAGATGAAGAAGATATGGCAGTCTGGATGCTAACCGATCGTTATCCGGAGCACAAACAAAGCTACACATCTCCAAATCTGACAATATTAGTGTCATTAGAAGCGTAATAGAAAGACGAATCTAACGACGCAAGAATTAAGCAAATCAGGTCCCGAACAAAGAAGATACGGATGAAACAAGCAACAAACGGAGTAAGCAAAAGGGAAAGAAGCCATCCCCCTAGGTACCATATACGGTATCTACAGGGGCCATATATGGCACTTAGGTACCATATACGGTACCTAGAGGGGCCGTATATGGCACTTAGAGGGGCCGTATATGACAATTAGGTACCATATACGATACTTAGAGGGACCGTATATGGCACTTAAGTACCATATATGGTACCTATTGCTTTGACAGGGTGCAAATTGACACCCCCCCTCAAAAGCGTCGATGTCGTTGGTGGTAACTATTCGGGTGCCAACAGGGGTTTTAAAATTTATATATTGCAGGGCTGAAATTATCTGTACTACCTACTCTGGTTAATAAGCGGTAAGTATAACCTAAGATCGTTTTATGAATCAAAACATGTGGGTGACTGAAGCTGGTGCTTTCGGTAGGGAAGTATTTAGGATGGGACAAAGTAGGTAGGTTTAGGGGTTTCTAAACTAAAGACAAATAGTTAAAGTGCAGGGAAGTAAATTGCAGGAAATTAAAGTACATCAAAGCAGATAAAGATAAATATGTGATTATTGAGACTTTAGTAATTAATGTTTCGAGATGACAGACTAAATAGGGACAATACTTAATGTAATAAATAAACTATTAGTTATAAACTCTAGAACCCTACCAACCAATTTTCCCATTGGCATGTCACTAAGAACTGGGTTATCATGATTCTGATCGGAGCAATACGTAAACTTCCAATGCTTATCTATTTGAAAGATAAACAACCTATCTTGGTTTTATACTGAGGTGCATGAATCAACAGTGTATCGTTGCATAGGTCCGACCATTCTTAACCCCTAAGATAGTTTATTACTCTATTAGCATGCAGATTAATAACTTTGTATGTTTATTCCGCCAATTTTATAAGACTTCGCGTTTTAAGGATTCTAGGTCGCTAAGACTTTACTCTTATTTCTAAGCCTTGTTGTTATTTATTAAAGCTCTGGTTACTTCGACTTATGACTTAAACCTCTCCTTTTCAAATAGATATACAACCCTAGATTATTCGTAGTTTATTAAAAGGTGTTTCATATGCAGACCATGCCTTTTGGTAATAGACAATGTACTTTACATGGTAGTTCCACAACTTTGCACATCCAACATGCGGTCAAGAGTAATTGACAGTGAAAGTGACACTCTAAGCTAAGTAAATGTAAAGCAATGCCCTATTATTTGTAAGCTTGACCCTATTTGTTCAAGGGTTTTTCGAAGATGGAATTGGACTTCTAATGCCTCTAGGAGTGGTAATGGTTCTCGTATTATTCTTGGATGGGATTCGGATAGGGTGGATGTGATGGTCATTTCTTTTACTGATCAGATTATGCATTGTCAGGTTCGGGTTCATGATAGTAATCAGTTCTTCTATTGTTCTTTTGTTTATGCTAATAATTCTTATATCCGTAGACGGGATTTATAGGATGCTCTCCGATTGCATGGTAGATTTGTTCGTAATTCCCCTTGGGTTGTGTTGGGTGATTTTAATGCTACTTTGAATTTGGATGATTCTTCTTCAGGATCCTCTAAATACTCTATTTCTATGCGGGAATTCAGAGAATGTGTTGAGGATGTTGGGTTTGTGGATGTTCATGCTACCGGATTGCATTTTACTTGGAATCAGAAACCTCATTCTAATTCGGGTATCTTGCGAAAAATTGATCGTGTTATGTGTAATGGTGATTTTTTGGGTTCTTTTCCGGAGGCTCTCGCTGTATTTCAGCCTTATAGGATTTCGGATCATTCTCCTGCTGTTCTTACTTTGCCTAGGGTGTTTAAGCCTCGGGTAAAATCCTTTAGATTTTATAATTTGCTTGTTCATAAATCTGAATTTAAAGGAATTGTTCAGGAAGCTTAGAATGAGGAGATCCAGGGACATGCTATGTTTCAGATTACTAGGCGGTTAAAAAGACTTAAAAACCCTTTAGCTGCTTTGATGAGGGCTCAAGGTAATATTCACAAGAAAGTTGTCCGCCGTCATATCACTTTACGATTATCGTGCACTAAATATATAATGTCATCTCTACTTATAATTATCTACGTCATCAACAATCACAATAATAAACTATTCGCAATTCATGGCAACAAGTAAATCACATACCAAGTAATAATGCATATTTAAAATACGAAATAAAACAAGTATGATAAAGGTTTGGATATCACCCGGAAATAAATGCGTAGCAGCGTATTATTATGATTGACAACTCTTTCACACGTACAAAGATTGATCTTCGAATCCATAGCGTTCGTTCTAGCCTCTATGTTAATACGTAGATTAATTACAATAATCCTAATATGAAAAAGACCATAAAAATACAAAAGAATTTCTAAAGTGAGAAAGTGGAACTTTTGTAATTCCAAGAGTGTATTAGAGGTGGCAAAATGAATGGGTCAGGTTGGGTCGGGTCTTAGGTCTAGATGGGTCTGGGTCTATATGGGTCCGGGTCTAGATTGGTCATTTAGAAGGATTGGTCTAAACGGGTCCGGGTCAAATGGGTCTCGGGTCGGGTCAGGTCATCGGGTTCACCAACCTTTTTTTTTATTTGAGTTAAAAATGAAAAAAATGAAATGAGGTGAAAAAAAAATTACCCGCTAGACCCATCCAAACCCGTTGGTTAATTGTTACACAATTATATGTTATATTGAAAAACCCATTTAGACTCATCCAAAAAATAGGGAAGAGACCCAACAAACCCACCCCCTCCTAAAAATTAACCAAATTGACCCATAATTAACCAATGGGTCTAAAATTGCCACCTCTAGAGTGTATGTATTTTGTGAACCTAAGATGCCTATTTATACTTGAAGATGGGTGCATGTTAGCCATCCTAGGCTCAAGTTAGCATGCATTTGGGGGGTGGTCCTTTCTCGGAAAGTGGTAGTACATGTACCCTAAATTTGCGGAAAGTGGTAGCACGTGTACCCTAAATTTGCGGAAAGTGGTAGCACATATACCAGACAAGTACAAGCAAGAACGGAAAAAGGAGGAGGGGACAGGCGGCTGCCAGCCAGCGGCGCCTGGCTGCTGGCTGGCAGCGGCGAACTGCCAGCCGGTGACTGCCGGCCGTCCCGGGTCGTTGCCCGTTCGCTTGTTTCTCGTTTCACGCTTATCTTCTTCGTTATGCATCCGTTTGCGTTGATTTTTTTTTGTTGGATTCGTTTTTCAATAACGAGGACTTTGATGAAAAGAAATCCCTGAGATGTCTCTCCGATCTTTAGATGTCTTGTACGAATCATTTGAATCTTTCGGCGTATGTAGAATCTTCATTCTTCATCTGTTTTTGTTGATTCTTCTTCTGTTAGATTCGTATTTTGAAAATGAATACTTTAGATAAGATGAATCTTATTGATGGGTACTTTGTCTCTAAATCTTGTTTCGATTGCCCTGAATCTTCAACTGTGCGTGGAATTTTCTTTTGGTTTTGGAGAAGTGAAGAAGGTGTGTGAAAAGGAGGATTACGAGTTTTTCTTTCCTCGTATCGTTCTTGAAACTTGAGTGTTTTTCAGAGAAAGTCTCTTTTGGAATTTCTCATATTTGAAAACACTTGATAGTGCAACCCTTTGTGGATTTTAATTTCCTTTTCTGGACTTTTCTGGGTAGTGCAGGCATATATGTTTCTTGTTTTCTTTCTTTTTCTCATTTTTCTTTTCTTACTTTTTATTATGCCGGCCTTACCGATGGATATTTTTGTCTGAAGGGTTTCGTATGGTATTGGGTTGTGAGGTTGTGTTAGCTTTTCTTGTGGAAATTTAGGAAATTGAGAGTGTCTCTGAAAATTCTGGAAGTGGTAGATTCCATAGGTTCGGGATGAATATATAAAGGAAGGTTTTGATTGGATAGTGGGCGTGAAAAGTGAGTGGATGTTTGGTTGTAAGGGGGTGTTGGGATTCCTTAGAAAGTATCGAGATAGGTTGTACCTATACCACGTATGGCACTCATTGGTATGATCTCGAAATGTATTGCAAGAGCAAGTTATAATTCAAATACATACATCGGCACACACATGAAACGAAAAGTGAAGCATTTTAAGGATGAATGTTAATTAGGGCTCAAACCTCACGAATCGAATATTTTGGTCAATGTGTGCCTAGCCATGTGTTGTCCTTTTCATCCGTATCTTATTCTAAGAAAACCGATTTGTTTCTTAAAAACTCGTTTTTTGCTGTGATTTATATTTTTGAAAAATAGAGGTTCTTAAAGAAATTTTTTTAAAAATTTCTCTTCTCTATTTTTGGTCTTTTAATGAAAATATTATTTTTGTTACGGACAAGAGGTTAAACTTGCGGTTGTAGACCGTATATCCCACACTTAGAGGAATATTGTCCCTAATGTTCGAATCGATGTATTGAACACCTCTTGTCGAAGTATCCCACATTTAGAGATTCTACTTATTTCCGGATTGTTACGTAAGTGTAGTGTGGTTTTGGAGATCCCACACTTATTTTTGGAATATTGGATGATATAATCTAGGCATTAAATTAAAAAGTTTGGAATGGGTTACCGCTTCGTGATACATTGTGCGTACTATCAGCTACTCTTCAGAAGATTGATGCTTTGCAGTTTGCGGCTTCCAGCATCCTTCGTGGCGTGGTCGAGAGCTTCCTCCGTTATAGTCTTCGATAAATAGTTTTTGGATTCAAACAAACATGCCACTTAATAATCAAGTAATAGCTGCTAATAAGAAAAGTAAAGTGATAGCATAAAGTAATAACATGATAGAGGTGATGTCTATGCATCCACAGTACATCAAATACAAATAGTAATAATAAAGTCTGGTAGAAAATGGTAAGAAGTCAAAAAGCGGAGCAATCTATTGCTCGGCTGGTGGTGCTCGTGATACTGCTGATGAAGATCCGATAGGTGCATAGGAAGTCCCATCGGATGAGGAGTCTTCTTCTAGATTATGTTGATGTTGGGTACCTTCATCTGATGCATCCTGATCAGCTCCCGTGTCTGTCGTAAAAACTCCATCTTGTATCAACTGGTCGACAAATGGCCCTACAGGCATATCAAAACTGTCAAGTGGGATAACAGGTGACCCCTGCTGAGTGTGTCCCCTAAATAAGTTTGTCTGTCTGTGGGAGGACACTGGATCCTGTAATACAACGGTGGGATCGGTATGTTTGAGACTCTTATGGCTCTGAGCAGTGGTAACTCGCCTAGAGACTCTGGATCTGCTACTATCTCTCGAAGTCTGTCCCCTGGCTGAACCAACTACTGAGGGGACAGGCTGTCTCATAATAGGAACCTGTGCTGGATGTGGCTGTGGTCTAGGTGGAACTATCCGAGGAGGTAAGCCACGGCCACGACCTATAAATGGGTGAGGTGCTGGAGCATGACTACAGGAGGATACAAGTGTGGTGGTGCTCGACCCAATCCGCATGGTATGTCTGGAAGTGGGCTTATCGGTATCCCTGCAATCTCTTGTCTCATGTCATAGTAACATCTGACCTGCATCTGCATAAGCCAGTACCAATAGTCTGGCCCCGGAGGAGCCCCATAATGGTAGATGTATCCGGGCACCTAAACTCTGGGAGCTGGGATAGAAGGTCCCGCCCTAACAGGCGGTGGTACTACTGGTGGTGGTGCAACTGGGTCTATAGTATCATCCTCATCTGAAGTTGAATCTCTGGGCTCTCCTAGCTATTTTCTCTTTCTTGTCCCACTGGGTAGAACTAAACCTGACACCAAACTGTCAACACTAGCGGGATCCTCGGATCATGCTCTAATGTAGACTATGCCATCCCCCAAGATCCGAAGTATCTCAATGCTCATAAGAAACTCATAGTCCTTTGGCTGAGCACTCCACTTGGGTAGATTCTTAAATCTCCCCACTCTTGCTGTCCTAAGCTGTCCCATCCTTCTAATCAATCTTGTAACCACAGGACCCATGAAGGTTCATCTTGCATCATAATTCTTCTCGTCAAGAATCCGCTGAGCTACTAAGTGGGCTACCTGAATGTTCTTCCTATCGAGGAGACATGTCATCAAAGCAAAATCAAACTTTGAAACTCGACCATTCTTCGTATGCTTTCCATCAATTGAACAAGCTAATAACTTGTGTAGAATCTGTAGAACTGGGTCTATGAGCCGGGTAGCTTTAATATCCAAGAAAAATGTTGTATGTGACCAACGACTCCATGCCTCAGCGGGTGTGATAGAGATGGAAACTGTGGTGGCTCCATTAGTGAACAAAGGTGAAATGGAGGAAGAAGAAATTGAACCAGAATAAGAAATGGAAGAATCCAAAGAAGAAATGGAAGTAAGTAAAGATAAGGATAATAAAATTAATTCAAGATCTCAAGGTATTCTGTTTGTTCTTTTGCTCTTAGATAACTATTGAGTATCTCTTCTAGAGTATAGAGGTCTAGGTGCTGCGCGAACTGGGCTAATGTCAAGGTGAACAAACTTCTCATATACCGAAATGTGATCAATCCATCACCAACTGTCCTCCTCGGCTCAAATGTGTAAGTGGTCATGAACTTGGTAATCATCTCCATATATACCCGCTCGTTAATGCTGAATAGTGTTTTAAAAGACTCAAACTACTGAGCCTCTACTGAGTAACTGAGCATGCTCTCTAATCTTTGTCTGAATCCCAAGGTTTGCAACTTATCCCAATCTATATATCGGAAACGACCAGATGATTTGTCCCTCCAAATGCGTGCCATTTGGTTGTACTCGGGAGTGACACTAAGGTAGGCAAGAGATCCTGTAAGTGGTCGTGTTGGGTTTAGCTTTGATTTCTTCTTTGGTGACATGGTACCTGAGAACATGAGAGATTTAAAGTAATGGATTCTTAAGAAAGAGAAAATTTAAAGCACTCCCGAAATTTCTTATAGAAAATTCGAAATGAGGTCATTAAATTTGTGACAATCCAAAGATTACATTAAATGTCCATAGTTCTCAAGTTACAAATAATAAGTTTTAATCACACATAAGGCAACATCAATGTATGAAAAATATACAGTCATGATTTGGCGACAGTTTTATCATAAAGCATTGTCAATTACATACTTTGGTATTCCCCAAGTCTGAAATGTCAAATCTTTTCAACTTATATGGTCATTTAGTAGAATTTGACTTTAAAAGTTCAAGTTGGAGTAAGGTTTTTGATAAAAACAATTTATTTTAAAATTCAATACTTCAAGTTGACTTTTATAGGTCAAGGCTTACTTCAAATGATAATTTCAAGTATCCGCATGCCAAGATTATAACCTATTCATGTATACATGACCTAAAACTATTTCTTGCATTTCCTAATTGGTAAACAAGCTAGGTTATGCGCAAAAAGTTATCATTCCTATAGTTATGTGTCCGATTTGGTTCAAGACTTTAATTTTCAAAACAATGATTCTTTAGTTACATTGCCTATTTTGACTATTCAAACAACTAACAAGCATCCTAGAAAACAATTCAAGCAAGAATGGTCAATCAAATTTTTTTTTTATCCATTCAGTTGTTCATGCAAGCTAGTTAACTTTTTGTTGACATTGAAAGTCAAACTTGCTAATCTTAACTACAATTTAACCACTTTGTGCAATTAACATAAAGTAATCATTCAAAACACCACAATTACTTACATACCTAGACACTAGCACTTATTCAAGCAAGATCCTAGACTTAATCAAATGGTCAAAGTTCATCCATTTGAAAGAGTTAAACATGAGTGAACTAGGATGGTAAAGTGGTAGTGGCATGTAATTGTTCTAAGCATCTAGTCAAGAAAAGTCCTATTTCCAAGCTATTAGCTTAGTTATCATTATGAAGTAGAATTTCTTAAGTTCAAAGTGAGTTTTGATGATCATACCTTAGTTTTAGTAAACAAAACTTGAAAGTGATTGTACAACCGTGAAGAACATGCAAAGAGGAGTTCAAAAGACCCAAGATCACAAGTTTTGGTGGAGTTTTGAAGGTGGTGGTGGTGTGGCTGGTTTTTGGGGAGGGGGGGAGGAAGACGTTTTCTTCTTATTTTTGAATTATGAGAATGTAAGGAGTGAGGTGTGATCTATAGGAATATGTGTCATATCCTATGGTACAATATTCCTTGGTACATGGTCCCTAGTACCTAAAAGAGTTTAAGTTTAAATTATCTAGATTAAATATCTATTTCCCTATTAATTATCCTTACAAATCCTAAATATACTTAACATAACTAATTGCTAAATACTTTTCGTAACAGTTCGAAGGGATTTAAGAATCGCGCAAATTTTGAAAGGCAATTTAATTCATCTAAGATATTAATACTTAAGTTATTTTTTTTTTTGTGTTTTAAAATTTTCGTCTGACGCGGGTTTATGGAATGTACATGCTTCGGCTAAGAGCTTAAAGTTGCACATCCTTTTTGACACGCGTGTGTTTTTAGACAACAATTTTAAAACATTTTCTTCTTTTAAAGGATGCTTTCAAGAATTTATTATATTACTATATGTACACTAAAATATGCTCCTGTAAAGTTGCAAGCCTTGACTTTTTCGGAGAGAATTGTTTTATGATTCGTTCTGATTCCTCCATAGGGAAAGGGTTGAAATTTTCTCCCTTAAGCGAACATTTTTAGGCACAAACTTTTTGAAAACTCCAAAATGACATTATAATCTAAACGATGTGTGCTAAGTATAGGCAATTATAATCACAAGTTTTAATTAAGGAAATACTAAATAATAATATCACACAATTCAGGCAAGTGTTATCCTGATCATAGAATATAGTTTTATAAGTAAGTCCAGATTCGAACACAGGGAACGTGATTTAATCTATAACTAACTATTTATTTATCTAATTACAATTATTACAATCAATATACAATTTATGCAATAATATACAATAATATATAAGATAGGGGGGGCGTTTTAGTTCCGATCGAACAAATTTATAATTGATACCGATTCTTTAATAGATAAGTTTTAAGGAACAACTTAAGAATACTCAATTGGATAGAAGATTATGACTATTTAAACTATTATTTATTAAACTTATTATATCAACTTATGTCTATTTGCGTGTTGGCTATTATTATTGTGATTTACTAATGTAGAAAACCTCAAAGGTTATAGCAATACAGTCAAAGGTTATGTAAAGTATCACTATTTATTAAGATCTATCAACATATTATTAATGCAATTCCAGGGTCGGTTGAATTATAATGCTACTTAACATCTAATGAAACATAATCACTTAATTTAAAAACCCAAAAGATTAGTGAAGTTTATCTATAAATCAGTTAATTATGATCATTAACATAATATAACACATAATTCTTGCATAATAATATTCAATAATATAGTTCCAACATAAACATATAATTCATATAATAAACCTAATAAACATACATCTAAACATTCATAACGAAAATCTAACAAGCAATTAATACAAATAAACAATATCCATAGTAACCCAAAAGGTTAGTGAAGTTACAAGGATAAAGAAACCGAACCAATTGACGAACTAGCTTTTCCTAGGGTTGAAAACCTTCAAACCCTAGCTCCTTAGCCTCCAAATTCGCACCTCTAGTCGACCTAAAACCTTAATAATCGACTTTGTATTCTAAGAATCGTATATGGTTTAGCTAAAACTAAGCCTCTATTTATAATGTTTCTGGCCGACCCTCCAACCGCCGGTTGGGACTCCCAACCACCGGTTGGAGTTAATTGAATCTCACTCCAACTCTGCGCTTTTCCCACTGCCTTGAAACCTTAACCCCAACCGCCGGTTGGATTGTTTTTCCAGAATATTCCAAAAACGGCTTGGGCTTCAATGTGGGCTTTTCTTTCTTCGTAAACGGATTCAATTTGTTTTCTTGGCCCAAATCTTCAATATTATCATTTTAGTCTTCATTCCTTTAAGGTTTAAATCTTCTTTTCTTTAATTGCTTTAATTTCTTCAGTTTCGGTCTTATTTTCTTTCCTTTTCTCTAATCTTCAATTAAAATACATTTCTGCAAATATTAACAAAATAAGTATCTAAAATCATATAAATGAATAAAATGTATACAAATATAGGGATAAATAATATAAAATATAGTATCTATTTGATGCTTATCAAATATCCCCACACTTAAGTTCTGCTTGTCCTCAAGTAGAATACTGAATAAAATTCAAAAATAAGTATCAACTTAATATTTAATAATAAGAGTACCAAAACTAAAAACCTGTTTCATACTTTAAAACTTTAAACAATTTAATTAACATAGATAACTATAATGTACAAATAAAAATTATTATTATTCGTGCAATATATAGCTCATGAATGATTACTAATATATTTATCCACTTTAAACAATCTATATTTATACTTCTGAATACATCTTTATTATTAGTATGTATATTACTTATGATTTCCATATATGATATACTCTTAAACTTAATCATGCAATTTACTTTTATATTCCAAATAAGTATATAAAATCCATTTTTAAGGATCAAGACATTGGTGACAGGTCTGCATTTACATGCAACAAAGCGACATAACTTGATTCAGGTAAAGTAAATTTTTAAATCAAACCAGCGGTGACAGGTCTGTACAGCCGTACAACAAAGCGACATAGTTTGATTTTTATTTTTATTCATTCTTCTTTCTTCTACTTTATTTAAGAATACTAATTAGAAACCAGGTCTGTACTTACGTACAACAGAGGAAACAATTAGTAGACTCCCAAATGCTTTTATATAAATACAAAGATATATAAAATTATCGCATGATAAATCTAAGAATTAAGACTTTTATGTCATACATCATATTATGTACCATAAAATAATAAACAAGTTATTAATATTAATTTCTTAAAATTCAGAAATCTTCATATAGATTGCCTATTAGTACATCATATCATGTAACTATATATCACTTATTTATTAAGTAGCTTACATTATATATACAAAACAGTTAATCCATATTAAAGTCTAAACTTTTAAATACAAAACAAACTTTTTAACAAAAGTATTCTAATTAATAAATACTCAATTATACACTTAAATTTTTAAATTTTAATAAAAATTAAGAACAATACAAACTTAAATAATTAAAGAAATTCTTTTTCTTAAGAACCCTATCCCCACACTTAAATTATACAATGCCCTCATTGTATAAAAATGTTAAACAAAAGTGAGTAAGGAAAAGAAAAATGGAACACAAAAACTCCCCTGACTGAATTTTCAAAATTCATCATCGGCTAAGAAAAATTCTTCTTGGTTGATTCCTTGATCTCTTGAAAAATAATATACAACATCCACACTTTCGTAGTTAATCACGATTGCATTTATCATATGCAATAAGTCTTTAAACCCCTCGGTATCCCGAGTGGACGAGTTATAGTCTCGTGAGGGTTTCTAGGGAACATACCCACAAAGTTCATAAAGAAAATAGACTGTATGAAATAAAGTGATGAACTTACTGCCAGACTTGTGCTATCAAAAATAAACAACCAAATTAGCATAGTAATAATAATAAGTACTAATGATAGTAATAATAAATACAGTCATCCAAAATGTATATCAAATGTATCAAACATAAACTAATCATCATCTGAATCTTCCTGCCCTGGATGTCTCGAAGGTCCAGCTCCATCATCAAATACTAATGGAACATACGACTGGAACTGAATAGACCTCTCTCGTAACATCTGCTGCAGTAACGCATGTTGATAATCAGATCTGCGATAACTCTCCCTCTCAAATCTATCAAACTGCTGCTCAAACCTGGTAAACCTCTAATCAATCATGTCAAATCTCCTACCATGAGCAATCTCCATCCTCTCCAATCTCTGCTGAATATCCTCTAACATATCACCCCTGCCACGACCTCTACCACGGGCTCTACCTCTATGTAACACCCGCCAAATTAGGACTGGCAATTAGTGCCTGATTCTCTGTTAATCCATGTAATTAGTTCTATGTTAGGCTAATTAATGTATCAAATTATATATTGTTGAATATATACAAAAATGCGATTTTTTCTTAAATCGTACGCAAACTAAATCGAATGTATTTCGGTGCAAGTAAAATACGGACGTTGGTGATTAATTGTATTGATTAATATAAAAATTATATATTGACAATAACATACCAAAAATATTATTTTGATAATATTTCGAGTTCACTTCGAATCATATTATATGAGTCTACGCGATTTAGACATTAAACGCGCAAACAAACGAGACCAATTGGATTATTAAATAATTGGTAAAATACTTGAAAGTTTATTTAATTAACCCTTGTCTTCTTTAAAAACTTACACTTTAAAATAATTAGAATAATTATTTAACGTTTAAACGAACGGGAAAAACGAACACCGCCCGAAACGCAAATACACGGAATTAAAAGGTGGAGACCCACACCCGGTGGGCCCCCACCGATCAGCCACAAGAGGGGTGAGGTCACCACCT
Organism: Pseudognaphalium luteoalbum; assembly: GCA_963422505.1. NCBI lineage: Eukaryota > Viridiplantae > Streptophyta > Magnoliopsida > Asterales > Asteraceae > Pseudognaphalium > Pseudognaphalium luteoalbum. Next base: position 49,535,023 of record OY730194.1, read on the forward strand.
CCCCACCCCATTTCCCACTTCTACTTTCTTTTTACCTTCCTTTCTCTCTCTCTTTTCCCTCCATTTACCACCAACACCACCACCACCTTAATCCCTCAAATAACACACCTAAACCTCAATAAATCACCTTGACCGTTTGGAAGAAAAGCACCACGAAGCAACGATCTACATTTCCTTCTTCTCGGAATTTTCATCCGACGATTTGTAAGTTTCCGACAAAACCCGCAACTCCTCGATTTTTAGTGTTTTAGCAAGTAGTTGTTTCTTTAAGCTTAAAATGTCCAAATATGGGTTGGGTAAAAGTTTCAGGTCGAACGGTGGCCGGAAAACACCTTTTCGGCAAAAATTCCGGCCAACAGCCCGTAGTGTCGCAGAGGCTCCAGGCCACCTGCGACACTAGGCCTAGTGTCGCATGAATCACCTTAGTGTCGCATAGTGCGACACTAGCAATAGTGTCGCATAAACTCCTAATGTCGCATGGTGCGACACAAGCTTAGTGTCGCAAGATCCGTAATGTCGCAGAAACCTTAATGTCGCATAAACAGTAACGTCACACATAGCGACACAGACTCTAGTGTCGCATGGATCGATAGTGTCGCAAGAATCGACAGTGTCGCATAAATCACTAGTGTCGCATGTAGCGACACTAGCCCAGTGTCGCATGAGTTAGAAAATACAAACTATTTTACACTAAGTATTGAGACCCAAAATTGACGCCCCCGCCAGGGGCTGCCGCCCCTTGGACCCCGCTACCAGGGGCGCTGCCCCCGGACCCCCGTCATTAACGGGCTTCGCCCTTACCCTAGGGTCACGAGTAACAGCGTTACAACTAAATTTTCACACAAAGTGTTAAACTTGTATAACATCAAACACGAATGCGACATGACTTCTAAAACACATTGGAACACGTTTTTCAAGAATAATGATAATATTATTATTACCAGCAATCACCAACGGGCCGTACACATTTTCAAACACTTAAACAATCAACCAAATTGTAATCATTTGGACATTATAAGTTGAACGAACAACTACAAGGTAGTCTTGATAGATACCTTCGCATGTTTATAACCATCGCGTGTCGTGGACACCCTCAGGTTACAAGTCTTTGGACTTCGATTCCCGACTCATCAATCTCAGTTTATTGATATAAACTCTAAAGACTCAGGTGAGTCTCATAGCCCCTCTTTTACTATTTTTACTCAGGGGTGTGATATATTGCTGGTTTTAACACGTGAACGCAAGTACAACTTTTACATGTACTACATGAGTTTTACACAACTAATCTTTTAAAGCCCTCCATCAGCATAGTTGTTAATACATTTGTAGCGTGAATATTAGTATATGGTACCATATAGGATTGACCCACCTCGTCCGGGTTAGCAAGCACTAACCGGGTAAACGGACGCACTAATATTTAAGGAAGACGGATGTTGATTAGGCATCCGTGGAGGCGAAAACGCTCAGGCTGTGTCCTGACCCACGAGTTAAGCTCAACTATGTGCTCATGGCTGTATACTGTTACCACCATCATTTGCTGGATGCAAATCAACCATTTAAATCTTGCGGTTCACACAACTTATTTGATACTCAAACCTGTGAGCTCACCAGCGTTAGCTGACCCATTTTAGCATGTATCGCAGGTACAAAGCAGTAGGCAGGATTGCCCCAGGAAACTATAGCTCGAGTCAGCATGCAGACAATAGAGATTTTCTTGCATTAATATATTTTGTATAAGTGTTTATGTATTGAAATCTCTCATTTTAAACGAACACGAGCTATATGTAGCTTCAAACCTTGTAAACATTTAGCTATTAATACATTCTGTTAAAACGACGCATATAGAGTCGTTTACTATTAATCTCTGTGCTTTGAATATTGATTAGTAACACCCAAATCTTGCTTCCGCGAATCATTAAATTTGGGGGTGTTACAGATTGGTATCAGAGCCTAAGGTTATAGTGAACTAGGTTGCATTTAGTGGGCCTAGACTATGACCGTTAGGCAGTATTCCTTATTAAGTATGATTAGGTTCAATGACTACATGGTATTGGTTTAATTTAACATAGCCTGATCAACTATGTATAATTAAAAGAATATGATGTGGAATCTGAAAGGAATCATGACTGAACAGGATACACTAGTTGACTCTGACCACGAGAGAAACCGGGACCCAAACATGTATGTGTTAGACACCTTAGGCTATTATGTAATATATATATATATATGTATATATATAAACATAGATAGGCCTCACTCTTTTTACCGCTTTGTCTCAGAATGGCAAACACACCACCCAATTCGTCACGCTCTCAATCCGGGTCGCAGAACCCGAGGGTAGCTAGGAGGAACGCCAGGTTGCCTCGAGCTGGCCCGTATCCTACCCACTTCACTCTGTCGGCCTTGACCGCTAGGCTGGACGGTCACGAGCAACGACTTCGTACCATGGATGTCGCTTTGCAAGAAACCAATGAAAATTGGAGACTCACAGCGCTTGAACGTATCAATCAAGTCTCCGAGGACCACGAAAACACCGTTAACAACATGAACATACTCCACGACCGAGTGGTGGAATCGGGAACAGAAGTCGAACTTTTGCGACTCAGGTTGGAACAATGCGAGCAGCGCCTGCAAGAGACTGAAGAATACTCAAGAATGCTGGTACAACGACTAGCATTGGCAGAAGACAACGCCCGACAAACCAGCAGACTCGCAGCCACCGTTGATCGACTCGTCACGCTAATGGGAAGGATCAACTTGCATTAGAACTAGTGTGGCTGTCATCTTGTAATCTATATCTATCTATGTAGGACTTTTTACTATTCTAACCGGATGTAACAATTCCCGGTACCTTTTGTACTCCCCGTATTATGTAATCTTTTGAAAACTCGTGTCATGTACCAAACTTGGCTATTTAAATGAAATATAATTATCACTTTATATCGTATATTCCATAATATACACATGTGATACATCAGAATTTCACACAAGAATCTCATTGTCTTTTCTTGATCTTGTTCAGCAAGATGCCACCGAAGCGATTCACCTTCAGCGAAACTGAAATCGCCCAACTCATAGCCCAAAGCGTGGCTCAAGCTATGGCTACCCGACAACCCAGTTCGGGCAGCGAAGATACAGCTGCCAACGGGCCTCAATCCAAACCTTGTTCATACAAGGACTTCCTGAGCTGCAAACCCTTGAATTTCAAGGGAACTGAAGGAGCCATCGGACTGATCAGATGGTTCGAGAAAATGGAGTCCGTCTTCCACATCAGCAAATGTGCGGAAGAGGACAGAGTCAAGTACTCCACCTGCACCCTCGAGGATGGTGCACTCTCATGGTGGAATTCATATGCCCAGTCTGTGGGTATCGATACCGCCTACCTACTCCCTTGGGAGGAACTGAAGACAATGCTTACTGCTAAGTATTGCCCCATCGAACAACTCCAAAAGCTAGAGGATGAGTTCTGGCACCTAAAGGTGCAGGGAGCTGACATTGACGGATATACCGTCAGATTCCAACAGCTTGCCATCCTTTGCCCAGCAATGGTGAGCACCGAACCCGATAAAATCCGAAGGTACATCCGCGGTCTTCCGGAACCTGTCCGGGGGAACGTCGCCTCCTCAAACCAGACCACCATAGATGGTGCTATCCGATTGGCTCATGAACTCATGGCCATGAATGAGGACTCAGAACCACCCACTTCTTCCTCCAACCACCTCAAAAGGAAGTGGTCTGACAACCACACCAACAACCAAAACAAGAAACCCGACACCATCAAAGCCTACAACTCAACCACCGAACCCAGGCGTGGTTACACCGGGAACAAGCCCTACTGTTCCAAGTGCAACCGCCACCATGAAGGTCCTTGTGGTCCTTATTGCAGCAACTGCAAGAGGTACGGACACCTCACCAAGGACTGTAGATCCCCCACCAACAACAACAACTCCAACTATAACCCCAAAGCACCCAAAACATGTTTCGGATGTGGAAACACCGGGCACTTCAAGAATGATTGCCCAAACCTGAAGAAAAAGGGCAATAACAGCAACAACAACAACAACGCTAAAGGTAGAGCGTTCGTACTCAACTCTGGGGACGCCCGGCAGGACCCGAATGTGGTCTCGGGTATGTTCCTCCTCAACAACTTAACTGCTTTTGTTCTATTTGATACTGGTGCCGATAGGAGCTTTATTTCCGATGAGTTTTACCCCTTACTTGACATCACTCCTGTTGCCTTAGATGTAAAGTACACTGTAGAGCTAGCAAACGGTAAACTCATAGAAACCAATAGTGTGATACCTAATTGCACTTTAAACCTAGCCGATGAAACCTTTTCGATCGACCTTATGCCTGTTGAAATTGGGAGTTTCGACGTCATCATTGGCATGGACTGGTTGTCCAAACATCGAGCCGAAATCGTCTGTTACGATAAAATCATCCGCATCCCTCTCGCCGTCGGTAGAACCTTGATCGTACAGGGGGAGACTGGCGGGACGAGACTAAATATCATTTCTTGTTTGAAAACCCGAAAATTTCTCAGAAAGGGTTATCCAGCAATCCTCGCGCACATCACGGAGAAAAAGTCGGAGGAAAAGCGACTTGAGGATGTGCCAATTGTTAGAGACTTTCCCGAAGTCTTTCCGGAAGAACTACCTGGCTTACCTCCCCATAGACAGGTTGAGTTCTCAATCGATCTCGTGCCGGGTTCCGCACCGGTAGCCCGAGCACCATACCGCCTAGCCCCATCCGAACTTCAGGAGTTGTCCACCCAATTACAGGAACTCCTGGACAGAGGATTTATTAGGCCGAGTTCTTCACCATGGGGAGCTCCGGTCTTATTCGTGAAAAAGAAAGACGGTTCTTTCCGAATGTGTATCGACTATCGAGAGTTGAACAAGTTAACCGTCAAGAACCGGTATCCACTTCCTCGCATCGATGACCTGTTTGACCAACTACAAGGGTCGAGTATTTATTCAAAGATCGATCTTCGGTCAGGTTATCATCAACTTCGAGTTCGCGACACCGACATTCCGAAAACTGCTTTCCGAACTCGTTACGGGCATTATGAATTTCAAGTGATGCCCTTCGGTTTAACAAACGCACCGGCTGTATTCATGGACCTTATGAATCGGGTGTGCAAACCCTATCTCGACAAGTTTGTCATTGTCTTTATCGATGACATCCTCATCTATTCGCGCAACGAACAAGAACACGCACAACACCTCAAAACCATTCTCGAGCTACTTAAACACGAGGAGTTATATGCCAAATTCTCCAAGTGTGAGTTCTGGATACAATCCGTTCAATTCCTTGGTCATGTTGTTAATAGTCAAGGAATCCATGTCGATCCATCGAAAATCGAGGCTATCAAAGACTGGCAAGCGCCAACTACTCCGACCGAGGTACGCCAATTTCTAGGGTTAGCTGGTTACTATCGTCGCTTCATCGAAAATTTCTCCAAAATAGCTCAACCACTCACGACACTGACTCAGAAGGAAAAGAAGTTCGATTGGACTGATAAACAAGAGTCAGCATTTCAGCTATTAAAACTCAAGCTTTGCAGTGCTCCTATTCTATCCTTACCCGAAGGCACCGACGACTTCGTGGTATACTGCGATGCTTCCCACCAAGGTCTCGGTTGCGTGTTGATGCAACGAGATAAGGTCATTGCTTACGCTTCCCGACAACTCAAAGTTCATGAGAAGAACTACACGACTCACGACCTCGAACTAGGGGCCGTGGTGTTCGCCCTCAAAATCTGGAGACACTACCTTTATGGTACCCGAAGTACCGTATTCACCGATCATAAAAGTCTCCAGCACATCTTCGACCAAAAAGACCTTAATATGCGGCAACGTCGTTGGGTCGAGTTGCTCACCGATTATGACTGCGAAATCAAATACCACCCAGGCAAGGCAAATGTTGTTGCCGATGCACTCAGTCGAAAGGAACGGCCGAAACCACTTCGAGTTCGAGCCCTCAGTCTGACCATTCATAATGATCTCACCATACAGATTCATACCGCTCAACTCGAAGCTTTGAAACCCGAAAATGTCAAAAGCGAAGCCTTACGAGGCATCGATAAGCAATTCGAAATCAAACCTAATGGTGTTAGGTACTTCTCAAATCGAATCTGGTTACCCAGTTTTGGGAACCTGCGAGACTTGGTGATGGACGAAGCTCACAAGTCTAAATATTCTATCCACCCTGGATCCGACAAAATGTATCACGGCATCAAAGAGTTCTATTGGTGGCCGAACATGAAAGCCGAAATCGCCACATATGTTAGCAAGTGCCTTACTTGCTCGAGAGTCAAAACCGAACATCAAAAACCTTCTGGTTTACTTCAACAACCCAACATTCCTGAATGGAAATGGGAACAAATCGCCATGGATTTCATAACTAAACTACCCAGGTCATCGAGCGGTTGCGATACCATTTGGGTGATCGTCGATCGGCTCACCAAATCTGCGCATTTCCTGGCGATCAGGGAAACCGATAAAATGGAACGCCTCTCACAAATCTACATCAAAGAAATTGTTTCTCGACATGGTGTTCCAACCTCGATTATCTCTGACAGAGACGCTCGTTTCACATCTCACTTTTGGCAATCACTCCAAAAATCATTAGGTACCCGACTTGATATGAGTACCGCATACCACCCTCAAACCGATGGCCAAAGTGAACGAACCATTCAGACACTGGAAGACATGCTACGAGCTTGCGTAGTTGACTTCGGTGCAAACTGGGAAAGACACCTACCATTGTGCGAATTTTCCTACAATAACAGTTATCATACCAGCATTAAGGCTGCACCCTTCGAGGCACTGTACGGTCGTAAGTGCCGATCACCGATCTGTTGGACTGAGGTGGGAGACAGCCAACTCACTGGTCCTGAACTCATACACGAAACCACTGAGAAAATTGTCGAGATCCAAAACCGACTTAAAGCCGCACGTGATCGTCAGAAAAGTTATGCTGACGTGAGACGCAAACCACTCGAGTTCCAAGTTGGGGATCGAGTACTCCTCAAAGTATCGCCTTGGAAAGGCGTAATCCGATTCGGCAAACGCGGGAAGTTAAACCCCAGGTACATTGGGCCCTTTGAGATCCTTGAGAGGATTGGCCCCGTGGCATATCGATTGCAGCTGCCCGCCGAACTCAGCAGTGTGCACCCCACCTTTCACATTTCTAACCTAAAGAAATGCCTGTCTGAAGAGACACTTATCATCCCACTCGACGAAATTCGCATTGATAACAAACTTCATTTTGTCGAGGAACCTGCGGAAATCATGGACCGTGAGGTCAAACAACTCAAACAAAGTCGTATCCCTATCGTTAAGGTCAGGTGGAATTCGCGACGTGGTCCGGAATTCACTTGGGAACGGGAAGACCAAATGCGACTCAAGTATCCTCAGCTATTCCCTGACTTTACATCAAACATGACCACGAGCTAAATTTCGGGACGAAATTCTCCTAACAGGGGGAGAATGTAACACCCGCCAAATTAGGACTGGCAATTAGTGCCTGATTCTCTGTTAATCCATGTAATTAGTTCTATGTTAGGCTAATTAATGTATCAAATTATATATTGTTGAATATATACAAAAATGCGATTTTTTCTTAAATCGTACGCAAACTAAATCGAATGTATTTCGGTGCAAGTAAAATACGGACGTTGGTGATTAATTGTATTGATTAATATAAAAATTATATATTGACAATAACATACCAAAAATATTATTTTGATAATATTTCGAGTTCACTTCGAATCATATTATATGAGTCTACGCGATTTAGACATTAAACGCGCAAACAAACGAGACCAATTGGATTATTAAATAATTGGTAAAATACTTGAAAGTTTATTTAATTAACCCTTGTCTTCTTTAAAAACTTACACTTTAAAATAATTAGAATAATTATTTAACGTTTAAACGAACGGGAAAAACGAACACCGCCCGAAACGCAAATACACGGAATTAAAAGGTGGAGACCCACACCCGGTGGGCCCCCACCGATCAGCCACAAGAGGGGTGAGGTCACCACCTCCCCACCCCATTTCCCACTTCTACTTTCTTTTTACCTTCCTTTCTCTCTCTCTTTTCCCTCCATTTACCACCAACACCACCACCACCTTAATCCCTCAAATAACACACCTAAACCTCAATAAATCACCTTGACCGTTTGGAAGAAAAGCACCACGAAGCAACGATCTACATTTCCTTCTTCTCGGAATTTTCATCCGACGATTTGTAAGTTTCCGACAAAACCCGCAACTCCTCGATTTTTAGTGTTTTAGCAAGTAGTTGTTTCTTTAAGCTTAAAATGTCCAAATATGGGTTGGGTAAAAGTTTCAGGTCGAACGGTGGCCGGAAAACACCTTTTCGGCGAAAATTCCGGCCAACAGCCCGTAGTGTCGCAGAGGCTCCAGGCCACCTGCGACACTAGGCCTAGTGTCGCATGAATCACCTTAGTGTCGCATAGTGCGACACTAGCAATAGTGTCGCATAAACTCCTAATGTCGCATGGTGCGACACAAGCTTAGTGTCGCAAGATCCGTAATGTCGCAGAAACCTTAATGTCGCATAAACAGTAACGTCACACATAGCGACACAGACTCTAGTGTCGCATGGATCGATAGTGTCGCAAGAATCGACAGTGTCGCATAAATCACTAGTGTCGCATGTAGCGACACTAGCCCAGTGTCGCATGAGTTAGAAAATACAAACTATTTTACACTAAGTATTGAGACCCAAAATTGACGCCCCCGCCAGGGGCTGCCGCCCCTTGGACCCCGCTACCAGGGGCGCTGCCCCCGGACCCCCGTCATTAACGGGCTTCGCCCTTACCCTAGGGTCACGAGTAACAGCGTTACAACTAAATTTTCACACAAAGTGTTAAACTTGTATAACATCAAACACGAATGCGACATGACTTCTAAAACACATTGGAACACGTTTTTCAAGAATAATGATAATATTATTATTACCAGCAATCACCAACGGGCCGTACACATTTTCAAACACTTAAACAATCAACCAAATTGTAATCATTTGGACATTATAAGTTGAACGAACAACTACAAGGTAGTCTTGATAGATACCTTCGCATGTTTATAACCATCGCGTGTCGTGGACACCCTCAGGTTACAAGTCTTTGGACTTCGATTCCCGACTCATCAATCTCAGTTTATTGATATAAACTCTAAAGACTCAGGTGAGTCTCATAGCCCCTCTTTTACTATTTTTACTCAGGGGTGTGATATATTGCTGGTTTTAACACGTGAACGCAAGTACAACTTTTACATGTACTACATGAGTTTTACACAACTAATCTTTTAAAGCCCTCCATCAGCATAGTTGTTAATACATTTGTAGCGTGAATATTAGTATATGGTACCATATAGGATTGACCCACCTCGTCCGGGTTAGCAAGCACTAACCGGGTAAACGGACGTACTAATATTTAAGGAAGACGGATGTTGATTAGGCATCCGTGGAGGCGAAAACGCTCAGGCTGTGTCCTGACCCACGAGTTAAGCTCAACTATGTGCTCATGGCTGTATACTGTTACCACCATCATTTGCTGGATGCAAATCAACCATTTAAATCTTGCGGTTCACACAACTTATTTGATACTCAAACCTGTGAGCTCACCAGCGTTAGCTGACCCATTTTAGCATGTATCGCAGGTACAAAGCAGTAGGCAGGATTGCCCCAGGAAACTATAGCTCGAGTCAGCATGCAGACAATAGAGATTTTCTTGCATTAATATATTTTGTATAAGTGTTTATGTATTGAAATCTCTCATTTTAAACGAACACGAGCTATATGTAGCTTCAAACCTTGTAAACATTTAGCTATTAATACATTCTGTTAAAACGACGCATATAGAGTCGTTTACTATTAATCTCTGTGCTTTGAATATTGATTAGTAACACCCAAATCTTGCTTCCGCGAATCATTAAATTTGGGGGTGTTACACTCTACCTGCTGGTAAATCAACCTCTGTTACTGGAATCTCAGGAACTAGCGGTAGTGGAACAGGTGGTCCTCTCAATCTAGCTCTATGTACCGGCTGCTGTCCTGGCGCAACCTCAGGTGTCCATAACAATACCCCCTCCTGTACACCGAACTGTATAATCCCTAACTCAATCAACTTGTCCTCGCCTAGCAAGGACATCCCAGGTGTAACGGGTGTGCATGTCAAAAAATCAGCAGCTTTCAAACCATAATATCTAGCTATCCTAGTGACATACTGTCCTCCACATAAACTACTGGTCAACCTATACCCAGTCGCTCCTGTCGTCATCCAATGCACTAATTTCCAGGGAACATTGATCAGTGTCCCCTGAATCATAGTGTGTAAGAAAAAGAAATCAGGCTAGTAGACCTTCTCAAGTCCCGTATGCCTACCACAAATAGAAGATGACAACAACCTATGCAATAACCTATGAACAGGACTCCTCATGTGTATGTCAGAAGGTGCTCTCTCCCCATAATCAACAATAGCTAACTCCCTCCAATACGCAGCTATCTCAACAGATGAATACTGGCCAACCATACCCGCAGTCAAATGATCCACAAAAAATGGGTTGTGGAGCTCATCTAATGTATAGAGCCCCACAGCAATACTAAATTCTATCAAACTCATCATCCTAGGCTGACCTCCTAGGTAAAAAGAAATCGAGGGCTGGTCAAACTGCCTAGACGTGGAATCAAACCTAAGGGTGGTGTAAAACTCAATAACAAGCTCTTTATAAATAACCTCCTGAATCTGAAATAAGCGAAACCAAGCCTGAGATACAAAACCAACATCACCTGATGGTAAAATATAACTCTGAGTCATCAGCCTCCTCAGAGTAACATCTCCAGTCTCCCCATCCTGGCGAGGGTCAATAACTCTCTCCATGAGAGACCAATCTAACACATCTGGAACCTCAACAGGCTGTGCCACCAGCTCCAGTAATCTGTCAGCGTACTCTGTCCTGAGATCCTGAGTGACAGACTCATGCTCGAATCTCTGAAATTTATGTAACTGGAAATCATCTCTGGCTAAGAGTGCAAGTCCTCTCTGTCGTCTAGTCGCCATATCTGTAAAAATAAATTTTAATAACTTTCTAATATATATTAAAAATTAGAAATTTGGGCAACATTTCTGCTTAATATTTGATAGCCACCTGTTTATTTTCAAATATTATATCCAATAAACTAAGCATAATATATGTCTTTATTTCGAAATATAATATCGAATCAAATAAATGAACATTTCATATTAAATCAAAACTGTTTTGTAAATAAATTTTTAATTTTGGAGACTTATATATTTCAACTAATCAGTTAATAGTTATAAACTTAGTTTTTCATTATTTTTAAACATGTATAAAGTTCTAAAGATGTATTTTTAATAAAATTTATATTTTATCTAAAAAAAATTTATAACTATATATTAAATTTGTTTTATAATTTATTTTGTCAAAAATTTTGAAATGGTCATTTTTCTAACTTAAAATTTTAAATTTGGATAAATGATTATTATTTCAATAATATCTAGTCTAATAAATTTGTATAATAACTTTTTAGAAATTCGTAGTATTGTTGTTTTAAAGTATCGAATCATAAAGTATATTAATTCAAAATATTATTAAATCAAAAATGTAGTTTTTAACAAATATCGTTTATTCGAATAACCATCTAAAATCGAGCCTTAATCCTAGTCAATCCGCAACAATCCGCAAACCGTAAAAATCACAACTTAGCTAACCTAAACTAGTTTCTAAGTATTCCTTAATCATTTAAACTATCAAACTATGTGTAATCAAACCACAATTCGCAAATAACATATTAACGCTATATAATACGGAATTAAAATGCGAGAAATAATAAACACGAGTTAGAAATCATACCTTTGATAAAGAAAGACGTAAAACGTAATGAGAGGATGATGAAAATGTGATTCTCGTATGTGTGTGTGAAATGTGTGTGTTTGAGTGTGTGTAAATGGCAGAAACTGATGAGTTAGAAATGCGAGAAATAATAAACACGAGTTAGAAATCATACCTTTGATAATGAAAGACGTAAAACGTAATGAGATGATGATGAAAATGTGATTCTCGTATGTGTGTGTGAAATGTGTGTGTTTGAGTGTGTGTAAATGGCAGAAACTGATGAGTTTCTGGTTTTGAACGAAAAAGGGTCCAACCGCCGGTTGGGTTTTTCCCCAACTGCCGGTTGGTTCAAAAGTTGGGCTCAGGCCATTCGGCCCGTGAATTTAATCTGTTGGGCTCATTTTTGATTAACTAATTTTTAGCCCATGTTGTTTTTCGTATTTTAAACGTATTTTAAATGCAATATTGTTATAAATGCAATATACAATATTATTACATAATATTTATAAACTACAAACTATATGTATTTTTTTTAAGAAAGTGAATGTATGGAAAAAGAGACTTACCATTTTGTTCCTCCAATTAATATAAATACCTGCATTGCTGTTAGTTGTTACGAGTAATAGATATATATATAAACCTACTTTGGTATACATTGATTTATAATCAGTGATTGTGTCGACTCATTCACTGTCTGAAAATTCAATTGTCGACTTTATCGAATTTCAAATATACTATTTCAATCTATTTGTCACCAAAATATCAAATTTAATATACCTACAAACTTTGTAATCAATGTTAAGCATAAATTCAAAATTTATAGTATTAGTTCTCTTTAAGTATTTTGAATCGAACTCTTATCACTATTGCAACTCGTGTAAAAATCAATTCTAAATACTTAGATTTCTAATATTTGTGTAGCTAATACAAATAGAGAAGAGATAATCATATAAATCTGAAAGCAATAAACTTTATATTAATCAAGCACGAAATTAACAATAAATTCCAATTATTCAAATAACATTCAAATCCTAAAAATAGAAAACAGAAAAATATAACTAGCTATTAAAAATGAAAAAGTTGCAAATGATCTTCAGAAGTGATTTTGTTGGTCTTCAATCCTAATTCCCATAGATAGGTTTTCCAAAATTCTCAGGATAAATCCTTCGAAAATGCATATAGATTTTATTAGCTAACTCGGGTATTGGTGAAGCAAATTCAGAGAAACTCTCATGATGAATTCTCTCAGCGTTCTCAGTTTCTATGAGCATGGCATCTATTCTTCTTACCTTTTTAGCTATTCTACCATCTTCGTCTGTATATCATGATAATCATATGTGATGTGGGTTCTCACTGCTGTTCCTATATCCTTTAAGATCCTATTATAGTATCCTTCTTGATGATCTGTTGTTCACCCAGAATACCTAAAGGTATCTACTAAATGATAATAAACCTCTGATAGACCTAGATGAAAAAGGTTATTTCTTTGATTGTAGTGAACTCCAGGGTAAGCTAGTTGCAACTCCTTCTTAGCATAAGTGACCAAGTTTGCCATTGGTTCATCAGAAAAATACTCAGGAATTGTACGTGTTACTTCATCACATTCTCCATAGTAAAATTCATCAATAATGTCTTGAATGTAGAACTCAACCGTACAATCTATGAAGAATCTTCCAGAATCAATGTGTTCTCTAGCCTTTATCGAATTGAAGAAGTCTTGAAAGTTCCTTAGCAAGCAGATGTCAGCCATATTGCTCAAGTTTCCAGTGGCATACTCTATTATTTCCTTCAGCGCTCTTAACATTTCTCTTTGCTTCTCAGAATAAGGAAACAAAGATTTCTCAAATGTCTGATACACATAAGTATACTTCAACAGTTGTTCTTCACAGAAAGTTGGATCTACATCTTCACTCACAATATCATATTTCAGCTCATTCACATAGTTGATAAAATCATCTGTATCTCTAGTTTCATTAGATATAACCCAAGCAGTGAATTGTTCTTCCATCTTCTTAATCAACTCTTTTTGATAATCAGTATATTCTAAAGTAGACCTACGTACGAGTTCCATAACAAATCTAATCTCATCCTCATGGTCATCTAAGTAGTCAAACATTTCTTCCTTGGTTGAAATCACAGGAGGATGTTCAAAACACTCATCTTCAGTTGTTAGCCTGATTTTCTTGTTTGGTTTAAAAGAATGGTCATCTATCTCTATATCTATAAAATTCTCATTATCACTTTCAAAGTCCACTTGCATCGACTCCATTTCTTAATAACAATTAAATTTTTTCTGTGCACATAAAATTACACATTGTTTAGATTACTTATCTAATCCTATTCTACCTAAAGTGATTTATTATACATATTGAATAATTATATTAATCTCTTATACATTGCTAATCAAAAGATCTCGGTAGCTCCATTGATAATACACAAAAGCGGAGAAACAGGTCAGCGCGAAACATGTTAAAAACCTATTTCTTTCGAGAAGCACCTTACCTCTTATTTGATAAATCAATGAGGTAGGGCTGAACTCTCCTTATACCTTTGTTTTTGTCAGTATTCTCAATGGGTGAGCTGATAGTTCGTATTGATTTTGCAACACATTAGAAAAATATAATTGTTTTACAGGGAAAATAGTTAGTTTTAGTTAAAATACACCGCTCCCCGGCAGCGGCGCCAAAAACTTGATATGTGCTAAGTATAGGCAATTATAATCACAAGTTTTAATTAAGGAAATACTAAATAATACTATCACACAATTCATGCAAGTGTTATCCTGATCATAGAATATAGTTTTATAAGTAAGTCCAGATTCGAACACAAGGAACGTGATTTAATCTATAACTAACTATTTATTTATCTAATTACAATTATTACAATCAATATACAATTTATGCAATAATATACAATAATATATAAGATAGGGGGGGCGTTTTAGTTCCGATCGAACATATTTATAATTGATACCGATTCTTTAATAGATAAGTTTTAAGGAACAACTTAAGAATACTCAATTGGATAGAAGATTATGACTATTTAAACTATTATTTATTAAACTTATTATATCAACTTATGTCTATTTGCGTGTTGGCTATTATTATTGTGATTTACTAATGTAGAAAACCTCAAAGGTTATGATAATTCTCATATAGCAATACAGTCAAAGGTTATGTAAAGTATCACTATTTATTAAGATCTATCAACATATTATTAATGCAATTCCAGGGTCGGTTGAATTATAATGCTACTTAACATCTAATGAAACATAATCACTTAATTTAAAAACCCAAAAGATTAGTGAAGTTTATCTATAAATCAGTTAATTATGATCATTAACATAATATAACACATAATTCTTGCATAATAATATTCAATAATATAGTTCCAACATAAACATATAATTCATATAATAAACCTAATAAACATACATCTAAACATTCATAACGAAAATCTAACAAGCAATTAATACAAATAAACAATATCCATAGTAACCCAAAAGGTTAGTGAAGTTACAAGGATAAAGAAACCGAACCAATTGACGAACTAGCTTTTCCTAGGGTTGAAAACCTTCAAACCCTAGCTCCTTAGCCTCCAAATTCGCACCTCTAGTCGACCTAAAACCTTAATAATCGACTTTGTATTCTTAAAATCGTATATGGTTTAGCTAAAACTAAGCCTCTATTTATAATGTTTCTGGCCGACCCTCCAACCGCCGGTTGGGACTCCCAACCGCCGGTTGGAGTTAATTGAATCTCACTCCAACTCTGCGCTTTTCCCACCGCCTTGAAACCTTAACCCCAACCGCCGGTTGGATTGTTTTTCCAGAATATTCCAAAAACGGCTTGGGCTTCAATGTGGGCTTTTCTTTTTTCGTAAACGGATTCAATTTGTTTTCTTGGCCCAAATCTTCAATATTATCATTTTAGTCTTCATTTCTTTAAGGTTTAAATCTTCTTTTCTTTAATTGCTTTAATTTCTTCAGTTTCGGTCTTATTTTCGTTCCTTTTCTCCAATCTTCAATTAAAATACATTTCTGCAACTGTTAACAAAATAAGTATCTAAAATCATATAAATGCATAAAATGTATACAAATATAGTGATAAATAATATAAAATATAGTATCTATTTGATGCTTATCACTAAATAACGACTATTCTCTAATTCCCCTTGGCTTTTCGTTCCTCGTATCCTAAATTGACAAGATCGCTAAAGAACTTATTATATACCTTCCTTATCTTTTTAGGATTTGACAAACCGTCGCGTGGTCCTTGGTCCTTATAATTTAGATCGTGAGTGAGTTTATTCATGACTCCCAGAAATTTTTTCTCTTCCTGCGAACCAGGATCTCCGGTTGTAGAGTTAACTATCCTAAAGAGTTTACTGATTTTAGCTTTTTGTGTAGAAGTGAAGGGGTATTTGGTAATGGCAAAGATTCGAATAAGCTTGATGTGAAGGTCTTTTCTTTTACTGAAGAGGGCTGTGTCGATTCTTTCCTTGGTGGAATCAGGAAAAATATCTCGCAATTTTGAGATCAAGTAAGAGGCGGGGTCAACAAAGAATGGAATTTTACCAGGGATGACGATGGGAATCATCAGGTCCCGTTCTATCCAGAACTCAAGTTCGTTGATCATTGCAGCGACACTGTGATTGATTAATATCATAGATATTGGGAGGAAATCAATGTCGGCAAGTGATTCAAAAAGTCGATCTAAATCTACTTTGAACTTTAGTTCTTGATCTCTGAAATTTGTGGAAGTGCTTTGGCATTCATGACTTTACAGACGAAGAAGGAATTCTACTTGTTTTTCTAATTTGACATTCGTCTCTCGTTGTTCGTAGGAAAACGGGAGGTCGGCATAATATAATTGCCTAACGAATGCTTTGTAGACATCTACCCTACGTGAAGGATTGAAAGAGGCACCGAGGTGGCGTTCTTCAAAACAAGTTTGTTTTGACTCGACTGATGGAATCTTAACCATCACTTGGTAAATAAAGTATTTGTGTTCATGAGAAAGGAATGGAAAGATGCTGTCATTACAAGAATTGGACAGGGTTTGCGCATACACTGATGTTTCAGGAATGAGGGTGATTAAGTCACGTAATTTCGGAGGTTTGACGTCATAATCATCTTCGGGAAGATTATCGAAGTGGACAGAATTTGGTAAATTAGGTGAATGAAAAGTTGGAGAGTGATCTTCTAGAGATGATGCAAGGTCAGGTAACTGATCCGTGTCATCACAGTCCAGGAAATGTTTTGGAATGGAAAGTGAGGTCCTAAATTCTTCTTGGTTTTCGTAGGTTTTCTTAGTTTTTGAGGAAGAAGGTGAAAAGAAATCATATCCTATCTCTTTTTCTAAGTAGTTAAAGAATTCCGTATCATCCATTGTCTTCAATTTATCCTTTGAAATGAGGCAAGAAGTGGGTTTTCGAGTTGTCAAATTTTTAAACTAATATTATCCTAATTAACTAATACTTAATTACTTAAATTAACTTTTGAAAGATACCTGAAAAGATTTCGATTGGAAGGATCTCCTAAATACTACTACTTAAGGCGGCTTTGAATCGTACGTTTGTGATTCCCCGGCAACGGCGCGAAAAACTTGATGGCAACCGAAAGCGTCGGTGTCATTGGTGGTAACTATTTGGGCGCCAACAGGGGTTTTAAATTTTATATATATCGGGGCTTAAATTATATGTACTACCTACTCTGGTTAATAAGCGGTAAGTATAACCTAAGATCGTTCTATGAATCAAAACGTGTGGGTGACTAAAGCTGGTGCTTTCGGTAGGGAAGTATTTAGGATGGGATAAAGTAGGTAGGTTTAGGGGTTTTTAAACTAAAGACAAATAATTAAAGTGCAGGAAAGTAAATTGCAGGAAATTAAAGTACAAGAAAGCAGATAAAGATAAATATGTGATTGCTGAGACTTTAGTAATTAATGTTTCAGGATGACAGACTAAATAGGGACAATACTTAATGTAATAAGTAAACTATTAGTTATTAACTCTAGAACCCTACCAACCAATTTTCCCATTGGCATGTCACTAAGAACTAGGTTATCATGATTCTGATCGGAGTAATACGCAAACTGCCAATACTTATCTAGTTGAAAGATAAACAACATATCTTGGTTTTATACTAAGGTGCATGAATCAGCAGTGTATTGTCGCATAGGTCTGACCGTTCTTAACCTCTAAGATAGTTTATTACTCTATTAGCATGCAGATTAATAACTTTGTATGTTTAGACCGCCAATTTTATAAGACTTAGTGTCTTAAGGATTCTAGATCGCTAGGACTTTACTCTTATTTCTAAGCCTTTTTGTTATTTATTAAAGCTCTGGTTACTTCGACTTATGACTTAAGCCTCTTCTTATCAAATAGTTATACATCCCTAGATTATTCGCAGTTTATTAAAACGTGTTTCATATGCAGACCATGCCTTTCAGTAATAGATAGTGTACTTTACATGGTAGTTCCACAACTTCTCACATCCAACATGCGGTCAAGAGTAATTGACAGTGAAAATGACACTCTAAGCTAACTAAATGTAAAGCAGTGCAGAAATGTAAACCTAATATAAACAACGAGTGGTTTCATTGTCTTACTTATTGCATGTCATGGGCACAGATAACTACTTACCATAATTAAGGTTGATCGGGTCCTAATTACTTGGTTGCAGTCACATGGATAACCAGAAAGGGTACTCCATAGATTAAACTTAAGTTCATAAAGTCCTACCAGTATAAGGGTTAATAATTCCTATTTTATCTGAACGTGTTTTACGAACATTACTTTACAGTGTGTTGACTTTTGTAGGATATACCGGTTGGTTGTGAAGTTGTATTATCCTTTCTGAATTCCATCTGTTAAACCAGAGCTGATTCCAGTGATATGACTACCTTCGGTCGTGTATCAACTTCCATACGTTTGTACTCTGCTTGAAAGCTTTTCCAGTACTATATCGAATAAACAGCCGAATAGGGGCCATCATATCACTTTACGATTATCGTGCACTAATTATATAATGTCATCCCTACTTATAATTATCTACGTCATCAACAATCACAATAATAAACTACTCGCAATTCATGGAAACAAGTAAATCACGTACCAAGTAATAATGCATATTTAAAATAAGAAATAAAACAAATATGATAAAGGTTTAGATATCACCCGGAAATTAATGCGTAGCAGAGTATTATTATGATTGACAACTCTTTCGCACGTACAAAGATTGATCTTTGAATCCATAGCGTTCGTTCTAGCCTCTATGTTAATCCGTAGATTAATTACAATAATCATATAATGAGCAACACCATAAATTACATGAGAATTCTAGAGTGAGAAAGTGGAATTTTTATAATTCCAAGAGTGTATGTATTTTGTGAACCTAAAGTGCCTATTTTTACTTGAAGATGGGTGCATGTTAGCCATCCTAGGCTCAAGTTAGCATGCATTTGGGGGGGTGGTCCTTTCCCAGAAAGTGATAGCACATGTACCATAAAGTTGCGGAAAGTGGTAGCACATATACAAGACAAGTACAAGTAAGGACAGAAAAAGGAGGAGGGGACGGGCGGCTGCCAGCCGGTGCCGCCTAGCTGCTGGCCGGCCATCCCGGGTCGTTGCCCGTTCGCTCAATTCTCGTTTCGCGCGTATCTTCTTTGTTATGCATCCGTTTGTGTCGATTCTTTTTACGTTCATTTCCTTTTTCATTAATGAGGACTTTGATAAAAAGAAATCCCTGAGATGTCTCTCTGATCTTTAGAGGTCTCGTACGAATCATTTAAATCTTTCGGCGTATGTAGAATATTCATTCTTCATCCATTTTTGTTGATTCTTCTTCTGTTAGATTCGTATTTTGAAAATGAACACTTTGGATAAGATGAATCTTCTTGATGGGTACTTTGTCTCTAAATCTTGTTTCGGATGCCTTGAATCTTCATTTGTGCATGGAATCTTCTTTTTTCACCTGTTTTCAGTGATTTTCTCGTGATTCCGTGTTTTTACCTTCTTGGCAGAATATCACTAATTTAAGTGATAATTGAGCTTGTATGCCAAGTATTAGTATTAATTGAGAAAGATATCGGTAGTAAAAAATGACTTTTTACGCGATATCACCCCCCTTCATCTGGTACCCCCCTTTTGTGCTTTGGTGTGTTGTCTTGTATGCTTGGATGATTGTACCATGCTTTTCAACTTCATCTTGTCTTCCACTATAAATAGAGGGCTTCCCCCTGATCGGGTCCTAGACGGTCAGTCAAGGAATCACTTCCTTGTAGTTGCTGACCTCCCAGTCGGGACCGCGCGATCGGACGGGTGGTTTTATATTAATAGAGCTGGGGACCTAAGTTTTACTATAGCTAAGGGTAGTTAGCGATAAGTAATGATTCAGGGTCGTTCTTAAGATCAACCGTATTATGAAACCAAGCAGTCAAGATGATCGATTCGATTTATTAGGGTTTGTAAACAAGATATTTGATTTTTTTGGGTTTTTACTTAAGTCCTAAATTAAACTAAATAAATAGCAAAATAATAGGTGATAATCAGTATGGAGAGGAGTGTTTTTTGTGATTTCATTAGCCTAAAGGGGAGATGATGTTTGGTTTTGATGTTTTGAAAACGTTCTTTCTAAGTATTCGTGTTCTACTATTTTAGGTACTTTATGGTGTCAACACTAGCACCCTACTATATGATTCCTCAAATAGCATGTCACTGAGTACTAGGTTGTCATGATTCTGATCAGATCAGGCTGCTCTACCCCCAACACTGTCTGTGAAGACTAGTGACCCTTCTTGGAGTTAACTCACGGGCGCATGAATAAGGTAACATACCGATATTTAATCACTGACCGTTCTTTGATACCCTAAAGTGCTGCTTAGAATGTATACACTGACGTCCGTTCCATAGCTTGGGTGTTTGGGAAGCGTTCCCAAAGGATGGTTCCGACACTTACACGAGGTACTAGGACGTTTTACGACATTCCATGCCTTGCGCACTAATGCAAGTTAGGGTGTATACACCGACGACCGTTCCGTAGCTTCCATGCGTTTGTACTACACCAGAGGTGGTTCCAGCACTATACTAAGTAATAGGTCGTTTTACGGTATTCCACACATGTTGCACATTCGGGTCACTCTGAACCCTTTTTAAACTCAGTTTGTATTAAAGCGTACCGATCTATGATATAAACCCATCCCTCACTTAATATTACCCAATAAATCCCTGATTTATTCACGTTGTACTATACATTTGGTTTAGCGGTATTTCCAATGCTTCGAAATCAGACCATGCATAGATAGCACAGATAATTAATTACCCTCGGAACAAGGTTCGCGACTCCTTGTCTTTTAGGGTTTTAACCACATTTATTGGAGGAAAGGCGATAGTTTGGTGAAATGTTTATAATCATAGTCGAAAAGTTAAACAAACATAGTTTTCAGTTATATATTTAAGTTTACATCATCCCCCATTATAACGGCTAACTACATCACAAATAACACACAAGCTAACTACTCACTAATCATGGCAACGAATCCTAAATCTAGCATAATAACAATAGCATGCATTATAATAGATAAGGAAAGAGATAACCGTGATAAATGCGTAGTTGGAATATAAGCTAAAAGATTACAACGAGTAAAGCCTCGAATATTACAAAAGCACCCCTCCAATTATCTCCAACAAATATTACAAAATAGCCCCTCCGTTAGTCCCGTTAAATATTAACGAGAAACTAACTACTAACTAACCAACCTAAACTAGAGAGAAAGTGTGTGTGTGAAAGTGGTGAATGGATTGATGGATTGATGGATTTATGGATGGTGAGAGCCTTTATTTATAGGCTTACAATTTACAATTTTACACTCAACACCCTCGCTCCCAATTTAACACTGAAATACACCCCCGAGCTATGAAATTCGACACCAAAGAGGGCATATTCGATACTAAATAGGGAGTATTCGGTAGCAAATAGGGCGTATTCGGTAGCAAATGGGGCGTATCCGGCACCGTAGAGGGGGTATACCACCCCTACAGTGGGTATACGGCCCCAAAGAGGGGGTATACGGCCCTATAAGGGGGGTATACGGCCCTCTAGGGAGTGTATACGGACCCTGTGGGGTGGTATCCCCTTGGTCCGTCATCTTGTGTGCTGGATCGTAAGTCTTGTGCACTGGTCGAACTTCGTTTGGCCATAACTTCTTCATTCTTGATCCGTTTTCAGCGTTCTTTATATCCACGTGATCGTAATTACCTGAAGATCATAATGAACTAATCAAGGAATAATTTCAAGGTAATATACTAAAAAGTGCTCGTAGAACGTGACTGTATCAATTATGCTTTGTTTTGTACGTTATTTAGCCATTTTACTTGATTTTTGAAACAATGCCTTATTTTTAGCCTTAATAATGAATTGTGGTGAAAAAGTATTGAAATTGAATGATTTCATCTATTTTAGGGCTAAAAAGGCGGGAGTTATGTACATAAAAATGTGACTTTTTACGTCAAATCAAATATCCCACACTTAGACATTGCTTGTCATCAAGCAATACTTCAAATATCCTCACTTAAAAAGATGTTTTTAAGGTCGATTTTTGCGAATTAAAATATGGATTTTGCTAAATAAAGCCCTTAGGGCTCTTTTTAAACCTTTAAAATATGCTTTAGGAGTTGTACAAAATAAATAACTAACTCTCTCTCTCTTCATGAATTTAGGTGGACCCTCAACTTTAATTTATAGTACAAGTAATATATGCATGCTAATGAAAGCCCTTAGGGCTCCATTTAGCAAAACCCTTAAAATATTTCTGAGAACAACCATTCTTCATATGGGTAACCTGTTTCAGAAATTTGAGATAAATAAGATAATTGTTCCAGAAATAAGAAAGGAATATCTTTGGGCATGCTTCTGATTCTCGTGATCTTTGGCATACACATGACTTAGGCAATCTCACCGGTGGTCACTTAATTCACTCATAAGTGTATTGGGTTTCCTATCATTCTAAACAAACGAATTCGCTCAAAATCAAGTCATGTAGCATTCGTGGTCATAGGCTTGATCGAGAATTAAATCTCCACCACTTAGTTGAGGACGGTGCTGATTATCCCAAGACATTCATCGGGTTGTAGTGTGAAGTGAGGGTTAAGGGTATGGATAGTGTGATGTTTTTAGGTTTAAAGGGGTATGCTTATCTTAGGACTTTTAAACTTATGAAATTTTTTATTTAGATACGCTTTTTAATGAAAATGGAAACGGATAACGGTAAGGAAGAAAAGATAGCTATTTTGACTTCTATCAACACATGGAAGATATGTATTTTTTTTTTAGAGATTTGAAGAACTTAGCTTTATTTCTATGACATATTTTTGGCTTAGAATTTCTTTGCCAAGGAATTTCTAAGGGATTTTTATTTTTCTTTCTGCCTTTTGAGACCCTTTCTTACTTTTATATTTTCAATCTTTTGACCTTTCGAATTTTACTTGGTGTCAATTTTTCACACGTTCAGACTTTCTCGATTTTTTTGAGATTTTGATTATTGAAACGCACACAAGAAACTTTGAGTAAAACACGAGATTTATGATTTTTGAGTGAAAGAAAAAAGAATATCTAAATAGCATTTTTCAAAAATTTAAAAACTCCAAGATAATATTTTCGTGGGTATGGAGGTGGATGGGTTTTAATAAAGGGTTTTCAAGAAACGAAAAGGTTAAGGCTCAACAGGGTTTACTAAGCGGATCATCAATACTAAAAATGAGTATCGGCAGGGTTAGGCTTGAAGAGATATGAGAAAATGGGTTTATTTCCTAGGGAATGTCAAGGTCATCTAATTGCACCTATACCGCGTATGGTACTCACCTATATGGTCTCGAAATGCATACCAGAAGCAAGTTCTAATTCAGAAATGCATACATCGGCACACACAACAAATGAATAGTGAAGCATTTAAAATGAATGCTTATATAGGCTCAAGATACCTCACTGCAATTAATATGGGTTGTATGTGCTTAATCATGCGCTGCTCCTAAGATTATCATTTCTTAATTTGAGAAATTTCTACCTTATTTACACTACTTTCCAAAATAACTTACTCATATTTAAAATAGCTCCTCTTAGAAATGTAAAAATTCAAAGAAATAGCAGAGCTAACTGAATGAGTAGCTATCTATTGTCGAAGTTAAGCTCATGCTTTTCTTTGTTTTACGCAAATTTTTTTAAAATTTTGATCAATTTTTAAAGTGAGGAACATTTTTTAAGTTGCTATTTGGACACAAAAAACTATCAAAGGTAATCTATACCGCTATCCCACACTTAGAGGAACATTGTCCCGAATGTTCTCTTTAGTGGAGATTTTATTGGAAGTAAAATCCCACACTTAGAGTTTAAACATATAAGAAAATGTTTCTCAAGTGTTAATTTTGGGTTGGAATCCCACACTTAGAGATAAGCTTAGGATATGGTATAGATTACTTTTATTAATTAACTGTACTCAATAAAGCAAAGAGATAAAAACAGAGAAAGGATGAAGAAAATCCCCAGATAGCTAAAAGTTGAAGATCTGAATATGTGCCGATAAATAGAAAAGTCTATCTTTTGCAGCAACTCCATGAGGATTATTCATCTTTTAGGGGGATTGCCTTTAAATGAGAACCTTGCCTTCCATTTCAACCATCATTTGTGAACCAATCTCTTAAGTGTGAACACGTTGGATATACCTTTTAACACCATATTTTTGCAACGAAAAGGAATCACTATCTTAGAATGAAAAGATGTTTTCTATTACAAATCATTTCGTAGAACATATGTTTTTAAACAAGTTCGAGCATAATGCATAAAAGTAGTATGCAAGTACCTCAAATGCTCGAAACATATGAACTAATTTTTGAAAAGTGTTTCATATTTATCTAAGACAAGTGATTTTGCAAAAGATGAGTTGTGCCTTATAAAATATTTTTGAGGTATATCCAAGTGTGAAGGATATTCAGAGCTTTTCTTCACTTATTAACACACGTTTTATTACTCGGGTTGCCTCCTGAGAAGCACCGCTTTTAGAGTCGAGAGCTCGACTTTCCTTCCTTCAGAATCAGTGGGTGGTGGAACTTCCAGGGCCAATGGTGCTGGAAGGTGGGACCCTAGAATAGAATCTCAAGAAGTGGCGGGTGATAACCTGAGTGATGTTTGGGATCCTTTCCACATGAAGAGGAAAACTGTCAAAATGTTTTTCAGCCACCCTTTGCAAGTGAAGAAGATCCCAGGTGATATCATCGACTGACTTTGAGATGACTCCATTGGGATCAAAGATGAGGGTCCCATTGGATCTGACAACCTCACGCTCAGGACGTTCTCTCCTTAAAGAATCCATGAAACCGAAGAAGTGTAGATGTATATCTTCATGATCGTCTGTGCTCGGGTTTCTTCTTAGTGTATGGATGGATTCTTGAATACCCTGGAGAAGCTGGTTTTGGTGACTGGAGTACGTGAGGTCAGAGTTCCTAAAGATGTTTAAGATTCTGTAGTAGACTTCACATAGACCGTCATGAAATAGCTGCCTAGGTTCTTCTGGAGGAACAATACCAAAGATTTCTGAGAGACGTTCCGTGACAAAGTTTGCAGTGTTGACTATTGTTCCATTTGGGATGGAAGAAGGGATGGCACGCGTCCTTTCATCGAAACTCACATATTCGATCCTCGTGATAATCTTGTGGGCGTGATGTTCAATGGTGCAGTCGATGTAAGACCTATGTGGTGAGGTATCATCAATATGGTCATTATCGGCTATGGAATCCATCAATCCTCTAAGATCATTCATCATCTGAATGTCTACTTCCTCCTCAGGGTTCCAAGATGCATAGTTCAAATTGTACCTGTAAGAATGTAGCAAACTCATCTGTTGGTTAGAATATGGAAATGCGGACCTGATTAGGGCTTCATAAACCTTGCCATATATGACTTTTTGTTCCTCGAAGAACTCTAGCTCGTCTGCAGCAGGTGTCTCATCAATATGGTGATCTTGCAGAAGCTGACTCGCTAGATCTTCGGCGAAGGCATGAATGCGGTTTTGTAGAAATTAAGGACTCCTAGAGTTATTAGCACGATAGACCGTATACTCAGCGTTGATTTCCTCAATTAACTCTCTCTGTCTCAGAGTGTACTCATTAGTCGAGTCTCTAATGATAGCCATGATCATACGAAAATCATCCTCAAATCTTTCGAGAGCACTGATCATCCCTTCATGGGTAGAGACGACCTGAACCTGGATGATCTCGAGAGGAGGATCAAGAATAACCGGAGATGCATGAAGGTGGATGGAGCGAACATCTATCAAGACATCTATAAAGATGACATCATCCTCATCACTGTCCGTTACTTGAGTGTCTGTGTTCTGAGAATCAGGGAACTCGACAGTATCAGATGGTGGCTGAGTTGCGTTGGTGATTTGACATATAAGCTGAGAAGAGTCCATTTCAATGTCCTTTTCTTCAGGGTAGGAGTGATCAATCGGTGGTCCTTCATCTGAGTCGTCATCTGACAAAGTGATTGGAATGTACTCAAGTTGCATGATCTCTTCTGTTTGATGCTGAGAATCAGGGAAGTACTCGTGAGGTGGCGTGGATTGATAAATGTCCTCCTCTTGCTCTTCTTCTTCTGGCTCATCCTCTTCTTGCTCCTCTTCAGATTCTTCCATCTCTTCTTTTGAATTGGCTTCTGACTCAGAGTCTTCCATCTCTTTTGATTCGGATTCAGACTCTTCCGTTGATGAGATGAGACAGGTATGGTCATCGGGTACATATGTTTCTGAAGGATCTGACTCAGATGTATCATCATCGGATGTGACTTTGCCAGTGGATATAGTGTATATCTCAGCATGCTCTAGATGACACTATCAGCCTGATCAACTTAGAAGGATACAGTCTCTCCGTTGGTTCGAAGGCTTATAGTTTGCGAGTATAC
This sequence comes from Pseudognaphalium luteoalbum, assembly GCA_963422505.1. Taxonomy (NCBI): domain Eukaryota; kingdom Viridiplantae; phylum Streptophyta; class Magnoliopsida; order Asterales; family Asteraceae; genus Pseudognaphalium; species Pseudognaphalium luteoalbum. The sequence continues at coordinate 49,561,872 of OY730194.1, forward strand.
ATCAATGATAGCGCGGGCACTGTTCATGAAAGGCCTGCCTAGGATGATTGGTATATTGATATCTTCCTGTATATCTATCACAACGAAGTCAGTGGGAAAAAAGAATTTATCAACCTTAACCATTATATTTTCGACTATTCCTCGTGGATATCGAATGGATTGATCGGCAAGTTGCACGCTCATCTTTGTAGGCTTAAGGTTTCCTAATTCTAATCCGACGTATAGAGAGTAAGGCATGAGATTGATGTTGGCTCCAAGATCGGCCAAGGAGCGAATCGTGCCTGATTGATAGATAGAACAGGGTAAGGTAAAACGACCAGTATTTCCTAACTTTTCGTGCAGGTTGCTTACGACGGCTGAACATTCCACGTTCAGCGGGATAGTAGTTACGTTGGGTATCTTATTGATATCGCGTAAAAAGTCATGTTTTTACTTCTGATATCTCTCTCATTCTAGAGCGATTCTTGGCATTTTAAACTCAAAAACAATACAAATCAATGATAGTATGCCAAGATGGTCAAAACAAGGTTGCACGATAAAAATCAAGCAAAACGGATGAAAAACGAAGATTCCACGCACGTTTGAAGATTCAAGGCATCAAAATGAGATTTCAAGACAAAAGTTCCCATCATCAACATCCATATCATCCAAGATGTTCGTTTTCAAATTACGAATCCAACAGAAGAAGAATCAACAATATAAAGAATGAAGATTCTACGCCCGCCGGAAGATTCAAATGATTCGTACGCAAAATATGGAGATAGGAGACATATTTTTGGGATATCTTTTCATCGAAGTCTTTTTTTTTGAATTACGAATCCAACGCAAAAAGAATCAACGCAAACGGACGCATAACGAAGAAGATACGTGCGAATAAAGCAACGCAGAGAAAGACGACGGACCGGGGCGGGTGGCAGCCAGCTGCCGCCGGCCAGCCACCAGCTGCCGTGCTGACCCCCTCCACCCATCTCGTCTCCACTTTTTGGTCATTGCGTGTACCCGGTGCACCACCTTTCCATGCTTTTTCGTACCCAGTGCACCACCTTTCCATGCTTTTTCGTACCCGGTGCACCACCTTTCACCCTTTTTCTAATGCGTGCCTAAAAATGCTAAAATGCACCATGACTCAACTATAAATAGGGGTCTTTGGTTCATTTGAAAATCATCTTTGAGCATCTTCACACCTTTTGACACCTACACTTAGATATCTTTCTTTCTTTGTAATTTTAAATTCGTCCTAGTTAATTAGGCTAGCTAATTAACTAATCAAGGAAGATTTGTACGGAGGTGCTCCGGGATGCATATTTTAGCTACGAGTTATTGTACTTCTTTCCAGGTGTTAATCTATCTTCCATATTTAATATGTTTGTTCTTTCTTTAATAAATTTAAATATGCATGCTAGATTGCCATGATTAACTAAATAACTCAATTGTCTGCTATGATAGTCGTTTAGGAAAAGTTTAAATATATGATTATACTGTATGTCATGAGATTACGGATGCTTTATATTATAAATAGATGTAGGAACTGAATCTATATCGTTTATCTACCCAACTCATGTTGTGACTAAAACTTTATCCAAAAATGAACGTAGCTAACTCATAGGGTATTTAGTTCTACTATGTTAGATTGAATCATTGAGCTCGGCATGGCCGATGTTCTCTGGACCACACTAGGATTGAAGAGACACGGAACATGGGTATAGAGGTAGATTAAGATTTAATTCGGACAAACGATATTTTTGAGACAACTTTCGGAATATCCTCGACTTAGATAACACCTTTGTATGCTTAAATTGAACTATTGCCTTGATTATCTTATTGCATGTTCTTATTTGATTGTTGCCTTAGGAATATCATGATAATAAAATATATTTAGCCTTAATCGTCGTGAAATCATGTGACGGCCCCTATTTGACTGTTCTTCGATATAGTACTGGAAACGCTTATGGCTGACTATAAATGTATGGAAGTCGAGAACGACCGAAGGTAGTCATGTTATGAATCGATTAACAAACGTGTTACTTAGGTTTCTATTCTTAGTATAAACCATCCATGTTTTCTTGCATACTTGAGTACCGTTGATAATTTGTATGAATAAGTGATGACATACTATCCGACCGTCTAGACCGGTTATTTCAACCTGTTCTGGCGAGGGTAAAACCCGTTTATAAGATTGTTTATTCAACAAACTGTGCCATGATTCGGACATCTCTGATGACCGAGATTGGGGAATAGGATTTGAGATTAACTGTTGGATAATATGGACATGCATTTGAGAGAACTTTCGGTGTATGTTTTAATATATTCTACAACCCATGTGACATTCTAATTGCCTGATTGTGGACACCTCTACGTTAGCCCGATAGAAGGACTGTAGAATAGCTCACATTAACCTACAAATTTATCCTCATTAGAACTCCTCTTATTTAACTTCACCTAAACCACTTCATAGTAGACAATCGCTTTAATTGTTGAACGCCCGAAGTAACCTCCACCTTTTAGTTTATCTTAAATTTAATTTTAATTTAGATATACCCAAAAACCAAAACCATCTTTCTGAGCCCCAGCTAAATTCATAAAGTTCCTAAACCCTCCTAGTTTCAATTCTTCGCGCTTTGAAGAACGACTCTAGGTCATACTTATCCTTTGCTAGCCCTTAGTTTAGCAATAGTAGTAACCCTAGGCCACAACCTTACAAATTAAAAACCCACTGCTGTGCTGCATCTCCATTAGAAATTCCAATGATCGGTGTGCAACACAACAAGTTTTTAGCGCTGCTGCCGGGGAGCGTCGGCGACCGATTTTAGGAGCTTAGCAACTTTAGTATTTAGCGATCCTTTTGAAAGATTAACATCAATGAAAAGTTACATTTCTTGCCTTTAGGATTAGATTAGATTAGTTTTACCTACTTTTTAACCAACCATGTCAACACCTTATCCTGATTGGACCCAACTTTTGGATGATTCTTCTCCCATAAGCCACTTATTTTCCTCAAAATCACTTTTGCCACTTTTTATGCTTGAACAAGACCTTATAAACAAAAGAGTAACCGGATTTCAAGACAACATTGACGCCATGATAAAAATTTCAGAAAAATTAATCTCTAACATGGAATCCATTTTGAAAAACTTAAGTTTTATTGAGGAAAGTACGTCGGCAAGCACTAATGACACCACTCATCCACCAAGTGACGATGTGTTAATCGTGACAAGAGGAGGAAAAGTAACAAAAGATGATCCACCACCACCAGATAACACCCTGGAAAACACTTCTTTGCCTAAACCTATACCTAGTGAACATGAGTCAGTTGACATCCCTGACCCATCACCAGCCCAAACTTAGGATAATGTACCTCGTACAAGAATACCTTATCCTGGAAGATTTAAAAAGGAAAAGCAAGAAGCCAAATTCGGAAAATATCTGGAAATGTTAAAAAGCCTACACTTAAATGTTAAATTATTAGATGCTTTAGTAGAAATGCCTTCATGTGCCAAATTCTTTATAGAACTCCTTTCAAACAAAGAAAAGCTTAGGCACATAGTTAGTTTACCCTTAGATGCTGAATGTTCTTTAATTATGCAACATGGTCTTCCACCTAAACTAGGCGATACTGGACGCTTTACCATACCTTGTTTTCTCCAAGATATTCAAATCAGTAATGCCTTAGCCGACCTAGGTGCTAGTGTTAATCTTATGCCTTATTCCCTCTATAAGAAATTAGGTTTAGATAACCTGTTACCTACTCGTATGACCATTCAATTAGAAGACAGATAAGTTAAACTCTCTCGAGGGATTGCTGAAGATGTCATGGTAAAAGTCGATAAGTTCATCTTTCTGGTAGACTTCATTGTCATGGATATAGAGGAAGACACCCATGTCCTGCTCATCCTTGGCAGACCTTTCTTAAACACTGCCAACACTGTGATTAACGTAAACGAAAAATCTTTAAAACTGAGAGTGGGGAAGTAGGAGGTCACCTTTAATGTCAATCGATTAATGAAGCAACCTCTGGAAGAGGACCTTGGTTTGTGTGATATCATGCAGGACATTTTTGATGAACATCTCCATGAAGTATTGACAATATCCAGCCAGGATCTGATACCCAACACGGTGGTCACCGTTCGGAGGTTATACAATGAGGACCCTGGGCTGCACTCCGCAATCACTTCACCAACAACATCCGAAGAGCTACTATTTCCCCTGTTTGAAAAGAAATCTACCTGCACTAATGGCAAAACAATCGTTGTTCCATTGGGATGCGGTACACCGATACCTTGGCTAAAAAGAGAGGGGACCAAACCAAACCCATTTCCTTCAATTAAAGAGATCCTAGATTCATTAAAGGGAATGAGTATGGAACCACCCCCAATTGAACCACAACTAACCAACCAACCCGTACCACTACCACTACCCGAAATCACCATAAACCAATCTTCAACCGCTCAATTTCAAGAATTCCAGTTCACCGACAACGGGGGGATTATTCTCACCCAAAATGATGAAATATCCTCATCAACAGTCAACAAATACGAGCTAAAGACGAACGAATTTTCAAACCAAACTGAGTGGGTCAAAATAACATCAATCTCCATATCTGAACACGAGATAGACGAAGCACCATTCCAAGAAGAGTACGAGAAACTAAATAGAGATGAGATAGCTAGAATGAAGCCGTCTATTGAAGAACCACCAACCCTAGAATTGAAAGAATTACCACCTCACCTTGAGTGCGCTTACCTCCAAGGAACTTCACAGCTCCCAGTAATAATCTCAAAGGAGTTAGAACCCGAAGAGAAAGCTCAACTAATTGATGTTTTGAAATCGCACAAGAAAGCAATCGTGTGGAAAATTTTTGATATACAAGGAATCAGTCCAAACTACTGCACCCACAAGATCCTCATGGAGAACGATTTCAAACCATCCGTGCAAAAGCAGAGGAGAGTGAATCCTAAGATTCAAGACGTGGTCAAACAAGAAGTTATCAAACTCTTGGATGCTGGATTGATCTATCCAATTTCCGATTCACCTTGGGTTAGCCCTGTTCAAGTAGTTCCAAAGAAAGGAGGAATGACAGTCATTACAAACGAAGATAATGAGCTTATACTGACTCGAACTGTCACCGGTTGGAGAGTTTGCATCGATTATAGGAAGTTAAATGAAGCAACTCGTAAGGATCACTTCCCACTTCCGTTTATTGACCAAATGCCCGAAAGATTATCAGGGAACAAATTCTACTGTTTCCTTAACGGATTCTCGGGGTATTTCCAAATCCCGCTCGACCCGAAGGACCAATAGAAGACAACATTCACATCCCCGTATGGAACATTCGCCTACCGACGAATGCCATTTGGATTATGCAATGCACCTGTGACATTTCAGAGATGCATGGTTGCAATCTTCCACGACATGATCGAACGATGCATGGAAGTCTTTATGGATGACTTCTCGTTCTTTGGAGACTCTTTCGCATCATGCTTATCAAACCTCGACAGAATGCTCACCAATTGTGAAGAATCGAATCTCGTCTTGAATTGGGAAAAATGTTATTTTATGGTGAAAGATGGAATAGTTTTAGGACATAGGATATCAAAGTCAGGAATTGGAGTAGACAAAGCCAAAGTCGAAACCATCACTAAACTTCCACCACCAACCAACGTCAAAGCCATTCGGAGTTTTTTAGGACACGCTGGATTCTACCACCGTTTTATCAAAGACTTCTCAAAGATCTCTCGACCTATCACCCACCTTTTAGGAAAGGACATCAAGTTTGTGTTTGACGAAAATTGTATGAAGGCCTTCAACTACCTAAAGAAAGAGCTAACCAATGCCCCAATCATGGTTGCTCCAGATTGGAGTCTACCATTGGAAATCATGTGTAACGCTAGCGACTTTGCAGTAGGGGCAGTTCTCGGACAAAGGAAGGTTAATCACTTCTGACCAATCTACTACGCTAGCAAAACGCTAACAGACGCTCAAGAAAACTACACAACTACTGAAAAGGAGCTGCTAGCCGTAGTGTTTGCCTTTGAAAAATTCCGATCCTATCTAATATTGTCCAAAACGATAGTGTACACGGATCACTCCACTCTAAAATACCTCTTCAAAAAGCAAGACGCAAAACCCAGATTGCTACGATGGGTTCTACTCCTACAAGAATTCGACATCGAGATAAAAGATAAGAAGGGAGCAGAAAATGTCACCGCAGATCATTTAAGTCGACTCGAAAATCCATCGATGGAACTACTTGCAGAAAGATATATTAGAGATCGATTTCCAGAAGAACAATTAATGAGTTTAGGAGAATCAATGCAAGGCTCGCAATTCACTGATCATCCTTGGTTTGCAGATATTGCAAATTTTATAGTTGGAGGGATCATAAGAAAAGGAATGCCATCATCACGAAAACAGAAATTCTTCCGTGACGCCAAGCATTACTTTTGGGATGATCCATACTTGTTCAAGGTCTGTCCCGATCAAATTATAAGAAGATGTGTCGATGGTAAAGAAGTCGAACACATACTCTACCAAAGCCAGCACGGACCACCGGAGGACATCATGCAGCTAATTTAACAACAAAGAAAGTTTACGACTCAGGATTCTACTGGCCCAATATCTTCAGAGACGCACAAGACTTAGTGAAATGTTGCGATATTTGCCAAAGTTTTGGAAATATCACAACGCGTAACGAAATGCCATTGACGAATATCCAAGCATGTGAGATATTTGATATCTGGGGACTAGACTTCATGGGACCATTTCCAAAATCTTAGGGAATGAATACATCCTAGTGGCTGTCGACTACGTGTCCAGATGGGCCGAAGCTCAAGCCTTTCCAACAAATAACTCAAGGGTCGTAACCAAGTTCTTAAAACAGCTATTCTGTCAGTTTGGAACCCCTCGGAAAATCATCAACGATCGTGGCACACACTTTTGCAATATGCAGTTTATGAAACTATTGCAACAATACAGTGTTACCCACAAGACGTCTACGGCCTACCACCCACAGACAAATGGGCAAGCAGAAATTACAAATCGAGCGCTGAAAAGGATCTTGGAATGAACAGTTGGTCAACACGGGGAAAGATGGGCAGATAAGCTAGACGATGCTTTATGGGCATTCCGGACGGCCTATAAGACACCGTTAGGAATGACCCCTTATAGGCTTGTGTATGGAAAGGCATGTCATCTTCCAATCGAACTAGAGTACAAAGCTTACTGGGCATTGAGAAATTGTAGCTTGGATCCTACGATAATGGGAACACACCGGAAAATGCAACTGAACGAGCTGGCAGAATTAAGAGATCAAGCTTACAAAAGCTCCTATTAATTCAAGGAGAGAACAAAAGTGCTCCATGATTCAAAAGTCCACCCCACACGCTTCAACTCAGGTGATAGACTTCTACTCTTTAACTCACGATTTAAAAAGTTTTCTGGCAAATTTAAAACACGATGGAGCGGCCCATTTACAATATCGAAAGTATTTCCATATGGTGCCGTCGAGCTCGAGGCCCCTGAAGGAAACTTCAAGGTGAACGGTCACCGTTTGAAACATTACATACAAGACTTTCCCCCATTCGAGGAAGTCTATGGTTACAAAGAGCCCTGATAGAATAGCAGAGTCAACCTATGAGACTTGATAAACAAAGCACTCTTGGGAGGCACCCCAAGCTTATCTTACGTTTTCAGCATTAATTTTCTTTTCTTGTTCTTAATTTAATCCATTTTATGTAGTTCTCGCCTCATGAAAGACTAATGATTATTCCTGGGCCATTAACCTTTTATATTTTACAGGATGAGTTCACAGTCAGACATACCACGACAAAGACGCTCACGTGCCATGTATCACTCCCGGAGTTCATCACCGGGCAGTAGCATGAGGACTGTCAGAGGATCCCAGTCACCACCTCCTAGCTTGGATGAGATCTTGGCAGACTTGGTAGAGGTGACCGTTCAATAAACATTTCTTCTACGTTCCACCCACGCTAGGTTACCTTCATCTCACCGACTAGAGGGACAGACCACAGGGAACTCCAGAGTACCCATCTTTGAGCATGGGGTTACTACTGCAGACCCTGTTGTCACATGGTCTATACTGAGGGCCCTTGAGGTCCAGCATAGTGCCATCGCTGAGATCCACACTGCTCTAGGCTTCCCCTCCACACCTGTGTGCCCCTTTCAGATGGGACCTGATCCCGCTCCTCACATTCCACCGTGGGACTTATTTCCACCTTGGAGCATGACTGCACAGGACCACCCCACTTTTATGGACCCACTAGAGGAGGAGGCTGCTACTTAGATGCTTGGATTCAGGATCCAGAGGATAGTACCGCATCTTGTCCACACTATCGAGGAGTCACCATCACCCACATCGGTCGTTGAAAACACGATCTTCGTGGATGATGACTTCACCGATTGGGAGACGCTCTCTGCTGACATGGATTAGTTTCTAGTAGTTATTTGTGTTAACAAGTATTGTTGGTGTTTAATATTAACGTGTATTGATGTTTGTGAAGGATGTTGATTATGCAGAAATTGATGTAGGAATTATGGAACGAGTTCATTTTAATGAGCCTGGCCCGTCTCCAGCAAATCCACATACACACGAAGCACAAGGGAGTATCTCCTCTAACCTTACTTTGCTTGATTAAAACACACTAAAATTCTAAGTAAAACTCTAAGTGTGGGATTATGTCTCACAAGAGAGAGTATAGCTTCGAAAGATTGACTAACGTTCGAAAACCTAAGTGTGGGATTAACCCAACTTGGAAATAGAACATTAGGGACAATGTTCTTTTAAGTGTGGGATGACAGTAGTATTCACTACTAAAGTGTGCAACATTAATTTTGATCAATCTTTTAAGCAAAAGTCATGTTTTCAGCAAAATTTCAAAATTTTCAAAGTCAAAAAGGGTATTTCCGGTCAACAGAAATTTAAAGGCTTGGAATTAGATAATGTCGGGCAAAACCCTTTGAGAATTTTCAAGCTCTGTTTCGAGGCAAGCAATCTCATGACTAGGCACTAAACCACCAAACTAAGTGAGGATTCTTGAGCCATATAAAATCATTCATTTTTAATGCTTCACTTTTCGATTGTGAGTGTGCCGGTGTATGCTCCCTAGAATCAGAACTTGTTCAAGCAATACATTTCAAGATTACAAAAATGAGTGTCATACGTGACGAAGGTGCAATTAGAGGACCTTGACATTTCCTAGGATAAAAACCCTCTCGTAAAACCCTTGCTTTCAAACCTAACATAACCAATGCTCACCTTCAGCATTGAAGATCAACAGAAAACATGTTGAGCCTTAGCCTTTTCATTTCAAAAACTCACTCCAAAAGCCAAATCCTTTCCTTCCTCTTTTGGCCATAGCCTAAGTTTCTGTTATGTCAGAAGAATAACTAAAAGAAGTATGGAGCGTTCCCCAAAGGATGAGCATCATCCGTAAAAGGAGCTTAAGGATCATTTAAAGCCAAGGGAAAGGTTTATCAATTGAAAACTTGAAAGAAAAAGTTGAAAAAGAAGGCTCAAAGAGAGAAAAATCCAAGAAGGAGCGCTACCAAGCGCCAAAGATAAGTCATCACAGACAACTCTTAGGCTATATTAAAACCCCCAAATAAACCACCTACAAAACCTTTCATCCATATATACTACTTTCACCCTCTTATAAATGTCTAGGGATAATTTGCACCGTCCTCATTTAAGTACTGTAGATCTGATCCTCGACCAAGCCTATGACGATGGAAGAGATGCATGACTGGCCCCTGAGTGAATTAAAAATTAGGAAACCCGATACACTTGAGTGAATTGAGTGACCAACTGTGAGGATCCCAGTCATGTATATCTTACACTACGAAGATTGAAAAGAGAGCATGCTAGAACCAGGTTGGAAAAACATCAAAAGGTTAAGACCCCGCCTTAAATATTTTCTTTACCTAGCCTGCAGGAATCAAAGTTCTCCAGGATGCAAAGCCCCCTTTCCAGACTTTTAAACAATTTTACTGAAGATTTGCTTGAGGTCAAGCAAGTTCTAAGTGTGGGATACTTGATATCGCGTAAAAAGTCATGTTTTTACTACCGATATCTCTCTCATTCTAGAATGATACTTGGCATTTTAAACTCAAAAAAATACAAATCAATGATATTATGCCAAGATGGTCAAAACAAGGTTGCACGATAAAAATCAAGCAAAACGGATGAAAAATGAAGATTCCACGCACGTTTGAAGATTCAAGGCATCAAAATGATATTTCAAGACAAAAGTGCCCATCATCAACATCCAGCTCATCCAAGATGTTCGTTTTCAAAATATGAATCCAACGGAAGAAGAATCAACAAAAACGGATAAAGAATGAAGATTCTACGCCCACCGGAAGATTCAAATGATTCATACGCAAAATCTGGAGATAAGAGACATATTTTTGGGATATATTTTCATCATAGTCTTTGTTTTTGAATTACGAATCCAACGCAAAAAGAATCAACGCAAACGGACGCATAACGAAGAAGATACGCGCAAATAAAGCAACGCAACGAAAGACGACGGACCGGGGCGGGTGGCAGTCAGCCGCCGCCGGCCAGCCACCAGCTGCCGTGCCGACCCCCCTCCACCCATCTCGTTTCCACTTTTTGGTCCTTGCGTGTACCCGGTGCACCACCTTTCCATGCTTTTTCGTACCCGGTGCACCACCTTTCACCCTTTTTTTAATGCGTGCCTAAAAATGCTAAAATGCACCATGACTCAACTATAAATAGGGGTCTTTGGTTCATTTGAAAATCATCTTTGAGCATCTTCACACCTTTACACACCTACACTTAGATATCTTTCTTTCTTTGTAATTTTAAATTCTTCCTTGTTAATTAGGGTAGCTAATTAACTAATCAAGGAAGATTTGTACGGAGGTGCTCCGGGACGTATATTTTAGCTACGAGTTATTGTACTTCTTTCCAGGTGTTAATCTATCTTACATATTTAATAAATTTAAATATGCATGCTAGAATTGCCATGATTAACTAAATAACTCAATTGTCTGCTATGATAGTCGTTTAAAAAATTTTAAATATGTGATTGTACTGTATGTCATGAGATTGCGGATGCTTTATATTATAAATAGATGTAGGAATTGAATCTTTATCTTTTATCTGCCCAACTTATGTTATGACTAAAACTTTATCCAAAAATGAACGTAGCTAACTCATAGGGTATAGGTCACTTAGTTATACTATGTTAGATTGAATCATTGAGCTCGGCATGGCCGGTGTTCTCTGGACCACACTAGGATCTAAGAGACACGGAACATGGGAATAGAGGTAGATTAAGATTTAATTCGAACAGACGATATTTTTGAGACAACTTTCGGAATATCCTCGACTTAGATAACACCTTTGTATGCTTAAATTGAACTATTGCCTTGATTATCTTATTGCATGTTCTTGTTTGATTGTTGCCTTAGGATTATCATGATAATAAAATATATTTAGCCTTAATCGTTGTGAAATCATGTGACGGCCCCTATTCGACTGTTCTTCAATATAGTACTGGAAACGCTTATGGCTGAGTACAAATGTATGGAAGTCGAGAACGACCGAAGGTAGCCATGTTATGAATCGATTAACAAACATGTTACTTAGGTTTCCATTCTTAGTATAAACCAACCCTGTTTTCTTGCATACTTGAGTAATGTTGATAATTTGTATGAATAAGTGATGACATACTATCCGACCGTCTAGACCGGTTATTCCAACCTGTTCCGGCGAGGGTAAAACCCGTTTACAAGATTGTTTATTCGACAAACTGTGCCATGATTCGGACGTCTCTGATGACCGAGATTGGGGAATAGGAATTGAGATTAACTGTTGGATAATATGGACATGCATTTGAGAGAACTTTTGGTGTATGTTTTAATATATTCTGCAACCCATGTGACATTCTAATTTTTTGATTGTGGACACCTCCGCGTTAGCCCGATAGAAGGACTATAGAATAGCTCACATTAACCTACAAATTTATCCTCATTAGAACTCCTCTTATTTAACTTCACCTAAACCACTTCATAGTAGACAATCGCTTTAATTGCTAAACGCCCGAAGTAACCTTCACCTTTTAGTTTATCTTAAATTTAATTTTTATTTAGAAAAACCCAAAACCAAAACCATCTTTTTGAGCCCCAGCTAAATTCATAAAAGTTCCTAAACCCTCCTAGTTTCAATTCGTCGCGCTTTGAAGAACGACTCTAGGTCGTACTTATCCTTTGCTAGCCCTTAGATTAGCAATAGTAGTAACCCTAGTCCCCAACCTTACAAATTAAAAACCCACTGCTGTGCTACATCTCCATTAGAAATTCCAACGACTGGTGTGCATCGCAACACTTTTCTTTGGTGGAAAGCATTCGCCTAATGTGCTTGGCACTGGTAGAAATTCTAGACACGGTGGCTAAGAATTTAGCATCAAGCTTGAAGGAGTTAACCTTATATCTTTGCTTAAGACGATTAGGGAATGGGATTTTTACTTCTCTAGCAGGAGTGGGTATGGATGGTGTCTCAACTGTCTTCGGGACAGGAGATTCTTTCTTCACCGGAGAAGAAGAATTAGGCTGGCTCGGTGCCACCTTTGGGTCCTTGGAGGTTACTTGTTTGGCCTCTTCTACGTGTGGGTTGTGAATGGTATTGCTTGGAAAGGTTCCTTGGGGTGTAGTGTCAAGACGCTGAGCCAACTGACCGATTTGGTTCTCAAGGCTTTTAAGAACCGAGAGTTATTTTCTAAGGAACAAGTCAGTCTGGTCTTGTCTGGTGGTGGTTTTCTGATTGAATTGTGTCTGACCCTCGATAAATTTGTGAGATTATCATCTTGACTAGTGATGGGCACAATGGTCTTTGTGGTATCACTAGGTGGGCTGACATCTGGTGCGGTTAAGGATAAGGGTTGGTTGTAGGTAAGTTGGGGTTGTTGTGTGTAGGTTGGGTATCTTGGTTGGTATTTGGGTTGGAAGGTTGGTTGGGTGTTTCGTGGAGGAAATTGAGTGCCTCATGTCCTGGGTGGAGAAGTTCGTGCGAAACCAGGTGAATTATGTGGTTGAGCTGGGAATTGTGCATAGTAGACCGTGCCATCAACTGGATCTTCATACTCAACTTGATATTCTTCCGTGGGAAGGTGAGCACAGTTCTGGCAAGCCTGAACTTGGTAAATCTGCTGCGGTTGCTTCTTTAGCTCTCCTAGCTGTTTCGTCAACGACTCAATCTGCTCACTCAAGGATTTGATTGTCTCAGGTTGGATTTGGTTGTAGGAGGATACAGGTAGTGATGAGGATTGCTCATCCATCTTCCAGTCATGATGGTGCATCGTCATATTCTCGATCAATTTCCAAGCTTTTTAATCTGTGCGTTTCATGAAGTTGCCTTGAGCAGCGGCATCAAGGGTGATGCGTTGTTTTGGAACAAGACCATTGTAGAACGTGCATAACTGGGCAATCTTTTTGAGTTGGTGGTTTTGACATTTCTTCAGAAGGATCTTGAATCGTTCCCACACCGTATAGATAGATTCGTCACAAGCTTGGTGGAAGTTTGTGATGTCATTCTTGGACTTGGTTTGTTTGGACGGAGGGAAGTATTTGGTTAGGAATTTGGTAGCCATATCCATCCATGAGGTCACTGAGCCGGTCTCAAGTCCCTCAAACCATGTCTGGCCATGTAGAGCGAGAGAATAGGGGAACAAGTATAAGCGAACTACATCTTGCTCAACCCCGTTCTGCTTGTAAAAGTTAGAAATCTGAATGAATTTGTTGATGTGGGCGTTGGGGTCATCACGAGGTAAACTGTGGAATTGACAGTTTTCTTTGATGAGTTGAACGATGTGGTGTTTAAGTTTGAAAGATGCGCCTTCGATTACCGGATAGCTGATGGGTCCTCCTCGTCCTTCGATAGATGGTTTGGTGTGGTCGGCGAGAGTGATCGATGCGGCCATCTGTCAGAAACGAGAGCGTCTTTCTTTGTGAACTGTTCGGATAATCGACTCAGGATCAGGTGTGAAGATAAGTGGTTCAGTCTTGGATGATCTGGTCGATTGTCATTGTGTGTTGTGGGAAGGAATTTTCGGTTGGAACAAGGAAAAGAAAAACTATGGGTATTTACATGTGGAACTAAATAGAAAAGTTCGTCAAGATGCCTAAGAGTCTTACGATTGATTCCCCGACAGCGGTGCCAAAAACCTGATCGGGTCCCAAACGGTCGGTCAAGGAATTGCTTCCTTGTCGTTGCTGACCTCCCAGTCGGGACCGCGCGATTGAACGGGTGGTTTTATATTTATAGAGCTGGGGACCTAAGTTTTACTATAGCTAAGGGTAGTTAGCGACAAGTAATGACTCAGGGTCATTCTTAAGATCAACCGTATTGTGAAACCAAGCAGTCAAGACGATTGATTCGATTTAGTAGGGTTTGTAAACAAGAGATTTGATTTTTTTGGGTTTTTACTTAGGTCCTAAATTAAACTAAATAAACAACAAAATAATAGGTGATAATCAGTATGGAGAGGAGTGTTTGTTGTGATTTCATTAGCCTAAAGGGGAGATGATGTTTGGTTTTGATGTTTTGAAAACGTTCTTTCTAAGTATTTGTGTTCTACTGTTTTAGGTACTTTATGGTGTCAACACTAGCATCCTACTATCTGATTCCTCAGATAGCATGTCACTGAGTACTAGGTTGTCATGATTCTGATCAGATCAGGCTGCTCTACCCCCAACACTGTCTGTGAAGACTAGTGACCCTTCTTGGAGTTAACTCCTGGGCGCATGAATAAGGTAACAGACCGATATTTAATCACTGAGCGTTCTTTGATACCCTAAAGTGCTGCTTAGAATGTATACACCGACGTCCGTTCCATAGCTTGGGTGTATGGGAAGCGTTCCCAAAGGATGGTTCCGACACTTACACGAGGTACTAGGATGTTTTACGACATTCCATGCCTTGCGCACTAATGCAAGTTAGGGTGTATACACCGATGACCGTTCCGTAGCTTCCATGCGTTTGTACTACACCAGAGGTGGTTCCAGCACTATACTAAGTAATAGGTCATATTACGGTATTCCACACATGTTGCACATTTGGGTCACTCTGAACCCTTTTAAACTCAGTTTGTATTAAAGCATACTGATCTATGCTATAAACCCAGCCCTCACTTAATATTACCCAATAAATCCCTTATTTATTCACGTTGTACTATACATTTGGTTTAGCGGTATTTCCAATGCTTCGAAATCAGACCATGCATAGATAGCACAGATAATTAATTACCCTCGGAACAAGGTTCGCGACTCCTTGTCTTTTAGGGTTTTAACCACATTATTGGAGGAAAGGCGATAGTTTGGTGAAATGTTTATAATCATAGATGAAAAGTTAAACAAACATAGTTTTCAGTTATATATTTAAGTTTACATCATCCCCCATTATAACGGCTAACTACATCACAAATAACACACAAGCTAACTACTCACTAATCATGGCAACGAATCCTAAATCTAGCATAATAACAATAGCATGCATTATAACAGATAAGGAAAGAGATAACCGTGATAAATGCGTAGTTAGAATATAAGCTAAAAGATTACAACGAGCAGAACCTCGAATATTACAAAAGCACCCCTCCAAGTATCTCCAACAAATATTACAAAATAGCCCCTCCGTTAGTCCCGTTAAATATTAACGAGAAACTAACTACTAACTAACCAACCTAAACTAGAGAGAAAGTGTGTGTGTGAAAGTGGTGAATGGATTGATGGATTGATGGATTTATGGATGGTGAGAGCCTTTATTTATAGGCTTACAATTTACAATTTTACACTCAACACCCTCGCTCCCAATTTAACACGGAAATACACCCCCGAGCTATGAAATTCGACACCAAAGAGGGCATATTCGACACTAAATAGGGAGTATTCGGTAGCAAATATGGCGTATTCGGTAGCAAATGGGGCGTATCCGGCACTGTAGAGGGGGTATACCACCCCTACAGGGGGGTATACGACCCCAAAGAGGGGGTATACGGCCCCATAAGGGGGCTATACGGCCCTCTAGGGGGTGTATACGACCCTTGTGGGGTGGTATCCCCTTGGTCCATGGTCTTGTGTGCTGGATCGTAAGTCTTGTGCACTGGTCGAACTTCGTTTGGCCATAACTTCTTCATTCTTGATCCATTTTCAGCGATCTTTATATCCACGTGATCATAATTACCTGAAGATTATAATGAACTAATCAAGGAATAATCTCAAGGTAATATGCTAAAAAATGCTAGTAGAACGTGAGCGTATCAATTATGCTTTGTTTTGTACGTTATTTAGCCATTTTACTTGATTTTTGAAACAATGCCTTATTTTTTGCCTTGAATTGTGATGAAAAAGTATTGATATTGAATGATTTCATCCATTTTGGAGCTAAAAAGGTGGGAATTATGTACGCAAAAATGTGACTTTTTACGTCAAATCACCCCCTCCCATTTTACACACACCTCCACACCTTACTTTCACACACTTCTCTTTCTCTCTTCTTTATTTCTCTAGTTTTTCTCTCTCTAAGAGGAAGCTAGTAGGGTTAGATTAGATTAGAGGTTTTTTATTAGATCGTGTACGGAGATACTCCAAGACTTCAGATTTGTGAAGATTTGTCAATATTACTCTTCTATTCAGGTTTTAATACAATCTCTCGTATTTATTCTTATAATCATGTTCTCTTATTATGCATGCTTAGGAATGAATGCTAAAATTATGCTAGGCTAGATAAATCTATGTTTGTTGTGATGTATGCAATGCTAGGATAGTTATGATATAAATACCATGCTGTTACTCTGTCTGTATGAATTCAAACTATTTATTAACTGATAAGCTGAACCTGTGCCCGTTTATCTATCCAACTTACGTTGTGGTTTGAACCCTGTTCCTAGAATCTGGCCAAATACTAGTCATAGGATTTTAACCTATCTGTGTATGATGATCACTGAACTTTGCATGGCCGTTCTCTCAGTTGAAATAAACCAGAGAGACAGAGCATAGGACTAGAGATAAATTAGTTTCCCAATTATATGTTGATTACCTTTGGGACAACTTCCGGGGTATTCATAACATAATGAGTAGGTCCGATGATATAAAACTAGTATTCCGTTCCTTTGTATGTTATTGTTTGATTGTTGCTTAGGTACTGCATGCTAGATACATCTGAATACTATGTCTAACTGAATGATTAGTTTTCAAAACAAACCCCCTCAAAAGTTTTAAAATCCGAGCTAAATCACGAAAGATACTTAATCCTCCTAAGATGCCATGCCCGTTGTAGTTTGAAGAACAACGCCTGAGTCATACATACCGCTTACTTACCTTTAGGTATATAAGTAGTATAAAACTTAGGATACCCCGCATTTAAAAATTTAAAACCCACTGCCGCTCACCTCGGTGATCGAACCAACGACAAGTTTTTGGCGCCGCTGCTGGGGACTACAACGACCAATTTTAGAAATTTATCTATCTTAGTTATTTAGCGATCCTTTCGGAAGATCAACATCATCCGAAAGTTCAGTTTTCTATCCTTAGGTTAGTTTTCAATTTCCGTCTTTAGAATAGATTAGTATACCCCTTCCTTTCCACAAATCTACTTTCTACCAACAAGTTATGACGAACCGTATCACTCTCGCCTCATCAATCAAGCCACTACTAGAGGGACGAGGAGGAGCGATCGTAACACCAACCGATGAAACCCTTGAAATTAAGCCTCACCACATTAAAATGAAAAAAATCCGAGTGTCAGTTTCATGGTCTTTCGATTGAAAATCCAAACGTCCATCTTAACAAATTCATCAACCTTTCCAACTCTTTTGATCAAATAGGAACCAATAGAGATACCTTTTGACTCCATCTGTTTCCCTATTCTTTATCTTCCCGAGCCTTAGCATGGTTTTATGATTTCGAACCCAATTCGATTCATACATGGGAGGAGATGGCTACTCAGTTTATAGCTAAGTACTTTCCTCCTTCCCTACAAACCAAGCTTAAAAACGACATCGCTAACTTTTGTTAAAGAACCAACGAATCATTAAGCTCCGCATGGGAACGATTTAAGAATCTCTTTGGAAGATGTCAGAATCATCAGTTGGCTGAAACAAATCTGGTCTGCACATTCTACAGTAGTTTGAATGCTCGGCACCAACAAACCCTCGATGCTACTTCATCCGGAAACTTCATGATGCACACTACAGACGAAGCCTTTAAATTGTTTGAGACGATGACGATGCATCAACATGACTTTGAGCCTGATGGATCCACTTTAGAAGAAGGGAGTACTTCTAACCAAGGCTTGGACACCTTGAAAACTCAAATTGATTCAATCTCTAAAGTTTTCAAGGACTTACAATAATCTTCAAAGCCTAAAAGAAAACCTCAAACACCCAACGAAGAAATTCTTGCAACATCCGGTGGAAACCCTGACCGAACCTTTCATTCTAACCCTTCTATTCAACAGTTAACTCCACCCACCTCTCGATCTTTAGTTCTCTCTACTTCTCCCCATATGACTTCTCGTCTAAACGCCGATGTTTTCAACAACTTCATGGTAGATCAAAATAATATAAACCATAAGATTGTTGATTTTGAAAACCAAATTGATGATCTACTAAGAATTTCAAATGATTTAGTTTAAAATATGGAGGATAATGTTAAAAGACTATTTTTAAAAGTTGAGGAGAAGCAAAGGGAGGAAGCGGTATTCGATTCTGTCAATCACTCATCCTAATAGCATGATGACATTCTTGTGGTCACTAGAGGAGGAAAAGAGACTAAGAATGAGAAATCTATAGATATTCCTTCAAACGAACCATCTACTTCTCTACCATCTGATTTGGTACAAATTGACACCCACGTCACTTCTCCTGAACCAGTTTCTTCTAAAGCCCCAAAAATCTCTAAACCAGTACGTATACCCTTCCCTGGTCGGCTTAAGAAAGAGAAGAAAGAGGCTCAATTTAGAAAATATTTAGACATGTTCAAAAGCCTAAACTTAAATGTTAAACTTTTAGATGCTTTAGTTGAGATGCCTAGTTGAGCCAAATTCTTTAAAGAACTCTTATCCAACAAAGAAAAACTTAGGCAGATAGTTAACTTACCCTTAGATGCAGAGTGCTCTTTGATTATGCAACAAGAACTACCCCCTAAGCTAGGAGACACTGGACGTTTCACTATCCTTTGTTATCTTCAGGATGTTCAAATAAGTAACGTCTTAGCTGACTTCGGTGCTAGTGTAAACCTTATGCCCTACTCACTTTATAGGAAACTAGGATTAAACGAACTTTTACAAACCTGCATGACCATCCAATTAGCAGATAGATCAGTTTAGCTTCCTCGTGGGATTGCTGAAGACATAATGGTCCGTGTTGATAAATTCATTTTTCTAGTTGATTTTATTATTATGGATATTGAAGAAGACGCCAAGTTCCACTTGTCACACCCCGCTAAAGCGGAAACACGAGATGTAACAGCACCGGGTAACAATGCATAAGATATAGTAGCAACACCATACATAATTTAGAGATAATATCACACATTACTACAAGTTTCAACCACAGTTCGAAAAGAAATTATAATAAGCTCTTAAAGTTTCCAAAAGAGAGTCATAGTTTCAAAATAAAGCAAACGCGTGTGAACATGCATCCATGCTAATGTACTCCTAGAGTGCATCTTACTGTCGTTCTCCTGAAAAGCATGATAAAACAACAGGTCAACTATGGACATAGTTGGTGAGTTCACAGGTTTAATGTTACACATAAATGAACTAAAAGCTTTTGTCCATAAAGACATGAATAAAAATGATTGGTTGTAATTGTAGCGAATATGAAAGGTAATATACAAGAGTGTTAATGCAATTGAGGCCACTACTTAACCGATTCAACCGACACATGCCCCAAGCTCCATGTTCTATCGCTAATATGAGTAAGGTGATACTATGCACTCACGACCAGTGCGAGTGAGGAGTGGTTTCCCCCTAAATAGCGCTATCCATAAATATCAACGGCTCGCCTGGCTCTCGGACGAGTTAATAAGTAGTGTAAACTGTATTTCCGGGGACTTTAGCACGATAGTACTCAAGCATAACAATAGTATATACCAATTCGCATAAATAGTATAGCAAAAGTTCAACAAGTTCATAAAGAGTACAACCAATTTAGTTAAAGTTCGAGATCATGCTTTTCACCCCAAAATAATAAAACAAGTAAAAAGGGGCTGTGAAAACTCACAATTGAGCGTATGAGTAAACGATGAATGTAGCGCGCGTGCTTGTCGTGTATGACTCCTATCCAAGACCTATGAACACGAGGTTTCTAATTAGTTCCTTGGTAATTTAGGTTTGTTAGGATTGCTTAACTAAGTATTTAGATTACGAAGTGCCAACATGGTTTGTTTGCTTTTGAAGTTTGTTAGTGTCCAATAATCGCATGGAATATAACAATGATTATACAAGTGTATAATATCTCACGATTGTTAGTGTCTTAGAATCATAATGTTTTGAGCTTTGGAACTTTGGTTCCTTCCGAATTATGGTTAACAACACACAAATCAATAAATACATCATAAGACGCCCGAACCCCTTTTGGTTATCATTCATTCCCAAAAATAGTAAATTTCCCGTTTTCAAAATCGGGACCGATTATTGTTGACTCGGTCAAACCTTCTCGGTTTTACCCAAGACTTTTACTCAATCCTTAAACATATTTATGGGTCAAAAAAAAAAAAAAGAGTTAGTCTTTCCTTAAGTAACAAGTCCGCAAGTGTCGGTTTTTAACTTTTACCAAAGTCAGTCCATATTCTTATTTCCAGAAAATTGCCTCAGTTGGTTTAATTTATTAAAAATACTTATGGTCCGAAATAAAATAAGGCAAAAATCAAAGATCATCTTCAATATGTTATCTATCTACTGTAATTTTTCCATGGATTTAAGTGAAGTCCAAGTATTTATTATTTTTACTTTTACCATCTGAGGTCAGATCTGAACACATGCATGCAATTATTATTTTTGTAACAAATGTACAAGGAATCAATAAAAGTGGTCTTCTTGAAAGTTGTAGCAAATGAAAATTTTAAACTTTTGGCGTTGGTTTCAAGTCATTTAGAGTTGTAATGCTCCAGTTATGATTAAAATATTGAGATGAAAGTTTCTGCCTTAATCTAACAGATTATACATCTCTATTCACAAAAATTATTAAAAATATCAAATGAACTCATAAAAACATGAGGCTTATGTGGTTGGAAAGTTAACTTCCAGAACTTGATTCTAGACTATAGAAACGTCCATTTTCATGAAGAAATGATTTTTATAAAAATCGTTGAAGTGGAAGAAGCCTTCTGGACAGAAAGTTGTAAACTCATGTTTGAGTGTTTCATTCAAAATAATGAACACCAAACATGAAATAAGGAAGATTATCATCTTTTGATCTTTAAATCCATGTTCTAACACATTCATGGTGTTGAAATACATCCAAGATGTGTTAGATATGATTATTAACATAAGAACAAGTTTTTAAATAAAGATGAACAATATTTCCACAAGTTTACCAACAATAATCGGTTTTCACTTGATTTTCGGTTTGATCATGGGTTTCCCTTTCTTTTAACACATAAAGATGTGAAAAGAGATAACCTACAAACATCAAGTTTTGTATTAGGATTTTAGCCATGAAAAAGGCATAAATTCCGAATTTTATGAAGGAAAAACATATTTTTAGAGATTGTAAGTAAAGAAAGATGTTAGAGACGTTGTGTTTTACCTTTATGTTCTTGAAATAGCTTGACGACACCTTAAAGTTTCTGGGTTTAGGTTGTAAAATGACTGATTTCTTAAGAGGTTTTAGAGAGAAAAGAGTGTGAAAGGTTAGAGAGAAGAATTAGAGAGAAGTGTGTGTTTTGGGAGGGTGATATGAATGATTTGGTGTAAGAAAAGAGGGGAGATGTGTGGGGATAAGGGGGAGGCCGGTTTTGGGGTCCCAAGGAGGCCTTTTAATTTCTTTTTATTTGCTAAATAAAGTTTATAAAAGTTGTATTAAGTTTGTATTAAAGATGTGTAAGTATATTGTATGGTATAAGGTTCATTTTGTGATGTTTTGGTGATTAATATTTGAGCTATAAAAGTTTGTGTTCTTTAGTTTATAAAAGTACTTTAATTTATGATTGAATTGCTTCCAATAGGTATTCAAGTGTTAGTTTATCATATTCGAGTTTCATTTACGGGTTTACGGAATTTTAGCAAACCTTGGTTGTGCGACAAGATAGTATTTTTGTGATAATTCATGAGACTTGATTCTTTTGTTTTTCATGGCACTTCATAACTTAATTTAGCATGTCTGAATGAACTTATGGTTCACTAAGCAATCTCTAAGACGTTCTACAGCTTTAACAATTTAAGGAGTCATAACCTAGAGTTTTCACTAGGATTTAAGGAATGCTGTAAATTTAAGATTCAAGTGCGGTAATGACCTGAGATTTCTGACGGTTGTCACACCACTCGTCCTTGGCAGACCTTTTTTAAACACTGCCAAGGCCGTCATTGACGTAAATGAAAAATCCTTAAAACTCCGGGTTGGAACTGAGGAGGTCACCTTCAATGTTGATAAACTAATGAAACAACCTATGAGAGAATATCTTGGTCTTGTAGATTCTATGCAGGAAATAATCGAGGAACACTTGGAAGAGATTTTAGCAGTAAGCAACATTGATACCCTTCACAATACCATTATTACAACAAGGAAAATCCATGAAGAAGGTGTGGGGCTATGCTCAGCTATCTCAGAATCTTCCACTACATCTGGAGAAGTACTATTCCCTTTAAAGAATCCCAGTCCACGGTTCAGTAAATCCATCATGACTGCTCCGCTTAGGTATGGCACTCCTATCACTATCCTAAGAAGAAATCCTACTCTTGATGTCGATAATTCATCTCTATCAAAAGAAGAAATTCCGAAAACTCTTGAAGACATGGAGTCAATTCTTAATGCACTTGAAACCCAACTGTCTGAGAATTGTGAAAACTTGAATCCAGAAATCAAAATCAGTACATCTTCTTCTGTAACACCCTCAAATTTTGGGTTGCGGAAGCGGTCGGGTCGGGTGTTACCAAATCAAATATCACAGCACAAAGGTAAATAATGAACGACTCTAAATGAGACGTTTGAAATTAATTATACTTTCCCAAAATAAAAGTGTACATAAGTTGCGAGTTCGCAAAATAATTTCAATACATAATTGATAATACAAAAGTTATGCAGAGAAATCCAGTTGTGAAAATATGCGACTCGAGCTAGCAAAGCTTGTAGCAATCCTAATCCTGCTAGGCACCTGAGAACACATGCTAAAACAAGTCAGCTATAGAGCTGGTGAGTTCATAGGATTGTTAGTTGAAAACATAAAGTATAAAACCTTGTATGTTTTGAAAAGTAGTACAGAATCCGCGATTCTAATTTGTTTTAAGTTGAAGTTGAAACACCAATGTGTATACTATGGTCGAGGTATCTAATACCTAAGTAATATCGATTTGTACCTAAGTACATAAAGGATTGAGGCATTTCGAGTCTTGATGCCTATCAGTTATTAAGTAGATCTATCAGTGTGAGGCATTACCTGCCTAAGTTGTAAGATTGAGTAATTGTATAACCACATCATATATTGTTGAGTAAATACTGTTGTGCCACCTGGCATCACGAGTTACATCCAGCAACATAATTGTAGTCCCGCAGAACTATGATTGAGTGTTATGATGTGTCCGTTTTCCCGGTTAGTGTAAACTAACCCGGACGAGAAAGTATTGAGTGTGTTCGTTTACCCGGCTAGCATAAGCTAACCCGGACATGATTGAGCTAACGGCCTCGCGTGAAAACTTCACCGACCCGTTAACTAGTGCGGATCACGAGCATAAGCTCGCCCATCCGTGTATACCGCGAGTGATCAACTCGTATGTTTGATTGTGTTTTGTATCGCTTTACCACGATATCGTTTTGAATCACTTTACCGTGATCTCATTTTGTGCACACTTTACTGTGGCATCGTTGGGTGCCCAAATGACATCGACACATTGCTCGTAAGCAACGTAAGTAAATGAGCCAGCAGTACTACGACATGCCTGACTAAGTTGATTGTATTGTACAAGTTTATGTATACCTAAATACATAGTTAAATTTTAGTTGGCACCAAGTGATCGAGATGAAATACAAGTATATGTGTGTGTATATATATATATATATATATATATATATATATATATATATATATATATATACATACATATATTATGTCAAACAACGAACGCAGCAAGGTGGTGTATCAAGTAGCACATCAAAATGATTGATTGTAGTTAAGTATACACAACACCTAACTATTTGTTGTATCGCAATGTACCTAGGTATGACTAATCATCACCTAGCTATCTGTATTAGTATAAGGATTCTATACTAATGATTGTTACTATCGTACACTCCTAGCCTCAGCCTAGCAAGTGTATTGAGATCCTGATTTGTATGGTAGCATTAGCTCCTAAAAAGGAAACTAATCCAGTGATAGTTTATGTGTTGTCCAATGTGGGTAGAACTAACCAGTTCTAGTGTATCTGATAAGATTGTCTCGCGACAATATAGTCAACTAAATTCGACAACCTAATTTAGGTTATAAAGTGATAGTCTTTGTTCATGACTTAGCGAATCGTAATTGTAACCTACCTAGGTTAAGTATTGATGTTGTTCTAAAGTCATATGATTGGTGTAACTCTAAGCATTACACATTTCGTATTGCATACAGTAATATAAAAATGTGTGAATTATAAAAATTTAGCGTTTTAATTCGAAAACAGTAATTGAGCATGTGTCTCACCCCGAAAACAGTAAAATAGTTAAAATAGTGGGGCTATGAAACTCACCTATTGGTTGTTAGCGATCCTACGATAAGCGCGTCGCCCGATAGTTAACCTCCTAGTGTCCTAAACACGTGAGGTCATATGAGTATGAGACAAATCAGTTTGTCTAAGCGAGTTGTGTAATTATTTATTTGCCGTTCAGGTTTGGAAACCGTGTACGGGGGTTCGGGGGCATCGCCCCTGATAGCGGGGTCCAAGGGGTGGCAACCCCTGGCGGGGTCCAAGGGGCAGAGCCCCTGGCTGGGGTCGAGCTGGAATTTTAAATCGTATCTGGAATTTTAAATTCGCAAGTCTCGGCTCGCAGGAAAAGTCAGTTCGCAGGTTCAATTCGCAGATTCAGCTCGCAAGACATAGTCGACTCGCAAGTCTCGTCTCGCAGCTCACTCAGTTCGCAGGTCGAGTCGCTTCGCAACTCGGTTCTCAGGTTGTTCGGTCCGCAAGTCTCGACTCGCAGGTCTTGACTCGCAGGTCAGTTCAGTTCGCAAGACAACTCAGTTCGCAAAGTCAACTCGCAAGTTGACTTCGCAGTTCAGTTCAGTTCGCAAAGTCAACTCGCAAGTTGACTTCGCAGGTTCAGTTCGCAGCACGATCTGCGAGCTGAGACGCATCTCAGTTCGCAGACGCAGTTGTTGCGAGATTTGAGGTGGGTTTCGATTTTTAAAGCATTTCTAACCGATTTCTTGGATATATTCTTGTTGTATGGACTCAATAACATGTTAATAAACATAAATCAAGTGTTTTAAGGTGTGAAATCGGGTGTTCTTACCAAATGTCGAAACCGATCCGAAAGAGACGAGATGGGGAAAATCTTGATGAAGAAGATGATGGTGAAGCTGCTGTTGTTGTTCTTGATGATGGTGGCGATGAGGTGGTGGTGATTCCGGTGGTGGTGGTGTAAACCGAGAGAGAGAGGGAGAGATGAGCTAGAGAGGGTGTTTGTGTGTGTGTGTTTGAAATGAAAAACAAAAGAAATGGGGAGGGGAAAAAGGTCAGCCGGCCCTCCCTTTTGGTGGGGGTTGGTTGCCTCCAATTTCAGTGTAAAATACCCGTGTTTGTTTGCCCGATCGTAAAATAGTTAAATTATTTTAAAAACATAATTTTGTTTATACAAATTCGTATATATTTTCAATTAAAGTATTTTGTAAAAATACTTCATTCGGGTTATAAAAATATAACTTGTTTTGGGTTGTTTGACGAATACATTACGTATTGTTTCTCTGCGCAAAAATACGTTTTAGACAAAATGAATTATGTTCTAAGATAGTGTAATATTTTCTGTGTAAATAACGTTTATTTAAAATAATAACACATTATTTAAAGTAATGCGTACCAAGTACGTGAAATGAAAGTTTTAAGTTTGGCGCGAAAATTGACCCTTTTCGACCGGGTGTTACATTCTCCCCCCGTTAAGAAAATTTCATCCCGAAATTTCGAGTGAAGTAGCGTGGGTTACGGGGAGAATTGTATGTACAACGAGTTTGTCGAATAGATTGTAGACATACAATGTCTATGACGGGGTTAAAAAGCAGTCAACCTATGATCGTGTCGCAGTTTATCATTGTAGTCACATTCTGACTATATTGTTTGTATGATTAAGTTGTGGTTACTAAGTAACCGTTTACATTGTAGCCCACTCGGGACTAGGTGGTTGTCACAAGGTGACCATTTAAAGAGTAGTCCTATCGGGACTAAGGGATTGGTGAATGTTCAGTCTGTCCAGTCTGCTGAAAGCAAACCTCGAGTTTTTACGGGGACCTAGTTCAGCTAGACCTATGATGCCCTCGGCATGATGTCGATAAAAGTGAGATCGGAAAATATGTTTTCGAGGAAGGTTGTACTTACATTATTGTCGGGGATTTGTTCGGTTCATCCAGAGCCGATCAGGTGAATTTTGCGTTTCTTTGGGCAATCCTTCTTGTAGTGTCCGGATTCCTTACATTTGAAGCATGTCCTTTGTGAGTCGGGATTCGTAGGAACCCTGCAATCCCAGATTTTGTGACCGAAGTGTTGGCATCTTTCACAGGGTAAACCACATGATCCATCATGATGACGTCTGCAGCCGTGACAAAATGCTTTGCTTCCCGCATAGCCTCGTTTTTCAATAGGTTCGGTGGTGTAAGACCTCAAGGGTTTGGGTTGATTTGTTGGGTTATGACTAGAGCTGGAATTCACATTACATTTTCCTTGATCGATTTCAGTTGCAGGTGCCTCACGTCGGGCCACTTGTGCCATGAGCCTATGGGCCATACGAATAGCCTCTTCAATAGTAGCGGGCTTAGAGGCGGTGACCATCCCCTCGATTAGCAACGGGAGTCCACCGATGTACCTTCCGATTCGTTGGCTCTCAGTGCTTACAATGGTTGGGCAAAGGTGTGCTAGTTGTTGAAAACGGTTGGTGTATGTCTCGATGTCGTTGTCTTTTACGGTGAGGTACCAAAGTTCGTCCTCAAGTTTGTAGAGTACCTCGATGGAACAATACTTGTCCCTCATGATTCGTTTCAGTTCCTCCCACGGGAGCTCGTGTGCGGTGTCATTCCCTACAGTTTGGGCATAGAAATCCCACCAGGTAGAAGCATCATTCTGGAGGGTGTATGTGGCGTACAAGGCTTTGCAATCGTCGGGGCAGTTGCAAATGTAGAATATTGATTCCATTTTCTCGATCCATCAAATTAATCCGATAGCCCCTTCAGTTCCAAAGAAGTTTGGTGGTTCGCACCTTAGGAAGTCCTTGAAGGTGCAAGGCTTTGCTTGGTTCCGAGCAGCTATAGCCTCAGCCACTCTTTGATTAGCGAATTGGTCATGCTCAACTTGAGTGAAAGTTTGTCGTCTAGGAGGCATGGTTCTTGAACAAGAATGAAACGTCAAGTGTGAGATCTTTATTCAAAGATGATGATTATTACAGTGATATGAATAGTTCACTTGTGATTTAAATTGATCTATACGGGATCCCACGATCCTTAATGTTGAGGTTTTTGATATTGTAGGTGGCAGACATATTCCTGCCTTTAGCGGTGTTGATACATTAGCTTACGTATTTGTTGTCGAGTTGATCCTTGTCAAATTGTTATAAATTTCATGTTTTCCGTGTGTCATGGCCAATTTGGTTATGATCTCGATGTGTAGTCGAAATGATGACTAAATTGTGTTTTCAGTGTAGTCAACCGAGACTATGTTGTAGTACTAAAATACTATGCGGCCATCATGCCGGTGCGTGTGACACCTACGGTTCCCTGTGTGGTGTCGAAGTGGGGTCCACCAACACAACCCATGTGTGTGGGTGACATCATTGTGTATTCATCGATTGAGGCTTCATATGCCTAAGTTGGCCGTATATACATATAATGTGCACACGTAATTATACAAGTATATGTGCGTAGTAAGAGTCAAGTATGGCACCTCGTTCCCAATTAATTAAGTGTATATGTATATATATAAATCGTACATGCAACTATAGCAAGTCTACATGCATATTGAGTGTAGCTCATCGACCCTGGTTGTAGCACAGCGTGCCGATGTGTAGTGCCCGAGGCACCGAAATGTATTTGTAATGTATTATGATTGTATTACAAAAGTACAATGAAACGCAGCACCACGTGCCGAAATGCAGTGCCCGTAGCACCGAAATATAGTACCTACATACTATGAATGCAGTACCAATGTACTGTGAAATGCAGCACCACGTGCCGTAATGCAGTGCCCGAAGCACCGTAACATGCAGTACCGGAGTACCGTGAAATGTAGTACCGAAGTACCATGTGTTGTGCCCTACGCACGATGTAGCCAGATGTGTTGGTAAGTACGACACCCACGGTGTCGTGTGCAGCGCCGAAGCAGAATCCGCCAAAACAAATGCTATATGTTGAGTCTAAAGTACGATGTAGCACCACGTGCCGTGTGTTGTTCAAGTGTAGCCATAATGCCAAAATGTGTTGAAATTATGAAATTTTCTAAATGTAGCACAAAGGCTAGAACGTGAGTGCCAAGGTAACGAACTCGGTAGGCACTGAAGTACTAATTTGTGATAATCAGATTGATCAGGTTGTGCTTGAGATAATTTTTGTGGACTTAGTCAACACTAATCCAATGGTAACTAGCATGGTCAATGGTGAAAGATTAGTTTGTTTGTTTTGGATGTTTCGCATGTGCGGGTTTCCATTCCCATTGATAAAGCTTGTACCTCCTTCTCGAGGTTCAGTGATAAGTGTGTTATTCTCCTATGCGTACATATAGAGAAAAGTGTTGAGTCGTGACGGTGAGGAAGACGGCGATGTGCCTCTTTGTGAGTATATGATGGTACAGCGGAATTGTGTTATATATACTCAGTATGTATATATAGATATGTAGTAGTAGTACACATGTAAGGCCTATTCATATATACCTACAGTACATATAATAGCCTAGGGTGTCTAGCACGAACAATCAGAGTCAACTAGTGTATTCCCGATTCAGTATAACCCCTTTCAGATATCACATCATCTTTATTTAATTGTACATAGTTAGCTACGCTATGTTAAATTAAACTCGTATGATGTAATCCCTGAACCAGTTATACCTTATGAGGAATACTGCCTATCGGTCATAGTCTAGGCCCACTAAATGAAACCTAGTTCACTACAACCTTAGTCTCTGATACCAATCTGTAACACCCTCAAATTTCGGGTTGCGGAAGCGGTCGGGTCTGGTGTTACCAAATCAAATATCACAGCACAAAGGTAAATAATGAACGACTCTAAATGAGACGTTTGAAATTAATTATACTTTCCCAAAATAAAAGTGTACATAAGTTGCGAGTTCGCAAAATAATTTCAATACATAATTGATAATACAAAAGTTATGCAGAGAAATCCAGTTGTGAAAATATGCGACTCGAGCTAGCAAAGATTGTAGCAATCCTAATCCTGTTGGGCACCTGAGAACACATGCTAAAACAAGTCAGCTATAGAGCTGGTGAGTTCATAGGATTGTTAGTTGAAAACATAAAGTATAAAACCTTGTATGTTTTGAAAAGTAGTACAGAATCCGCGATTCTAATTTGTTTTAAGTTGAAGTTGAAACACCAATGTGTATACTATGGTCGAGGTATCTAATACCTAAGTAATATCGATTTGTACCTAAGTTTATAAAGGATTGAGGCATTTCGAGTCTGGATGCCTATCAGTTATTAAGTAGATCTATTAGTGTGAGGCATTACCTGCCTAAGTAATTGTATAACCACGTCATATATTGTTGAGTAAATACTGTTGTGCCACCTGGCATCGCGTGTTGCATCCAGCAACATAATTGTAGTCCCGCAGAACTATGATTGAGTGTTATGATGTGTGACACCCGGCAATTTAGGTTAACTTTTAAAAATTAACCGAAACCCTAATTATGTGTATTTAAATGTGATTTAGGCAAAATACTTGTAATTACTTTTAACTATTTGTATATTTATGTGAATGTACGCCTACATAATCGTTTTATATTACGGTTACGTGATTTGCTGAAATTACGCGAAACAACCGGACGGAGTCCGACAAACTATACGACGTTGGTGAAAACCTTTCTATAAATAACTTAAATCTATTTTTATAAGTTATTTATCATATATTATTATTTGAAATAATAATACACGAAATACCTAGACGTTTCGATTAAAACGTCTCAAACGCAACGAAAACGCGCAAATTTAGTTCGGCAACCAAACGAACGTCAAAAATTTATTTGACAACTTAAATTAAGTATTTTAAATAATACTTCAATTAAAAATTACCCAAATTATATCGTTAATTAAAACGACTCAAAATAATGTTACACAATTTAACGTTTAAACCCGAATAACGAACAAACAACCACAGTACGTGAATACCGTGTAAGTTCAAAAATTAAAACACATCTGCCCCTGTGGGCCCCCACCTTGTCCAGCCACCACCCAAGCCAACCAATCCCATGTCATGCAAAAACATGATTACTTATTCTCCCTAAAACCACTTAAGTCTCATGCATTTTTCATTTACCACTCAAACACATTTCACTTTCTCTCAAATCCACTCACTCTCTCTCCCAAATTCTGGAGTTTTCCAGCCCCTTTCACCACCTTGAACAACCACCACAACCACCATAAATCACCAAGAACCACCACAAGATTCTTCATCATTTTACAAAGGAGTTTCAAGATTTCAAGACAACAAGAACTCTCCATTTCATTTATGTCCTCCTTTCTTCAAAACACCATTGTGAGGATCATTGATACTTCCTTTTACTCTTATTAACATGATATTGAAGTTCACTCAACATGTATATAACAAAACATAAATCAAAAACCACTTTTCTTAACGTGAAAACAACAAAAAGTGAGAAGAACATTCTGTCCAGAAAGTTTAGTCCATTTCCACGATTTTTATAAAATTCATTTCTTTAAGAAAATGGACGTTTTTATAGTCTAAAATCAATTTCAAGATTTTAACTTTCAAACCCCTAAAACCTCATATCTTTTTGAGCCCGAATACTATTTTTAATAATTTATATAAAAACACATATATAATCTGCTCTGAAAAGTCAGAAACTTTGTTCATATGGTTTTGAGCATATCTTGAGCTACACAACTCCAAATGACTTAAAACCACCGCCAAAATATTAAAAATATTGTTAGATACAAAAGTTGTACTGATATACTTTTCTTGAAAAATTGTAGATTGTTCCCAAAAACCCAATCTTCATGCATGTGTCCAGATACTGTTGGACCTCAGAGGACACATGCAATTTTGATAAATACTTAGACTAGTCGAAAATTCATGTAAAAATTACTGGAAGTAGGTAACATGTGGAGGAATAACTGGTATTTTTATTGGGAGTAAATTAGAAATATAAAATTTATTAAAAATTCGACAAACAAGTGCATTTTCTGGAAAATGAGATAGTGGACTGATTTTAGTAACACTTTAAAAACCAACACTTGCGGGCTTGCTATAAATGGACAAGCTAACTTTTTATGGTCCATAAACACATATAAGGTTTGAGTAAAAGTGTTGGGTCAAACCGAGAAGGTTTGACCAAGTCAACAAAAACGGGGCTCGATTTCGAAAAATTACAAACTTACTATTTTTGGCAAAACTTGTAAGCAAATGGGTTGGGTTGACTTAGTTGATAACTTTGACCAACTTTGACTAGGTTTGACCATTTTTGACTAAGTTTGACCAGCTTTGACCAACTTTGACTACGCTTGACCAGCTTTGACTAGGTTTGACTAAGTTTGACCAGCTTTGACCAAATTTGACTAAGTTTGACCAGCTTTGACCAATTTTGACTAGGTTTGACCAGCATTGACCAACTTTGACCTACCGTTTGAGGTTTTTACGAACTAAATAATTTGTAAGCAACACACGATATATAACGAAACAAACTTAATAATAATGTCTAAACGAATTATTATTACAAACTTTCACCAATGGGTCATACTTGTTTTTGATAAACATATTTGAACAAATATACTTGGACATACTAGTTGAGTGAACTAGTCTTAGGTGGACATTAACCCTCCACCTACATTATTGACTTAAGTGGACATTAACCCTCCACTTACATAGACGGTCTTTAAGACATCTACTTACATACAACCT
Organism: Pseudognaphalium luteoalbum; assembly: GCA_963422505.1. Taxonomy (NCBI): domain Eukaryota; kingdom Viridiplantae; phylum Streptophyta; class Magnoliopsida; order Asterales; family Asteraceae; genus Pseudognaphalium; species Pseudognaphalium luteoalbum. Next base: position 49,594,392 of record OY730194.1, read on the forward strand.
TATACGTTTAGGATGTTAGAAGGTTGCACGTTGGATACACACATTGCTTGCTTATTTGATTGTTTGCTTGCTAATTGCTTAACTCAGGTGAGTTTCATAGCCCCACTTTTTACTGCTTTTTACTTTGGGGTGAGAATACATGCTCTGTTTTATAAACTGTTTTACATATGAACGCAAGTAACGAAAACTCTTATACTGATTGCATGAGTAACTAAACCAAACTACGATGGCACCTAACAAATATCATAGTACGTTAATACTAAGCGCGAACATTATGGATAGATCTATCGGGACCTGACAATCCGCCATCCGGGTTAGTCGCTCTAACCGCTATACGGATGCATAATATTTCGTACAACCGAGTGTACTGGTTACACACTCACTGGGGGTAAACAACTACGGTTAAGCTTCGGACTATGAGCTCATGACAATAGTATAGTATGATTTACTTTGACATTTCGTGCTACTTTGATAACTATGAAATCTTGTGGTTCATACTATGATTTTAACTGCGTAAACCTATGAACTCACCAATTTTATGTTGACCTTTTAGCATGTATTTCTCAGGTTCACAGATGCAGTAGGACTACCCACAGGAAACAAGGCAGTAGGATGCTTTTGGAAAGCATTAGCTCGAGTCGCATGTTTTCACAAACAACAAGAGATTAGATTGCATTACGATATTTTGTATCAACATTTACGTATTAGAAATCTCTACACTTTTAATGCGAACTCCAATGTTTTGATATAACGTTTGTAATCATTTTATTCAAGAAATGTAACTTTTTATTAAAACGTCTCATATAGAGGTCGTTTGTTGTAATCTTTGTGTGATGATATTTGATTTGGTCGGCGCCCCCGTGACACCTCCTACTTCCGCTGCCACGTGTTTTGGGGGTGCGACATGATGTGTCCGTTTTCCCGGTTAGTGTAAACTAACCCGGACGAGAAAGTATTGAGTGTGTTCGTTTACCCGGCTAGCATAAGCTAACCCGAACATGATTGAGCTAACGGCCTCGCGTGAAAACTTCACCGACCTGTTAACTAGTGCGGATCACGAACATAAGCTCGCCCATCCGTGTATACCGCGAGTGATCAACTCGTATGTTTGTTTGTGTTTTGTATCGCTTTACCACGATATCGTTTTGAATCACTTTCGTGATCTCGTTTTGTGCACACTTTACCGTAGCATCGTTGGGTGCCCAAATGACATCGACACATTGCTCGCAAGCAACGTAAGTAAATGAGCCATCAGTACTACGACATGCTTGACTAAGTTGATTGTATTGTACAAGTTTATGTATACCTAAATACATAGTTAAATTTTAGTTGGCACCAAGTGATCGAGATGAAATACAAGTATATGTAAATATATATATATATATATATATATATACATATATTATGTCAAACAACAAACGCAGCAAGGTGGTGTATCATGTAGCACATGAAAATGATTGATTGTAGTTAAGTATACACAACACCTAACTATTTGTTGTATCGCAATGTACCTACGTATGACTAATCATCACCTAGCTATCTGTATTAGTGTAAGGATTCTATACTAATGAATGTTACTATCGTACACTCCTAGCCTCAGCCTAGCATGTGTATTGAGATCCTGATTTGTATGGTAGCATTAGCTCCTAAAACGGAAACTAATCCAGTGATAGTTTATGTGTTGTCCAATGTGGGTAGAACTAACCAGTTCTAGTGTATCTGATAAGATTGTCTCGCGACAATATAGTCAACTAAATTCGACAACCTAATTTAGGTTATAAAGTGATAGTCTTTGTTCATGACTTAGCGAATCGTAATTGTAACCTACCTAGGTTAAGTATTGATGTTGTTCTAAAGTCATATGATTGGTGTAACTCTAAGCATTACACATTTCGTATTGCATACAGTAATATAAAAACGTGTGAATTATAAAAACTTAGCATTTTAATTCGAAAACAGTAATTGAGCATGTGTCTCACCCCGAAAACAGTAAAATAGTTAAAACAATGGGGCTATGAAACTCACCTGTGGGTTGTTAGCGATCCTACGATACGCGCGTCGCCCGATAGTTAACCTCCTAGTATCCTAAACACGTGAGGTCATATGAGTATGAGACAAATCAGTTTGTCTAAGCGAGTTGTGTAATTATTTATTTGTCGTTCAGGTTTGGAAACCGTGTATGGGGATTCGGGGGCAGCGCCCCTGATAGCGGGGTCCAAGGGGTGGCAACCCCTGCGGGGTCCAAGGGGCAGATCGTATCTGGAATTTTAAATTCGCAAGTCTCGGATCGCAGGAAAAGTCAGTTCGCAGGTTTAATTCGCAGAGTCAGCTCGCAAGACATAGTCGACTCGTAAGTCTCGTCTCGCAGCTCACTCAGTTCGCAGGTCGAGTCGCTTCGCAACTCGGTTCTCAGGTTGTTCGGTCCGCAAGTCTCGACTCGCAGGTCTCGACTCGCAGGTCAGTTCGGTTCGCAAGACAACTCAGTTCGCAAAGTCAACTCGCAAGTTGACTTTGCAGTTCAGTTCAGTTCGCAAAGTCAACTCGCAAGTTGACTTCGCAGGTTCGGTTCGCAGCACGATCTGCGAGCTGAGACGCATCTCAGTTCGCAGACGCAGCTGTTGCGAGATTTGAGGTGGGTTTCGATTTGTAAAGCATTTCTAACCGATTTCTTGGATATATTCTTGTTGTATGGACTCAATAACATGTTAATAAACATAAATCAAGTGTTTTAAGGTGTGAAATCGGGTGGTCTTACCAAATGTCGATACCGAGCCGAAAGAGACGAGATGGGGAAAATCTTGATGAAGAAGATGATGGTGAAGCTGCTGTTGTTGTTCTTGATGATGGTGGCGACGAGGTGGTGGTGTAAACCGAGAGAGAGAGGGAGCGATAAGCTAGAGAGGGTGTTTGTGTGTGTGTGTTTGAAATGAAAAACAAAAGAAATGGGGAGGGGAAAAAGGGCAGTCGGCCCTCCCTTTTGGTGGGGGTCGGTTGCCTCCAATTTCAGTGTAAAATACCCGTGTTTATTTGCCCGATCGTAAAATAGTTAAATATTTTAAAAACATAATTTTGTTCATACAAATTCGTATATATTTTCAATTAAAGTATTTTGTAAAAGTACTTCATTCGGGTTATAAAAATATAACTTGTTTTGGGTTGTTTGACGGATACATTACGTATGGTTTCTCCGTGCAAAAATACGTTTCAGACAAAACGAATTATGTTCTAAGATAGTGTGATATTTTCCGTGTAAATAACGTTTATTTAAAATAATAACACATTATTTAAAGTAATGCGTACCAAGTACGTGAAATGAAAGTTTTAAGTTTAGCGCGAAAATTGACCCTTTTTGACCGGGTGTTACATCTTCAGCTCAGTTTCAGAGATTTGCATTCACTGAAGACAATAAAGAAGTAATCATTGAAGATAATGCAGTCTCTCAATCCTCACAAGTAAAATACGAGCTGAGAAGAAACGATTTGTATAATAATATAGAATGGGTTGAGATAGCATAAGCCGATATCCCAGAATCACCTGCAATTAAGTCAGAATATCAAACGAAGTATGACGAGCTCAAAAGGGACAAAATTGCCAGGATGAAACCTTCCACCGAAGAACCATCCGAATTAGAGCTAAAGGAACTTCCCTCTCACCTCGAGTATGCTTTTCTCGAAGGGACCTCACACTTACCAGTAATCATAACCAAAGAATTGAAACCCGAAGAGAAAACAAGGCTAGTATAGGTTCGGAAGAAACATAAGAAGGCGATTGCTCAGAAAATCTCTGATATACAAAGGATTAGTGGAAATTACTGCATGCACAAGATCTTAGTGGAAAATGACTTAAAACCATCCGTACAAAGGCAGAGTTGAGTCAACCTAAAAATCCAAGACGTAGTGAAAAAGGAGGTTATTAAACTTCTGGATGCCGGTCTGATCTATCCTATTTCAGATTCACCATAGGTAAGCCCAGTTGAAACTATCTCAAAACTTCCACCCCCAACCTCTGTAAAAGCCATCCGAAATTTATTAGGTCACGTCGGATTCTACCGTCGCTTCATCAAAGATTTTTCGAAGATATCTCGGCCGATGACCCATCTTCTCGAAAAAGATACTCCGTTCGACTTCACAGATGAATGTCTCAAAGCTTTCAACTACATGAAGGAACAGCTTGTACATGCACCGATCATGGCTCCAGATTGGAATCTACCATTTGAAATCATGTGCGACGCTAGTGATTTCGCAGTTGGAGCTGTATTGGGACAACGGAAGGAGAAACATTTTCAGCCCATCTACTATGCCAGCAAAACGCTCACAGATGCTCAAGAGAACTACACAAATACAGAAAAAGGAGCTACTTGTGGAATTCGATATTGAGATTAGAGATAAAAAGGAAGTAGAAAACATTGTGGCTGACCATCTAAGCCGATTGGAAAATCCAGCCATGGAAAAGTTACACGAAAAAGATATTCAAGACCAGTTTCCTGAGGAACAACTCCTGACTGCCGAAGAACACCAACTAGTAACACAATTTAGGCATAGTCCTTGGTATGCTGATTTTGCTAACTACTTGGTGGGAAAAGTAATACCAAAAGGAATGCCGACTTCTCAAAAATGAAAATTCTTCCGGGCTGTAAACATTATTACTGGAGTGATCCTTATCTATTTAAGATTTGCCCAGATCAAATCATTAGAAGATGCATTGACGGGAAGGAAGCAGGACAAATTCTTCATCAAAGCCACCACGGACCAACTGGAGGACACCACGGTATCCATATGACTGCAAGGAAGGTGTACGATGTCGGATTTTATTGGACAACCATATTTCGGGATGCTTATGACCTGGTAAAATACTGCGATATCTGTCAAAGACAGGGAAATATCTTAGCCAGGAATGAAATGCCACTCACCAATATACAGGCCATAAAAATCTTCAACATCTGGGGACTAGATTTCATGGGTCCATTCCCAAAATCAAACGGCAAAGAATACATCCTAGTTGCGGTTGACTACGTCTCTAGGTAGGCCGAGGCTCAAGCTCTTCCAACCAACGATGCCAAAGTAGTAACCCATTTCCTCGAAAAGCTATTCAGTCGATTTGGGACTCCAAAAGCTATAATCAGTGACCGTGTCACCCACTTCTGCAACACTCAATTCATGAGGGTGCTACAGCAGTATGGTGTTACTCACAAGACTTCGATGGATTACCATCCACAAACAAATGGTCAAGCCGAGGCGATAAATTGAGCTTTAAAAAGGATTTTGGAAATAACTGTAGAGAGTCATGGGCACAAGTGGGCTGAAAAAAATAGACGATGCATTATGTGCATTCAGAACCGCCTACAAAACACCATTAGGAACCACACCGTATCGACTAGTTTACGGAAAAGCATGTCTTCTACCTATCGAGTTGGAGTACAGGGCTTACTGGGCATTAAAACACTGCAACTTGGATATTTCAGCAGCCGGAGAACGCCAAAAAATGCAATTAAATGAGCTAGCTGAACTACGGGATCAGGCGTACGAAAGTTGCTAAACTTCAAAGAGAAAACCAAAAGGATCCACGATGCTAAATTGAAACCCTCCAGGTTCAAACCAGGAGACAAGGTGCTGCTCTTTAATTCAAGATTTAAGAAATTCTCTGGAAAATTCAAAAGCAGGTGGGAGTGGGTCATTCACGATCTCAAAGGTATTTCCCTTTGATGCCGTTGAACTTGAGGCACCAGATGGGAACTTCAAGGTAAATGGTCATTGTCTAAAACACTACATCAAAGATTTTCCCATCAGGGAAGATGTCTTCATCTTTGAACCACCGTAAGTCTTCACAAAAGGTAAAAAGAGTCAAGCTAATGACTCTCAAAAAGAGCGCTCTTGGGAGGCACCCCTTGCTTATCCTTATTTTATATATTAGTTATTTTTATCAAAAAGAATGATATCGTAACACCCAGTTTTAGGGTCTAATATTCTAATACAATTTTGACTTGGAAACTAATATTTAAAGTATTAAAAAAATGATTTTGAATTCTTATGAGAAAGTAAATAGGTAAAAGAGTCACGGGACTTATTGTGACTAATACAAAAGTTCATGTTTTAAAATAATAGAGTTGTCGGTAAAATAAAATAGTTAGTCTCGCAAATGGTATTTTGGTTCTAGACAATAGGTTAAAAAGGGGATAAATTTATAGTGTATAATAGTGTAGTCAGTTGGTGTATAAACCGACCTCACCAAACCTTTTCCCCCAATTCTTCATTTTGTTGATATCCTTCCAAATACTTCCACCTAACAACTAATAAGAAATCATAATCAACAATCGGAAACAATAATTAATTTTGTAAATCTTGATTCAAGATTTTCTTCAACAACATCATCATCATAAGATTTTCTCCTTCTTTAATTATAGGTATGTTTAGTTATGTTATTTTGCTAAACTTGATTTTATTGAAAGTAGATTAAACTCTTGAATTATATATGAGATTGAAAGTTCGATACTTGATGATTATATGCTAGTAGTTGTTGATTTCATGATGTTAGTAAGTCAATTATTGGATGTTCTTCAAGTTTAAAATTAGGTAAAAAATTTAAATGGAATTGTATGATGTTGATGATGTTAGAAACTAGATATTGAAGTTATGTTGATGTATAGGAAGTGTAATAAACTGTATTTGATCAAGTTGAAAATAGGTTTTGTGTTTTGGTTATAAAATTCGGAGTTATAACCTGCTGCAGGTTCAGATTGCTGGTACAGGGTGGAGACCCGGTGGGTACTGCCCTTACCCGGCGGGTACTAACATATGTTCTGAGGCAGAAAGTGAGACATAAATGAGTACTCGGTGCGTACACGTGGTACCCGGCGGGTATTGGGGTTAGCCAGCGGGTAATATTCTTACACGGTGGTTACTTTGTGTTTTCTCTTGATTTTGTTTCAACTTTGTATATAGTAAATGTATGTTATAAAAACTAAAGTGTAACTTACACCTAATGATATAGTATGATGACAATGTAGATCTAGTTGATAGAGTATTAATAATATAACTTAATATGTGATTTGGTAATTAAGTTCTTGTTCAAATACTTATGTTGTGTAAGTTTCGTGCTTACTTTAAGTAATGTAATATTTATTCAATTAATATCATGTATATAATGTTAAGTTATACTTCAAATTTATGAAGTGAGTTAATAATTCATTACTTGTTGTATCTTAGATAACCTGAAGACTCACTAATATAAGACCTCTGAGTGGAGACTGGGATCGACAGGTGAGTGGGATTGTAATCCTCTGTTCAACCTAGTTGTAATAGGTTTGGTTACAACAGGTAAGCATAATTGTTTGGGTTATTGATTGATTAGTTGTTGGGATATTGTTATTGATGTTAGATTATTTATATTCCATTATGGCATGATGATTATTCATTATGCGGTATTTGGGCCATTGGGCATTTGTGATTATTCAGAGGTCAACACTGGTTGGGCTTATAGCTATTGTTTGGCTGGTAGGGTTTCCGATACATATCGTTGATGGATGATCCTATATCGGTGAAGATATCTTCAAACTATCGGTAAATCATTGTTTTGGCCGGCAGTGGTTTAAGGGTTCTTTGATTGGCTAATCAGGAACCGTCGATGCTATTTGACACTATATGTTTATGTTTATTTTGTTGTAAGAATTGTTATAGCTAGGTTGAATTATCGGTTATAGTTCCATTCACTTAGCTGTGAGCTAATCCCACCATGTTTAACATTTTGCAGATTTTGGTTATGATTAGTGATGCACCCCGAAGCGTCGTATGAAGGTGCTCGGACCGCAATCGGTTTGTTTTAAATTTATATTTGTTGGGGTCTAAGTGTGACTTACTAATACTGAACCAAAGGCTAGTAGATGGTAAGTATGACCTAGAGTCGTTCTTAAAGAGAAACTGAATTGAAACGGAGGTGATCCAATCAACCTTTCTTTTCTAGTAAATGTTTTAAAAGAGTGCGTTGGGGGTTTTTGGTTCAGTTAATTAATTAAACTAAATAAAGCGAATAAAAGATAATGGTAAATTAGATAATAAAAGGAGTATTTGTTGTGAGTTCATTAGCTTATAACGTGGGACGATGACTTGTAGGGAAAATGTTTACTAAATTTGGAGTGTTCACTAGACTTGGTAGTTTATGGTATAACCGATAGATTCCCAATTAGTCGGTTATCAACTAATATGTCACGAGGAACCACGGTGTCATGATTCTGATCAGATAGACAATGCTCAACTCTCCACACTCTCCTGTGAGGGAGTCAGTGGCCCTTGTTATTGAACACATTTGCTCATGGGCGAAGGAATAAAGTAGCAAGTCTACAACAAGTCTAACCATTCTTAATACCATAAAGACTATAAATTTAGAAAACAATTAACTTAGCAAATACGTTCGGACTTAGTGGATCAATTCCTATTAATGAAGTTTAAGCATGGTAAGCGAAGGAAAGTGTTGAGGTTTCTTGCGTACCTTACTTTAAATTTCATAGGTTAAGGAAAAGTATCGATTTAAGTTGGATTTTAAACTTGCCTTTCTCAATACAATTAACAAATCCCTAGGTTTTCGTAAATGGTTATTTAGCCTATAGCCTACCTAATCTAATCTAAACTAACTAATCTAATTAAAACGCTAATTAAAATGCTGACAGCTTTTTGCATAAAGTTAAACCCAGACCATGTCGGAAAATGCTATGGTAGTCCACAATGTATTTAATCGTTTACTGATGTTTCCATTGTGAATTCAATTGCTTCGCGATGTTTACATGATAAGTACATTGTGATTTCAAGTGTACAATACTCATGGCAATTCCACGTAATCACATTGCATTTTATGATGCTCGCATGACATTACAATTAAAACCATAGTTTTACACAGATAACTATTGACCAAGTAGTAAGGTTCGCGACTCCTCTTTACAAGGTTACAATCATGTTTGTTAATCGAAAGGCGAATGTAAGTTTTAGGTTTAAAATCATAAGATAAGTCCGTTCATAAAGTTTCCATTTTATATTGTCGATCCATAATACAACTACCTTCGGTCGTTACCGGCTTCCATTCGTATGTACTTTGCTTAAAAGCATTTCCAGCACTATACCGAGTAAACATTCAAATAGGGGCCGTCATATTATTTCACTACATATTTAAAGTCATCCCACAATTATATATGCTAACTACATCACAACAAATACAATAGTAATCTACTCGCTAATCATGGCACAAACTATCTCTAGCATAATTAAAGTGTACATATTTAATCAAGATAGATAAGGATAGAAATAACCGAGATTAATATGCGAGAAGGAATAGGCTTGAATTAATAAGAGTTGCTCCAAGCGTACACCAACGATTACAAATACGTTCCTCACCAAGGACTACAAGCACGTTCCTTCTTCTATTTTAACTAGCCTAATACTAATTTAAAATAAAGAAAGAAAGAAAAACTTAGAAGCAAGAGAAAGAAAGTGTGAAAGTGCTTAGGTATATTGGTATCCTAGTGCCTTGGTGTGTTTTTGCAAATGAGCCTCATGCCTCATATTTATAGGAGAGTTTTGGTGCATTTTAGCAAGTGAAAGTTCACAATAGCAAAAGGTGGAAAAGGTAGTGGCACCAGGTACGAAAAAGGTGGAAAAGGTGGTGCACCGGGTACGAAAAAACACGTAAAGGTCTAGCACCGGGTACACGAAAGGACAAAAAAGCGCGATCCGTGTGGGTGGGTGGCAGCCGGCAGCATCCAGGTGGCAGCCGGCGGCGGCTTGGTGGCTGGCCGGCGGCGGCTGGCTGCTACCTGCACCAGCTCGCTGCCTGTTGCTTCGTTTCTCGATTCGTGCGCGTTTTCTTCATTATGCGTCCGTTTGCGTTGATTCTTTTTGCGTTGGATTCGTAATTCAAAAACGAAGCTTTTGATGAAAATAAATCCCAAAAATATGTCTCTGAACTTTAGATGTGTCGTACGAATCGTTTGGATCTTCCGGAGTGCGTAGAATCTTCATTCTTCGTCCGTTTTTGTTGATTCTTCTTCTGTTGGATTCGTAATTTGAAAACGAACATCTTGAGTAAGGTGGATGTTGGTGATGGGCTCTTTTTTCTTGAAATCTCATCTTGATGTCTTGAATCTTCAAACGTGTGTGAAATCTTCGTTTTTCATCCGTTTTGCTTGATTTTCATCGTGCAACCTTGTTTTGACCATCTTGGCATAATACTATTGATTTGTAATGTTTTTGAGTTAAAGTGCAAAGAATCGTTCCAGAATGAGAGAGATATCGGTAGTAAAAACGTGACTTTTTACGCGATATCAATTAGAGTATGAACATGGCATAGGACACTGGATGGATATTTGACTATCACTGCAACTACTCTGATTATCTTTTGGGAATTAAAGTTATGGTTTTATAGTTTACATAACACCCAGTCTTTAGAATATGTTTGTAATAACGTAACTTATAACATGTAATCTTTTGAGTAACTTGAAGACTTTATATATATGTAATTATGGTATATAGTTATAAATTATGGTTATATAATTTTTGGGGACTTGCACTTCCTATGTTTTAAATATAAAATATGATTTTAAAATATGGGGTGTTTCAATTATTGTTAATAAATTTCAGGGTTGCAGCTTATCGGACTACAAAGCTTCAGTTACATCACAGATAAGCTATATTTTAGAAAATGCCTTGAGCCTTGATGACAAAACCAATTGTTTAAGCATCTTAAATATTGTCATCCGGTCTCTAAGCATTTTTGTGACACCCAGTCAAAAAGGGGCCAAAATTAGCCGCTAATTTAAACCTAAATCATTCGTACCCAATACGTGATTAAACAAAATTTTTCGGATATTATATATATAAATATTTATATAAAATTAAAATGATTATTTAATAATCACATACCATCAAATCTGAAAGAACACGCAATCTCAAATACGGACGTTGGCGCAAAGCATTTTTAAATAATGTATTATCGATGAAAATAATAATTATTTACTTGGTTGCAAATTTAAACACATTTTGTACACTGAAAACTATCCGTCAAAATTAGTTGAAGCAAAGATATATTTGTATATCTCATTAAAGGTATTTTTGTAAAATACTTCGAATAAAAATATATACGATTTCATTCTTTAGAAATTTATCACTTGAAAATATTATACTAGTTATCGATCGGGTACAAAAACATGGACGTTTTGTACTGCGAATGGAGCCAACCAACTCCAATAATTGGAGTTGGCCGGCTACTCCTTCTCCTTCTTCTTCATTTTCTTTTTCCATTTCCTCCATCTCTTCTCTATCTCTCGGTCTCTCTCTCGGGTACCAACAACAACAACAAAATCAACACCTACAAGAGGAGCAGCAGCAGCAATAAGCATCATCATCTTCTTCATCTCCATCAACATCATCATCACCATCCGACCTCCATTTTAATTGTAAGAATTCAAACACTTTTTCATAAAGTTTTCGTGTTTAAATAACATATATCATCATGTATTAGTGTTCTATCAAGTAGATTATGTCCAAAAATCGAATCTATACTCGTTTTCTCAACCGATTTCGCGAACAGACCTACAATTGATCCCTCAGTCGAACGGCTAGAAATTAGCAGTCGAACGGCTGGATTTCATCAGCCGAACGGCTGGGACTTCCTTAGCCGAACGGCTAGGTCCTCCACAGCCGAACGGCTGGACCTTCACAGCCGAACGGCTGGAATACTCAAACAAAACAATTTTTGTAAAAATGCCAAAGAATTTCACGTGTGTATTCAGGGTAGCTTCTTGATGAAAAATTTATTATAACGGTTTGCGCTAAAAGTCACACGGTCACTCAAAAACGGCCCAATGATCAAGGCTATGTACCATAGCCTAGGCGGTTTTAAGCCTTTCGGGGTCGTCTAGGGGTCGAAAATGACATATTTCAGTTTTTGGACCTCGTACCAAATTTCGTAACTTAGAAATAAAATATAGCGAATATAAGGATAATTGTAAACAATATGATACATCCATGAATGAGTTATATAAATGCAAAAACACAAGTTATATATCTTTAGAATATAATTTCAATCCGTCACCAATGGGCCGTACATTTTATAAACTTTAATCGGAAGTACAAATATAATCACTTGGACATAATCAAAATGGATAAACATTAATACGGAGAAATATTAGATAATCAAATGCTCATTAGAATCTCGCGTGTTTAGGACACTAGGAGATTCGGGGATTGTCTATTCCACGTCGGACATATTCATTGCTCGGATAGACTCAGGTGAGTCTCACAGCCCCACTTTTACTGTTTTTAAAATTGGGGTGAGATACAATGCTTACTTGTTTTCGTGATCACTGTTATTCGGTTAGTTAATTTAATTATTAACTCTGTTAAACATGTTGGTTATCATTGTCGGTCTTGATTTTCATTGTTCGGGTATTGCATGAGTGTTTTAATACGGGAAAGTCCTCATCATCGCATGGTTCGTTAACTTAATAAGGCACGATTACTAAAAGATAGATCTATCATGGGAGTGACGTCCCCGTCCGGGTTGCTAGCTACAACCATGTACAAACGGGCATTTTAGTAATTGTTATGGGTGTTGACACCGTTCGGGAGGCACAAATCGGGTTAGGCCTCGAACCATGGCTTAATGCAATACAAATATCATTGTCGGTAAATCTAGTCGGTAACCTTAATTGGTTAATCATAGTTTGGTAACCTTAATGGTTTAAACATTGTTCGGAAACCTTAATTGGTTTATCATTGTTCGGTTGTATTATTTAATCTTTATCGGTATTAAATCGTCGGATAATCATGTTGATCACATCAATGTTTATGTTAAACCTGTGAGATTCACCAGCTTTATAGCTGACCTTTTAGTGTTGTATTCTCAGGTGATCATTAATAGTAGGATGGCCCTCAGGATAAGCTATCTACTTACGAGTCACATGCATCTATTTGGACATGAAGATTTTCTTGCATTATGTTTTGTATTAATGGTTATGTATTAAAATCTTCAAAATCAAATGTGAACTCGCTGTTATTGTAAACTTATAACTTATGACTTAAAACTTTGTACTACTTTTGTAATATATTTATAAACATCTCATGTAGAGTCATTTGCTTATAACCTATGTGTTTGATTATTGATTAGTCACACCAAAATCGCCGCTTCCGCAAATCATGAAATCGGGGGTGTGACAACTTTCTTCATTATTATGCATTACCTGTTTATGTTATTGTTTCGGGATGAACGCTAGTGACACTGTTGAGCAGGTAGCTGAGAGACTACCGAGACAACGTAGACGAGGAAAAAGAGAGGGCAGGCGTGCTGCACGCAGACGGAGGAGAGCCGATTCAGCTCCCACACCCACTTTTGAGTACAGGATTACACTCACTTACCGTTCTGCAGTCTGGGCCCTCTTTCGGATACTGTCAATCCAGCACAAGGCGATTTCTACCCTATGTACCCATGTGGGATTTTCGAGACCCAGTGGTTTCCCGTTCCGTCTAGGTCCGGACCCTGGCCCCTCTCGCCCACCATGGTCATTCTTTCCTCCTGCTGGATCCCCTGCTTCCAGTCCTTCTATTGCCCCTCCTGCTGATGCTGAGTCTCCTATAGCTCCAGTGAGCCCACTCCTCGATGGCTCACTTACCGAGCAGCTCATGGCTATACTGGATACTCATAGTCCACCACATGTCCCTGCTGCTGGAGGAGCTACTGAGCAATCCTGGGACATGATGGCGGCATTCACCGCATCACCTACCTTAGTACTTGATCCAACTGATGTTGGTACCTTTGATCCTGAAAGTGACGATCTTCTTGATGACTTTTAGTTTTCTTTGTTTTAGTTTTATTTAGTACTTGATATTACTATCTTATTACTGTGAGAGATATTGTGATCTGGTGTTGTTTATTGCAGAATCTAGCTATGTGTGGAATGGCTAAATCTTAAAGGAGACTAGTCCTTAAAAATCCAGTAAATCACTTGCACCATTTCTGTATTAATCTGGTCCTGTCCAGTAAACAGGATGGGGAGTCTCTTACCCTTTTCCCTCTTCATTTGTTGATTCTACAAATACCTAGTTTTTGCATTGTTAATCTATGTCACATCCTAACTTATCACTCAGTGTGGGATTCTAGCCCAAAACAAACATTTAGAATACATCTACCTACATGTTCAAACTCTAAGTGTGGGATTTTACTAGTAAAATCTCAACTCAAGAGAAAATTAGGGACGATGTTCCTCTAAGTGTGAAATGGTAGGTATAGAATACCTCAGGTATAAACAGTTTTTTATGTCTAAATAGAAACTTCCGTATAATGCCCTAAAAATTTTTCAAATCGTTCAAAAATCTTTTCAAAATAAATACAAAAACGTGTGCTAAATCTTCGGATTTGCCCTAGCATTTTGAGCTTTTACTATGACCAAGATGAACCACTTCGAAATATAAGGAAAATATTTTAAAATATAAGAAAGTTAAGGTGGAAACTTCTCGAACAAGAAGTGATAATCTAAAAAGGACATGGTTAGGCATATACAAAACCCTTTTTGTAGTGATGTATCTTGAGCCTAATAGCATTCATCTTTAATGCTCCACTACTTCATTTCTTGTGTGTGCCGATGCTAGTATCTCTGAATTAGAACTTGCTCTTGACATACGTTTCAAGACCACATTGGTGTGTACCGTATACGGTATAGGTGCAATTAAATAACCTTGACATTCTTTAGGATTAAACCCAACTTCAAAAGCCGAAAACCCTTCTGATGTTAATTTTAAGTATCGATGATCCACTTAGTAAATCATGTTGAGCCTAAACCTTTTCGTTTCTTCAGAACCCATGATTTTAAAACCCTACTACCCATACTTCCCCAAAACTTATCTTGGAATTTCTGATGTTATGAAAAACACATCTTGAAGAAGCTCTCTGGAATATCCAATTCCTTCGTGATCACCAAAAAGTGTCTATGAAAAAGGTGCGTAAAATTGGCACCAAGAAAAGACTCAAAGAAAGCAAAGATAAGAAAGAAAGGATCTTCAAGTAACATCAAAAATATCCTTGGAGAATCCTTGGCAAAGAATTTCCAAAGAAGAAAAAGAAAAGCAAAAAAGCAAGAAAAGAAAAATAATAAAAAAATAAAAAATAAATCTGAAACTTCAAATTATCAACCAATCAAAAGGAATATTTGATGAAGGGCAAGCAACTACCCAGAATAAAGTTTTTCATAATCTAAGGTTCCCTGAGATAAGCACTCTTTACATTCACCAACATCCATATCCTCTCTTTTACCCTCACAACCCGCGAATGTCTTGGGATAATGTGCACCGTCTTCACCTAAGTGGTGGAGATCCGATTCTCTATCAAGCCTGTGATGATGAGTATTGCATGACTGACTTTATGAGCGATTTCGTTTGGTTAGAATGATAGAAAACCCGATACACTTTGAGTTAATTAAGTGATCACCTATGTGAGAAATCGCCTAGTCATGTATACTCCAAGATCACTAGACTTGGATGTATGCCTAAGAGAATCACTTACTGTTTTTGAAAGGACCCCCTACCCTCCTTATATTTTTGAAAATATTTACTTATACAAGGAACCGGAAACTCTGGGAATACTGATTGCTCACCCTAAATCGATTTTTAAAACATCTTTTACCAAGGCATCATATGAAAGTTGCATGAGGACAAACAACGTCTAAGTGTAGGATACTTGATGTAATGCAAAAATTCATGTTTTTGCATACATTTTTCTACACTATTGGGGCTATTATCTGGTGAAAACATTTTTAAAAAATGACTTTTCATTAAAAATCACCAAGGTAGTCTCAAAACAAATGTTGCTGTAAAATCAAGTTAAAACTCCCAAATAACACGCAAAAATGAGGCAAATCTTGTCACCTTAAAGTTCCTGTCTTTAATTTTCTCATTAGAACAAATCTTAACTCATATTTTATAGTTTTATAGGGAAATACAAGATCGGAGGTGAAAGAATCAAGTGAAACGGATAAGAGATGAAGAAGATATGGTAGTCTCAAAGCTAGCCAATCGTTATCCAGAGTACAAACAAAGCTACACATCTCCAAATCTGACAAGATTAGTGTCATAAAAGTGTAACGGAAAGACGAATCCAACGGCGTAAGAATCAAGAAAATCGTGTCCCGAACAAAGAAGATACGGATGAAACAAGCAACAAACAGAGCAAGCAAAAGGCAAAGGAGAAGCAACCACCCTAGGTACCATATACGATACCTAGAGGGGCCGTATATGGCACTTAGAGGGGCCATATATGGTAGTTAGGTACCATATACGGTACCTAGAGGGGCCATATATGGCACTTAAGTACCATATATGGTACCTATTGCCTTGACAGGGTGTATATTGACCCCCCTGGTCTTGTACCTCCCCCCCCCCCCCCCCCTTTGAGCTTTGGTATGTTGTCTTGTATGCTTGTATGCTTGTACCATGCTTTCCACCTCCATCTTCTCTTCCATTATAAATAGAGGGCTTCCCCCTCCCATTTTACACACACCTCCACACCTTATTTTCACACACTTCTCTTTCTCTCTACTTTCTTTCTCTAGTTTTTCTCTCTCTAAGAGAAAGCTAGTAGGTTTAGATTAGCTTAGAGGTTTTTATTTAGTTTGTGTACGGAGATACTCCAAGATTTCCGTAACACCCCCAAATTTAATATTGCGCGGAAGCAAGCTTTGTGTGTTAGTAATCAATAATCAAGCACCAAAGTATAGCAAACGACTTCTAAATGAGACGTTTGTAAAATAGTTACATACCATTACAAAATAGGGTTTGATAACTTAATATTTTCGTACAAAAGTAAGGTCCCCTAGAGTCCGCGTACGTAGCGGGAGATTCTATTACATAACCATAGTTACAAAAGAGAATGCTAAAGAATCTCCGTTAAATGCAGTTTAGAAATCATGCGACTCTAGCTAGTAATCCTGGAGTAATCCTACTCCGTACGTGTACCTGAGAATACATGCTAAAAAGGGTCAACACGAATGTTGGTGAATCTCACAGGTTTGTAAGTAAGTAATAGTTTGAACACAAGATTTTTATCAGTTGTGCCCGCAGGCGTAAATCAAGTATCTGCAACCAAGCAAATAATAAGTAAATATGTATATACCGTTGCCATGAGCTCATAGTCGAAGCTTAACCCGCAAATCGGTGGTACAACCAAGTACCGTATAGTGCCCCCGCGAGTGCCCAATCCAAACACTCGTACGAAACAAATAAAAGTCGCCCGTTTATACATAACGGTTCGTGGTAGCGCTACTACCCCGGGCGGGGAGGGTCAGTCCCTAATGGATCCATTAACTAATATTCGCGCTTAAGTCCATAACTAACGAAACTATGATGGAGGGACTTCAGTGGATTAGTAAGTAACTCATGCAAGCCCGTATATGAAAAGTAAGTAATTTAGCACTTGTGTTCAAGAAAACGTAAGCAATGCATCTCACCCCATAAGTAAAACAGAAAAAGTGGGGCTGTAAGACTCACCTGAGTCAAGTAAGCAAGCATTTAACTTAATAAACGTAAAGTCTGAAAGCAGTATTAATCCGTAGGTTTCGCGAACCCGCAACCTTCTAATGCCCTAAGCATATAAGGTTGTATGTATAAGTGAATGTCTCAAAGGATCATTCATGCTAGTTGTCCACTCAACTAGTTATGTCCAAATAATTTGGTTATTTGATTGATTAGTTTGAGTTTTGAGAATATGTACGGCCCGTTGGTGATAGTTTGTAACAATAATCTATAAGTGCTATTTATTATATGTTTCGTGGTGTCGTATACTTATCAATGTATGTGTTGTTGGTTGACCAAATATTATATCAATGTATAAAGATTGTCGGAATTATCACTCATACAACGATAAGGATTGTTGGGACAGTTTTTAAATACAAGGTGTTAATGCGATAATGGTATTACGAAAATAAGGTTTCACGCAACAATCGAAGGGGATAATCATCTGATAATCAATTCCGACAATAAGGTATTCACGGGCACTGTTCATGCGACAATAAGATATTCACGGACTTGGTTATGTGTTAATGATATTCACAGAGTTTATTTATACGAAAATATGTATTCAGGGTGTTTACTTATACGACAATATGTATTCACGGTGTTTATTTATACGACAATAGTATGTATTCATGGAATTTAGTTTTTATGCGACAATACATTCCCGGATAATTTGTGATTTTTATCTAAAATAGTAAAACTTATCAAATCCTTCTGAAATATTTACACAAAGTTCCTACATATGTTATATACTTTCTGTAATTTTTTTATGATTTTTGGAGGTCGTTTGATATTTTATAAAAATTCACAAAGTGTCAGTGTTCATTTTAATCCGAGATTAGACCACTTCTCACAAATCAAATTTTATGGAGAAATGAGTGCATTTCTGGAATAAGCCAAAGAAGAACTTTTTGTACATAACAAAATTATCAAGATTTCCCAAGTGGTCTCATACGTTTTTGAGGTCTAGAACTCAAGATATGGTCTCAAGAAGGAGGTCATTGTCGGAGGTCATTGTCGGATTTTTACTATTGTCGGACATATATTTCACCCGTGTTAAAACATCAATTTGGTCAAGTAAAACTTAACGAATCGTTATGAAATTTGTACACAAGGTTCTCCTATGTCTTATCTTTCCAAAACATACTTTTGAATCGATTTTAACCAAGCACAACTCGAGATGAAAATTGTTAAATTGAAGTAAGTCCAGCAGATCGTTTTTGTGACATATGCTCAATAACCTGGTCATAAGTTAAGTTTTACAAAACTTCACAATAATTTTAAGTAGGATTTTGAAAACTAACAAAATTTTTGATCTTTTCCCATTGGTCTCAAGTTCTAATTCGTTCCATAGCCCAAGATATACTCATTTTGAATTGGTCAAGATTCTGGTCAGATTCATCAGATCTGCTATGTACTTTTATTTCAGTAACTAAAAATAGTAAATGAACTTCAATTTTCGTGAGGCTTACAGATTATGAAAGTAAACTTTTTACACTTGATTTTAGGCTCAAGAAACGTCCATTTTGGTGTTGTAATGATTTTTATAAAATTCGGGGAAGTGGAAATAGAATCTGGACAGGAAGGTTAACTTCCTGTTTTCGAGTTTTAATTTGTGTTTCGACTTATATTTTGGACATTAGCTAGTTGAATAAGCAACATAACATGATAATATACATATTATAAGTAAAACACTAGAGTTTTGAAGTCTCACAATGGTGTATGAAGAAACGGAGACGGTACGAGTGATGTACACACGTAGGCGGTCGTTTTAGTGTCTTCGGCTTCGTTTTTCCTTCAAGATGAGGTGGTGGTCAGTGGTGGATGATGGTGGTGTGTGGTGGTGGCCTGGAATTCGTGGATGAGGGTGTGGGAGAGGAAGGTTTGAGTAAGAAAATTAGAGAGTGGTAGAGTGTGGGTAATTAATTGGAGGTATGGTGTTCATAAGGTCAAAGAAGTACACAAGATGGGTATGGCTTTCCATGCCCCTCCCCCATGGCTGCAGATTTTTGTGGGTGGGGCCCACTAGATGGGTGTGAGTTTGTTAAATTTTGTTTCCTCAAATTTGTGTTGTGTGCGGTGCCCTTTTACCCGTTCGTTTTACGTTTTAATTAACCGTATAACGTTTTTAGACGTTATAATTGTACGCGTGTAATCGCGATATTTTTACTTGAAGTATTTTATTAAAATACTTAGTTTTGAGTTATAAAAATTATAAATCGAGTTTATCTTTGCGTGTCGGGCGCGTTTCACGCGTTTTCGTTGCGTAAAGTTACGTTTTAGTAAAACGTATAGTCGTGTAATATATTAAAGTAAATAATGTTTATTTGGATAAATCCGCATTATTTTCATAGTTTGTCACCAACGTCCATATTTTCATTGTCGGATATCCATCCGGTTCATAATTGTACGATTTAAACAAATCGTGTAAACGCGTATGTAATTACACAGAAGATCATGTATATTTAGATTAACATAAACTAAATACACGTAATTACAAGTAGTTTAGGCACTAATTAAAGTCCTAAATTAGCGGGTGTTACCTTCTCCCCTTGTTAGGAGAATTTCGTCCCGAAATTAGCTCGAAGTCGCGGTGTGAGTAGAGTCAGTGAACAGGTGTGGATGTTTCAGTCGCATTTGGTCTTCCCGTTCCCAAGTGAATTCAGGACCACGCCTCGAATTCCACTTGACTTTAACAATGGGAATACGACTTTGTTTTAGGCGTTTGACCTCGCGGTCCATAATTTCCACGGGTTCCTCAACAAAGTGTAGTTTGTCGTCAATATGTATTTCATCAAGAGGTATGATTAGTGTCTCATCAGACAGACATTTCTTCAAGTTAGAAATGTGAAAGGTAGGGTGCACGCTACTGAGTTCAGGAGGTAGCTGCAGTCTGTACGCCACTGGACCAATCCTTTCAAGGATTTCGAACGGCCCAATGTACCTGGGATTCAGTTTCCCATGTTTGCCAAAATGAATAACGCCTTTCCAAGGCGACACTTTTAGGAGTACTCGATCCCCAACCTGGAACTCGAGATGTTTGCGTCTCACGTCAGCATAGCTTTTCTGACGATCACGCGCAGCTTTCAGTCAATTTTGTATGCCGACGATCTTTTCAGTTGTTTCATGTATGATTTCCAGACCGGTGAGTTGTGTTTCCCCCACCTCAGTCCAACAGATAGGCGACCGGCACTTACGACCGTACAGTGCCTCGAAGGGTGCAGCTTTGATGCTGGTGTGATAACTGTTGTTGTAGGCAAACTCACACAAAGGTAAGTGATTTTCCCAGTTTTTACCGAAGTCAACTACGCAGGCTCGTAGCATATCCTCCAGTGTTTGTATAGTTCGTTCGCTCTGGCCGTCAGTTTGAGGATGATAAGCTGTACTCATATCTAGACGAGTACCAAGAGATTTTTGTAGTGATTGCCAGAAGCGAGAAGTAAATCGAGCATCTCGGTCAGAGATAATCGAGATGGGCACACCGTGTCTTGACACGATCTCTTTCAGGTAAATCCGTGTCAAACGTTCCATCTTGTCAGTTTCCCTGATGGCTAGGAAATGAGCAGATTTAGTGAGTCGGTCTACGATCACCCAAATGGTATCGCAACCGCTAGAGGTTTTTGGGAGTTTGGTAATGAAATCCATGGTGATTTGCTCCCATTTCCATTCGGGGATTTCCGGTTGGTGTAGTAAACCGGAAGGTTTCTGATGTTCGGCTTTAACCTTAGAACATGTGAGACACTTGCCAACGTAGGTAGCAATGTCGGCTTTCATGTTGGGCCACCAATACAACTCCTTGATGCCATGGTACATTTTGTCGGCACCAGGGTGTATAGAGTACTTAGACTTGTGAGCTTCATCCATCACCAAGTCTCGTAGGTTCCCAAAATTTAGCAACCAGATTCGGTTTGAGAAGTATTTGGCTCCGTTGGATTTGGTTTTGAATTGTTTGTTCATGCCTCGCAAGGCCTCGTGTTTCACGTTTTTAGCTTTGAGTGCTTCGAGTTGAGCGGTAAGAATTTGGGTTATCAGGTCGTTGTGTATAGTCATACTAAGTGCTCGGACCCGAAGGGGTTTCACTCGTTCCTTACAACTTAAGGCATCAGCAACAACGTTTGCCTTGCCTGGATGGCAACGTATTTCGCAGTCGTAATCAGTAAGTAGTTCGACCCAACGGCGTTGTCTCATGTTTAGGTCTTTTTGGTCGAAGATGTGTTGGATACTTTTGTGGTCGGTGAAAATTGTACACTTGGTACCGTATAAGTAGTGTCTCCAGATTTTTAGGGCGAATACCACTGCCCCCAACTCTAGGTCATGAGTGGTGTAATTCTTTTCGTGGACCTTGAGTTGTCAAGAGGCGTAAGCAATGACTTTGTCTCGTTGCATCAGCACGCAACCGAGACCTTGGTGTGAAGCGTCACAGTATACCACGAAGTCATCGTTGCCTTCGGGTAAAGATAAGATAGGTGTACTGCAGAGTTTTTGTTTGAGCAGCTGGAAGGCTGACTCCTGCTTATCAGTCCAATCGAATTTCTTTTCCTTTTGGGTCAGTGCAGTGAGGGGTTGAGCTATTTTTGAAAAGTTCTCAATGAATCGCCTATAGTATCCGGTGAGTCCTAAGAATTGTCGTACCTCGGTGGGTGTAGTAGGTGCTTGCCAACCCTTGATGGCTTCGATTTTTGAAGGATCAACACGAATTCCTTGACTGTCAATCACGTGTCCAAGGAATTGTACAGTTTGCATCCAGAACTCACACTTGGAGAATTTTGCATATAACTCCTCGTGCTTGAGTAGTTCTAGAACGGTTTTCAGGTGTTGCGCGTGTTCTTGTTCATTACGCGAGTAAATCAGAATATCATCAATGAAGACGATGACAAACTTGTCTAGGTAAGGCTTACACACCCGATTCATAAGGTCCATGAATACTGCCGGTGCGTTGGTCAAGCCGAATGGCATCACTTGGAATTCGTAATGCCCGTAGTGAGTTTGGAAAGCTGTTTTAGGAATGTCGGTATCACGAACTCGTAGTTGGTGATAACCTGACCGTAGATCAATCTTTGAGTAAACACTCGACCCTTGGAGTTGGTCAAACAGGTCATCAATGTGTGGTAGTGGGTAACGGTTCTTAACGGTTAATTTGTTGAGTTCACGGTAGTCGATGCACATGCGGAAAGAACCGTCTTTATTTTTCACAAACAGGACCGGGGCTCCCCAAGGCGAGGAACTCGGTCGAATAAAGCCTTTATCCAGGAGTTCTTGCAGTTGAGTAGACAACTCCTGAAGTTCAGAGGGGGCTAAACGGTACGGTGCTCGTGCCACGGGTGCTGCGCCAGGCACAAGGTCAATAGAAAATTCGACTTGTCTAGTTGGCGGTAGGCCAGGCAAGTCTTCAGGAAAGACTTCTGGGAAGTCTCGAACAATAGGCACATCCTCAAGTCGCTTCTCCTCTGACTGTTTCTCTATAACGTGTGCGAGGATTGCCTGGTATCCCTTTCTCAGATATTTTCGAGTTTTCATGCAAGATATGATGTTTATTCTCGTTCCACCAGTCTCCCCTTGTATGATCAAAGTTCTACCAGTGACGAGAGGAATACGAACGAGTTTCTCGTAACAAACAATTTCGGCGTGGTGTTTGGACAACCAGTCCATACCAATGATAATATCAAAGCTTCCGATTTCAACGGGTATCAGATCTATAGAGAAAAGTTCGCTTGCTAGGTTTAACGTGCAATTGAATATTATACTATCGGCCTCAATTAGTTTGCCATTTGCTAATTCTACAATGTACTTAGCATCTAAGGCAGTGGGGGTAGCATTGAGCAATGGGCTAAATTCATCAGATATGAAACTTTTATCAGCACCAGTATCAAAAAAACTGAAGCGGTTAAGTCATTGAGAAGAAACATACCCGTAACAACGTTCGGGTCTTGGCGGGCTTCCCCCGAGTTCAACACAAAAGCTCTGCCGCGAGCGTTGGTGTTGTTGTTCCTGTTATTACTTCTCAGCTTTGGACAATCATTCCTGAAATGTCCGGTGTTTCCACACTCAAAGCAGGCCTTTGGTGTGTTAGAGTTTGGGATTGTGGCGTTGGTTCGACAATCTTTAGCTAAGTGCCCGAAACGTTTGCACTTGCTGCAAGGTCAAGAACCATCGTGGTGACGGTTGCATTTGGAGCAATAGGGTTTGCTCCCACTGTATTTTGGTGTGTTAGAGTTTGGGATTGTGGCGTTGGTTCGACAATCTTTAGCTAAGTGCCCGAAACGTTTGCACTTTCTGCAAGGTCAAGAACCATCGTGGTGACGGTTGCATTTGGAGCAATAGGGTTTGCTCCCACTGTATCCTTTCTTTTCATCGGTACCAGCAGCATAGGCCTTTGTAGTATCTGGCCTCTTGTTTTGTTGTTGACCTTGGTTTTGGTTGTGGTTGGGATTCCATTTCCGTTTGTTATCCCCAGATCGGTTTCCAGTATCCTTTCCAGCGGATGTTCCACGACGGACTACCTGAGCCATTAAGTTATGTGCCATACGGACGGCACTCTGAATAGTCCCCGGGTTGGACGCAGTTACCATCCCCTGAATCTTGGCTGGGAGTCCCCAGATATACCTTTCGATCCTCTTGTATTCCGGATCGACCATTGTTGGGCACAAAAGTGCCAGCTGGTGGAAGCGGGTAGTGTAACTGGTGATATCATCACCTCTCACTGTGAGGTTCCAGAATTCAACCTCAAGCTGTTGTAGCTCTTCTCTTGGACAGTACTCATCTGTCAGCATCTTCTTTAGATCTTCCCAAGGGAGTTGATAAGCGACATCAATCCCCACAGTTTGAGCGTAGGTATTCCACCAGGTAAGGGCACCATCCATAAAGGTGCAGGTAGAGTACTTAACCTTGCAATCCTCGGTGCAGTTGCAGATTCAAAAAACAGATTCCAGTTTCTCAATCCATCTCAGTAAGCCAATGGCTCCTTCAGTTCCCTTGAAGTTTAATGGTTTGCAGTTCAGAAAATCCTTGTATGTGCAAGGTTTGGCAGTTGGAACTGTGTTGGAGGTATTTTCGCTGCCCTGGTTCGGATTTGAACCACTGTTTCGCTGTGCCTCTTGAGCAGCCAGGGCATCGGCTACTCCTTGGGCAACGAACTGGGCAAGTTCAGCAGCGGTGAAAGTCTGTTTCCTTGGCGGCATGTTCCTTTAATAAAAAGTTAGGAGGTATGTGAGATTTTGTACAAGGAGTATGATTATCACGGATGCATATATAAAAAGAGGTAATATACAACATCACTATAGGACAATCAATAACATAAGATAGATATATTTGCAACAACTCAAGGTGCGAGTTCAAAAGATTTCAGAATTCTAAGTTCACAAAAGATGTCGGGAATATTACATCCGGTCGGGTTACAAGAGTTTACATAGCTAGCTAATAGGTTACATGATAACCACTGCACTAATCTTGATGTAGGTCGAGTTGTGACAACAGAGAAGTGAGATGGTTAACAGATTCTGCAAGCCTGTTAACCATTCTAAGAGCATCCTCGGTTTCCCGTAGACGCGTCTCGTATTCCTGCAGCCTTGCTTGCAGAACAGAGATTTCATTCTGGTTACTGATCACCTGATTGTGAATAGTTCCCATGGTTTCGATAGTTTCTCCCAGTTGGTCGTGAAGTGTGTCCATGTTATCCACAGTGTTCTCGTGGTCTTCGGAGACTTGGTTGATACGTTCAAGAGCTGTGAGTCTCCAGTTCTCACGAGTCTCCTGCAGCTCTAAGTCCATTTCGTGAAATCGTCGCTCTTGGTGGTTTAGCCTGGCGGCTAGAGCTGGTACGGAATAGGGGTTAGTTCGAGGCGACATTGTGGTCCTCCTAAAAATCCGTGGGTTTTGTGATCCATACGGATGAGAGCGTGATGAATTGGGTGATGCGTTTGCCATTCTGAGACAAAGCGTTAAGAAGAATGAGGCCTATATTCATATAATACATGTATAATATAGTCTAAGATATTGAGCGAGAGTGAGGCTTATCTATGTATACATGTATATATATCACATAATAGCCTAAAGTGTCTAATCACAGACATGTTTGAGTCCCGGTTTCTCTCGTGGTCAGAGTCAACTAGTGTATCCCTGTTCATCATAACCATTTCAGACCTCACATCATCTTTCTTTAATTGTACATAGTTGATCAGGCTATGTTAAATTAAAGTCGTATGATGTAATTCCTGAACCAGTCATAACTAATAGGGAGATACTGCCTAACGGTCATAGTCTAGGCCCACTAAATGCAACCTAGTTCGCTATAACCTTAGGCTCTGATACCAATCTGTAACACCCCCAAATTTAATATTGCGCGGAAGCAAGCTTTGGGTGTTACTAATCAATAATCAAGCACCAAAGTATAGCAAACGACTTCTAAATGAGACGTTTGTAAAATAGTTACATACCATTACAAAATAGGGTTTGAAAACTTAATGTTTTCGTAACAAAAGTAAGGTCCCCTAGAGTCCGCGTACGTAGCGGGAGATTCTATTACATAACCATAGTTACAAAAGATAATGCTAAAGAATCTCCGTTAAATGCAGTTTAGAAATCATGCGACTCTAGCTAGTAATCCTGGAGTAATCCTACTCCGTACGTGTACCTGAGAATACATGCTAAAAAGGGTCAACACGAATGTTGGTGAATCTCACAGGTTTGTAAGTAAGTAATAGTTTGAACACAAGATTTTTATCAGTTGTGCCCGCAGGCGTAAATCAAGTATCTGCAACCAAGCAAATAATAAGTAAATATGTATATACCGTTGCCATGAGCTCATAGTCGAAGCTTAACCCGCAAATCGGTGGTACAACCAAGTACCGTATAGTGCCCCCGCGAGTGCCCAATCCAAACACTCGTACGAAACAAATAAAAGTCGCCCGTTTATACATAACGGTTCGTGGTAGCGCTACTACCCCGGGCGGGGAGGGTCAGTCCCTAATGGATCCATTAACTAATATTCGCGCTTAAGTCCATAACTAACGAAACTATGATGGAGGGACTTCAGTGGATTAGTAAGTAACTCATGCAAGCCCGTATATGAAAAGTAAGTAATTTAGCACTTGTGTTCAAGAAAACGTAAGCAATGCATCTCACCCCATAAGTAAAACAGTAAAAGTGGGGCTGTAAGACTCACCTGAGTCAAGTAAGCAAGCATTTAACTTAATAAACGTAAAGTCTGAAAGCAGTAGTAATCCGTAGGTTCCGCGAACCCGCAACCTTCTAATGCCCTAAGCATATAAGGTTGTATGTATAAGTGAATGTCTCAAATGATCATTCATGCTAGTTGTCCACTCAACTAGTTATGTCCAAATAATTTGGTTATTTGATTGATTAGTTTGAGTTTTGAGAATATGTACGGCCCGTTGGTGATAGTTTGTAACAATAATCTATAAGTGCTATTTATTATATGTTTCGTGGTGTCGTATACTTATCAATGTATGTGTTGTTGGTTGACCAAATATTATATCAATGTATAAAGATTGTCGGAATTATCACTCATACAACGATAAGGATTGTTGGGACAGTTTTTAAATACAAGGTGTTAATGCGATAATGGTATTACGACAATATGGTTTCATGCGACAATCGAAGGGGATAATCATCTGATAATCAATTCCGACAATAAGGTATTCACGGGCACTGTTCATGCGACAATAAGATATTCACGGACTTGGTTATGTGTTAATGATATTCACGGAGTTTATTTATACGACAATATGTATTCACGGTGTTTACTTATACGACAATATGTATTCACGGTGTTTATTTATACGACAATAGTATGTATTCATGGAATTTAGTTTTTATGCGACAATACATTCACGGATAATTTGTGATTTTTATCTAAAATAGTAAAACTTATCAAATCCTTCTGAAATATTTACACAAAGTTCCTACATATGTTATATACTTTCTGTAATTTTTTTATGATTTTTGGAGGTCGTTTGATATTTTATAAAAATTCACAAAGTGTCAGTGTTCATTTTAATCCGAGATTAGACCACTTCTCACAAATCAAATTTTATGGAGAAATGAGTGCATTTCTGGAATGAGCCAAAGAATAACTTTTTGTACATAACAAAATTACCAAGATTTTCCAAGTGGTCTCATACGTTGTTGAGGTCTAGAACTAAAGATATGGTCTCAAGAAGGAGGTCATTGTCGGAGGTCATTGTCGGATTTTTACTATTGTCAGACATATATTTCACCCGTGTTAAAACATCAATTTGGTCAAGTAAAACTTAACGAATCGTTATTAAATGTGTACACAAGGTTCTCATATGTCTTTGCTTTCCAAAACATACTTTTGCATCGATTTTAACCAAGCACAACTCGAGATGAAAATTGTTAAATTGAAGTAAGTCCAGCAGATCGTTTTTGTGACATATGCTCAATAACCTGGTCATAAGTTAAGTTTTACAAAACTTCACAAGAAGTTCCAGTAGGATTTGGAAAAATAACAAAATTTTTGATCTTTTCCCATTGGTCTCAAGTTCTAATTCGTTCCATAGCCCAAGATATACTCATTTTGAATTGGTCAAGATTCTGGTCAGATTCATCAGATCTGCTATGTACTTTTATTTCAGTAACTAAAAATAGTAAATTAACTTCAATTTTCGTGAGGCTTACAGATTATGAAAGTAGACTTTTTACACTTGATTTTAGGCTCAAGAAACGTCCATTTTGGTGTTGTAATGATTTTTATAAAATTCGGGGAAATGGAAATAGAATTTGGACAGGAA
Organism: Pseudognaphalium luteoalbum; assembly: GCA_963422505.1. NCBI lineage: Eukaryota > Viridiplantae > Streptophyta > Magnoliopsida > Asterales > Asteraceae > Pseudognaphalium > Pseudognaphalium luteoalbum. The sequence continues at coordinate 49,622,698 of OY730194.1, forward strand.
GGTTAACTTCCTGTTTTCGAGTTTTAATTTGTGTTTCGACTTATCTTTTGGACATTAGCTAGTTGAATAAGCAACATAACATGATAATATACATATTATAAGTAAAACACTAGAGTTTTGAAGTCTCACAATGGTGTATGAAGAAACGGAGACGGTAGGAGTGATGTACACACGTAGGCGGTCGTTTTGGTGTCTTCGGCTTCGTTTTTCCTTCAAGATGAGGTGGTGGTCAGTGGTGGATGATGGTGGTGTGTGGTGGTGGCCTGGAATTCGTGGATGAGGGTGTGGGAGAGGAAGGTTTGAGTAAGGAAATGAGAGAGTGGTAGAGTGTGGGTAATTAATTGGAGGTATGGTGTTCATAAGGTCAAAGAAGTACACAAGATGGGTATGGCTTTCCATGCCCCTCCCTCATGGCTGCAGATTTTTGTGGGTGGGGCCCACTAGATGGGTGTGAGTTTGTTAAATTTTGTTTCCTCAAATTTGTGTTGTGTGCGGTGCCCTTTTACCCGTTCGTTTTACGTTTTAATTAACCGTATAACGTTTTTAGACGTTATAATTGTACGCGTGTAATCGCGATATTTTTACTTGAAGTATTTTATTAAAATACTTAGTTTTGAGTTATAAAAATTATAAATCGAGTTTATCTTTGCGTGTCGGGCACGTTTCACGCGTTTTCGTTGCGTAAAGTTACGATTTAGTAAAACGTATAGTCGTGTAATATATTAAAGTAAATAATGTTTATTTAGATAAATCCGCATTATTTTCATAGTTTGTCACCAACGTCCATATTTTCATTGTCGGATATCCATCCGGTTCATAATTGTACGATTTAAACAAATCGTGTAAACGCGTATGTAATTACACAGAAGATCATGTATATTTAGATTAACATAAACTAAATACACGTAATTACAAGTAGTTTAGGCACTAATTAAAGTCCTAAATTAGCGGGTGTTACAATTTCAGATTTGTAAAGATTTATCTGTATTACTCTCTTATTCAGGTTTTAATACAGTCTCTCGTATTTATTCTTATAATCATGTTCTCTTATTATGCATGCTTAGGAATGAATGCTAGAATTACGCTAGGCTAGATAAATCTGTGTTTGTTGTGATGTGTGCAATGCTAGGATAGTTATGATATAATTACCATGCTGTTACTCTGTCTGTATGAATTCAAACTGTTTATGATTTGATAAGCTGAACCTCTGCCCGTTTATCTATCCAACTTATGATGTGGTTTGAACCCTGTTCCTAGAATCTGGCCAATTACTAATCATAGGATTTCAACCTATCTGTGTATGATGATCACTGGACTTTGCATGGTCATTGTTCAGTTGAAATAAACCAGAGAGACATGGAGCATAGGACTAGAGGTAGATTAGTTTCCAGCTTATCTGTTGATTACCTTTGGGACAACTTCTGGGGTATTCATAACATAATCAGTAGGTCCGATGATATAAAACTAGTATTCTATTCCTTTGCATGTTCTTGTTTGATTGTTGCTTAGGTACTGCATGCTAGATACATATGAATACTATCTCTGACTGAATGATTAGGTTTTCATGAATTAGTTGAACGAAATACAGTAGGTTGACATACAAGCAATAGTTGTGATGATTTATATGATTAATGGTGAACAATTTGACCGATCAATAGATAGACCTTCCCAACCAGTTCCGCGGGTTAAACCCTGTTCATGTTATTGTTCTCTGAATAGTTCATGCCATGACATGGATGTCTCTTATATCTGAGATTGGGGACCTGGAATAGAGGATGGTTGTCAGTTACATTGATCTGTACATTTGGGAGAACTTCCGGTGTATTTGATATTCTATATCTGCTATCCCCGTGACATATTGTTTATCTGATTGCGGACAACTCTACGTTAGTTATTCAATAGGATCGTAGTTATAGCTCATTAAGAAATATAGGAATAGTCCAGCAGAGTAATATGGAACCTTAGTGGTTATAACGGAAAAGCCGTAAAACGTCCCAGTATCCGGTATAGCGTTGGAACCACCGGTTGGTGTAGTACAAACATGTGGAAGCCGAGGAAAGGCCGTAGGATCAATACTTTATACCATTCAAGTTTCCGAGAACTCGATCCCAATGGAATTAGTCATCATACCTAGTTGCCCTATTCCTAATAACTATCCGTTAATAGCATTTGCCGAAGTTACTGTAAACACATTCCTTATCCTGATTTCTTTGCATTCTCCGTACAAAACCATTAGTTTAGTTAGTTATAAGTAGGAGTAGAATAGATAAAACAAAACAAACCCCCTCAAAAGTTTTAAAATCCCAGCTAAATCATGAAAGATACTTAATCCTCATAGGATCCCATGCCCGTTGTAGTTTGAAGAACGACACCTGAGTCATACGTACCACTTACTACCCTTTAGGTCTATAAGTAGTATAAAACTTAGGATACCCCGCATTTAAAAATTTAAAACCCACTGCCTCTCGCCTCGGTGATCGAACCAACGACCTGCTAAAAAACCTGATCGACCGTTGAGCCGACGACAATGTATATCCAAGTGTGAAAGATAGTCAGAGATATTTCACTTCTTGGAATTTAAAAATGATTACTACTATTACTATGGGATATTTATTTCATGGGTTGCCTTCCGAGAAGCACTTCTATTTATAGTCGAGGGCTTGACTTTCTTCTTTTAATTCAGGTGTTGGAGGGGCTCCCAAGGCGATTATGTGCCCTAGGTTGTGGAAAAGTGTAGCGCGGAGGATAGATCCTAAGGAAGTGGCAGACTTTGGTTAAGATTATGTCAGGTGGTTCCACAGTATCCATTTTTAAGCTTTGAAAGTGGTCTGAGGTAGTTTTGGAGAGACCTAGCAATCCACAAGTGATGTAATTAATTGCCTTATTGACTGGACCATTGGGATCTGTCATCGTGGTTGTTTTGGTCTTGATCACTTCGCCAATTGGATGCTTTTGTTCGACAGAATCCATAAATTCCAAGAACTTCAACTTCATATCTTCATATTCTTCAGCGTAGGGATCTCCTCCGAATGTGGTCACAGATTGACACAAGCTCCTGATTAGTTGGTGCTGATGAAGGGTGAAGGGAAAGACAGAGTCTTTTTGAAGATATGAATCAACTTGTTGAATATCTCTCGATACCTAACATGCAAGAAATATTCTGGTTTCTCGGTGCTTTTCCCGTGGAATATTTCACGTAATCGAGTTATCACATAAGTGGAAACGTCGAGTAGTGACATATCTAGAACAGTTACGGGGTGATTACGCTTCCTTTCATCTAAACTGATGCACCTAAGCTCCTCGATTATCATCTCGATATGATAGTCAATAGTGGAGTTGATGATAAATCGATTACTTTCTTTGGTGCTTAGGTGATCTTCTCTATCTAGTAAATCAAAGAATATCCAAAGAAAACTCATTAATTTGGCGTCAGCGTAGCTCCTAGGATTTCCAGTAGCTTCTTCTAAGTGTTTCCTGATAGTACTAAACATCTCTTTTTGTCTTGAGGAGTAAGGAAACGCTGAACTAATTAGAACATCATATACTTGGCGGTATCTTTATCTTTGTTCAATATAGAAGTAAATTTTTTCCACGTTATTCCATTCTTCATTTAGCTGAGATTTGAGTGTCTCACAGAATATTCTGACACAATACCTAAGAACGAGCAGATCTCGGGTTCCATTGCTAGCGAGATGGATATAGGATGCTTCTTCGATGATCGATATTAGCCATTTTTGGTGTAAAGAGTATTCATTAGTGGAATGGCTAATAGCTGCTATCACGATGCGAGGGTCTCCATCACATTTATTTATTACATCAACCATCTGTTCATAGCTAGAGACGATTGGGATACAACTGGTGAATCAGGCAATTCTGGAGGAGAAGGAGGTGGGATAAAATGAATATCACCAGGTATTTCCCTCGAGTCACTATCCATAGTAGGAGTATCGACCTGGGATATTGTGTCGCACCCCCAAATTCGGGTTGCGGAAGCGAATCGAGTCGGGGCGCGACTAATCAATATACACAGCACAAAAGATATAATGAACGACCACTACATGTGTCGTTTTACATTGATGTTGATAAAACAAAAGTTTACATCAAAATATTGTTTACATTAGCCCGGTTTGAAATTGAGAGATTTAAGTACATAATTAACCTATACAAAATATAATAATGCAGCTAAATCTCTGATTGTTTGCATGCTGACTCAAGCTAATAGTTCTTGATTGAGCTGTCCAACCTACTGCTGGTCACCTGTGATACATGCTAAAATTTTATAATATATTAGTGTTCTAAAATTTTATAATTGAGCTGTCAACGCATATTTGTATGAACCGCAAGATTTTATAATATAATTGAATTTAAAATGCAATTAAGCAAAATAAAAGTTATACAGCCATGAGCACATAGTCTGAGCTTAACTTGAGTGTCAGGTCCAATTAAGGAAACCCAACTGAGTTGCCTCCTACGAGTGCCTTATCTACACTCGTCTTCCCAAATGCTAATACGTCCGTTTGACCAGTTAGTGCGTGCTAACCCAGACAAGGATTGTCAATCCTATATGATATCATATACTAACATTCACGCTACAGATGTATTACCAGACTATGCTATGGAGGGCTTTACTGATTAGTTGAAAACAACTCATGTAGCATTTGATTGATTGGTACTTGCGTTCAACTTGTAAAATAAAACGAGCAATAATATCACACCCCTTAATGAAAACAGTAAAATAGGGGCCATGAGACTCACCTGAGCCTCGGGTGTTTAACTTAATAAACTTGAATTGATTAGCGAGGAATTGATGTCCGAAGACTTGTAACCTGAGGGTGTCGAAGACACGCAATGGTTATAACATGAGTAGGCATCTCGAAAGACTGCCCTTGTAGTTGTCCGTCTAACTTAGAATGTCTAAATTACCGCGATTTGGTTGTTTGTTTAAGTGTTTGAAAAAGTGTACGGCCCGTTGGTGATTGTTTGTAACGATAATCCCACATTATTATTTTGATGATTTTGAAGTGTTATACCTAAAACTAAGTTCCAATGTGTTTTAGAAGTTGTGTCGCATTCGTGTTTGATGTTATAAAAGTTTAACACTTTGTGAAAGTTTAGATGTAACACCGTTACTCGTGAACCTAGGGTAAGGGCGAAGCCCGTTAATGACGGGGGTCCGGGGGCAGCGCCCCTGGTAGCGGGGTCCAAGGGGCGGCAGCCCCTGGTGGGGTCCAAGGGGCAGAGCCCCTGGCTGGGGTCGAGTGATAAAATTTTTATTTCTACTAAATTGCTTTGGTGAAAAACGCATCTGGACTTGAATTTGGGTGAAATCGAGAGGTCTCACTTGGGACACTTATAGTGTCACTAGAGGGCATTAGGCATCACTTGGGAAGTGACGCATGAAATGGCAGATTCTGAGTCAGGGCGTCACTAACGGAAGTGACGCATACTGAGGCGTCACTAAGGTAGCTTGGGCGGCACTAAAGAAGTGTCGCATAAGATGTGAAATTCTGAGTTTAGAGCGTCACTTAGGTAAGTGACGCATAAGGTGGCGACACTTCATCAGTGACGGGTGTAAGTGACGGTTAGGCGTCACTTAAAGGAGTGACGCATACTTGGGCGTCACTAAAGCAGTGTCGGGTTATTAGTGACGGTAAGGGTCCTAGGCGTCACTAAGCAAGTGACGGTTGGAGTGTCGGGAAAAAGGGGTTTTATGCGGCACTTAGGCAAAATTAGGGTTTCATGCGACACTCAATGCGTCACTTAAGTGACGCACGAAGTGACGCTATACTAGTCGTCTTTGTGACACTTAGGTCTGTTTGACGGATTTTTGAGCCAAAACGAGTTTTCCGGCCATAGTTTGGTCCGATCCTTTTACCCAACCCATATATGGACATTTTAAGCTTATATAAACAACAAACATGTAAAAATGAGTGAAATCGAAGAGTTTCGGGTTTTTGTTGAAACATACAAAGTGTCGAAATGAAATTCCGAAAAGATAGAGTTGTAGATCGTTGCGTGGTGGTTGTTTTTCTCCAAAGAGCTTCGAGATTTTAGCGGTGTTTGGTGGTGTAATTTGGTGTTTTAAGGTGATGGTGGTGATGGTTATCTTGAAAGAGAAAAGAGAGAGAAAGGGGAGAGTGTTGGTGGAAATGAAGAAGAAAATGAGGAGGGAGTGGGGTTTTGTTGAAAGCCTCACTTCCTCAGCTCCTGCAATCGTGCTCCCAATTGTTTAAACGTTAAATTAATATTAATTACTTTTAAATATACGTTTTAAATTACCAAATAAATTCCCGATAATTTGGTTGAAGTATTTTATTAAAATACTTAATAATTGAATTATTAAATTTAACGTTTTCTGGTTTTGTTTTATCGTGCGATCTTACATTTTAATTATGTAAATTGTCATGTGTACGATACGAGTTTAACTTGAAATATAATAAAATGATATCTTTAGATGTAATAGCGTTATTAAATAATGTTATATTATTTAATAAAATTGTTCACCAACGTCCGTATTAATTGAATCAAATTGCTTTTGATTTGAAACTTATACGATTTAATCGAATCTAATACTTGTATATATTCAACAAGATATATTTATTGATACATTAATTAGCCTAACACAGAACTAATTACATGTATTACACTTGATTAGGCACTAATTACAAGTCCTAATTTGGCGGGTGTCACATATTGTATTAGGAAACTCAACTACGTTGGACGGTGGCTAGGATTCATCAGTGAACTGGGATATTGTATCGAGAGATGGCTTCAGAGTGTCTACCTCAATGCCCTCTTTGTTATGAGAATTAGAGTCATAGTACCCAAATATAACTCCTGTCTCAAGCCGTGGTTGAGGTTCAGATGAAGCCAGGCCTTGAATAACTTGAGGAACTATATGTTGCTGCAGACTCTGTAATCTACTTGCTTTGTAATCCGATATCTTCTTCAAACTGTGTATGAAAGTTCGCTCAATGTCTTGTAGATCGTAAAGACGAGAGTAGGTGAGTGGATTTTTAGGATCCAAGACCGGATTAAGAAATCTTTCCAGGATATAAGTAGCATTGTGAGAGTAGCCATTGGAAGTCTCTTCTTTTTCCTCTTCCTCCGCTTCTATCTCTTCTACCTGCTTAGCTTCTTACTCTGAGGTCTCATCTTCTTATGTAACTTGGATAATAGAGACTGTATACCACTCACCATTCTCCATCGAAGAGTAATCAGTTTGATCGATCTTGAATGTGATGCTTTCTCCATGAGCGCGTAAGCTGATAGTTTGTAAGTGGATATCGATGACAACTCTAGCTGTGTTCAAAAAAGGCCTACCTAGGATATCTTCCTTGATATCCATTACTACAAAGTCAATTAGGAATAGGAATTCATTGACCTTAACCATGAAGTTCTCAGCTATTCCCTTGGGGTATCTAATTGATTGGTCAGCTAGCTGGACACTCATTTTAGTGGGCTTAAGATATCCTACTTCAAGCCTATTGAATAATGAATACGGAATGAGATTAATACTTGCTCCTAGATCGGCTAGAGAGCGAATATTGCCGGAGTGGTTAATGGAGCTAGGAAGGGTAAAATGTCCAGTATCTCCTAATTTTTCCGGTAGACTATTTTGAAGGATAGTTGAACATTCGGCATTAAGCGGGACATTGGGTACTTCGGGTACCTTGTCATTAGTGTGGGCTGGGAGGTTTCCTAAACACGGTGTCTAAGTTTTTACTATTAGGATTGAAAGCTTCAGGATGCTGATTTAGACGTCCTGGAAACGGTATGCACACCTTTTTCTTAGGATGAGGAGTAGACTTCTTCTCAACTGTCTGCGTGACAGGAGATTCAGGAGATTGTTCCTTCACCATAGAAGGAACCGAAGGTAGGCTTGGTGCCACCTTGGAGTCTTGGTTGGTTACTTGGTTGGCTTAGAAGGTATCACTAGGCAGACTACCTTGAGGTCTAGTGTCAATACGTTCTTCTAGTTGACTTACTTGGGTTGCAAGACTATGTAGTAAGGTTAGTTGCTCCCCTAAGATGATATCAGTCTCTGGTCTTGTCTAGCCGTAATCTTTTCGATGATTTTCATGAGGATGTCGTTTGGACTAGTAATTGACCTCTCAGGTGTAGGTTCAGTGAGAAAGTGTGGTTGGTTATAACTAAATTGAGGTTGTTTTAGGTGGATTGGATAGGGTGTTTGATTTAGTGTAGGAGAGGTTTGAGTAAAATCAGGTGGACGTGGAATAGTTCAGAAATGGTCATAGTAGGCTTTGCCATCAACATGGTCTTCATACTCAACTTGTGGATTAGTACAGTTTAGGCAGGAGTGAACTTGGTAGACCTATTGAGGTCGCTTCGTCAGCTCTCTTATCTCCTTGGTTAGGGTTTCAACATGTTCCGTAAGAGATTTAATCGTCTCAGTTTGCACGAGATTGGATGCGGCAAGCGGTGCCGATGATAAGGAGTGCTTATCATTCCAATCATTGTGATGCATGGTCATGTTCTCTATCGGATTCCAAGCTTCGTCATCCCTGCAATGCGTAAAGTCACCTCGAGCAGCGGTGTCGAGCACTGTCTTGTGATCAGGTGCAAGACCATGGTAAAATGTGCACAACTGAGTAGATCGTTTGATTTGGTGTATAGGACATTTCTTAAGCAAACTCTTAAATCTCTCCCACACACTGTAGATTGATTCATCATGAGAGTGTTGGAAGTTCATGATATCTTTCTTTAGCTTGGTTTGTTTGAATGGGGGAAAGTACTTAGCTAAGAACTTAGTTTTCATTTCCACCCATGAGGTGATAGAGCTGGTGTCTAATTCCTCAAACCAAGTTTATGCATGAAGAGCAAGAGAATAGGGGAACAGATATAAGTGGGTTATATCTTGCTTGGCCCCTTTTTGCTTGCAAGCATTGGATAAGGAAAGAAATTTGTTGAGGTGGGAGTTGGGGTCATCGTCCGACAGTCTGTGGAATTGGCAGCGTTTCTCGATTAAATGAACTGCATCTTTCGAATGATGCTCCTTCAATCTTCGGGTAGCGAATGGGTCCTCCTCGACCTTCAATCGAGGTTTTGTTGCTATCAGCGAGAGTGACACGTGAGGTAGTTGTAGGATTGTGGGAAGGTGATGACTTTTCTTGCCGGATGGTGATGGCACTCGGAAGCGTCGGCGTCGTTGATTGTAACTTAATCGGGCGCCATCAGGGGTTTTTAAAATTTATAATTAGCGGGGCTTAAATTATATGTACTACCTACTCTGGTTAGTAAGCGATAAGTATAACCTAAGATCGTTCTATGAATCCAAATGTGTGGGTAAATTAAATTTGGAACTTTCGGTGGGGAAGTATCTAGGATGGAACAAAGTAGGTAGGTTTGGGGGTTAAAGACAAGTAATTAAAATGCAGGAAATTAAAGTACATGAAAGTAGATAAAGATAAATATGTGATTGTTGGGATTTTGATAATTAATATTTCGGGATGACAGAATAAATAGGGATGACACTAATGCGACAACCAAACTACTAGGCATAAACTCTAGAACCCTACCAACTCAATTTCCCATTGGCATGTCACTAGGAATGAGGTTATCATGATTCTGATCGGAGCAATACGCAAACTTCCAATACTTATCTAGTTGAAAGATAAGCAACCTATCTTGGTTCTATACCGAGGTTCATGAATCAGTAGCGTATCGTCTTATAGGTCCGACCGTTCTTAACTCCTAAAATAGTTTACTGTTCTATTAGCATGCAGATTAATAACTTTTTATGTTTGGACCGCCGATTTTATAAGACTTGGTGTTTTAAGGATTCTAGGTCATTACGACTTTGATCTAATTCCGAAGTCCTGTTATCATTCATTTAAGCTGTAGTTACTTCGACTTATGATTCAAATCTCTGCTTTTCAAACAGTTATACATCCCCGGATTATTCGCAGTTTGTTAAAACGTGTTTCATATGCGGACCATGCCTTTCAATGATAGACAGTGTACTTTACACAGTAATTCCACGGTTTCTCATATCAACATGCGATCAAGAGTAATTGACAGTGAAAGTGACACTCTATCTAACTAAAATGTAAAGCAGTGCAGAAATGTAAACCTAATATATACAACGAGTGGTTTCAATGTGTCTTACTTATTGCATGTCATTGGCACATATAACTACTTACCATAATTAAGGTTGATCAGGTCCTAATTACTAGGTTGCAGTCACGTGGATAACCAGAAAGGGTAATCCATAAATTAAACTTGAATTCATAAGGTCTTAACGCTACAAGGGTTACTAATTCCTATTTTATCTGAACGTATTTCACGAACATCATTTTATAGTGTTTTGACTTTCGTAGGATATACCAGTTAGTTGTGAAGTTGTATTACCCTTTCGGGATTCCAACTATTAAACCAGAGCTAATTCCAGAGATATAACTACCTTCGGTCGTTTACCGACTTCCATACATTCGTACTCCGCCTTAAAGCGTTTCCAGTACTATATCGGGTAAACAGTCGAATAGGGGCCGTCATATCTCTTCACGATTGTCGTGCATTAATTATATAATGTCATCCTTACTTATAATTATCTACATCATCAACAACCACAATAATAAACTACTCGCAATTCATGGTAATAAATATATCACATACCAAGCAATAATACATATTTTAAAATATGGAATAAAATAAGTATGATAAAGGTTTAGATATCACCCGGAAATATATAAGTAGCAGCGTATTATTATGATTGACAACTCGTGTACTCGTACAAAGATGAATCTTCAAACCTCCTAATGTTCGTTCTAGCCTCTATACTAATCCGAAGATTAATTACAATAATCCTAGACTATAAGAGAAATTCTAGAGTGAGAAAGTGGAAATGGAGAAGGAGTGTGTGGAAGTATTAGAATGTAGAAGTGTATTCTTAAGTTTGTGTTAAAATGAGACTTAGGGGCTGATATTAATAGGCAAAATATGGCTCACATTAGCATCCCTAGGCTCATATTAGCAAAAGTAGCAAAATGTGGTGCACCAGGTACGAAAAAGTAGCGAAAGGTGGTGCATCAAGTACGAAAAAGTAGCGATATGTGGTGCACTAGGTACGAGCAAGGACGAAAAAGTGCAAAAGAGACGGGGTGGTGGAGGCCAGTGCCGCCCACCAGCAGGCCAGCGGCGGCTGGCTGCCACCCGCCCCGGTCCGTCGTCTTTTGCTACGTTGCTTAATTCGCGCGTATCTTCGCCGTTATGCGTCCGTTTGCATTGATTCTTTTTGCGTTGGATTCGTAATTCAAAAATGAAGAATTTGATGTAAAGATATCCCAAAAATATGTCTCTTATCTCTAGATGTTGCGTATGAATCATTTGGATCTTCCGGCGGGCGTAGAATCTTTATTCTATGATATTAGTCTGGCCCTGGTGGTGTCCCATAGTGGTATATGTAAGGTGGCACCCGAGATCTAGGAGCTGGGGTGGAAGGTCCCGCTCTAGTAGGTTGTGGCACTACTGGTGGTGGTACAACTGGGTCGTCATAATCTTCCTTATCTTTGTCTGAATCTGAGTTTGAATCTAAGTTATTTGGCTCTTTTGGTTGATGCCTCTTTCTTCCCTCTCTTGTTAGAATTAGACCTGGTACCAATTCATTCACACTTTCTGCGTCTGATGATCGTGCCCTGATGTAAACTGTGGCGTCTCTCATAATCTTGAGTATATCCATGCTCCTAAGAAACTCATAATCTATTGGGTGGGCACTCCATACTGGCAAGCTTTTGAATTTTTCTACCTCTGTCGTCTTAAGCAATCCCATTCTGCGAATCAGCCTTGTAATTATTGGACCCATATATGATCTCTTTGCACCAAAATCCTTTTCTTCCAGAATCCGCTGGGTAACTAAATGGGCAACTTGAATATTCCTCTTCTCGAGGATGCATGTCATCATGGCAATATCAAATCTGGCAACTCGATCGCTTGTCGTGTATTTTCCATCAAATGAACAAGCTATCAGCTTGTGTAGGATTTGTAAGACTGGATCTCTGAGTTTAGTAGCTTTTATACCCGAGAAATATGTTGCTTACTCCATGCCTCGGATGGTGTGGTCGAGATGGATATCGAAGTGCCTCCATTAGTGAACAATGGGGAATGTATCTCCTCAGGTGTGTATAGATCTAAATGTTGTGCGAACTGAGCCAATGACAAGGTGAATGAACTTCCCATGTATCGAAATGTGATCGAACTGTCTCCAACTCTAGTCCTTGTCTTAAATGTGTACGTGGTCATGAACTCGGTAACCATTTCCATGTATACCGGTTCATCAATGCTGAACAGTTTCTTGAAGGACTCGAACTGCTGACCCTCAACTGGATAAATGAGTAGGTTCTCTAGTCTTTGTCTGAATCCCAATACTTGCAACTTTTCCCAGTCCACATATCTAAAACGCCCGAGCTTTTTGTCTCTCCAAATGCGTGACATCTGGTCGTGATCAGGTGATGCACTAAGATAGGCGAGAGATCCTGTAAGTGGTCGTGCTGGGTTTAGTTTTTTCTTCTTCGGTGACATAGTACCTGAGAACATGAGAGATCTAAAGTAATGGATTCTCAATAAGGAGAAAATTTAAAGCACTTATTGAAATTTCCAATGGAAGATTTGAAATGAGGGCTTTAAATTTTTGATAGTCCAAAGATTACAGTAAATATCAAATGTCCCCAAGTAACTAATAATAAGGCAATCATTAATAGGTGAAAAATATATAGTCATGAAATGGCAATAGCTTTATTGTGAAGTAATGCAATTTACAAGGTTTGGTGTTACCCAAATTTGAAATGTCATTATTTCACTGTCTATAATTATCGGTAGGTTTGGATTTTAAAAAGTTCAAGTTGAAGTAAGGTTTAAAAATTCAATTGATTTGTTTTAAGAATGCAATACTTCAAGTTGACTTTATAGGTCAAAGCTTACTTCAAATAATAACTTCGTATGCCAAAATTATATCCTATGCATGTAAATATGACCTAAACTATTTCAATCATTTCCTATTTGGTAAACAAGCTAGGTCATGCAATAAGAGTTATGTCATCCATGTGTTTGATTTTATTCAAGAAAAGTAGCAATTCCTAGTTCCTAACTTATCTAATTTCATAAAATAGGATATTCAAAGTTCAAAGTGGGTTTCTTATGATCATACCTTTAGTGTAGTGCGTAAAACTTCAAAACAATGTACAACCGAAAAGAATATGCAACGAGGAGCTCAAAAGGATGCAAAGTTATAGAGTTTGATGGGGATTTAATGGTGGTTCATGGTGGTGTGGGTTTGGAGGTGAAGGTGTGGAGGTGGTGGCCGGCCATGGAGGATCAAAAAGGAGGAAGAAAGTGTTTTTGTTTTTTGAAATATGGGAGTGCATGGAAGTCTTAATGGTCCCCTAGGAATATATGTCCTAGTTTCAAGTACCATATTCCTTACATGGTCCCTAATGTACTTTTAAATTAATAATCTAAGTTAACTTCTAATGTCCTATTAATAATGATTAAGAATCCTAAGTGTATTTATTGTGACTTGTTACTTGTTAGTTTCTTGTCACGTTATAAATGATTTAGGGAACGCGCACATTTTTGCCGGACGATTATAATCAACCTAAAATATTAAACTTGAGTTATTATATATATATATATATATATATATATATATATATATATATATATATATATATATTATTTCTCTTTTTTTTAACAGAAACTTTCAAAAATTATTAAAAATAAGTTCGTTTAAAGTTGCGAGCCTCGACCTTTTAGGAAAGAATCATTTTATGATTCGTTCCGATCTCTTTGTAGAGAAAGGGTCGATATTTGTTCCCTTAGACGAACGTTTTTAGGCACAAAACATTTTGAAAGCCCCAGATGACGTTATAAATTAAATAATGACTGTTCTCTATGTCCCCTAGGGTTTCTATTTCTTCATATCCTAAATTGACAAGATCACTAATTAACTTATTATATGCCTTCTTATCTTCTTAGGGTTTGACATCCGTCCCGAGGTCCTTGATCCTTGTAATTTAGATCGTGATTGAGTTTATCCATGATTTCCAGGAATGCTTTATCTTCTTGCGAATTAGGTTCCCCGGTTGTAGAATTGACTATTCTTACGAGTTTACTGATTAGGGCTTTCTGTGTGTAAGTGAAGGGGTATTTGGTGAAAGCGAAGATTTGAAAAAGCTTAACGTGAAGGTCTTTCCGTTTAGCGAAGAGAGCGGTGTCATGTCTTTTGGTGGAATCAGGAAAAACGTCTCGCAATTTTGAGATCAAGTAAGAAGCGGGGTCAACAAAGAATGGAATTTTACTAGGGATGATGATAGGAATCTTCGGGTCCCATTCTACCGAAAACTCAAGTTCATTCATCATTGCAACGACATTATGATTGATTAATATCATAGATATTGGTTGAAAATCCATATCGGCAAGTGATTCAAAAAGTAGATCTAAATCTGCTATGAACTTTAGTTCTTGGTCTCTGAAATTGGTGGAAGTGCTTTCGCATTCATGATTTGACAGGCGAGATAAGAATTTGAGTTGTTCGTCAAGATTGGTAATCTTTTCTCGTTGGTTATATGAAAAAGGAAAGTCGGAGGAGTCTAATTTCCTAACGAATGCCCTATAAACATCTATTCTGCGAGAAGGATTAAAGGAAGCGCCAAGGTGGTGTTCTTCAGAACAAGGTTTTTCTGGCTCAACTGATGAAACTTTATCCACCACTAGATAGATGGTGTATTCATGTTCTTGTGAAAGGAATGGAAAGATGCCGTCATTACGAGAATTTGACAGAGTTTTGCCATACACTGACGTTTCAGGAATGAGGGTGATTAAGTCACATAATTTCGGAGGTCTTTCTTTGTAATCTTCTTCGGAAGGACTATCGAAGTGGACAGAATTTGGTATCTGAGGTGAATGCAACGTTGGAAAGTGATCATCTGGAGATGATGCCAGGTCAGGCAACTGATCTGTGTCATCAAAGTCCAGGCAATGTTTTGGAATAGAAAGTGAGGTCCTAAATTCTTCTAGGGTTTCGGAGGTTTCTTTAGCTTTAGAGGAAGAGGGTGAAAAGAAATCAGATCCTATTTCTCCTACTAAGTAGTCAAAGAATTCCGTATCGTCCATTGCCGTCAGTTTGTCTTTTGAAATGAGGTAAGAAGTGGGTTTTTGAGTTGTCATTTTGAACTAATACTATCCTAATTAACTAATACTAAACTAATACTAAATTAATAATTAATACTCAGTTACTCAATTTAACTTCCGAAAGATACCTGGAGAGGTTTCGTTCGGAAGGATCTCCTAAATACTACTACTTAAGGTGGCTTTAAATTGTACGTTTGTGATTTCCCGGCAGCGGCACCAAAAATTTGATGGCACCCGGAAGCGTCGACGTCGTTGATTGTAACTTAATCAGGCGCCATCAGGGGTTTTTAAAATTTATAATTAGCGGGGCTTAAATTATATGTACTACCTACTCTGGTTAGTAAGCGGTAAGTATAACCTAAGATCGTTCTATGAATCCAAACGTGTGGGTAAATTAAATTTGGCACTTTCGGTAGGGAAGTATCTAGGATGGAACAAAGTAGGTAGGTTTGGGGATTAAAGACGAGTAATTAAAATGCAGGAAATTAAAGTACAGGAAAGCAGATAAAGATAAATATGTGATTGTTGAGATTTCGATAATTAATATTTCGGGATGACAGAATAAATAGGGATGACACTAATGTGGCAACCAAACTACTAGGCGTAAACTCTAGAACCCTACCAACTCAATTTCCCATTGGCATGTCACTAGGAACTAGGTTATCATGATTCTGATCGGAGCAATACGCAAACTTCCAAAACTTATCTAGTTTAAAGATAAGCAACCTATCTTGGTTCTATACCGAGGTTCATGAATCAGTAGCGTATCGTCTCATAGGTCTGACCGTTCTTAACTCCTAAAATAGTTTATTGTTATATTAGCATGCAAATTAATAACTTTGTATGTTTGGACCGCCGATTTTATAAGACTTGGCGTTTTAAGGATTCTAGGTAATTACGACTTTGATCTAATTCCGAAGTCCTGTTATCATTCATTTAAGCTGTAGTTACTTCGACTTATGATTCAAATCTCTCCTTTTCAAACAGTTATACATCCCCGGATTATTCGCAGTTTGTTAAAACGTGTTTCATATGCGGACCATGCCTTTCAATGATAGACAATGTACTTTACACAGTAATTCTGCAATATCTCATATCAACATGCGGTCAAGAGTAATTGACAGTGAAAGTGACACTCTATCTAACTAAATGTAAAGTAGTGCAGAAATGTAAACCTAATATATATAACGAGTGGTTTCAATGTGTCTTACTTATTGCATGTCATGGGCACAGATAACTACTTACCATAATTAAGGTTGATCAGGTCCTAATTACTAGGTTGCAGTCACGTGGATAGCCAGAAAGGGTAATCCATAAATTAAACTTGAATTCATAAGGTCTTAACGTTACAAGGGTTACTAATTCCTATTTTATCTGAACGTATTTCACGAACATCATTTTATAGTGTTTTGAATTTCGTAGGATATACCAGTTAGTTGTGAAGTTGTATTACCCTTTCGGGATTCCAACTATTAAACCAGAGCTGATTCCAGAGATATAACTACCTTCGGTCGTTTACCGACTTCCATACATTTGTACTCCGCCTTAAAGCGTTTCGAGTACTATATCGGGTAAACAGTCGAATAGGGGCCGTCATATCTCTTCACAATTGTCGTGAATTAATTATATAATGTCATCCTTACTTATAATTATCTACATCATCAACAACCACAATAATAAACTACTCGCAATTCATGGCAATAAATATATCACATACCAAGCAATAACACATATTTTAAAATATGAAATAAAATAAATATGATAAAGGTTTAGATATCACCCGGAAATAAATGCGTAGCAGCGTATTATTATGATTGACAACTCGTGTACTCGTATAAAGATGAATCTTCAAACCTCCTAACGTTCGTTCTAGCCTCTATACTAATCCGAAGATTAATTACAATAATCCTAGACTATAAGAGAAATTCTAGAGTGAGAAAGTGGAAATGGAGAAGGAGTGTGTAAACGCAATGCTCCACCAGAACTCGAGCCACAACGCAATTGAAAAAATCGTATAGCTAGCGGAAATAGCTATATGATAAAGTAGAACAAGTATGAATGAGATTTGTTCATGTGAAAACAAAATCAGAATCGAAATGCAAGATGTAAAATAAAAGTTATGAACTTTTATTTAATCACAAAGCATGTACAATCAGCTTGAATTCTCTCTCTCAAACTCTCTCTCTAGATATTACAATCAAAGAGTTACAATGAAGACTCTCTCCAAAAGCTCTGTCAAAATGACCTAAGGAAGTCTATTTATAGACCTCCAAACATACATGCGACAATAAGACTTAATGAAGTCAAACTTAGTCAATGCGACAATTTGATTATCGCAATGACTAACCATCCGACAATAGATTTGTCGCAATACTATTGTCGCAATACAATAGGTCATTTATACAATTAATCTATGCTAAAACAATATACAAACTATTTTCACAAAATGTTAGAACAACATGTTCTAACAAACTCCCCCTTGACAATAGCTTGTATATACAAACTATTGACACAAACTGTTAGAATAACATGTTCTAACAAACTCCCCCTTGTCAATAGCTTGTATAAGTCTTCGACTTTAGCTTGATTGATGATAAGCTTGTTAAGAGAGAGAATTGTCTTCTAGCATCCGAACCTTCACAAAATCTAACTGTTCCATATTCTGATACCATCAGATTAGATCATAACTCCCCCTGAACAATAGATTTTATCTTCCTTGGTCTTGTATCAATCAATTAGCAACAACTTTTGGAACCCAACTGAGCATAGTTCCAACAGGCTTAGATACCCCTGACAGCCATTGATAAGTTGTGTCTGCATAATCCAAGAAAATCGAATTCCATCTAGATAAGAAACACGGTGTTTCATATCTAAATTGTTGACAAGGAATCGATTGTGAAGGAGTTCGCCTTTGGGAGAAAGGAACAAAATCTTATGATTGCTTAAACACCTTACGATTATATCCTGATGGTGCTAATGCAAACATCTGTGCCCGTGTGTATGCACAAGATTTTGTTTGTCTTGATTATGAAGAAGGTTGTATCGGTGCTGAAGAAGCTCTTTTTGTCTTCTTTTGTTGTCCTAAAACCGATTTGTTAACATTCTTGACCTTTACAGAATCCAAACAATCAACCTTTTTAGGAGTTGATTGTGATTTCTTAGAATACTTCTTATTCTTTTGCAAAGAATAATTAGTAAACTTGTGAATATTTTCTTCACACGAAGATTTACTTTTGTAAATCTTTTTCACAACCTTTGCAGGTTGTACAACCTTTGCCGGTTGTTTTGTTGAGTGAGAGCCATGAGAGAGTTGGTCATAAAGATCTCGAATAGTCTTCAAAGCTAGACCATTATCTTCTTGTAGCTTGATTAGCCCCATTTGTTGATTCTCAAGTTCGAGAACCCGTTCTTCCATTCTAGCAATCTTTGAACGCATTTCATCACGTTCAGTTTCCATGATTAGAACTTTAGATTGCAAGGCTTTAAGCTCATCATCTTTATGTATTGATTCATCCTTAGTTCCATCATCAGCTTTTGACAATTTCAACAAATCTTCTCCCCCAAACCTTGTTGACAAAGCAGCCCATAAGTCGTAAGAAGTTTCAGCTTTAGTGAAAGTAACAAATACATCTTCCGGTAAACAACTTTTAATTGTTTCAAAGGCTTTCTTATCTCTGTCAAACTCCTTGCGTTCATTTTCATTCATTAGTTTCACTGATTTCATTGGAACAACACCATAGTACTTCCCTTGTGCTCTTGGTCTTTCATACCGCTCACTAATAGGAATCCACAACACAGGATTACTGAACGCAATAAATTCTTCAAATCTAGTTTTCCAACTAGTGTAATCATTATTATAGAGGAATCTTGGAGGTAGGGGATTTCCATTGTAGTCAAGCTTAAACTTTGAAGACGCCATTCTTCACCTTATTTGAGTTTGCGCACCAAATTTTCGTTTCAAAAATGTCCAAAATTTTCCAGGTAAAATGAAACTTTTTCCAAGTAAAAATTGAACACTTTTAAGGTTAGGAACAAAGTTTGGTAATGCGAAAATTTTGTCGAACAAATTCGTCGCTAAATGGTCACAAAAACTAAGTTGAACACTGTGAAACCATGCGACAATCACACTTCTGCGACAAACACTCTTGATGCGAGAATAAGAAATCCGAGTATAATATTCCGAGAGTAGTAATCCAAGAATGTCAGAATCCTTCAGATTCCGAGACTAACAGTCCGTGAATACCAATCGTACTGTTCATACGACAATAGCTCAATCCGTCAATAGCAATCCGTGACTGATTACTACTATTCATACGACAATAGATACTGTTCATGCGACAATACTCTATTGTCGGAATTTCAAGTCTCCAGCCCAAACGTATTCACGGAGAAAAGCGGTTATTGCTACTGTCAGATATACTATTCACGCAGAAACTGGTCAGATCACAAAAATGCTATAAATTCCTCAAATCTAACTCAAATAAGCCAAATTTGATATCAATCTGCTCGGAATTACAAATCCGATCTTCGTGTGTGTTCAATTTGACCAAAAGATGTCAAATGAACCTGTCCATACAGCTTACGCAAACTTCGTACAATTACCAATTTGAAAATCGCGAATTAATTCACCAATCTGATGAATTAGGTTGTAATAATCACAGAAGAAGATTCGTATTTGATTATTCTATCCGAATTAACACTGTCGTACACTGAATTCTCCTTAGAATAGAATCCAATCCAAATCCGTATGAAAACTGAAAGTTTCGAACACCTTTTTTAACCTCAAAACTCAATCAATCTTACTCAAATCAGTTCGATTTCTTGTGTACTGCTCTGATACCACTTTGTAAATGCAATGCTCCACCAGAACTCGAGCCACAACGCAATTGAACAAAACGTATAGCTAGCTGAAATAGCTATATGAAAAAGTAGAACAAGTATGAATGAGATTTGTTCATGTGAAATCAAAATCAGAATCGAAATGCAAGATGTAAAATAAAAGTTATGAACTTTTATTTAATCACAAAGCATGTACAATCAGCTTGAATTCTCTCTCTCAAACTCTCTCTCTAGATATTACAATCAAAGAGTTACAATGAAGACTCTCTCCAAAAGCTCTGTCAAAATGACCTAAGGAAGTCTATTTATAGACCTCCAAACATACATGCGACAATAAGACTTAATGAAGTCAAACTTAGTCAATGCGACAATTTGATTATCGCAATGACTAACCATCCGACAATAGATTTGTCGCAATACTATTGTCGCAATACAATAGGTCATTTATACAATTAATCTATGCTAAAACAATATACAAACTATTTTCACAAAATGTTAGAACAACATGTTCTAACAAACTCCCCCTTGACAATAGCTTGTATATACAAACTATTGACACAAACTGTTAGAATAACATGTTCTAACAAACTCCCCCTTGTCAATAGCTTGTATAAGTCTTCGACTTTAGCTTGATTGATGATAAGCTTGTTAAGAGAGAGAATTGTCTTCTAGCATCCGAACCTTCACAAAATCTAACTGTTCCATATTCTGATACCATCAGATTAGATCATAACTCCCCCTGAACAATAGATTTTATCTTCCTTGGTCTTGTATCAATCAATTAGCAACAACTTTTGGAACCCAACTGAGCATAGTTCCAACAGGCTTAGATACCCCTGACAGCCATTGATAAGTTGTGTCTGCATAATCCAAGAAAATCGAATTCCATCTAGATAAGAAACACGGTGTTTCATATCTAAATTGTTGACAAGGAATCGATTGTGAAGGAGTTCGCCTTTGGGAGAAAGGAACAAAATCTTATGATTGCTTAAACACCTTACGATTATATCCTGATGGTGCTAATGCAAACATCTGTGCCCGTGTGTATGCACAAGATTTTGTTTGTCTTGATTATGAAGAAGGTTGTATCGGTGCTGAAGAAGCTCTTTTTGTCTTCTTTTGTTGTCCTAAAACCGATTTGTTAACATTCTTGACCTTTACAGAATCCAAACAATCAACCTTTTTAGGAGTTGATTGTGATTTCTTAGAATACTTCTTATTCTTTTGCAAAGAATAATTAGTAAACTTGCGAATATTTTCTTCACACGAAGATTTACTTTTGTAAATCTTTTTCACAACCTTTGCAGGTTGTACAACCTTTGCCGGTTGTTTTGTTGAGTGAGAGCCATGAGAGAGTTGGTCATAAAGATCTCGAATAGTCTTCAAAGCTAGACCATTATCTTCTTGTAGCTTGATTAGCCCCATTTGTTGATTCTCAAGTTCGAGAACCCGTTCTTCCATTCTAGCAATCTTTGAACGCATTTCATCACGTTCAGTTTCCATGATTAGAACTTTAGATTGCAAGGCTTTAAGCTCATCATCTTTATGTATTGATTCATCCTTAGTTCCATCATCAGCTTTTGACAATTTCAACAAATCTTCTCCCCCAAACCTTGTTGACAAAGCAGCCCATAAGTCGTAAGAAGTTTCAGCTTTAGTGAAAGTAACAAATACATCTTCCGGTAAACAACTTTTAATTGTTTCAAAGGCTTTCTTATCTCTGTCAAACTCCTTGCGTTCATTTTCATTCATTAGTTTCACTGATTTCATTGGAACAACACCATAGTACTTCCCTTGTGCTCTTGGTCTTTCATACCGCTCACTAATAGGAATCCACAACACAGGATTACTGAACGCAATAAATTCTTCAAATCTAGTTTTCCAACTAGTGTAATCATTATTATAGAGGAATCTTGGAGGTAGGGGATTTCCATTGTAGTCAAGCTTAAACTTTGAAGACGCCATTCTTCACCTTATTTGAGTTTGCGCACCAAATTTTCGTTTCAAAAATGTCCAAAATTTTCCAGGTAAAATGAAACTTTTTCCAAGTAAAAATTGAACACTTTTAAGGTTAGGAACAAAGTTTGGTAATGCGAAAATTTTGTCGAACAAATTCGTCGCTAAATGGTCACAAAAACTAAGTTGAACACTGTGAAACCATGCGACAATCACACTTCTGCGACAAACACTCTTGATGCGAGAATAAGAAATCCGAGTATAATATTCCGAGAGTAGTAATCCAAGAATGTCAGAATCCTTCAGATTCCGAGACTAACAGTCCGTGAATACCAATCGTACTGTTCATACGACAATAGCTCAATCCGTCAATAGCAATCCGTGACTGATTACTACTATTCATACGACAATAGATACTGTTCATGCGACAATACTCTATTGTCGGAATTTCAAGTCTCCAGCCCAAACGTATTCACGGAGAAAAGCGGTTATTGCTACTGTCAGATATACTATTCACGCAGAAACTGGTCAGATCACAAAAATGCTGTAAATTCCTCAAATCTAACTCAAATAAGCCAAATTTGATATCAATCTGCTCGGAATTACAAATCCGATCTTCGTGTGTGTTCAATTTGACCAAAAGATGTCAAATGAACCTGTCCATACAGCTTACGCAAACTTCGTACAATTACCAATTTGAAAATCGCGAATTAATTCACCAATCTGATGAATTAGGTTGTAATAATCACAGAAGAAGATTCGTATTTGATTATTCTATCCGAATTAACACTGTCGTACACTGAATTCTCCTTAGAATAGAATCCAATCCAAATCCGTATGAAAACTGAAAGTTTCGAACACCTTTTTTAACCTCAAAACTCAATCAATCTTACTCAAATCAGTTCGATTTCTTGTGTACTGCTCTGATACCACTTTGTAAATGCAATGCTCCACCAGAACTCGAGCCACAACGCAATTGAACAAAACGTATAGCTAGCTGAAATAGCTATATGAAAAAGTAGAACAAGTATGAATGAGATTTGTTCATGTGAAATCAAAATCAGAATCGAAATGCAAGATGTAAAATAAAAGTTATGAACTTTTATTTAATCACAAAGCATGTACAATCAGCTTGAATTCTCTCTCTCAAACTCTCTCTCTAGATATTACAATCAAAGAGTTACAATGAAGACTCTCTCCAAAAGCTCTGTCAAAATGACCTAAGGAAGTCTATTTATAGACCTCCAAACATACATGCGACAATAAGACTTAATGAAGTCAAACTTAGTCAATGCGACAATTTGATTATCGCAATGACTAACCATCCGACAATAGATTTGTCGCAATACTATTGTCGCAATACAATAGGTCATTTATACAATTAATCTATGCTAAAACAATATACAAACTATTTTCACAAAATGTTAGAACAACATGTTCTAACAAACTCCCCCTTGACAATAGCTTGTATATACAAACTATTGACACAAACTGTTAGAATAACATGTTCTAACAAACTCCCCCTTGTCAATAGCTTGTATAAGTCTTCGACTTTAGCTTGATTGATGATAAGCTTGTTAAGAGAGAGAATTGTCTTCTAGCATCCGAACCTTCACAAAATCTAACTGTTCCATATTCTGATACCATCAGATTAGATCATAACTCCCCCTGAACAATAGATTTTATCTTCCTTGGTCTTGTATCAATCAATTAGCAACAACTTTTGGAACCCAACTGAGCATAGTTCCAACAGGCTTAGATACCCCTGACAGCCATTGATAAGTTGTGTCTGCATAATCCAAGAAAATCGAATTCCATCTAGATAAGAAACACGGTGTTTCATATCTAAATTGTTGACAAGGAATCGATTGTGAAGGAGTTCGCCTTTGGGAGAAAGGAACAAAATCTTATGATTGCTTAAACACCTTACGATTATATCCTGATGGTGCTAATGCAAACATCTGTGCCCGTGTGTATGCACAAGATTTTGTTTGTCTTGATTATGAAGAAGGTTGTATCGGTGCTGAAGAAGCTCTTTTTGTCTTCTTTTGTTGTCCTAAAACCGATTTGTTAACATTCTTGACCTTTACAGAATCCAAACAATCAACCTTTTTAGGAGTTGATTGTGATTTCTTAGAATACTTCTTATTCTTTTGCAAAGAATAATTAGTAAACTTGCGAATATTTTCTTCACACGAAGATTTACTTTTGTAAATCTTTTTCACAACCTTTGCAGGTTGTACAACCTTTGCCGGTTGTTTTGTTGAGTGAGAGCCATGAGAGAGTTGGTCATAAAGATCTCGAATAGTCTTCAAAGCTAGACCATTATCTTCTTGTAGCTTGATTAGCCCCATTTGTTGATTCTCAAGTTCGAGAACCCGTTCTTCCATTCTAGCAATCTTTGAACGCATTTCATCACGTTCAG
Source organism: Pseudognaphalium luteoalbum (assembly GCA_963422505.1). NCBI lineage: Eukaryota > Viridiplantae > Streptophyta > Magnoliopsida > Asterales > Asteraceae > Pseudognaphalium > Pseudognaphalium luteoalbum. The sequence continues at coordinate 49,647,062 of OY730194.1, forward strand.
TTTCCATGATTAGAACTTTAGATTGCAAGGCTTTAAGCTCATCATCTTTATGTATTGATTCATCCTTAGTTCCATCATCAGCTTTTGACAATTTCAACAAATCTTCTCCCCCAAACCTTGTTGACAAAGCAGCCCATAAGTCGTAAGAAGTTTCAGCTTTAGTGAAAGTAACAAATACATCTTCCGGTAAACAACTTTTAATTGTTTCAAAGGCTTTCTTATCTCTGTCAAACTCCTTGCGTTCATTTTCATTCATTAGTTTCACTGATTTCATTGGAACAACACCATAGTACTTCCCTTGTGCTCTTGGTCTTTCATACCGCTCACTAATAGGAATCCACAACACAGGATTACTGAACGCAATAAATTCTTCAAATCTAGTTTTCCAACTAGTGTAATCATTATTATAGAGGAATCTTGGAGGTAGGGGATTTCCATTGTAGTCAAGCTTAAACTTTGAAGACGCCATTCTTCACCTTATTTGAGTTTGCGCACCAAATTTTCGTTTCAAAAATGTCCAAAATTTTCCAGGTAAAATGAAACTTTTTCCAAGTAAAAATTGAACACTTTTAAGGTTAGGAACAAAGTTTGGTAATGCGAAAATTTTGTCGAACAAATTCGTCGCTAAATGGTCACAAAAACTAAGTTGAACACTGTGAAACCATGCGACAATCACACTTCTGCGACAAACACTCTTGATGCGAGAATAAGAAATCCGAGTATAATATTCCGAGAGTAGTAATCCAAGAATGTCAGAATCCTTCAGATTCCGAGACTAACAGTCCGTGAATACCAATCGTACTGTTCATACGACAATAGCTCAATCCGTCAATAGCAATCCGTGACTGATTACTACTATTCATACGACAATAGATACTGTTCATGCGACAATACTCTATTGTCGGAATTTCAAGTCTCCAGCCCAAACGTATTCACGGAGAAAAGCGGTTATTGCTACTGTCAGATATACTATTCACGCAGAAACTGGTCAGATCACAAAAATGCTGTAAATTCCTCAAATCTAACTCAAATAAGCCAAATTTGATATCAATCTGCTCGGAATTACAAATCCGATCTTCGTGTGTGTTCAATTTGACCAAAAGATGTCAAATGAACCTGTCCATACAGCTTACGCAAACTTCGTACAATTACCAATTTGAAAATCGCGAATTAATTCACCAATCTGATGAATTAGGTTGTAATAATCACAGAAGAAGATTCGTATTTGATTATTCTATCCGAATTAACACTGTCGTACACTGAATTCTCCTTAGAATAGAATCCAATCCAAATCCGTATGAAAACTGAAAGTTTCGAACACCTTTTTTAACCTCAAAACTCAATCAATCTTACTCAAATCAGTTCGATTTCTTGTGTACTGCTCTGATACCACTTTGTAAATGCAATGCTCCACCAGAACTCGAGCCACAACGCAATTGAACAAAACGTATAGCTAGCTGAAATAGCTATATGAAAAAGTAGAACAAGTATGAATGAGATTTGTTCATGTGAAATCAAAATCAGAATCGAAATGCAAGATGTAAAATAAAAGTTATGAACTTTTATTTAATCACAAAGCATGTACAATCAGCTTGAATTCTCTCTCTCAAACTCTCTCTCTAGATATTACAATCAAAGAGTTACAATGAAGACTCTCTCCAAAAGCTCTGTCAAAATGACCTAAGGAAGTCTATTTATAGACCTCCAAACATACATGCGACAATAAGACTTAATGAAGTCAAACTTAGTCAATGCGACAATTTGATTATCGCAATGACTAACCATCCGACAATAGATTTGTCGCAATACTATTGTCGCAATACAATAGGTCATTTATACAATTAATCTATGCTAAAACAATATACAAACTATTTTCACAAAATGTTAGAACAACATGTTCTAACAAACTCCCCCTTGACAATAGCTTGTATATACAAACTATTGACACAAACTGTTAGAATAACATGTTCTAACAAACTCCCCCTTGTCAATAGCTTGTATAAGTCTTCGACTTTAGCTTGATTGATGATAAGCTTGTTAAGAGAGAGAATTGTCTTCTAGCATCCGAACCTTCACAAAATCTAACTGTTCCATATTCTGATACCATCAGATTAGATCATAACTCCCCCTGAACAATAGATTTTATCTTCCTTGGTCTTGTATCAATCAATTAGCAACAACTTTTGGAACCCAACTGAGCATAGTTCCAACAGGCTTAGATACCCCTGACAGCCATTGATAAGTTGTGTCTGCATAATCCAAGAAAATCGAATTCCATCTAGATAAGAAACACGGTGTTTCATATCTAAATTGTTGACAAGGAATCGATTGTGAAGGAGTTCGCCTTTGGGAGAAAGGAACAAAATCTTATGATTGCTTAAACACCTTACGATTATATCCTGATGGTGCTAATGCAAACATCTGTGCCCGTGTGTATGCACAAGATTTTGTTTGTCTTGATTATGAAGAAGGTTGTATCGGTGCTGAAGAAGCTCTTTTTGTCTTCTTTTGTTGTCCTAAAACCGATTTGTTAACATTCTTGACCTTTACAGAATCCAAACAATCAACCTTTTTAGGAGTTGATTGTGATTTCTTAGAATACTTCTTATTCTTTTGCAAAGAATAATTAGTAAACTTGCGAATATTTTCTTCACACGAAGATTTACTTTTGTAAATCTTTTTCACAACCTTTGCAGGTTGTACAACCTTTGCCGGTTGTTTTGTTGAGTGAGAGCCATGAGAGAGTTGGTCATAAAGATCTCGAATAGTCTTCAAAGCTAGACCATTATCTTCTTGTAGCTTGATTAGCCCCATTTGTTGATTCTCAAGTTCGAGAACCCGTTCTTCCATTCTAGCAATCTTTGAACGCATTTCATCACGTTCAGTTTCCATGATTAGAACTTTAGATTGCAAGGCTTTAAGCTCATCATCTTTATGTATTGATTCATCCTTAGTTCCATCATCAGCTTTTGACAATTTCAACAAATCTTCTCCCCCAAACCTTGTTGACAAAGCAGCCCATAAGTCGTAAGAAGTTTCAGCTTTAGTGAAAGTAACAAATACATCTTCCGGTAAACAACTTTTAATTGTTTCAAAGGCTTTCTTATCTCTGTCAAACTCCTTGCGTTCATTTTCATTCATTAGTTTCACTGATTTCATTGGAACAACACCATAGTACTTCCCTTGTGCTCTTGGTCTTTCATACCGCTCACTAATAGGAATCCACAACACAGGATTACTGAACGCAATAAATTCTTCAAATCTAGTTTTCCAACTAGTGTAATCATTATTATAGAGGAATCTTGGAGGTAGGGGATTTCCATTGTAGTCAAGCTTAAACTTTGAAGACGCCATTCTTCACCTTATTTGAGTTTGCGCACCAAATTTTCGTTTCAAAAATGTCCAAAATTTTCCAGGTAAAATGAAACTTTTTCCAAGTAAAAATTGAACACTTTTAAGGTTAGGAACAAAGTTTGGTAATGCGAAAATTTTGTCGAACAAATTCGTCGCTAAATGGTCACAAAAACTAAGTTGAACACTGTGAAACCATGCGACAATCACACTTCTGCGACAAACACTCTTGATGCGAGAATAAGAAATCCGAGTATAATATTCCGAGAGTAGTAATCCAAGAATGTCAGAATCCTTCAGATTCCGAGACTAACAGTCCGTGAATACCAATCGTACTGTTCATACGACAATAGCTCAATCCGTCAATAGCAATCCGTGACTGATTACTACTATTCATACGACAATAGATACTGTTCATGCGACAATACTCTATTGTCGGAATTTCAAGTCTCCAGCCCAAACGTATTCACGGAGAAAAGCGGTTATTGCTACTGTCAGATATACTATTCACGCAGAAACTGGTCAGATCACAAAAATGCTGTAAATTCCTCAAATCTAACTCAAATAAGCCAAATTTGATATCAATCTGCTCGGAATTACAAATCCGATCTTCGTGTGTGTTCAATTTGACCAAAAGATGTCAAATGAACCTGTCCATACAGCTTACGCAAACTTCGTACAATTACCAATTTGAAAATCGCGAATTAATTCACCAATCTGATGAATTAGGTTGTAATAATCACAGAAGAAGATTCGTATTTGATTATTCTATCCGAATTAACACTGTCGTACACTGAATTCTCCTTAGAATAGAATCCAATCCAAATCCGTATGAAAACTGAAAGTTTCGAACACCTTTTTTAACCTCAAAACTCAATCAATCTTACTCAAATCAGTTCGATTTCTTGTGTACTGCTCTGATACCACTTTGTAAATGCAATGCTCCACCAGAACTCGAGCCACAACGCAATTGAACAAAACGTATAGCTAGCTGAAATAGCTATATGAAAAAGTAGAACAAGTATGAATGAGATTTGTTCATGTGAAATCAAAATCAGAATCGAAATGCAAGATGTAAAATAAAAGTTATGAACTTTTATTTAATCACAAAGCATGTACAATCAGCTTGAATTCTCTCTCTCAAACTCTCTCTCTAGATATTACAATCAAAGAGTTACAATGAAGACTCTCTCCAAAAGCTCTGTCAAAATGACCTAAGGAAGTCTATTTATAGACCTCCAAACATACATGCGACAATAAGACTTAATGAAGTCAAACTTAGTCAATGCGACAATTTGATTATCGCAATGACTAACCATCCGACAATAGATTTGTCGCAATACTATTGTCGCAATACAATAGGTCATTTATACAATTAATCTATGCTAAAACAATATACAAACTATTGTCACAAAATGTTAGAACAACATGTTCTAACAGAGTGTGTGGAAGTATTAGAATGTAGAAGTGTATTCTTGAGTGTGTGTTAAAATGAGACTTAGGGGCTGCTATTTATAGGAAAAATATGGCTCACATTAGCATCCCTAGGCTCACATTAGCAAAAGTAGCGAAAGGTGGTGCACTAGTTACGAGAAAGTAGCGAAAGGTGGTGCACCAGGTACGAAAAAGTAGCGAAAGGTGGTGCACTTGGTACGAGCAAGGACGAAAAAGTGCAAAAGAGATGGGGTGGTGGAGGCCGGCGCCGCCCACCAGCAGGCCGGCAGCGGCTGGCTGCCACCCGCCCCGGTCCGTCGTCTTTCGCTGCGTTGCTTAATTCACGCGTATCTTCGCCGTTATGCATCCGTTTGCATTGATTCTTTTTGCGTTTGATTCGTAATTCAAAAATGAAGACTTTGATGTAAAGATATCCCAAAAATATGTCTCTTATCTCCAGATGTTGTGTACGAATCCTTTGGATCTTCCGCCCGGCGTAGAATCTTCATTCTTTATCCGTTTTTGTTGATTCTTCTTCTGTTGGATTCATAATTTGAAAATGAACAACTTGGGTTAGCTGGATGTTGATGATGGGAACTTTTGTCTTGAAATCTCATTTTGATACCTTGAATCTTCAAACGTATGTGGAATCTTCATTTTTCACCCGTCTTGCTTGATTTTTATCGTGCAACCTTGTTTTTACCATCTTGGCATAATATCACTGATTTGTATTCGTTTTGAGCTTAAAATGCCAAGAATAGTTCTAGAATGAGAGAGATATCGGTAGTAAAAACATGACTTTTTACGCGATATCAGATGGGTAGGATGTCATATTCGGGATAAGGGAAAGGAAGAGTTGATAGAATTTTTAGGGGTTCAAGAAGGGAAAGCCATCCTAAGGGTTTACTAAGAAGAAAGTCCATCTGGACGCCTCTGGATCTTAAAGTTGATTCCCCAGCAACGGGGCCAAAAACTTGATGCGTCGTCAACGGTTGATCAGGAATTACCCTGTCGTCAAACAATCCGTCAGCGGCGGCACCAGTGGAGTTTTATTATTTGTAAATGTTAGGGCCTAAGTTTTACTAGTGCTTAGTGGCCTAAGGGTTGTATTTTAAATGCTGCGGCCTAAGTTTTACTAGTGCTTAGTGGCCTAAGGGCTGTATAGCAGCGAGTATGACCTAGGGTCGTTTTTCAAAACCAACTATATTGTTGATCTGAGTATACTAGGATGTCCATTACTAACTACTGAGGGAGTTTTAAAATAGTTGGGGGTGGATTGGTTTTGTTTTTATGATTAAAAGTAATAATAAAAAGCAGATAAAATAAATGGGATAGCAGTTAGGATAGAGGGGGTGTTTGTTGTGAGTTCGTGAGTCGAACGTTGGGATGATGTTTAGTCTAGGATATAAAAATGTATGTAAGGATTTATATTTTATTTGTTTCGTGTATATGTGGGATAAGCACTAGCTTCCTACAGATCAATTTCTCAATCAGTACGTTACTGAGTAACTAGGCTATCGTGATTCTGATCGGAGTAGTTTGCCTAGAACACAACACTATCCTATTACGGTACAGTGACCCTTTTGCGATTAGATATCACGGGTGCATGAATAAGGCAGCAAACTAACTCAATGTCCGACCGTTCTTAACCCCACATGAATAGTCACTTGAAAAAAAAACATTTAAGTATAAGACATGGTTTGGTGCTTGATTACATTCTATCGATGGGTTTGTAAAGTCCATAGATTATAATAATCAGTAATTCACAAATCATAGTACCAACGGCTTTTTCATGACTTCCACGTTGTACTACACCAGTGGTGCTTCTAACAATATACCATGTATTCAGTCGGTTTACGGTATTTACGTTGCTTTATTACATAATTGTCACTCTGGACTTATAAGCTAAGTTTGTATGTAAGTTCAGGAATTATTCATCTATGATATAAACCAGCCCTTACTTTAAAATCTCAAAAAATCCCTAGTTTCTTTACTGTGTATACTACTTTGATTGAAAAAGGTATTTCCAAAGGTTTGAAACCAGACCATATTTATATTAAACATAGATAATTAATTACCTTTACATAAGGTTAGCTACGTCTTAATAAAAAGCTTTTAATCACGTTCATTGGTTGAAAGGCGTTAGGTTAAAGTGAGGTTTATAATCATAGATGAAAGTTAATCAAAGTACCGAGTTTTCATTTATAAAATAGTTTGGGACATTATTCCACAACAAATTGTGCCCACAACTTTCATAGCTTCTACGTTATGTACTACACACATTGGTGTTTCCAACGCTATACAAATGAAAGCCGTATAATGTTACTTCCGTTGTTTCATAATGACATCATCACAACTAATACGGCTAACTACATCACAAAAAACACGCAATATAACTACTCGCTAATCATGGCAAATCCTAGATTTAGCATAATCAAAATAACAACGGCATGCATTTTAATTAATAAGATAAAGGATAAATAAAACCGTGAAATTAGCGTAGCTGTATATAACTTGAAAAGTATACAAGTAGAACTTCTAGTATCCTCCAAGAGATATTACAATATTACCCTTCTAGTAGTTCGGTTAAGTATTAACCGTGACTAACTAGCCGCTAACTACGAAAACTAAAAACGAAAACCTAAATCTAGAGAGAGAATAGTGAGAGAGTAGTGTTGGTGAAGAATGGATGAGAAGTGTTGAATTGAAATGGTGAGGTGAAGCCCCATATATATAGAAAACCGTGAACCATATTCTTGAACCGTATCTGGACCCTCAAATGCTCATCCGTATTACCCACCCATATAAAAATCTCATTTTTATTGCCTAAACACGAGATACGGGTGGTTTTGTGTGACACCCCTCAAAAACTTAATACGCGTAGTATTACTTAATTCTTAATTAGTTATAGTTACGTACAAAACATTCGGAACGACCTCAACAAAAGTACACGACCGTTGGTAAACAAAATTATTAAATAATATGAAATTATTTAATAACACTATTATTTACTAAATATTATGTTGATACTAATTAACAAGTATTTCGTTTTATTTAAAACGCATCCTGCGTGACGAAATTATACGAAACATATCCGACAAACTAAGCTGAAACAAAGTTATAATTTTATAACTCACTTTAGGTATTTTTATAAAAATACTTTGATTAAAAAATATTTCGGATATACATATATAAATTTAAAATTTGAAAATATTACGCAATTAAACAATCGGGCGAACGAACACGGGCTTTAACTCCACAAATTGGAGAAAAAACCTACCAAATCCTTCCCCTCCCTTTTGACTATAAACCGGCCAAACCCACCCCCAGCCCCTCTCATTTTCTTTTTCATTTCATCCTCAACAAACACACACACATATCTATCTCTCTCTTGATTGCCACCTGCAACCACAAAAATCATCATCATTTTCGGAAATATCATCAACATCATAGAAAAGGAAGCAAGAAAAGGAACATCATCATCATCTTCTTCATCGCCATCTCGATCCGTCATTTTCAAACTCGGTTAAAATCACTACGCTTTTTTTTCTTATTTTCAAGTTAAAATGCTTAATTTACCATGTATTAGTGTTCTATCAATGAAAATATGTCCAAAATCCAAATCGATTTGCTTTTTCAAACATAAAATCGTCAAACGGCCGCATCTGCAAACTGAGTTAGATTTCAGTTCGCAGATCGAAATCCAACTCGCACGATCATGCTGCGAACCCAATAATTGAACCTTGTGAACCGAACTGAGCTGATTAAACTGACCTCTGATCAGCGACCTGACCTGCGAATCGAGACTTGCGAGCTAACCTTTGTTCAGCGACCCGATTCGCGAGGAGAATTGACCTTGCGATGCGAACTGAACTCGCAATACGAATAGACTCGCCTGCGAGTCAAGACTTGCAAACTAAACTGCGAAGCGAGCCTTCAAGCTACAAACTGAAACTTGCGAATTGAAATTTTCTATGCGTTTTGTAAACATCTCGACCCCAGCCAGGGGCTCTGCCCCTTGGACCCCGCCAGGGGTTGCCACCCCTTGGTCCCCGCTACCAGGGGCGCTGCCCCCAGACCCCCGTACACAGTTTTACACTTTATAAAAATACAATGAAATAAACATAATGATAATATATTCGAAGATTATTGTTACAAACTGTCACCAATGAGTCATACATGTATTCAAAACTACAAACCTAAATGACAAACGAATATTTTGGACATAACTAGTTGAATGAACACTATCATAGATGGTCAACTATGACATCCACTTACCTAAACTTATAATCTCATACGTCTAGGATGTTAGGAGATTACCGACTTGGAACATATTTGCATTAAGGACACTAACACTCACAGGTGAGTCACAACCCCTACTTTTACTGTTTTCAATACTTCTCTAACAGGGGTGAAGGACATACCTGCTATTTTATTGTTTTGTTACAAAACATACAACGATTATTATAAATGCTTTCAGACTTTATACGAAACCTTACGATTTATGCATACTACTACAAACTATTTACTTATGAAACAAGGTTTGTTTCATACTATTTCTTGAAACTGTTTACGAAATGACTTTTATACTACTTTGGGAACATGACAACGAATCTTGGTACATACCTAGGTTTACGAGAGGTAGTTATAGTACATAAAAGTCCCGGTGTACGCAACCTATAACCATTATCTAGGTGACTCTAGCCACTAGATATATGGATAGTACTATTGAGTTTAAAATATTATTGTGGCAAAACCGTTAAACTTCGTGGATGGGTAATAACACTAGGGGTCGTTACTATAACTCATAAGGTCTAGCTAACCTTTGAGGGATCACCGTCTATGTCTTTCTACTATTATGAACATTTTTGGAAATAACATTTTTCCTACGATTGACTACATAGGAATGTGTTCCTACTATTTATACAACTGGATTGGTTTTCCAAACGTATACCATTGTATGTGTTGACATCACAAAAACAAAATGATGTGTTGACATCACTATAACAAAACGATACTTTTGGGTAACATCCCAAACAAAATGATACTTTTGGGTACCATCTCAACAAAATGATACTTTTGGAAGATGTTCCAACTAAAACGAAACATTATTTGACATTTGAGTCAACAAACTTATAAACAAACTGGTTTAACGAACTATACTCATAAACATAAAACCTGTGAATTCACTCAACATTTTTGTTGACTCTTTGCTATGTCTTTCATAAAACTAACAGCACCAGTAAGATTGCATACATTTTGGATTAGGCGACCCACAAAGAACTAGGATGCTACGTTTTAGGACTGATGGCGCCCGAACAGTCAGGTTTTGAAGCTCTCTACTAATGAAGGGGATAACTGTCCTCGTTGTTAGAGGCTTGACCGAATATTACTGGCCACTGATTAGTGAGTGTTTTAAAATTTGTAATAAGCTAGGCTCAACTTGTAGATACTACCTACTACACTGGGTGACTAAGCAGCAAGTATAACTTGAGGTCGTTCTTCAATCAGAGAGAATTGAAACAAAGTTTAGGCCAAAGATAAGGTTCACTATTAGGATGGGTTGTGTAGATAGGTAGGTTTTGTTTGGTTTTCTAATTATCTAATATTCTAAGTGCGAAAAACTAAAAGAGAGAAGAATCGGTAACTAGGTAGATAGATGAGAATGCGGCTGTTGAAACTTCAATAATCAGTTGTTGGGATGATGTTCATTATAATGATAATTGGGGACATGATTAGTAAATTGACTGGTGAATTACAGGTGTAAACACTAGGACCCTACTTTTTTAGTTAAACCTTAAATAAGTATGTCACTAAGTACCTATGCTATCATGATTCTGATCAGAATAGGCTATTCAACCCCCCTGTCTTGTGAAGACCAGTGACCAATGAAGGGTGCAAGAATAAGGTAACAGACTGGCCTTGGGCTATTCTGACCTTTCTTAACACCTAAATGCAACTGATGTTATCTAATCGTGTTCAAATTATTAACTTGTTGTTATGAACTATCAGTTTTGTAGAGTCTAGGGGTTTTAAGAATCTTGAACCACTGCTGGGCTTGACTTTCATCTCCAGAATCATACCTTAGGTTTTATTAGCTCAAATAATTCTTTCATGATCTAGAACTCTCTTTTGCGATCAGTCATTCGTCCCTAGGTACACTAGCTGTCACACCCCCAAAATCGTTAATTAAGTTTATCAGAAGTTTGCGGAAGCATTGGATCGAGTAGGGGTGCCGACATATACAAAGTACATGCATACATATCAAAGCATATGATTACAACAGAACATTATATTAAGATGTCAAAAGTAATAGTTACAAAGTTTACGATTCATCGAATCGTACAAGTGTAAAAGTTGTTAAGTTTATAAAAGTAGATTTTGTAAATATGACTAAAACAGATTAGTTATATAAAAGAAATCCCATTGTCAAAAGTTGGCATCCTATTTGCTTCATGGGTCGCCTATGTTCCATATGTGCAGGCGGATCTTACGTGTAGCTAATTCCCTGAAAAGCATAGTTAAAGTCAACAACGAGGTTGAGTGAATTCACAGGTTTTATGTTTAAGTGTAAGTTTGATCAACCAGATTATTTGTAACAAAATTGTTTGTAACGTTTTTCCATAACAATTCAAGTAATGTTCATCAAATATGAAGTTTTGTTGGGATGTCGCCCAAAAGTATAGTTTAAAATGTTTGCCCAAGAAGTAGGACCTATCAATAACTGCCCAAGAAGTAGGGACTTTTCAGGTTGTGTCCAATAAGTAGGACTGTCATCCAAGATGTAGGACCCACTGCTCAAGAAGTGGAGCCTTCACCCAAGACGTAGGATGGAACCTTGCCCAAGAAGTAGGGACTTTCTCTATGTTTTCCCAAGATGTAGGGACTTTCTCTATGTTTGCCCAAGATGTAGGGACTTTCTGTATGTTTGCCCAAGATGTAGGAACTTTCTGTATGTTTGCCCAAAACATGAAATCATCATTAATAATTGATAGTTGGAAGTAATAAGCAAGTTAGCAATCGCTAAAACAAAGTAGTTATGGCAACAGTAAAAGTCGTACTATGTTTTCCAACCCTGTTCAAAAGTAGTAAAGCATTAAAAGTAGGGGTTGTGAACTCACCTGATGAACTAAGTATGTTCACGTGCTAGAAAATTCTAAAGTCCAAGTCTAGTCCGAAACCTCCTAACGTCCTAAACGTATGAGATTTAATAAGTACGTGGATGACTAAGTCGACCATCCATGCTAGTGTAAAAATGTATAAGGCGTTTGTGGAATATGTACGTTTGTGTTTCATAGTTGTAAAAATGTATATGACTCATTGGTGATAGTTCGAAATCAACATTTCCATAATACAAGTGTGTTTGTTATATTTGTACAGTTCATGTATCGTATCGTATGTAAATATTCGTTTTCAGTTAAATTCAACACATAGTAGAAAATGATTTATAAGTTTTCTGTTTTTAGCGACACTTGAGGCGTCACTCACCTTGGGGTAGTGTAACTGAGGTTAGTGTCGCATTGAGTGATGTTCAGAGTAGAGGGCGACACTTGAGTGAGTGTAGCATGGAGTGTCGGGTGAGGCTGGTTACCGACACTTAACGAAGTGTCGGAAAAAGAGGGTTTGTGGCGACACTTAAGCAAGTGATGCAAAAAGAGGGTTTTATGCGGCACTTAATGCGATACTTAAGTGTCGCTACACTGTTTTTGGGCCTGATGCGTCACTTACAACTGTTCGAAGATTGGTTTGGAAAAACGAGTTTTTGTTCGATTTTTGGACATAATCAGTTGGTAAAAACACTAAAACATGATGTATTAAGCATTATAAACACGAAATATCAAAGGCAATAGCGAAATCTAAGAGTTTTCGGAGATGTCGGGATCTTACAAAGTTGTCGCGAGAGAAATCCGGAAAGATGAAAATGTTCCTCTTGGTTTCGTGAACGTTTTCTTCCAAAGAAGCTAGGTGATTTGAGGTGTTTTAATGGTAGTTTTTGGGTGACTTTGTGATGTTGGTTTTGATGTTGATGATGGTGGTTTGAGAGAGAAGAAAAAGATGAGATGGTAATGAAAATGAAATGAAAAATGGGTTGGGGTGGGGTGGGGGTTTGGCTGATTTTGGTCATCAAAAGGAGGGAGATTTTAGTCCCAAACTTTGTGGTATTTAACCCGTGTTCGTTTACCCGATCGTTAAACATTAAAATATTTTAATTGGTAAATTTTAAAAAGTGTATTCGAATATATTTTCAGTTGACATATTTTATAAAAGAAATTTTTAGTTGAGTTATAAAATTATAATTTGTTTTATTTTAGTTTTACGGATGTGTTTCGAGTTGTTTCAGTTTAAGAAATAAGTGTTGTACGAATTTTAGATACTTGTTAAATATTATCAACATAATATTAAATAAACGTTAATGTTATCTAATAATCTCATATTATTAAATAATTTTGTTCACCAACAGTCGTATATTTTGTCGCGTTTGTTCCAATTGTTTTGTACGTATTTACAACCAATTACGAAATGTAATACTATGCGTATTAAGTAGTCGGGCTTTGCTAGACTTATCTCTAAAATGGGTTGTGAATTCACTCTAAGTTAGGGAATTAGCCTAAAAATACGTGCAACTAACGTTTATAATTATGTCGAAATTGCGGGGTGTTACACTAGCGGTGTACAGTGCATTTATATTTCCACAGCATGCTAACCCTAGGTACACTACGGTATATAATACCTTAACCGTATTCACAGTCTTTTGTAACCAGAGGTAGGTTCACGGTGTACTACGGCTGTTCGATAGCTTACTAACCCTAGGTATAGTTACGGTGTACAGTGCTATAAGCACGTCCACAGCTTTTATGACCAGAGGTAGTTTCATGATGTACTACAACTTTTCCACAGTTTACTAACCCTAGGTACAACTACGGTATACTTTGGCTTAGGTGTTTCCACAACTTTGTAACCAGAGGTAGACTCACAGTTTTACAGTTCCTAGACCATATTCTAGGGTTTCTAGGTAGGTCACAATGTCGGTACTGATGGCTTTTCCGGAGCTTCCACGGTTGTACTCCACTAGTGGTGTTTCCATCACTATACCTAGTACTTTAGTCGAATTACAGTAACAAATATTGATTCGTACGATAACACGGATAACAATCTACCGTATCTAGAGGTGATCAGTTTCTAAACCTAAGTAATAATCACGCGAAGGACTGGAAATGGTAATCCATAAACTAAGTCTAGATGCATGATAAGTTCAGACATAGCATAGTTTAATAATTCCCAATTATATATTTTAATATAAAGATTAATTTAACGTCATCCCTACATCTATTTATCTCAATTTCAACATGCATCATACAATAAGGCAGAAATAATTCGGACATAGTATAAGTATAAAAGGATAGATATCACCAGAAATTTAAGCAGAGTAATATTGAAGAAAGCGTAGTCTTGCACCAAGTATGCCTTTACACCGTGATTACAATAGCTAGCTCTCTCTACCTCTAACTAACAAACTATCTATATCTCTCTAGATAGGGAAAGATCTAGAGAGAGAAACCAAAACTACAGCTAAATAAAATGCAAAAACATAAAAATATGAAGTGTTGTGAAGTGTAGATGAAAATTGGAGTGTGAAGTGTGTATGAAATGAGAGGTGAAGCCCCGTATATATAGGAAACACTCAACCGTATTCTTCAATATATCTGGACCCTCAAATGCTAAACCGTGTTGCCCACCCATATAAAAATGTCATTTTTATTGCCTGAACGCTAGATACGGGTGGTTTTGGCCGTATACGGCTGAACTGGAGAAAATACGGGTGAACACCAACTATATACGGCTGGTTTTCAACCGTATATGGCTGAATACAATCGTATATGGTCTGTGTAATCCATATATGGCCTGTGTCTAGCCGTATATGGCTGAAACTAACCGTATACGGTCTGGTTCAGCCGTATTTCGGTTCTTCGGTTCTTCGTTTCTTTGTTTAAGCGCAACTTCTTCCTCGGTTATCCGTTTTGAGTGATTCTTATGCTTACGGATTCGTAAATTTTCATAACAAACAAAATTACACCAATTTGAGGTTGTAACTCAGAGTATAAGTCACAGTTCATTTAAAAAGAGTTAACGAGAGAGCCGTAGAGCACTTTTACTCAGTTTTTTCATGTTTTTCGTGCAGTTTTTAGTGATTTCATAAACATTGCTTCCGTTTTGTCTAAGTTAACAAAATTTCATAAATAATGTTGTTTAGAGCGCGTTGTTGTTAACTTTGGGCTTAAAATGAGGGAGATAACGTATGTAAAAACTTGACTTTTTGCGTGTTATCAAATATCCCACACCTAAGCTTTTGCTTGTCCTCAAGAAAATTTTAAAATTCTCACTTTCTAAAAATGGTTTGAAAAAAATGGTTTTAAGCTTTTGACATACAATATTTCGAGATCAATCAATTTTGCAGACACCAAATAAACCTTTTTAGAAAGTAAGCATCGTTAGGATAGTCAGCCCTTAGATCTGAAATGTTAGCCCTGGGCATACTTTCACAATTCTCAATGAATATTGTACATGACTAGGCGATCTCACCATGTGGTCAATCAATTCACTTAAAGTGTATCGGGTTACCTATCATTCTAATCAAAAGAAATTGCTCATAAAGCCAGTCATGCATTGCTTCTCATCATAGGCTTGATCGAGAATCGGATCTTCACCACTTCAATGAGAACGATGCTAATCATCTCAAGACATTTTTAAAGGGTTGTAATGGTTGGTGGTGGCTAAGGGGTATGGTGAATGGTGATTTTAGGGTTTCAAGGGTATTTGCTCTAACTTAGAAATCCTAAGGTCATGAAAAGGTCTAATTAGACACACGAAAAGCACATAAAGAGGAATTTATATGTAGCTTTAATGACATCTTTCTCGGGAACACACACGGAGTTTTATGACTTTCTGATCGGGCATTCTTTGCGAGATTTTTGAGACACTAAGCTTTATTCTATTTTTGTGGAACTTTTTGAGGATATTTCTCTCTATCTTTTCTATTTTTCTTTTCCTTTCTTCATACATATTTTTTGAGAGATCCTAGGTACTTCGTCCTTTAACTTTTCATTTTTCCTGAGTTTCTCGGAATGGTGCCATATTTTCGCACCAGAATATTGCTTTATAGAGATTTTGACTTTGAACACATGCAAGCTTTTTTTGAAGAAAACGCAGAGTAGCAAAAAATTTGGAGACATGAATAATAAGGATGTCTAAATAACGCTTTTCATAACATCAAAAGTTCTAAGCTAAAGTTTGTGGAAAGTCATGGGAAGGTGGTTTGGGTTGATAGTGTAACACCCCCTAATTTATCGTTTGGCGGAAGCATACTTGGGGTGCTACTAATCAATAATCATAGCACAAAGATATAATGGACGACTCTATATGCGTCGTTTTAACAAAATACATTGATTGTAATAAAAGTTTACAATAGTTATAATGATTACATAAGCTCGGTACTCTGATCTGAAAGATTCTATAGCATTACTACTTATACAAAATATAATAATGCAGAAAAATCTCTTGATGTTCGTGTTTGCATGTGACTCGAGCTAAGCATGTCCTGAGCAGTCCTACTACTGCTGTGTACCTGAGAATACATGCTAAAAGGTCAGCTAAAAGTTGGTGAGCTCACAGGTGTAAATGATAAACATAATGTATGAACCACAAGATTTAATAATGTGTTTGAAATTAATCAAATAAATATGTATATTACTGCCATGAATCCATAGTTTGAGCTTAACTGGGGGGGTCAGGATCCGCCTTTAAGGACCTGAGCGAGGTGCCTCCGAGCGAGTGCCTAATCTACACTCGTGTGAACAAATGATAATGTGTCCGTTTGACATCACAGTCAAGGTAGCGCGACTACCCCGGACAGGGATTGTCAATCCCATATGGTACCATACACTAACATTCACGCTAAATCCATACTAACAAACTATGTGGTGGAGGACTTTATGATTAGTAAAACAACTCATGTAGTCAATATATTAAGTTTTGTACTTGTGTTCACGTGTAAAATAAATCTGAGCATGTATTCCCACCCCGGGAGTAAAAACAATAAAAATGCGGGGCTATGAGACTCACCTGAATCTGATGCGTTTATTCGATAAACGTGCGTTGTTGCTAAACCAAGTAGTGATGTCCGAAGACTGTAACCTGAGGGCGTCCAAGACACGCGTTGGTTAATATGTGAGTAGGTATCTCAAAAGATCACCTATGCTAGTTGTTCATTCAACTAGTTATGTCCAAATACATTGGTTTGTTTGATTGTTTGTTTGTGTTTTGAAAACATATACGTCCCGTTGTGACGGTTTGTAATAATAATCTTACATCATCATTATTATGTGTTGTTTCATTGTATATGATTAAAGTATATGTTTCGTGTGTTGTATTGTATATAAGTGTTGAAGTATATATATGTATCATGTACGAGTACATCGTATGTGGTTCAAAGGTTGTAAATGTTTGACACGCAGTGTGTAAAGTATTTCCAAACTTTAATGACGTGGGTTTGGGGGCAGCGCTCCTGATTAGCGGGGTTCCAGGGGTGGCAACCCCTGGCGGGGTCCAAGGGCCTAGCTGGGGTCGAGGTGCCAGGTCAGCTCGAAAATTTTTTATTTCTACTATATTTCTTTAATGAAAAATGCATTTAAAATCTAAGTTTGGGTATTGTAAAAGATAAAATTTCAAGTGTTGACACTTAGTGAAAATCCATGTTTTCAAGGTTCTGATTTGTGCGACACTGGGTGTGACACTGGATGCGACACTAAGTGTGACATAGTCTGATGTGTCGCAGGTCAGGACTGCGACATAGGTCTTTGCGTCGCTATGTGCGACGTCCGCAATTTAATGCGACATAAGGTGTTGTGTCGCTACTGCGACATTCGCAATCTGATGTGACATAGTGGCTTGTGTCGCTATGTGCGACATATTCAATTTTTGGTAACATAGTGACTTGTGTCGCTATGTGCGACGTAGCCTATTCTTAGCGACATAAGGGCTTGTGTCGCAGAAGGCCTAGCCCTTCTGCGACATAACATGCTGTTTGGGTTTTTGAGTGTCGGGTTTGTGGTCAAACGACCTCGGTTTGACCTGAAACTTTTACACAAGTCTTAAATCAGTTTGTAGAGGTTGCAGAAATTATTGGTTTGTGTCGGGAGTAACCCGAAGTGTTGGATCTATAAAATGGTCAAAACCGACATTTTTCAACAATGTTTAGAAAATGAGTTTTATTACTTTATATGGACATAATCAAGCTAGATAAAACAACATAACATGTAAAAGAGTAAAATACAAGAGTTTTCGAAAGTGTCAGGTTCTTACGAAGTGGTCGCGTGGAGAATCCGAAAAGATAGAAAGGTAGCTCTCGTTCTCGTGCACGTTTTCTTCCAAATGATTCAAGCTTTTCAAGGTGTTTTTGTGGTGTTTTATGGTGATGAAGATGGCAGTTTTATGGTGGTTTGAGAGAGAGGGGGAGAGGTTGATGGAGGTAGTGTGTGTTGGTGAATGAAAATGATGGGGTTTGTTTGTTAAGTCAAAGAAGTGAGGAGGGTGTGGGTGGGGGGTTGGGCCGGTTAGGAGGGGGCCCCATTTGGGGTGGAAGTCTCAACTTTTGTTTCCCAGTTTATGCTCCGTGCGGTGTTCGTTTTCCCGATCGTTTAAACGTTTAATTATCGTTATACGTTATTTAATCAAGTTTTCGTTTTCGATTTAAATCACAATATTTTTAATTGAAGTATTTTAATTAAATACTTTATTACGAGTTAAAAAAATATAGCTTGAGGTTATTTCATTTGTCTGGTGCGTTTCGCGCATTTGTGTCACGTACGGTAAATTTGATGCGACACGATTTATGTTTCATGTGTTATCAAAATAATAAAATGTAATAAATGAGTTTATTAAATAATTTCATATTATTTAATACTTTTGTTCACCAATGTCCATATTGAGATGTGTCAGAATCCATCCGATAATGAAATGAACGATTTAATTAAATCACGTACGTGTGTATATATATAACTATATACAAAATGATACACATAATTAGCCCTAAACATAACTAATTACATGTATTAATACAATGATTAGGCACTAATTACTAGCCCTAATTTGACGGGGTCACAGATAGCGTGGATTTTCAAGAAATAAATGAACTAAGGCTTAAAGGGTTTAACTAAGGGATCTTCAACAATCATAAAATGAGAGTTGGTCGGGTTAGGCTTGTAAAGGTTTCTGAAAAATGGGTTTAATCCTAGGAGATGTCAAGATCCTCTGATTGCACCTACACCACGTACGACGCTCACCGGTGTGGTCTCGAAACGTATACCAAGAGCAAGTTCTTATTCAAAACACATGCATCGGCACACACATCAAACGAAAAGTGAAGCATTAAAGATGAATGCTTTTATTTGGCTCAAATACCTTACTACAACTGGGTTTGTAAGTGCCTAGCCGTGCGATGCTCATGAATTAACATTTCATTTCTAAGAGATTCGTATCCTAACTTATCTTACTTTCCAAAGCAATTTAGTTAATTTCTGAAAATTTATCTTTCACAAAGTTATTTTAAGTCAAAAATTTGAAAATTTTATCATAAGTGAGGTTTTCAGAAAGATTAAGCCAACTGAATGAGTGACGAGTTCACCGTCGAAGTTAAGCCTATTTTTGAGGTGTGTTTACTTTGGACAAGCAATCAAAGTCAAGGTCTACGGTATATCATACCGTGTATACCACACTTAGAGGAACAGTGTCCCTAATGTTCTCAAACTAAGTCTAAAGATTCGTCTTGCGGAGAAGAATCTCACACTTAAAGTTTGATCATATTTTGGAACTACGTTTCTAAGTTGATTTGAATTTATGGGAATGGATCCCACACTTAGAGTACAAGTACGATGGGATAACAATAGTGATATATATATTGATGAATAGAAATCACTAGGAAAAAGCACGAAAAACTCCCCTATAGAGAAAGAATGAGATGTTTGTTTGAAGATTCTGAGCTGGTTGGTAGCAGCTGGAGGATTCAACATTCTCTGTTCAGGATCTTTGCGTGATTTGCGCGTCATCTTAGATTTTCTTGGGGATCCACACCATTATTCACAAACTTCTTAATTCGAAAGCACACTAAAAAGTAAACTAAAAAAACCAAACATAAGTAAACGATAGACAATAGATAATAAACGACAATAATAAAAGTAGATAAACTCAACTAGATCACTGGTTGGTCCCAAAATATATCCGCAACATCACAATCATACTACAGTCATCCCAAATATATAATAATAATAATCCATACAGTAATCCGACATAAATAGTAATAATGAGAGAATGATAAGATCAAGGAATATGAGGATCCTGGTGTGATGGTGGTCCATGTAACAGAGTGTTGTCCACTCGATTCCCTACAGGATACAGAAGCTGATGATGTACTGCGCTGTCACCCAGATGTTGGTGCTTGGATCGGAAACAGGTGGAAGTTGGTGTCGAGTCCCATGTCTGCAATCTCATATGATCCAAGAGAAGTACCATGCATCGGGTATAGCGGAAGCTCAGAAGAAGGTACTAGGTTGGTGCCAAGCACACCAATGAGTCCTGAGAATGTGGGCATCGCAACTGTAGTCATGTCTGGCAAATAGTCTGTATGCTCCAGAACCTGATCCTGGTCTAACTGCATGTCCTGCCTATACCCTGACTGTGGTGAGTCTGACTCTGAATCTGAAGATGTATCTGTTGTAGCTGACTCATCAGGTCGAGGTCGGGTCATGGCATGTAACACCCGCCAAATTATGACTAGTGATTAGTGCCTAATCAACTGTTAATACATGTAATTAGTTATGTGTTAGGCTAATTAATGTATCGAAATATATATTACTGAATATATATACAAGTTATGTGATTTGATTAAATCGTACGCAATTCAAATCGAATGTAATTCAATTCAGTTAATATGGTTGTTGGTGAACAATTTTATTAAATAATATAACCTTATTTCACAACATTATTTTATTTTGAATATTATTTTGATAATATTTCGTAATTATTTCTTATCGTACAAACAAATGTCTACACGACTAAAATATTAAGCGCACAAACAATCAAAACGAAGTTAAGTTATATTTTATAACTCAAATTATTAAGTAGTTGGTAAAATACTTGAACACAAATATTGATAATTATTCGTAATTTAAAACGTATATTTAAACGTATAAACTAAATATTTAACGTTTAAACAATCGGGAAACGAATAACGCACGGAGCGCAATTGCGAGGAACGAAAAATGGGAGGCTTTCACCAAAACCCCCCATTTTCCCTCCTTTCCCTCATTCTTCACTAACACACACTCTCTCTCCCTTTTCTTCTCTCTCTTTTCTCTCAAAAACTACTCACCATCACCGCCACCTACCACCACCAAAAATCACCGTCAAACGGCCTTGAATCACTAGGCACCTTTGGAAAAAAACATTCACCGCATCACTATCTACGTTTCCACCTTTTCGGTTTCTCTCGGTGTTAATTCGTTTTCTGAAAAATTCTCGAAAACTCTTAGATTTCATTTATTTTTCATAAAATTTGTTTACATAAGCTTATAATGTCCAAATAAGGGTTGGGTAAAAGTTTCAGACCAAACAAAAGTCGTTCGGCCGTGTTTCTGGCCACCGGAAACCGACCAGACGCTGATGTTGCTTTTGTCCCAGGCAAATAGCGACATCAACCACAATGTCACAAAACCTATCACGATGTCGCATGGTGCGACATCAGCATCAACGTTGTATTAAATTGCTAACGTCACACATAGCGACACAGACTCTTACGTCGCAAGAACCAACAACGTCGCATATAGCGACACAAAACTTAATGTCGCATCAAATTGCGGATGTTGCACTTAGCGACGCCATGATCAATGTCGCAGTCACGACCTGCGAGACTACGCCTTATATCGCACCTAATGTCGCAGATAACAGAACCTAGAAAACTCAGATTTTAATAAGTGTCGAGAACTGAAATTTTATCACTTGATTTTACCCAAATTCAAATCTTAGATGCGTTTTACCCAAATTCAAATCTTAGATGCGTTTTTATATCGACCCCAACCAGGTGCTCTGCCCCTTGGACCCCGCTAGGGGTTGCCACCCCTAGGACCCCGCTAATCAGTGGCGCTGCCCCCGGACCCCCGTCACCTAAAGTTTGTATATACTTTTTAAGTATAACACTTCAAAATCAAAATAATAATGTTGAAGATTATTATTACAAACAATCACCAACGGGCCGTACACGTTTTTAAAACATACTCAAATCAACCAAATCGTAATCATTTGGACATTCTAGTTGGACGAACAACTACAAAGGTAGTCTTTATAGATACCTACTCATCATATTAACCTTGCGTGTTATTAACGCCCGGCAGGTTACGATCTTCGGACACCGCATATTGTTACATCATATTGCTTCATTGCAATTCTCCAGACTCAGGTGAGTCTCATAGCCCCTCATTTTACAGTTTTAAACCTAGGGGTGGGAATACATGCTTTACCTTGTTTTACATGTGAACATGAGTATAAAACTCGCTATATACTGCATGAGCTATTTTCTAATCACTTTTAAGTCCTCTACGATCATAGTTCTGGTAATACTTTATATAGCGCGAATGTTAGTGTATGGTACCATATAGGACTGACCATCCTCGTCCGGGTCAGCAAGCACTGACTGGTTAAACGGACGCATTAGCTTTTGTTCATACGAGTGTGGATTAGACACTCGCCCGGAGGCACCCACGATCAAGCACTTTATTGTGATCCTGACACCCACGTTAAGCGCAGACTATGATCTCATGGCAGACATGTAAATCCTTTGATTCATTTCAAATGCTTAGTACTAAATCTTGTGGTTCACACTTACCAATTATTATACAAATCTGTGAGCTCACCTGGGTTAGCTGACCTTTTTAGCATGTGTTCTCAGGTAACCAATAGCAGTAGACCTGTTCACTCAAGATACCCATAGCTCGAGTCAGCATACACATCAGGAGATTATTTTGCATTACTACCCTTTTCTAACTAAGTTATGCCGATTAATCTCTAAACATTGTAATTATTGGGCTTTTGAAAACATTATACATTGTAAAATTTTATATTATCAATGTATCTGTAAAACGACGCATATAGAGTCATTCATTATATGTCTTGTGTGTTTTGATTATTGATTAGTAGCAACCCAAAGCATGTTTCCGCTAAACAGTAAATTTGGGGGTGTTACATAGCATGAGAAGATGGTTGCACTATGGTCCGTGTGATATGTGGCTCATGGGTGGTATGAACAGAGTATACCGGCTCAGTAGAATGTGTCGCTCTAGTGCGACGATCATGAGGAATGCTCTGTGGTATGGTAGCAGTGGTGATGGTGGTATTAGGTGGTGGTAATGTGGTGGCAGGTATGGTGTTGGTGAGTGGCGATATGGTGAATGGATGAAGTGGCATGGTGGTGTAGAATGGTGATAATGGGCCACAAACCCAAGTAGGTGGTGCAGGCATCGAGAATCCAAACTCCTGAGCTAAGTATGTGTCCTGAATATGACCCTCATTAAGCATTTGAAGCATTCCATACAATAACTCAGATGTTCTCAGATCTCCCCAATTCAGAACCCTGGGAGGTGGAGTAAGAGGACTCTGTGCCTCGACCTCACGGTTTGATGTCTCTCCTTCCTCACCTTCATGTCTAACCTCATTCCTTGACTCTCGATGCACTGTACTATCATCAAAAGTAACTCGTACCTTCTTGCTCCTCGGGGGTTTCATGGAAACCCCCGGAATGATCTCACCATCCTTCCAACGAATCTATCCTGATAGATCTTTCTCCAACAACCAAACCTTTACCTGATAATTTTTATTATACAGCTTAGACTCCCTTTTCTTCAATGGTGTGTATCCGCTAATCATATCCTTAGTCAAAAAACCCATTCTTCTAACCAACTTTGTGATAACGGCTCCCATATAAGCAAACTCAGCCTGCGTGTAACCTGACTCTGCAAGAGTCCTATCAGCAACTAGATATGCAACATTAACATGCTCCTGCTCAATAATACTCTTGATCATCATCAAATCTTTCTGTCCCATAGCACCCTTTGTCTTTCTTTTTCCTCTGATATTGTAGGCGATAAGATTGTGTAGCACTTGGTGGTGTTTGTCAATGAAGGAGGTAGCCTTGACATTTGACTGAAAACTACTACTAGTTAACTCGGACCAAATAGCAGTGTGGTCTTGCTGCTTGAACTCTCTGCCAGCTTTCAGGAAAAATGGGGTGGTTACTTGATATTCAGTGTAGAGCTCTAGGTGTTTGGTAAAAGTGGCTAAGGACGTATTCTGTTGTTTTCCCTGAAAATTGAATCGGATCATGGTGTCATCATTGAGCTTCGTGATAGTCTTGTTAAAAATTGGGTGGTTACTTGATATTCAGTGTAGAGCTCTAGGTGTTTGGTAAAAGTGGCTAAGAACGTATTCTGTTGTTTTCCCTGAAAATTGAATCGGATCATGGTGTCATCATTGAGCTTCGTGATAGTCTTGTCAAACTGAAATGTAACCATAAACTCAGCAACGAGCTCTTTGTAGACCATCTCATTGATCTCTAACAACTTTTTCCAGGCAGGCAGATTCCTTTTCACATCCTTAAACTGTATCAATTTCTCAAATCCATCCTTAAGCCTAATCTCATCTAAATCCTCCCATACTATGTATCTGTTTTCCTAACTCATGAGTTAACCAATTCTGATAAAGCTCATTTTTTCTGGATCTTTGATAGAATGCTTGATATACGAGGGAAGCCTGCTCATCTATTAAAAAAAAACAACATAGTGAATTTTATGAAGTCATCACAAGTATATGGACTATTCATATCCCTTGATTCTTAGAAAAAATTGGAAATGTGGGGTTTAAAATATGAACAGTCCATAAACCTGTAATGACTAATAATAATCCAAATCCCAATTCCAACCATCAAATGAAACTTCGGTTCATATAAGCAAGATATACCGAACTAGTCATAATGAATTTACAAGGAGACTTTATTAAAGTAACATGAAAAATTCAAGACTAACTCAAAATTTCAACCACATAAGCTTTAAGCACTAGATTTCAACCAAAAGTACAAGTTACTACTTTTAAGTTCATTTCTAATCTTATAATTACCTTAAAGTTACATAAACAAGTGCATACTAGCATGGTGTCGAATTTTCAAAGTTAAGCATTTATAATCATACCAAGCAAGTAGTGCAATCAAAGTTCCAAGTTAACTATTTTTACCAACTTACGATTCAAGAGTGACCTTAAAGTAGCTATGGCGGTTTTCATTAGTGCAAATGTCGCTTTATGTTAAAGATATGAATTTAGAGTAGCGACATTAGGTCAAAAATTGCCATACACTTCAAAGCTTAAAATTTAAATCGTAAGTAAGGTTCTAGTGGATAAATTGGTTACTTGAATGCCAGAATTAGTCATTGACTTTTAAAGATTCACTATCTTCATTTAATTTAAGTAATGCTTCTTAAAAATTATGACTTATTCATTTCTCATTTTTAAAGCGTTTTCAAGAATCAAAGTGAGTTAAAACATCAATTTAAGCTTAAACATTATTTGAACTCAAAAGTTTTATCTTAAAATGATGATGCTTAAGTAAAAATCAACGTTTTTGCTTACTTTAAATCTTGAACTCAACGAATATCCGCATTTAATCACAAACGAAGCAAATGAATAAGCTATACTAATAATGTTAAGCATATATCAATCCAAAACAACTTATCATAAGCAATTTAATCATCATATGATCAATCAAGAACACTTTAGCAAAAATTAGCTAACTTTGAAAATCAAAAACTCACAAATCCTTCACTAATCATATAATGCAAGTTCCTACATCATCTTATAACATTACTAAGCAAGAATCATCACTTAAATTTGCAATTTAAGCCAAGAATCATCAAGAATATTTTTGAAACCCTAGGTTTTCAAAGTTAGAGAATTATGAAGATTAGGGCTTGGAATTCATCTTAAATGAGATGCAATGATGTTAGAGACTACATAAACATGATTTGAATGGAGGAATGAAGCTTGATATTAGCAAAAATGGTGGAAATTTGAATTTTTGGTGGACTGGGGGTGAGGCCAGCGCACAAAGGAGGAGGAAGAAGAAGAAGAAGAAGAAGAAGAAGAAGAAGAAGAAGAAGAAGAAGAAGAAGAAGAAGAAGAAGAAGAAGAAGAAAATGTGATTTTTTTGTATTTTTGCTTTTTAGTCCAAATTTAAATCACATATATACTCCTTTTCTCATATTTATTTATGTTTAAATACCTTTTAAATATATTACTAAATAATTTTGGGAAATTAAAAACTTTAGTCAAATAATTTTAACAAAAGTTTAAAATTCTGCGTAGGACTGCGCGTGGACAAAAGAGTTTTATTTTAAACTTAATCGATACTACTAAAACTAAATGAAAGTAAATTTTATTTTTGGTCTAAAAGTTTGAATCTTTAAATCCTAATCAATTTTAAAACATTAAAAACTTATAAAAGTTTTAAAGTTTCAAAAACTGCGCAGATTTTGCGAAGACAAAGTTTTTAGAGATTTTTGGCTTTTTATAAGGAAAAGGATTTTACTACCAATTAACTTTATTATAAACCTAATTTTAGAAATTGGGTTGCCTCCCAAAAAGCGCTTGGTTAAAGTCTGTAGCTCGACTTTCCAAAAGTATTTTTAATTGTTTCAAGAGCAAATGCTTGAAATCATTTGGTGGACTTGGATCACGAAGAGTGTAGCGAGGAATAAAATCAATAGTGAAGGTTTTGTTGACAAAATCAACTAGGTCTGCAAGATTAAATGAAAAACGTTCAAATTCGCTAAGAAACCTACGTTCCTTTCTGCCTAAGTCTAGAAGATCGTCAGTAAACCTATTAAATTCCTTCCTAACTTTCTTCGGATTTGAAATTCCTATTCGTACTCTGTTGTGTATATTATTAAGGTCATGGAGAAGTTTTCCTAGGGTTTTCTGTAGTGTGAACAGCTTCGGCGACGTTCATGATTAAAGATCTTTGAGATACGGTGAAAGAAAATTTAGAGTGATCAAAAAGTGAAGTGAGTTCAACATGAATTTTCTTTCTTTCAGCAAAGAAAGCAGCTTCTATCTTATCGTCATCGGCTCCAGGAAATATCTCTAACAACTTGTTAATCATATAGGTGGCGGAATCGACGAGGAATGGAATTTTTCCAGAAATGACGAGAGGGATTGTAGGATCTTTTGATATCCATAACTGAAGCTCATATATCATGGCCGCAACATAACGATTAATTAGGGTTTGTGAAATCGGTTGATAATCGGTGCTGGCAAATAGGTCCATTAGTAGGTCTATTTCAGTTATAAGCTTTAGTTCTTGCTCTTGATACTATGTGAAGATGCCATCTTCCTTTTGGTTCCGAAGATGGTGGAGAATACCTATGTGATTATCAATCCGACTGCAGACTTCTCTTTGATCAACCAAAAAAGGAAAGTTTGATGAGTTGAGATGTCTGGCAAATGCCCTACACATATCTAACCTTCTATCAGGATCAAAAGAGTTGCAAACGTATCAGACTTCTTCATTTTCAAGTATATCCCTATCAACAACACGGTATATGGTGTACGCAGGTTCTGGTACAAGGTTTACAATGATTGGTGATTTTGGAAGGTATTCGTCAATGTCTTCATTCCTTATGGGGATGCGTTCTTCAACGGGTGAAAAACTAAGTGTTTGAAGATTTTCAGAGGTACCATCAAAATCAGGGAATTTAGAGATACTTTCTAAGGGGAATGAGATCTCAGGTGTAGGTATAACGTGATAGCTTGAAATGCTCGAGATAGAAGTTGAAATCTTCTGCTGAGACTCATTGGATCCTAAGTCAAGATCTAAGAATTGCCCTATGGTTCTAGAATCGTCGTCTGGGTCGACGGAGATTTCTTTGGGTGTATTTAAAGATGAATAGTAGAAGTCGGATTCCAACTCTTGTTCTAAGCAGTTGAAGAACTCAGTGTCGTCCATGGCCATCATTTCTTTGGTCCTCTTGTGGGCGAATGGAGAAATCGGGCTTGAAGGCAGCGAATCATAGAAAGATATTTTTGTATTTTTCATTTTATAAGTTATTTAACTAAACTAAACTATCCTAAGGTAGGTAAGTAACTTTCGGTTAAGATTGGGTAAACCTAATCGAAAAGGATCTCCTAACAGCTAAATTATCTAAGGCGGCTTTAATATCGTAACACTCTACGATCTCCGGCAGCGGCGCCAAAAACTTGAAGGTGCCCGAATAGTCAGGTTTTGAAGCTCTCTCCTTGTGAAGGAGAAGAACCGTCCTCGTTGTCAGAGGACTTGACCAGACAGTACCGAGCACCGATAAATGAGTATTTTAAAATTTGTAATAAGCTGGGCTCAACTTATAGATACTACCTACTACACTGAGTAAGTAAGCAGCAAGTATAACTTGAGGTCGTTCTTCAATCGAGCGAATTGAAACAAAGTTTAGGCCAAAGATAAGGTTCACTATTAGGATGGGTTGTGTAGATAGGTAGGTTTTGTTTGGTTTTCTAATTATCTAATTATCTAAGTGCGAAAAACTAAAAGAGAGAAGAATCGGTAACTAGGTAGATAGATGAGAATGCGGCTGTTGAAACTTCAATAATCAGTTGTTGGGATGATGTTCATTTTAATGATAATTGGGGACATGATTAGTTAATTGACAGATGAATTACAGGTGTAAACACTAGGACTCTACTTGTTTAGTTAAACCCTAAATAAGTATGTCATTGAGTACCTAGGCTATCGTGATTCTGATCAGAACAGGCTGCTCGACCCCCTCACTGTCTTGTGAAGACCAGTGACTTATGAAGAGTGTAGGAGTAAGGTAACAGACTGCCCTCGGGTTATTCTAACCTTTCTTAACACCTAAATGCAACTGATGTTATCTAATCGTGTTCAAATTATTAACTTGTTATTCTGAACTATCAGTTTTGTAGAGTCTAGGGGTTTTAAGAATCCTGAACCACTGTTGGGCTTGACTTTCATCTCCAGACTCATACCTTAGGTTTTTCTTAGCTCAAATACTTTTGTCATGATCTAGAAATCTCCTTTGTGATCAGTCATTCATCCCTAGGTACACTAGCGGTGTACAATGCATTTATATTTCCAGAGCATGCTAACCCTAGGTACGCTATGGTGTATAATACCTTAACCGTTTCCACAGTCTTTTGTAACCAGAGGTAGGTTCACGGTGTACTACGGCTATTCCATAGCTTACTAACCCTAGGTATAGTTACGGTGTATACTGCTATAAGCACGTCCACAGCTTTTATGACCAAAGGTAGTTTCACGATGTACTACAACTTATCCACGGTTTACTAACCCTAGGTACAACTACGGTGTACTTTTGCTAAGGTGTTTCCACAGCTTTGTAACCAGAGGTATTCCTACGGTGAACTATAACATTTCCACAGCTTTACGGTTCCTAGACCATATTCTAGGGTTTCTAGGTAGGTTACAATGTCAGTACTGACGGCTTTTCTGGAACTTCCACGGTTGTACTCCACCAGTGGTGTTTCCATCGCTATACCCAGTACTTTAGCTGAATTACAGTAACAAACATTAATTCGTACGATAACACAGATAAAAAACTACCGTATCTAGAGGTGATCAGTTTCTAAACCTAAGTAGTAGTCATGCGAAGGACTGAAAAGGGTGATCCGTAAACTAAGTCTAGATGCATGATAAGTTCAGACATAGCAGAGTTTAAAAATTTTTTATTATAAATTTTAATATAAAGATTAATTTAACATCATCCCTATATCTAATTATCTACATTTCAACAACCGCAATAGTACACTACTCAATAATCATGGCAATACAGATAACATGCATCATACAATCAGGCAGAAATAATTCGGACATAGTATAAGTATGAAAGGATAGATATCACCAGAAATTTAAGCAGATTAATATTGAAGAAAGTGTAGTCTTGCACCAAGTATGCCTTTACACAGTGATTACAACACCTAGCTCTCTCTCTACCTCCAACTAACTAACTATCTATATCTCTCTAGAGAGAGAAATCTCCAGAGAGAGAAACCAAAACTACAACTAAATAAATTGCAAAAATGTAAAGATATGAAGTGTGTGAAGTGTAGATGAAAATTGGAGTGTGAATTGTGTATAAAATGAGAGGTGAAGCCCTATATATATAGGAAAAGCTTAACCGTATTCTTCAACCGTATATGGACCCTCAAATGCTCAACCGTATTGCCCACCCGTATAAAAATGTCATTTTTATTGCCTGAATGCTCGATATGGGTGGTTTTGACCGTATACGGCTGAACTGGAACAAATATGGGTGAACACCAACCGTATACGGCTGGTTTTCATCCATATACGGCTGAACACAACTGTATACGTAGGCTGTATATGGCTTCTGTCCAGCCGTATATGGCTGAAACCAACCGTATATGGTCTGGTTCAACCGTATTTCGGTTTTTTGGTTCTTTGTTTCTTTGTTTAAGCGCAACTTCTTCCTCGGTTATCCGTTTTGAGTGATTCTTGCACTCACGCCATCGTAATTTATTAACGAACAAAAGGACACCAATTAAAGGTCGTAACTCAGAGTATAGGTCACAGTTCATTTAAAAAGAGTTAACGAGAGAGCCGTAGAGCACTTTTACTCGGTTTTTTCATGTTTTTCGTGCCGTTTTTAGTGATTTCATAAATATTGCTTCCGTTTTGACTAACTTAACAAAATTTCATAAATAATGTTGTTTAGAGCGCGTTTTTGTTAACTTTGGGCTTAAAATGAGGGAGATAACGTACGTTAAAATTTGACTTTTTGCGTGTTATCAGGGACACTAAGGATTTCCTTTGTATAACTGATTTTCATTAGTCATTCTTATGAAATCCTCTTTTGAAATATGTAATTATTAACTATTTATTTCTTACAAATACTATTCCTAGAGCTCCGATGAGTTGTAGCAATTTTTAACAAATGTTTACTTAAATGGCATCTTAATATACTGTTCAGCAATAAACATATGCTCTGATATGCGTGATTGTCCAATGTTTCCGTCAGCACCCCCGATAATACTAATGCTTCTGCTAACCACGATTAATAAATTTGGGGGTGCGACATACTCCATGTGTTTTCAAAAGATAGAAGTCAAAATAGCTATCTTCCTCCCTTAACGTTATCCGTTTCCGTTATCATTAAAAAGTATATCTAAATAAATTTTTCTTAAGTTTGAGGGTCCTAAGATAAGCAGAACCCTTAAACCCAAAATTCCTACTTATCCATACATTTTAACCCTCACCAAACATTACAACCCATTTGAATGTCCTGGGATAATTAGTAACGTTCCCGGCTAAGTGGTGGAGATATGATCTTTGGGCAAGCCTATGATGACCAATGTTGCGCGACTAGTATTTGAGCATTTTTTCATTTGGCTTAGGATAATAGGAAACCCGATACACTTTGAGTGAATTAGTTACCACCGGTGAGATCGTCCAATCACGTATATTTTAAAATTGTCATAATTGAAAGTTTTCCTAAGTGAATCGTCTGAAAATCATTTGGACACTACATGTAAACATCTCTTCTTTATTTGGTAGGAGAAATACTTGTTTTCAATCTGTATAACTTCTTCTTTGAGGGACAGATCAAAATCTAAACAGAAAGTCTTAGCTGATAAGATTGTGAGTTTGCTTGAGGAAAAGCAAAAGTCTAAGTGTGGGATATTTGATGACACGCAAAAAGTTAAGTTTCTACGTGCATTATTCTCACCTTTTTAGCCTAATTTATGATGAAAATATCCAAAATGAAATATTTATTACTAAAATTCATCACTTGGGTTAAAATATAGGTAACATTTGAAAAATCAACTAAAAATGGTTGAAAAACACGATAAATCAAACAAAAACGATCATAAGCATTCTCCTTCACTCGTGTCAATGCTTTTTGAGCTACACTTAGAATTATGACCTCTAACTTATGTTATTTTCTTTTTTAGGAACATATGAAACCGTGAGCGCAAGAATCACTAAAAAGGGATAAACGATGAAGAAGTTACGCAAAAACGAAGAAATGAAGAACCGAGAAATGGAATACTGCTGAACCGAACCGTATATGACTGGTCTGGACAGTATACTAATGGACCTAGACCGCATACAGCCTGCACAGACCGTATACGGCCTAGCCCATCTGTATACGGCCATATTCACCCGTATACGATTGGTGTTCACCTGTATTTGCTCCAGTTCAGTAGTAGTCGGCCAAAACCACTCGTATCGTGCATTTAGACATATAAAATTGGATTTTTATATGGCTGTGCAATACATTTGAGCATTTGAAGGTTAAGATATGGATGAGAAGCTTCGAGCTTAATTGTAACGAAGGTGCTCTGAGACTGCGGTTCACAAGATTTGTTTTTACGCTTCGTCAGGTATTATTATTATCTCTCTTGTTATTTTTAAATATGTTATGCTACTGCCATGCTTATTTAGGAATGCTTGTTAGATTAATTGTCATGCTAAGCTAAACAAATATGTGTTTGCTATGATAGTTGTCACACCCCCAATTTTGTGATTTGTGGAAGTGACTATTTTGGAGCGTGACTAATCAAATATCAAAACACCAAAGTACAAGCAAACGACTCTAAATGAGACGTTTTAGAAAATACATTACAGTACAGTACATTACAAAAGTCGTACAAAGTTTTACGTCATAAGTATACATCATTAGCGAGTTCGCAAAATGATTCTGAAGATCTTAAATACATAATCAAAGTACAAAAGATAATGCCAATAAAGTCTTCATAAATGTTTATGCATGCGACTTGTACTAGCTTAGCATACCCTGCGGGCCATCCTACTGTTGCTGAGTACCTGAGAATGCATCACTAAAAGCGTCAACCAAAAGGTTGGTGAATCTCATAGGTTTGTAATAAACAGTAATAAAAAGATTAATGTAAATCAATAAGTAAGTTATTTCACAAATAATTGTACAATTGTAGTAAGGTCGGTCTATCTTGCCATGAGCCATCATAGTCGAAGCTTAACATGTCGGTAACGTACAATCAAGTACAAGTAAATTGCCCCCGTGAGTGCTAATCCAAAAACACTCATATAAAATGAGTAAGAAACGCCCATTTATACAGTACGATTCGTGGTGGTGCTGCCACCTCGGGCGGGGATTGTCAGTCCCATATGGATCCATATACTAAAACTTGCGCTTATCGTATAATTATCAACTATGATTCAGCGGACTTCATTGGATTAAAAGGAAACTCATTCAATTCAGTATATCAGTAAATCTATAGGTCTGTAAGCCGGTAAGTAAATAAGTCGGTTAAGTAATAAAGCATAAGTCTGTCATATAGTAAATCAGTAAAATAGTAAGTCACTAAGTTCGAAAATAGTAAAGCCTGTAAATAAGTCAGTAAGTTCAAAAATAGTAAAGCCTGTAAATAAGTCAGTAAGTTTTTAAGGTAATCAATCAGTAAAGTATAAATCTATAAAGTAAGCTAGGAATGTCAGTACGTTTGCAAAGTAGTAAAACAATAAGGTACAAGTTTATCAAATAGTAAGTCGGTAAAGTAACAAGTAGGTAAAGCAATACATTTGTACATGTATTCAAATAAATCAAGTAATGCATCTTCCCCAAAGAAAAAACAGTAAAATGGGGCCGTGAGACTCACCTTTGAGTGCTAGCATTCCTAAACGCGCGTGTGATCCAAATAGTAACCTCCTAGTGTCCTAAATACACGAGGTTATATAAGTAAGTGGACGTTTAAATAAACTATCCGTATTAGTTGTCACACCCCGCCTCGGCGGAAGGTTGCGAGATGCGACTATCATGAGATCACAACACAAGAATTACAATGAACGACCACTACATGAGTCGTTTTACACAATCTTCATAAAGTTTTAAATTGTCTTACAGCCTTAGAACATTTGTCTTAAAAAGTTTACAAGCAATTCCCATAAGTTACAAAATAGTTAGGGGTTTAAGAATTTAAGATCAAAAGCAATGTTCGTCCATGCACATGTAGTTCCTAACTTCAAAAAGGGGTATGTCATCTTCACAACTAGCAAGCATCTTAATTACCTGAGAATAACATGTAAAAATGGGTCAACATAAAGTTGGTGAGCTCATAGGTTTTAGTAGTTGCAAAACATTACCGGGGATCACGAGATTTCAAGTTGTATTGCCATTCAACAATATAGTAAAAATTGTATTACTATTGCCATAAGCTCATGAATTGAAACTTTCACATTTAGTGCCTCGCAAGTGTCCTATCCAAACACTAGTAGTTCTCAAATGACAATGCACCCGTTTGACTTATAGTCATGTTGGCGCTACCAATCCGGATGGGGGCGTCAACCCAAATAGATCTATTCATGACATTCACGTTTAAGTCCTTAACTAACAATTCATGATAAAGGCCTACATAATGGATAGTGTTAACTTATGCAATACGTAACAGTTTAGTTTGTGTCCACAAAGAAAAGAACATGTATTCTCACCCCAAAAACATATCAAAGCATTTAAAAAGGAGTAGGGGCCATGAGACTCACCTTAGTGAGAGAGCGGAAATTAACAAGTATTGGTTTGGGTCTCGGTGGGATTAACGCGTCCTAGATCACATAAAAACGCTTAAGTTTAGTTATATAGCATATACATATTAGTTCTAATTTTTGTAAAGTTTCATCACCCATAGTTTTAGTTTAAGTGTCACGTTTTATTCAACCATTGTTGGGTACATTTACACATTTTTAAGTGATCTTTAGTAAGAATCCAACAAAATTCCAGAAAGTTCGCAGACCAGACCATAAACCGGCTTACAGAAACAAATGCGTGCATTTCTGGAAAAAGTGTAAAACATGAAAGTTGTAGATCTTTTCAATACGCAAATTTCAAAAAAAAATGCATCGTCTAAATCTTAGTATATGATTTTATAAGATTTTTCTAGTAAGCTGTAGATTTTCAGGCAGATTATGCATCTTCACTTATACTTTATATAAAACGATTTTCAAGCTTATATTTGGACATTAGCATGTTAGATGAGTTATAAATCATTGAAATCAGAAGCATGCAATAAGAATAATGAAAAGGTTTAAGTGATTTTCATAAAACGAGGCATGGTAAATCCGGACAGATTTGCATGGGTATGTGTGGGTTAGAATTTCAAGTCATAGACCACCATCCTAACTCATAGGTACTAATCATTTCTTTAGCGCTTCAATCCACATGCATTTGCCATCATTTTTCCACAGATTTTGAGTATCTTACAAGCATGAAATCCTTGAAGGATTTGTAGATAAGTAATAAGTAAATTTTTACATCTTTAAGCTTGATATCGGTTTGATCATTGATTATCACTTCTTTTTAACACATGAACATGTGCAAGTGAAAATCTACAAACATCAAGTTACTTTGTAGGCTTAGCCATACTTTTTTAACATTTCAAATTAAAAGAAAATGAAGATGAAGATGAGAAAGAGAGATGTATGTAGGCTTTTGTCACACCCCGCTAAAGCGGAAACACGAGATGTAACAGTACCGGGTAACAATGCATAAGATATAGAAGCAACACCATACATAATTTGTAGAAAGTATTACAAGTTATTACAATTTCAACCCATAGTTTCAAAAGAGATTACACCAAGTTCATAAAGGTTTCCAAAAGATAGTCATAATTCAAAGTGAAGCAAACGCATATGAGTATGCATCCATGCAAAAGTACTCCTAGAATGCACCTTACTGTCGTTCGCCTGAAAAGCATGATAAAACAAAAGGGTCAACTATGGTCATAGTTGGTGAGTTCACAGGTTTAATGTCACAATCAATTGAACGAAAAGTTTTGCTCCTAAGAGACATAAATAAAATGATTGGTTGTAATAGTTGTGAATATGAAAGGTAATATACAAGAGTGTTAATGCAATTGAGGCCACTACTTAACCGATTCAACCGACACATGCCCCAAGCTCCATGTTCTATCGCTAACATGAGTAAGGTGATACTATGCACTCACGACCAATGTGAGTGAGGAGTGGTTTCCCCCTAAATAGCGCTATCCATAAATATCAACGGCTCGTCTGGCTCTCGGACAAGTTAATAAGTAGTGTAAACTGTATTTCCGGGGACTTTAGCACGATAGTACTCAAGCATAACAATAGTATATACCAATTCGCATAAATAGTATAACAAAAGTTCAACAAGTTCATAAAGAGTACAACCAATTTAGTTAAAGTTCGAGATCATGCTTTTCACCCCAAAATAATAAACAAGTAAAAAGGGGCTGTGAATACTCACAATTGAGCGTAAGAGTAAACGATGAATGTAGCGCGCGTGCTTGTCGGGTATGACTCCTATCCAAGACCTATGAACATGAGGTTTCTAATTAGTTTCTTGGTAATTTAGGTTTGATAGGATTGCTTAGCTAAATATTTAGATTACAAAGTGCCAAAATGGTTTGTTAATGTCCAATAATCGCGTTGAGTATAATAATGAATATACAAGTATATAATGTCTCACAATTGTTTATGTCCAAATTTCATAGTGTTTTGAGTGTTGGAACTTTGGTTCCTCCCAAATTATGATTAACAACACACAAATTGATAAATACATCATAAGACACCCGAATCCCTTTTGGTTATCATTCATTCCCAAAAATAGTAAATTTCCCGTTTTCAAAATCGGGACCGATTATTGTTGACTCAGTCAAACCTTCTCGGTTTTACCCGAGACTTTTACTCAATCCTTAAACATATTTATGGGTCAAAAAGAGTTAGTCTTTCCTTAAGTAACAAGTCCGCAAGTGTCGGTTTTTAACTTTTACCAAAATCAGTCCATATTCTTATTTCCAGAAAATTACCTCAGTTGGTTTAATTTATTAAAAATACTTATGGTCCGAAATAAAATAAGGCAAAAATCACAGATCATCTTCAATATATTTTCTATCTACTGTAATTTTTCCAAGGATTTTAGTGAAGTCCAAGTATTTATTATTTTTACTTTTACCATCTGAGGTCAGATCTGAACACATGCATGCAATTATTATTTTTGTAAAAAATGTACAAGGAATCAATAAAAGTGATCTCCTTGAAAGTTGTAGCCAATGAAATTTGTAAACTTTTAGAGTTGGTTTCAAGTCATTTGGAGTTGT
Organism: Pseudognaphalium luteoalbum; assembly: GCA_963422505.1. Lineage (NCBI taxonomy): Eukaryota > Viridiplantae > Streptophyta > Magnoliopsida > Asterales > Asteraceae > Pseudognaphalium > Pseudognaphalium luteoalbum. Next base: position 49,684,094 of record OY730194.1, read on the forward strand.
AATGCTCCAGTTATGATTAAAACATTGAGAGGAAAGTTTCTGTCTTAATCTAACAGATTATACATCTCTATTCACAAAAATTATAAAAAATATCAAATGAACTCATAAAAACATGAGGCTTATGTGGTTGGAAAGTTAACTTCCAGAACTTGATTCTAGACCATAAAAACATCCATTTTCATTCAAAATCGTTGAAGTGGAAGAAGCCTTCTGGACAGAAAGTTGTAAACTCATGTTTGAGTGTTTCATTCAAAATAATGAACACCAAACATGAAATAAGGAAGATTATCATCTTTTGATCTTTAAATCCATGTTCTAACACATGCATGGTGTTGAAATACATCCGTGATATATTAGAGATGATTATTAACATAAAAATTTAAGATTTAACATATAGATGAACAAGATTTCAACAATATCACAACAATAATCGATTTTCACTTGATTTTTGGTTTGATCATGGATTACTCTTTCTATTAACACATAAAGATGTGAAAAGAGATAATCTACAAACATCAAGCTTTGCATGAGGATTTTAGCCATGGAAAAGGCTTAAAATCCGAATTTTATGAAGGAAAATGCAAAAAAATGAAAGATATATAGGTGTAGATGATTTGATTTACCTTTAAGTGTTTCTTTGGTAAAAGTACACCTTCAATTTCTTAGATTAAACCTTGAAGAAGGCTGGAATTTTAGAGAGAGAATTGAGAGGGTTAGTGTGTGTTTTTAAGAGAGAAAAGAGAGAAGTGTGTGTGTGTGTGTGTTGGGAAAAATGAAAAGAGTAATGAAAGAGTAGGTGAATTAAATGGAAAATTTGAAATGAAAGAGGAGGGGGGGGGGGGGCTGCCGTACAAACAAGGGGGGGGGGATTTAATCAATTTTTTTTTTTTTGTTAATTATTATGTATAATATGTAGATTAATATTGTGTATTAATTTGATCTAAATTTAATATATTATAAGGTTTATTTTGTGATGTTTTGGTGATTAATATTTGAGTTATAAGATTTTATTTTCTAAGTTCTTGATATGGATTTTAATCATTGAATTTGTCTAAGTTTGATGTTCATGAGTTATTTATCCGATTAAGTTCACGTTGTCGAGTCACGGGAATTTCGGTTTGCGATTCGACAAAGATTTTGTTGAAGCATAAGGAGATAAGTTTTTCATTGTTTAATTTGGCACTTCATAGCCTAAATTAATATGTCTAAAGTAATTTAAGGTTCACTAAGCAATCTCTAAGTCATTCTATGGCTTTAGTAGACCTAAGAAGTCATAACCTTAAGTTTCACTAGGATAGAAGGAATGCTGTAAATTTAAGATTCGAGTGTGGTAATGACCTGAGATTTTGACGGATGTCACAACTTTGCCTTACATAAGTTTATAACAAAAATGAAATACGCATTGCATGTATACATATATGATTGTAGGCATAGCCATACATAAGATCATAACAAAAATGAAATATAAAGTGCATATATACATATGTAGATTTGTAGGCATAGCCTTACATAAAATCTTACATATGTATATAGTAAGATATAAGATGTATATATATAGATATAGATATATTTTTATAAGTCTTGTATTATTCATCCATGGGTGATGATTAGTGTGAAAAATGAAGACATAGAGTAGAGAAATTCGTGTATCATCTTACCAACACAAAGGGTGATGAAAGTAGGTTGTTTTGGGTGGATTAAAGGGTTGTTTGAGTGGTGATTTGTGGTGGTTTAGGGTGGTTGTTTATGGCAGATTTTTGGAGAGAAAATGGGAGGAAGATGGTGTGAGGAAGAGAGAAATGGGTGGGTGTGTGTGAAAAGTGAGAAAAGGGGGAGTGAGGGTGGCTTAAATAGGAAAAGAGAGAGGAGAGGGGGGGGAATGGGAAGGGTTTTTGATTTTTAATTGGTGGAGAAAGGAGGTGTATTAAAGGATGGGAGGTGATTAGTTGGTGATTAAATGTTTTAATTAATTAAATTAGTTTTATTTAATTAATTTATAATTAAAAATAAGATTTTTATTTATAATTTAATTAAGTTTTTAAATAATTCAAATATAAGTATTTATTTAATTATTATGTTGTATTTCATGCAAAGGTGGTGATTTGTTACTTTCATGCAAGTAAGTGTCACCAAATTCACCTCTTGAACCATATATATATATATATCTTAGATTAGTGTCTACTAAATAAATTAATAAACATAGACGTAAGCACTTTGTCACATTATGTATATTCATAAATAAGCGTTTGCTTAATGTCGGGTTGTAATGATAGGGCGCCTAATTTCAACGATATTTAATTATAGGCGTTAATTTACCAATCTTATAGTTTAACTGAATAAAATAAAAATAAAAAAAAAATTCTCCAAGTTTATTACCTGAGCGGAGTTGAATCATAAATTTTTGCCAGTTGTCACATTAGTGTTCACTCGATTAGTTATGTCCAAAGTATTCATTAACTGTATAAGTTCAAAGTTTGTAAATCGGGTACGGCCCGTTGGTGACAATTTGAAATTATATTCCAAAGTATAATTTGGTTTGTTTTCTTAAAAGCATTCATCGTATGCTTGAGTATCTAATTGTATATAAATATTCGTGTTAGTATAAGTTCGCTACTTGTGTAAAAATGGGTTATTTGTTTAGTCATTTTAGCGATACTATACATCTAGTTGGAACAAAAGTGGAACGGCCGGGTTACATTGTGAAACAGTCGGTTTGGCCTGTGTTAGGGTCCTACCCGTCCGGGTAAGGGTAACCTACCCGTCCGGGTTGGTTGATCCACCCGATCAGGTCACTCAATTCATAGGTCTGTTTCGAGCAGGTACTTCGCAAAAACCAGTTTTAATCCAAATTTCAAGCATAGTAATCGTTTGTATCACTAATATGTGCTAGTAAATACATTATAAACTCGAAATAAAAAGGAAACTATGGTAGCTCACGAATTCGAAATGATGGCCCGATGATGATGATGAACCGCGAGGATGGTGATGGAGAAGATAATGATGAGGTGCTGCTGTTGCTGCTTGTTCTTGTTGTTGATGATGTCCAAGGATGATGATGATCGAGGGAGAGAGCAGAGAGCAGAGGGATAGATAGATAGATATGTGTGTGTGTATGTTTTGATTCAATTATTGGGGTCGGTTGGTTATAGCCGGCTCCAATAATTGAAGCTAGTGGGTATTTTTACTCTGTGTTCGTGTACTCGATCGTTAAGTAGTAAAACATTTTTAAATGACAAATTTCTAAATATGAAATCGTATACGTTTTTAATCGAAGTATTTTATAAAAATACTTTTAGTGACATATAAAATTATATCTTTGTTTCACTTTGGTTTGACGGATAGTTTTCAGTGTACAAAATATGTTTAAATTTGACATCAAGTAAATAATTATTATTCTCGTTAATAATACATTATTTAAAAATGTTTTTCACCAACGTCCGTATTTAAGGTTATGTGTTCTTTCAGATTTGTTTGTATGTGATTATTAAATAATCATTGTGTTATATATATATAAAATACATATATAATATCTGAATACTTTCGCATTAGTATGTATCAATTACGGATGATTAAAGTTTAAATTAGGAGCTAATTTAGCCCCTTTTTGACCGGGTGTCACAATAGTCGTTAGGCTAGGTTAGTTATTCTTTAATCATGTGGTTACTCTTTCGGTATGCTATTATAACATATTTGAAATTATGAATCGAATCTCAAATGTTTATCTTTACAACTTATGTTATGGTTTGTAACCTACTACTAGAGTTGGCCAATTGCTAGTGGTATGCCCACTTATTATCCTGTGTGTGTTACAACCCGTACTTAAGCGTATAAATTACCTTAAATTTGCTTATAATTACTTGTATTTAGTGTCACACCCCGCTAAAGCGGAAACACGAGATGTAACAGCACAATGGTTTCACAATAAAAGGTACACCTAGTGCACCGATTACATAATACTAGAACTAGTTCATACAATACGCTTACAGGGTTTATAATCCCAAATTACAAAGCAAGTCTTCCGAAAACATTCTAAAAGATCAAATGAAAAATACATAACATAAGTCCACAGATAAACAAGAGATCACAGCTCCACCCCTTACTTAATGGTCCTTTCCTGAAAATCATGTAAAAAGAGTGTCAACTATAATAAATAGTTGGTGAGTTCACAGGTTTTAATTGTAAAAAAAATAATTTTTAATCATCAAACCAAGTTCGGTTATAAACCATTTTGTTTCAAGAGATTTTTTTTACGCAATAAGAACCAATCAAGATCAAAGTGTAATGTATGAGTCCACAACCAAACTTACTGGCCCGAGTCAACGCCCCAAAGATATGCCTATCGCGACTTATAGAGTTGGTGGTATGCACTCACGAGGCCGCGTGAGTGGGATGTTATGGATGCCTATCCATAACATCCATCGGCTCATAATTGAGTTAATGGGTTGTGTAAGTGAACATGGGGACTTAAGATGTGATAGAGTCACAAGCATATAACGAAAGTACAAGCATATAAATAATGAACGTACATACAAGATAAATATTGCAATTTAAAGAAAAACATGCTTTTCACCCCAAAATAGTTAGTAAAGTTGTAGAAAAAGAAGCTGTGAATACTCAAAGTTAGATGCGCTTGATTCGGGTCGGTTGTAATTCTTTGAGCTAAACAATACGACTCCTATCCACGACCTATGAACACGAAGGTTCTAATTAGGTTCTTGTCTAAATTGTTCTGTATGGATTGCTTGCTAAATATTAGATTACAAAGTACCAATCGAGAATTAATTGTTTAAAGTTTGTTAATCGACTAAAAATCTTGCTAGAGCGCAATATGAATACCCGAGTATACGATGTCTAAAAATTGCCAATTTTTTATACAAGTCATATTATGTGACACAAGTGTTCTGTAAAATTTTGGGAATTGTATATTATTTATAATTAATTTAAGTCTTATTAATGAAAGAAAACAAGGAAAAATAGCAAACGATATTGAAAAATTATGAAACTTTTACAGTATCACTTTTTAATCATTATATAGCCTGTGTAAAATATTTAGACCTTTTTGAGCTCTGAAACTACGGTTCCCAACATGATATGATTATTCACACACAAAACAAGAAATATATCATGCAACACCCAAAATAAGTTTAAATTTGGAAATTTGTGTCCATTTATTGGGATATTCATTTAGTAAAAATTTCAGTTTAATTTGAGTCTCTTAAATAATTTATTTGAAATTAATTCCCTTTTTAAACTTTATTATCACAAATTCTATGAAAAATACTTCCATCTAGTTAAAAATTCCCACTTTAATTCTGGAACTCCTTCACACATACTAGTCACTGTAAAAATTATCAACCATATTTTTATCATGGTCCTTGGTCCGTTTTTACAATTTTTGAATCACAAGAAACACAAAATACTCATTTTCATAAAGAATCCAACATGAAGTAAGTTCTTGGATCTTTAAACCATGCATGCACATAAACATAAAATACCATATTTTTACACTACTGATATATATATATATATATATATATATATATATATATATATATATATATATATATATATAAATATTGTGGAACTAAAAATATTTTTGCTTTGATTTATTGAGTCTCTTAGAACCCTTGAACAAGCCTCACTAGTTAGGTGGTTGCAGAAAGTTTTCTGCTGGCGCACCCTATTTGAGTAGGCTGTTTGGAGGTCGAAATCTCAATGGATTTGAGTGAGACCACTTGGATTTGAAAGTCAAGACATAGAACTAAATTCAGAAAAAGAATCATAATTTTTGGTTAATTATTTCATGAGATACGGCTGTTTTGATTTGGATCAATGAATCTGATCAGAAAAACATGCACCCTCATGTTGTGGTTTTGTTCTTTAAGAGGAACATCAACAATAAATAAAAGAAACTTTTGGTCTTTTGACCTTTTTAATCCATGTTCTAAGACATGCATGGTGTTGAAGTACATCCATGATGTGCTAGAGATGATTACATCACAAGAGCAAGTATTTAAAGATGAGTATGAACAATCTTTCAAGTAAATCGTATTTCACACACTTGATTTTCGGTTTGATCATGGATTATCACCTTCTTTTAACACATAAACATGTGAGGGTGATGATCTACAAACATCAAGCTTTATATGGGGATTTTTAGCCATGGGGAGGGCTAAAATCCAAATTTTTGAAGGAAAACACAAGAAGAAATGTTAGATAATCAAGATTAAATGTTGTAGTTTACCTTTCTTGTTAATATTTGGTGATTAACACCTTTGGATTCTTGGATTTGGTTAGAAAGTTTGTTGGAATTTTAGAGAGAGGTTGAAGAATGTGTGTGCGTGTGTTTTTAGAGAGAGAATGGAGAAGAGTGTAAGCAGTGGCGTAGCTAGAAATTTCAATTTGGGTGGGCCAGAATAACGCAACTACTAGTAATTCTTGAAAAAAAATGATTAAATACAGAAAAAACTTACAAAAATATGCAGCTAGATTGTTTTAGCATCATAAGACGCTTTTCTACATCCTCAAATTTATCTGAAATATAATCTAAGCTAAAAGTATTGGTAATTTGTTTCTTAATCCAACGAACTAGATCATCATAAAGAAAGTCATAGCCTATTCTGTTACGCAATAATAACATCCTACAATCATCGAAAGTAATAAATAAAGGTAATTTATCCGTTCGAACCAAATTAGAAGATATAAAAACTAAAACTTCCGAAGGAACAATAAATTATTATTTAATGTGGTGAAAGAAAAAATGAAGTTAAACTAATACTAAATTAACAAGTAAATTTGATGAATTAAATGTAAATTATAAACTGGTTAATACCTATCAGGCTTAAGCGATTGCAAATTAGGATCGGAAAGTTTCGTGGGGTATATATCTTTTGTTCGTGTGGTATCTATCTCTGATTCAATAATAAAGATTATTAATTGTTAATTTAGTACTAACAATTATATGGGACAATCTGTTTTGTATCTTTGAATTTTAAAGAGGACCAATACTATTTAAAACTTAACATTTATGGTGGGCCTCTTTGTGCTATATTAGTAATACTATCAGTAAAATTTATACATTTACTACTAAAACTCAAAATTTCTTGGTGGGCCTAGGCCCTTCTTGGGTCTAAGGTGGCTGCGCCACTGAGTGTAAGTGTGGTTTTGGGGAAAATAAGAGAAATGATGTAGTGTATAGGAAACTTAAATAATTTGAAATGAAGAGGGAGGGGGGGGGGGGGGGAGGGGGGTTTAGAGGGGGGGATGATTTTTTTTTTTTGTTAAATATTATGTATTAATGTTGTATATTATTTTGTATTTAAAGTGTTTTAATATTTGTAGGATATAAGATTTATTTTGTGATGTTTTGGTGATTAATAAATGAGTTATAAGATTTTATTTTTCTAAGTTCTTGAATTAAATTAATAGACATAAAATTTTAAAGTTTAGATGTTATCGAATTATTTATTTGATCAAATTTGACGTTGTCGATTTACGGAAATTTCAGTTTTGCAATTCGATAAGGATTTTCTGAAGACATGAAAATATAAATTTTATTTGTTTTTATTTGGCACTTAGTAACCTAATTTAGCATGTCCAAAAGAACTTATGGTTCTAAGCAATCTCTAAGTTGTTCTACGGTTTAGTAGACCTAAGGAGTCGTAACAGTAATTTCTACTAGAACATATGGAACTCCGTAATGATATCTTAGGATTCAAGTGCGGTAATGACCTAAGATTTTTGACGGTTGTCACAGTCTCCGCCAGTTAAAAGAATTTCGTCCCGAAATTCCGCTGGTGATATAGTCAGGAATCAATTGGTGAATAGATGAGGGTACTTTCTTATTATGAAATCCTCTCGTTCCCATGTGTACTCAGGCCTACACTTAGAATTTCAGCGAACCTTAAATAAGGAAATCTTATCACGTCTCAACTGCTTAGTACCTTTAGCTAGGATTTTGTGGGTTCCTCAGTAAAATGAAATCGAGCATTGATTCGAATCCCTTCTAAGGGCAAGGTCTGAGTGTTGTCGACTAGACACTTCTTAAGGTTTTAGACATGAATTACTTCATGAATGCCACTCAATTCTTTAGGAGTTCAAGTTTGTAAGCGAATGACCTATTCTATTCAAGATTTTGTATGGTCCAATATAGCGTGGGCTTAGCTTGCCTTTCTCTCCAATGCGTACAAGTTCTTTCCTAAGTGATACTCTCAGGAGCACTTTATCACCCGTTCAGAATTTAAGGGTCTTTCAGCGATTTTCCAGCGTAGCATTTATGTCTACGTTGGGTTGCCTTGAGTCGTTCCCTTATGGTTGTGAATTTGTCCATAGTTTCCTAAATGATGTATGGCCTTGTCAAGTGCTTCTCACCGACTTTGTGCCAACACAACGGTGATTGGCATTTGTCCATACAAGGCCTAAAATGATTCACACTTGATGCTAATGTGGTAACTGTTGTCGTAGGAGACTTCTATCCGTGTTAAGTGTACATCCTAACCTCCTCCGAAGTATAGTACACAGTATTATAGCGTACGTTCTAAGGTTTGAATTGTTCGCTCCCATTGCTCTTGTGATGTACTCAGGCTTAGTTGGGTATCCAATGCCTTCTGCATTGATAGCTAAAACGTGATGTAAACTGACAGTCTATGTCAGAGGTAATTGAAATGGGCACTCTATGAGGTGACATGATTTATACAATATAGATTTGAGCAAGTCTCTTCATTTTGTAATCCTCTCGAATAGGTGGAAAGTGTGCACATTTTTTCCCAAGTTAGTTGACAATATCCAAGGTGGAGTCGTGACCTTTAGAGTTTCTAGGTGACTTAGTGACGAAGTCCATTGTTATCTGTTCCCATTTACATTTGGGTATTCTGGGTTGTTGTAATGATCCTGACAGTTTTTGGTACTTAATTTCGCAGTCATAGTCATTAAGTAATTCAGTCCTTCAGCGTTGTCTCACGTTTAGGTCTTTCTGGTTGAAGAGGTGTTGGAGAATTTTGTGGTCACTGACAGTAGTGCACTTGGTACCGTATAGGTAATTTCTCCATGTCTTCAGTGCAAATACCATCGCTCCTAGTTCCTAGTCATGCAAAGTATAGCTCTTATCGTGGATTATCAGTTTTCGAGAGGCATAAGCGATGACTTTTCCTGCTACATCAACACGCAACCAAGTCCTTGGTGTGAGGCATCGCAGTATTCTACGAAATCGTTGTTGCTTTTGGGTAAGGACAAGATCGGTGCACTGTGGAGTTTTAGTTTCGACAATTGGAAAGCTGGCTCATGTTTGTCGGTCCAATCGTATTTCTTCTCTTTTCGAGTCATTGAGGTTAAAGGTTAGGCTATTTAGAGAAATTCTCAATGAATTTCCGATAATATCAATCGAAACCTAAGAATTGTCAGTTGGAGTGGTGAGCATTTTCCAGCGCTTGATGGTCTCAATCTTGGCTTTTATCAACATGTATCCCTTGACTGTCAAAGACATGCCTAAGGAACTATACTATTTGCATCCAGAACTCACACTTAGAGAACTTTGCGTATATCTCCTCGTGTCTGAGTAATTCCAAGATAGTTTTCATGTGATGGCCATGTTCGGTTTAGTTGTGAGAGTAGATTTGGACGTCGTTGGTGAACACTATAATGAACTCGTCTAAATACGGCTTCCATGCCCGATTCTTAAGGTCCATGAATAATGTCGGTACGTTGGTTAATCCGAATGGAATCATTTGGAATTTGTAATACCCACAACGAGTTTTTAATATAACATGAGATAGGCACGTCCTCCTACTTCTTATTTAATCTAGATTCAGGTCGTGAGGGTAGTAGCGTGCTTCAAGCATACCCTTGTATCGCAGGGGCGTAGGGTGGCTTAAGATGTCCTCTGTTGATTGTTTGCACATACGTTTGCTCCATGTCTTAGCCTTTCGTGTAATGTTTGTAGCTATTTCCTTCCAGTAGTGAATCCTATCCACGATTCGTTCAGCAGTAGTCCCTTTTTAAAATCCTTAACTGTTATTCAACATAGATCCTGCACTTAAGCTTAAGCTCCCAATTTTGGCCATCTAATTCTTTGGCCTGGTGTCGCACTCTCTTGTATTCTAAAATGTCGATCATTCCAAAATTTTGATTCCCGTTTTCCTCTATTACAATTTCTCCCATTGGGGATATCTCTTTATCGAGATATGTGTACTCAATTTGATCCTCACATATAAGGTCGTCGCCCGTAGTCGTCCATAGTGGAGCTTGCCATCCTTTTCGAGAGAGAATTCTGTAAGCGTTGTGGTTGACTAATTTCTATGGCAGACTTCTATACGACGACGGGTCCTAGTGGGTGGAGTATCAGTAATAGTAGTATGAATAGCGTAAGGTTTAGCTCGAGGTGGTCTTTCAGTCCTTCCAATTGTGTATAACACATGCGATTAATAAGTCTACGATAAGTGGGGGAGGAAATTCGTGAAGTATGGGAAATATACGTAACGCACATAGGTGATGAATTCTCGTGTGATTCTAGTTCCGTACGTGTTTCCGAATGGATTTGACTAAAGCGGGATGAAGAGGGTGAAGTAGGAGTCACTTGTCTGGGTAACAAATCCTTAGATGGATTCTTCTTAAGTAAGTCCCTTTTGATTATATCGTTGCCCGATGCGGTTGGGCGAACGGATGCCATGAAAATCTCTACAGTAGTAATATAATACATATTATATATATATATATGGATATATATAATATCTATATATATATACACACATAAAAACCTAGCACATAAGCATGTATAAGGGTTAGTCCCATTTCTATCATAAGTCTACGTCTGCTAAGGCATTCCCGTTCACTATGACTATTTCAGGTCTTGCATCGCTTTTCTTTTAATTGTACATAGTTGATCAGACTATGTTAAATTAAATTCAGCAATTGCTGAACCAGTCATACTTTGTAAGAAATACTACCCTAAAGGTTATAGTCTAGGTCACTATTGCAATCCTAGTTCCCTATAACCTTAGGCTCTGATACTAAATATGTCACACCCCGCTAAAGCGGAAACACGAGATGTAACATCACAATGGTTTCACAACAAAAGGTACACCTAGTGCACTGATTACATAATACTAGAACTAGTTCATAAAATACGCTTACAGGGTTTATAATCCCAAATTACAAACCAAGTCTTTCGAATACATTCTAAAAGATCAAATGAAAAATACATAACATAAGTCCACAGATAAACCAGAGATCACAGCTTCACCCCTTACTTAATGGTCGTTTCTGGAAAGCATGTAAAAAGAGTGTCAACTATAATAAATAGTTGGAGAGTTCACAGGTTTTAATTGTACAAAAAAATATTTTTAAATCATCAAACCAAGTTCGGTTATAAACCTTTTTGTTTCAAGAGATTTTTTTTACGCAATAAGAACCAATCAAGATCAAAGTGTAATGCTTGAGTCCACAACCAAACCTACTGGCCTGAGTCAATGCCCAAGAGATATGCCTATCGAGACATATAGAGTTGGTGGTATGCACTCACGAGACCGCGTGAGTGGGAGGTGGCCTCCTCCAGATAGTACTATCCATAACATCCATCAGCTCATAATTGAGTTAATGGGTTGTGTAAGTGAACATGGGGACTTAAGATGCGATAGAGTCACAAGCATATAACGAAAGTACAAGCATATAAATAATGAACGTACATACAAGATAAATATTGCAATTTAAGGAAAAACATGCTTCTCACCCCAAAATAGTTAGTAAAGTTGTAGAAAAAGGGGCTGTGAATACTCATAGTTAGATGCGATTGATTCGGGTCGGTTGTAATTCTTTGAGCTAAACAAGTATGACTCCTATCCACAACCTACGAACATGAAGGTTCTAATTAGGTTCTTGTCTAAATTGGTTTGTATGGATTGCTTGCTAAATATTAGATTACAAAGTGCCAATCGAGATTTAATTGTTTAAAGTTGGTTAATCAACTAAAAATCTTGCTAGAGCGCAATATGAATACCCGAGTATACGATGTCTAAAAATTGCCAAACTTTTTATACAAGTCATATTATGTGACACAAGTGGTCTGTATAATTTTGGGAATTTTAGGAATTGTATATTATTTATAATTAATATAAGTCTTATTAATGAAAGAAAATAAGGAAAAATAGCAAACGATATTGAAAGATTATGAAACTTTTACAGTATCAATTTTTAATCATTATATAGCCTGTGTAAAATATTTAGACCTTTTTGAGCTCTGGAACTAAGGTTCCCAACATGACATGATTATTCACACACAAAACAAGAAATGATAAATATATCATGCAACACCCAAAATAAGTTCAAATCTGGAAATTTGTGTCCATTTATTGGGATATTCATCCAATAAACATTTCAGATTAATTTGAGTCTCTTAACTAATTTATTTGAAATTAATTCCCTTTTTAACCTTTATTATCACAAATTCTATGAAAAATACTTCATCTAGTTAAAAATTCCCATTTTAATTCTGGAACTCCTTCACACATACTAGTCACTGTAAAAATTATCAACCATATTTTTATCATGGTCCTTGGTCCGTTTTTACAATTTTTGAATCACAAGAAACACAAAATACTCATTTTCATAAAGAATCCAGCATGAAGTAAGTTCTTGGATCTTTAAACCATGCATGCACATAAAAATTAAATACCATATTTTTACACTACTGATATATTATATATATATTGTGGAACTAAAAATATTTTTGCTTTGATTTATTGAGTCTCTTAGAACCCTTGAACAAGCCTCATTAGTTAGGTGGTTGCAGAAAGTTTTCTGCTGGCGCACCCTATTTGAGTAGGCTGTTTGGAGCTCGAAATCTCAATGGATTTGAGTGAGACCACTTGGATTTAAAAGCCAAGACATAGAACTAAATTCCAGAAAAAGAATCATAATTTTTCGTTAATTATTTCATGAGATACGGCTGTTTTGATTTGGATCAATGAATCTGATCAGAAAAACATGCACCCTCATGAATCTGATCAGTAAAACATAACTAACACGAGAAAACGTGTGAATCAAGCCTGACACCCGAACGAAACCCATATTATATTTTGGTAACTTATAATAGGTGTTTAAAAAATATTTAGTCAATCTAAATATCACTTACACATCAGAAATGAACGCAAAAAAAAAAATCAAACGATAAAAAGTTAACTAAAACACGTACGTATAACATTGAACCGACTAACGAACTCTCGCACCCCCAAATTCGGTAATTACAGGTTATCAGATAATTGCGGAAGCATTAGATCAAGTGGGAGGCTCCGACATTAACGTTAGACAATCATGCATATCAGAGCATATAACTATCACAGAACATACATATATATTAAGATGCCATAAATATTTGTTTACAAAAGCATACGATTCATCGAATCGCATAAATAGTAATGTAGTTTAAGTTATACAAAAGTGTATTTCGTAAATATGACTAAAAACATATTAGTTATATAAAAGAAATCCATTTACTCCAAAAAGATGGCATCCTAGTTCTTCGTGGGTCGCCTAACATCCAGATGCGTGCTTTCCTACATGCGTGCTAATTCCCTGAAAAACATAGTAAAAAAGTCAACATGGTTGTTGAGTGAATTCACAGGTTTTATAATTATAATTTGTTTGTAAATGGTTGACCTACAAGTCAAATAGTATTGTTTGTACCAAGTGCAGTTGTAAATAGGTGACCTAATAGTCAAATAGTGGTTGCATTGGAATATTGTTCGAATATATATTTAGGTGGGATGTCTCCCAAAATATATGTTTAAAAATATGTAGTTAGTCGTTCTCCAGATAGTTCCAATTTAGTGCTGGTCATTCTCCGACAAGTTCACTAGTTAGCACCGGTCGTTCTCCGGGGAGTTCACAAGTTAACGCCGGTCGTTCTCCGGCGAGTTCACAAATTAGCACCGGTCGTTCTCCGGTGAGTTCACAAGTTAGTATCGGTCGTTCTCCGACAAATTCCCAATTAGTACCGGTCATTCTATGGTAAGTTTACAAGTAGTTTTTCACAATTGTAGCAGTTTATAGTATGAAAACACAATTTCATAATTATGTTGTTTGTATAAAGCCTAAAGCATTTATAAGTAGTTATAATAGTATGAACACAATCGTAACAATTTGTATAGAAGCGTGAAAGCAATTATATATTAGTTGCACGTGTAGAAAAAGAGTTGGCTATGTTTTTCACCCCTATTTGAAAAGTAATAAAAACAATAAAAAGGTAGGGGCTGTGAACTCACCTCGTGAGCTCGATATATGAGTGCTAGCAAAGCTTAAGTCCAAGGAAAATCTCAAACGTCCTAAACGTACGAGATGAGTATATAAGTATAAGTAGTTGGCCACTTTCCAAACATGTTATTCATTCACTTGTTGAAAGATCATTGTTGTTCTAAAAGTTTGTACGATCCGTGGGTGATGGTTTTGTAATAATAATAATTCGTAATGATATTATTATTATGGTTTGTTTCGTTGTATACCTTGTAAAAATATTTATGTTTATTATTTCAGTGTGTATGGTATATGTATAGTTATTTGTTATATAATACACACACACACACACACACACACACACACACATATATATATATATATATATATATAGTTTACATTTGAGTAAATGTGTACGTATATATATACGAGTGTTTTTTTCGTTAATCATTTTTCGTTTTGATTTAGCCATAAGTGTCAAAATGTCGTTTAGGTTAACGTTTGTTAAATATATACTTAAACGTCCATCATAGTTCTAGTCTTACATTTTTAAATGGAAACAGTCTATGTTTTTCCGCTCCATTAAATATCATTTGAGCCAAAATCTAACGTTTTATATTCTTATTCGCGTAAATCGTATCGAAGCTCATTTTAGGTTGACTTGGTCAAACGTGTTCGGTTTGACCCAAAACTTTTAGGAATGTCTTAAATATGTTTATGGAGATTGGGAAAATTGTCATTGCATTTTTAGTTGACTCGAAAGTGCCGTTTTTAAAGCGATGCCAAAACAGTCCCTGGACTTGGTTTTCTATAAATTTCGCCTACTTTTGACCTCGTTCTCGGGGGGCACGGCAAAACTTATCGAATGAATCCGAAATTATTACACAGTGTTCCTACATATTTTAGCTACTTACTGTAGATTTTTCATGATTTTTAGAAGTTTACAACTCCGTAAATAAATTTGTGATCAAGAGTGTTTTGGAAACTCATTTTTCAGGAACTTACTCTACAAATCAGTCCATAACGCAAAATTGGTGCATTTCTAGGAAAAATGTTCTACACGAAAGTTGTTCCTAACGAAATTAGCAAGACTTCCCAAGTGGTGTCATGTGTTTATTTTACTCCTATGATTTATTACGATTTTTCTTCCGAGAACACAGAATCTGTCCAATAATTCGGTTAACACAAAATCAAGTTTTTCTTTAGTTTAATTGTACTTTTGTGCAAGATCTTTCATAAGTGAACTACTAACATGTTAATACAAGTATTTCATGAAAGAAAAGTGAAGTGATTTGGTTTCTTACAATGCTTTAAAAGATGAAGAACGGAAGAGATGATGGTGATGTTAGATGCTTGTTTTTGCTTCCTCCTTTCCAAGCCTTTGAAGATGATCAAGATGGTGTTGTTAGTGGGTGATTATGGTGAGTATTTTGATGATGTTGTGGCTGTTATTGTTGTTGCTTTTCAACCGAGAGAGAAAGGAAAGAGTAAGAGGAGTAGATGGGGAAAAATGGGTTGGTGAATGAGTGTGTAGGTTGGTTGTGTGTTTGAGTGATTAAAAGAGATAAGTATGGTGATACTTGTGAAGAGGGGTGGCCGGCCATGCTTGGTCAAAATTTAGTTGAACTCGTTCTGATAGTTTCACGCGTAATTATTAATAACTACGAGAATAGTAATACTACAAGTATTAAATTTGTGGGCTTTGCTAGACTTATCTTCTAAAAATAGTTTAATTTCACTTAGCAGTGAATTAGACTTAATAATGCATGTGTTTAACATTTATATTTGTATCCAAAATTGTGGGGTGTTACATGAATGTAAACCAATTCGAGGAACGAGATTCACGAGCCCAACATATGAAGGGCTAGCCCCAGACCCACGGCCATATTAGGCCCAAGCCGACCCACAATGAGCCCAAAGCCCACCATCATATAAATACATGTTTCATTCACTTTCTTTCATTCCTACAACAACAAACACACACATCTCTCCCTTTTCTCTCTTCTTTCCTCTCCAAAAATGGTTGGAGCAGCCCACCACCACCTTCATACACCTCTTCCAAGCATCACCGAGTAACATCATCATCATCTATCACCTCTAGGGTCGGATTTCACCAAGAAGAACGCAACCGAGGTACTGCAGCACTTTTCCTTACATTTTGACTACTAGATCAACTTTTACTTTGTATAAATCCTTTCCCCTTCACTATATTTACTTGATTTACACTCGTGAACATGCTAGTGGTTCGTTTCAACTCATTTGTGTCTAAGATCCATGTTAAAACCCAAAAAACAAGCTAAAAACCGTTGGGCAAAAGCTTTACCCACTGGATAATAATTTAGATCGGATTAGATCGGTGATAACGAGGCCATTCCTTAACCAAATCAAGTGATTCGCAGCTCTAAACACAATCTTAAGAAGTCTAGTTTATAAATACGTCAACCATGTATTTTTCTGGGATGTTTTTATATTTTAAAATAATTATAAAAACATGTGTACCTGCTGTACCTTTTGGGCAAAAAAATTAGTAAGATATAAAAAAGCATATCTTGAAAAATACGAAACCTTTGAACTTGAAACTAATTGAAAAAGTTAGATAATTTTGTTACCTCTCTTTCCCCTACTCGCACATTTTGTGAAATTTTGTAAAACTTGAGATATAATCAAATCATTGGGCGCGTGTCGAAATAAATTGTTGTTGGATCTTTGTTGATAATTGTAATTATTTGAAAGACTTAAACTCCATCAAAATTATACAAAATTCCAGAAAATAGTTAAGACATAGGGGAGTATTAATGATTTTTATTGGATTTTATTTCGACCATTTAAGTGGTTGAATAGCGTTGTTTAAAAACGTGCAAATTCGATAAACAAACCTTAAGGGCTGTATTCGTATTCTTTGTAAAATGACACTTTCGGAATATTCACAAAACATGGAAACTATTTTATTTTGGTTAGAAAATATATTTGAAGCTTGTGTAAAAGTTTTGGGTCACTCTGATCATTTTTTACCAAGTCAGCAAAGGTATAAACCAACACAACCCAATCGTGCGACACTCAAATGGAGTGTCACCACCCACATTAGCAACACTAACCTAAGTGATGCAACCCAATATGAATGTCGCTACCTGCGACAATGACTTCGAGTATAGCCAAATCCCACTGAATCACACCTAGCGGCACTTGACCGAGTGCCGCTACATTTTCGAATGTCGCCTAATGTAACACCCCCAAATTTCCTGTTGAGCGGAAGCATATTTTGGGTTGCTACTAATCAATAAACAAAGCACATAAGATAAATTGAACGACTCTATATGCGTCGTTTACAGTACATTGATATTATAAAAGTCTTACACTGTTATAATAGTTTCCAAAAGCTCGAGATGAAATGAAAGAGATTCTATGGTATAACTAATTATACAAAATATAGTAATGCATGATAATCTCCTGATGTTTGCATGAGACTCAAGCTAATGGGCATCCTGAATGAGCAGACCTACTGCTACTGTGAACCTGAGAATACACGCTAAAATGATCAGCTAAAAGCTGGTGAGCTCACATGTTTAATGATAAAGTGTAATGTATGAACATCAAGATTTAAGTATGAATATTTGTAATTAAACAAATAAGTAAATGATAAATGATGTATATAACTGCCATGAGCACATAGTCTGAGCTTAACTGAGGTGTCAGGATCATAATCAAGTGCCTGAGCGAGGGTGCCTCTATGCGTGTGCCTAATCAACACACGTATGAACAAATGATAATGCGTCCGTTTGACCAGTCAGTGCGTGCTGACCCGGACGGGGATTGTCAGTCCCATATGGTACCATACACTAACATTCACGCTACAAAGTATTAGCAAAGTATGCTATTTAGGACTTATGATGATTAGATGAATAACTCATGCAGAATATAGCGATGTTTGATACTTGCGTTCACATGTAAAACAAAATAGGCATGTATTCTCACCCCGAGGATTAAAACAGTAAAACAGGGGCTATGAGACTCACCTCAGCCTAATGAGATGCTATCAAGCACAAATGATGGTTTACAAGAGAAAAGATGTCGTCTCCAACGACTGAAATCTGCTGGGCATCTTAAACGCCCAAGGTTTTAATGATTAGATGTGGAAACCTGCTGGACGTGTTAAACGCGCAAGGTTTTAATGATTAGAGGTCTCAACAGAGCATCTATGCTAGTTGTTCCCTCAACTAGTTATGTCCAATTACTTTGGTTAATGTTTATGTTTGAAGTTGTGAAAAATGTATATGGCCCGTTGGTGATAGTTTGAAATAATGATTTATGAAAACATTATTATCGTGTTTGCTTAATTGTATTTTTCATAATGTATGGAATTGTGTACGGGGTTCCGGGGGCAGCGCCCTTGGTTATCGGGGTCCCAGGGGTGGCCCCTGGTGGGGTCCAAGGGGCTGGCCCCTGGCTGGGGTCGAGATTTGTATTCGAAATTTGTATTCAGGGTAAAATCAGGCATGAAAATCTTAGTTCAAACACTTAATAAAAATCCATATTTTTACACTACCCGATCGGTTGGAGCATAGCTGATCGGCTGAGAGCACATACCCGATCGGCTCGGAAGGGTTACCCGATCGGTTAGAGTAGTGATACCCGATCGGCTGGATGAGCATAGCCGATCGGCTGGGAATGATTACCCGATTGGCTGGAGCATAGCCGATCGGGTATGAAGTCGTTTCAGGTCTGTTCCAGGTCTGTTCACGAAATCAGTTGGTAAAACTAGTATAGGTTCAATTTTTGGACATAATCAGTTTGTAGAACATCATAGCATGATAGTAAATGTATTTTAAACACATAAACTTTAAGAAAAAGTGGTGGATTCCTTACGAGTAAAAATGGAGGTCGGATGGTGATGATGATGTTGATGGAGATGAAGAAGATGATGGAGATGAAGATGGTGGTGATGATGATGCTTGTTGCTGCTTCTTCTTGTCGATGTTGTTGATGATGTTGAAGAGAGCCGAGAGAGGGAGAGACCGAGAGTGATAGATGATAGATGATGAAGAAATGAGAAAGAGTGAGGCTGCGTTTGGTGTAGTCGGCCAGCTCCAATTATTGAAGTTGGTTGCCTCCCACTCCTAGTACAAAAATACCCTTGTTTTTGTACCTGATCGAAAAGTAGTATAATGTTTTCAATTGAAAATTATCTAAATATAATTTCGAACATGTTTACTATCGAAGTATTTTATAAAAATACTCTTTTTGAGTTATAAAAATATAACTTTGTGTTAAGTTTGATTGACGGATATGATTCGAATGATTTCGTCGCATTTGAGTAAATTTGAATAAAACGAACGTGTTTTATTTTCATTTGAGTAAACAATAATTATTATTTTCATTAATAATACATTATTTATAAGTTGTGTCATGAATATTTTGAGTTATACGATACAATATACTTTGTATATTATCAAAATAATATATAATAAATAATGAGTTGTATTAAATAATAATTCTATATTACTTAATACTTGTGTTCACCAACGCCCGTATAAATGAATCGGAATTTGGCCGATTTGAAGATGCACGATTAAATTTAATCGCGTACTAATTACATATTAATACACACAATTAGCCTAATATGTAGCACTAATTACATGTATTACAAAATGATTAGGAACTAATAACTAGTCCTAATTTGGCGGGTGTCACATTCTCCCCTTGTTACGATAATTTTGTCCCGAAATTCAGCTCAATGTCGGCGTGTGAGTGGAGTCTGAAAATAGATGTGGATATTTGAGTTGCATCTGGTCTTCTAGTTCCCAGGTGAATTCCGGGCCACACCGTGAATTCCACCGAACTCTGACGATAAGGATACGATTTTGCTTAAGCTGTTTGACCTCACGGTCCATGATCTCCACTGGTGTCTCGACAAAATGAAGTTTATCGTCGATCTGAATCTCATCAAGAGGAATAACGAATGTCTTGTCGGACAGACATTTCTTAAGGTTAGAAATGTGAAATGTGGTATGGACGCTACTGAACTCGGGTGGTAGCTGCAATCGATATGCGACTGGGCCAATCCTCTCGAGGATGTCAAAAGGTCCGACGTATCTGGGGTTCAACTTCCAAGGTGATAACTTGAGCAATACTCGATCCCCAACCTGGAAATCAAGATGCTTGCATCTCACGTCAACATAACTCTTCTGACGATCACGTGCGGCTTTCAACCGTTGCTGGATACCAACGATCTTCTCGGTGGTTTCGTGAATGATTCCAGGACCAGTGAGTTGGCTATCTCCCACTTCGGTCCAACAGATAGGCGACCGACACTTACAACCGTACAGTGCTCGAACGGTGCAGCTCCAATGCTGGTATGATAGCTATTGTTGTACGAGAATTCGCACAGTGGCAAGTGATGTTCCCAATTTGCACCGAAGTCAATTACGCAAGCGCGTAGCGTATCTTCCAGTGTTTGAATTGTCCTTTCACTTTGGCCGTCGGTTTGTGGATGATAAGCTGTACTCATATCCAGACGAGTACCTAAGGATTTCTGCAATGATCTCCAGAATTGAGAAGTGAAGCGACTATCTCTGTCGGAGACAATCGAGACAGGAACGCCGTGTCTGGATACAGTCTCCTACAGATTGATTCGTGTGAGATGTTCCATTTTATCGGTTTCTTTGATAGCGAGAAAATGTGCAGATTTGGTTAGCCGATCCATGATCACCCAAATGGTATTGCAGCCGCTTGATGTTCTTGGGAGTTTAGTGATGAAATCCATAGAAATTTGCTCCCATTTCCATTCAGGAATGTCCGGCTGCTGTAGCAGACCGGAGGGCTTCTGATATTCAGCTTTGACTTTAGAACATGTGAGGCACTTGCTGACGTATGTAGCAATCTTAGCTTTTATTTTTGGCCACCGGTATAATCCCTTGATGCCATGATACATCTTGTCCGATCCAGGATGTATAGAGTATTTGGGCTTGTGAGCTTCATGCATCACTAAGTCTTGAAGGTTCCCAAAGCTAGGTAACCAGATTCGGTTAGCGAAGTATTTGACCCCATTAGGTTTGGTTTCAAACTGTTTCTCCATGTTGCGCAAGGCCTCATCTTTGATATTTTCAGTTTTTAAGGCTTTGAGTTGAGCAGTGAGAATTTGAATGATAAAATCATTCTAAACGGTAATGCTGAGAGCTCGGACTCGAAGTGGTTTCGTGCACTCTTTTCGACTTAGGGCATCGACAACAACATTTGCTTTGCCCGGATGGTATTTGATTTCGCAGTCGTAATCAGTGAGCAATTCGACCCAACGACGTTGCCTCATATTGAGATCCTTCTAATCGAATATATGCTGGAGACTTTTGTGATCGGTAAAGATGGTACATCTTGTGCCATACATATAGTGTCTCCAGATTTTGAGTGCAAACACTACGGCTCCTAGTTCGAGATCATGAGTAGTGTAGTTCTTCTCATGAACTTTAAGTTGTCGAGAGGCGTAGGCAATAACCTTGTCTTGTTGCATCAACATGCAACCAAGGCCTTGGTGTGACGCATCACAGTATACCA